>FR989943.1:3685223-4902347 GCA_905404155.3 Plebejus argus | reverse complement strand
TACAGAATGTAACAAAACTAAGTGATGATACTTTAGGGTGTGTACGTGTTCCTTGTAGAGAGTTCACTGTGAAAGTGGCAGCGCTGCAAGAGGAATAATTTGTTGTGATTTAAAAAATCACAAATAAAATAACGCTGGGGCGCTTAGCCATACAATTAATCACAAAAAATTTTGCTCTTCCAGTGCCGCTACTTTCACAGAGAACTCTACCTCTATATACAGGGTGCATAATTGATAATTATTGATACCTATTACCTAAGCCTTAAAAAAATTGACCGGAAAGTTTAATTGCATCCTGTATAAAGAACACAATATACACATTCTAAAGTAATACATGATCACGGGCCAAAAATTCAATCGCACAAAAACCGTACATGTTTCCGGGATTAAAATTATCCTATTAATTCCTTTCCCAGGACTCAAAGTATCTTCATACCCAGACAGACACACTTTCGCATTTATGATATTAGTATGGATGCTTAGGGCTTAGGGCTTAGGCAAAAGATCTTATGCATAAAGCTCCTGAAATGTTTTTACAAGCGTTGTATGTTATGGGTACTTTTATTTGACCCCGAATTTGACCGCTGTGCCTTGTATTATAGGGGGTTTGGGAGGTGTTGAAAAGTCATGAAAACAGCTCTCAGAGGTATCATCCGATTGTAAAAGGGACAGAATTTTACTGTTTTCATTTAATTTTGTATATAAAGGGCTGAAGAGTCACGCTTAGATAAATGGAAGAATGTAAAACAGAGAATAATAATTGTCATGAATTCATGATCCATACGATTTGCAGTATAGTCTAGTATGTATTGCCCATAAAGTTAATATAATATAGTATTGCCTTGCATGTACAAAAAATAAATATTAATTTATTACTTGTTTGAGTTATTTATATACATAATTTGATTGATTAACAGACTGTTAATCATTAACTCAGAGATTTTTTCGTATTAATGTGTTCTTAATTACGTACTTCTAATGGGCATGTTTCACCACTTCCTGATAAGGTGCCGGATAGGCTATCCACCTATCCGGCACTTTATCAGGAAGTGGTGAAGGAGGCCCCAAGTGATCTAGAATGCCTATCAAATTTAAATACATCAGATTTAGGGAGCAAAGACTCATGTGCCTAGAACTATTAGTATATATTTTATTGGCCATATTGTAACGAAATTGCCCAACTGTCCAAGTAACATTAGGAAGTTTGTGTATAGATTAATTATAGTGCAAGTTGCGGACATGACTTAACTGTGGGTTATATTTCACCGGAAGGAGCCCCCGGGGAGCCCTGCGATCCCACACAACGAGCATTACCGTACATCTTACAATATTCCTGGAGTAATGTAGATGGAAAGAGGTATGAGAAACTTTATGAAGCGTTTATGCTTTTTAAAATAGCCTGAATTTAAAAACACAAAGATACATGCTTGTTTCCTTTCCAAACAGAAACTATACTTTACAATTTAACATCAATAAAATAATTGAATAACATTAGTAGAGCTTGTCCATTTGTCCAACTTAAAATGACGCGTCTCTCTCATGTTCAGTTCAGAATTTCCCATATTAATCAATTAGTGAAGTAGTGGGACGCGTTAATTCAAGTCAGACAAGCTTTAACTATCTAAAATTAAATATCCAACGTTTCAAATAGCAGTGGACTAACAAACTTCACTAAAACTCAAAAAACGTAGAGTAAAAACTGTATCTACAAGCCCAGTGGCACTGTATCAACAGCTATATAAATCAAATTACACTCATAATTTCATGCAAACAGCGCACACAAAATGTAAAACGAATACACTGGTTGTAAAAATATGATTTAAAAAGTTATTGCAAACATGTCCCGGGCTGAATCTAAATAATACCGAGTGATATCCCTTGCATATTTTATAAAACTCCACCATTTGAATTCACTGCATGAACCACGGTATAAACAAAACGCGTCTAGTTAAAATGACCGATATAATCAAGCGAGTTTAGTTTTTATACCCACGGCTTAGAGTTTAAAGTTATTTTAGTCTATTTGTACGGTTGAAGCAAATCCTTACAGATGAAAGGCTGTGAAGGGTCTGGTACAAATGCTGTTTAAAATATGACGTCGCTTTTTCTTTTTGATGTGCGCTCGGATTTGCCGATGACAGAGTGGGGCTTACCTGCCTAATTCCTGAGTCACATGTTGGTAGTTTAGTTTAGTCTGCCTAATATAATGATGTTTACAGAAAGCCAGGCGTAGAAAGGGTGTGGAAAGTAGAACTAGTACTAGACTTAGTAAGTTTAAAAGATTATAACCCGACTACGCCAAAATACAAAATATAAAAAATGCCTTTGTTGAATTTTACCAGCAATATCACTAACTAAAAGCAGAGCTTTCGGGGCTCGCGTCGTCACACCTTGACTGACTGATGATAATTTAACACATCTACATATAAAAAACATTGACTGACTGTTGATGACACATCTACATGTAAATAAAAATTACTATGCTAAGGCACAAATCAATTGGCGTGATAGTTATTCCGTAAAGCGTACAACAAAATGTAAAGGTTGTGGGATATACTAGGGCTCTTTATTGATAAATCGGGTAGCGGGTGTCTACGGGTGTCTACAGCTACATACATGCTAATTAGTAATTAGTAATTACATATACTTACTACAAAAATCTCTTTTTTTGACTTCGCCAAAGTCGGCTAACAAAAGAAAAATCTTTTCTTTTTCTCGAATTCTGAAAGGTATTGTTTTAGGTACTACTATGATAATCTTGTAAAATCAAAAATAGATATAAATGAGTTAGCTTTAATTATCATGAAAAAGTTTTCTGAAGCCTTAAAATATCTACAAAAGTGACAGCGTATATACAGTAAAACTTGGTAAAAACTAAAAATTGTGAACTTCTCTTTTAAATGAATGGTGAATAAATAAGTAAAAGTCTTTAAAACAAGAGACGTCTTGAGTAATTAATTAAAAATGATAATATCATTAGCTTAATTGTACCGGCTGGGCAGTTTTAATTTGAGTTATAAAATATTTGAGTCAGCAGAAATGTTTTCAACGTTTAAAACGGTGTCGAATTCTTATGAATGGTGAAAAAAAAAAATATTATGAGATTTTAGAAATTTGTGGTCTCCTAAAATTGATTCTTAGTTAAATGAAATTATTTCTAATCCCCTTGCTCTAAGACTAAAACAATGTATGAACTCTCTACAGGGTGTAACAAAACTAACTGATAATACTTTAGGGTGTGTACGTGTTCCTCGTAGAGAGTTCACTTTGAAAGTAGCAGCGCTGAAAGACCAATTTCTTTATTCACTTTTGTATGGGCAATTAGTGCCTCAGCGTCACAACTCACGAAAAAGTGAAAAAAATGGTCTTTCAGCGCTGCTACTTTCACAGTGAACTCTACAAATTACCTGTGAAAGTAGCAGCGCGGAAAGATCATTTTTTTAAGAATTGGTATGGGCAAGCGTCACGACTCATGAGTTTGTTCATAACAAAAGTTTAAAAAAAATACACATTCAGTGCTACTTTTACATTGAACTCTATACACACCACTTTATCACTATGTTTTGTTACACCTAAGTTAAAATTAATTTACAAATCAATTGGTGGAAGTTCAGAACCGATTCGATGAACTTTAGTCTTGAAATGTTCATACTTCGTGGAAGTCTAGAGAAGGTTTATACTTTATAGTTATTAGGAGGAAAGTGAAACAAAGTTCAAATTATGTAGTCTATATCTATACAATATAAAATAAAACTGTAGAAATGAAAATTCTGTACATTAAAGATATTCAAAAAATAATAAGCGGGGGGTGTCACTACATCGCTATAGAAGCCAAAAATGTGGTTAGTTTTTTGTCTGTCTGTCTGTCTGTCTGTCTGTCTGTTATTATGTTTGTTCCACTATCACACGAAAACTACTGATCCGATTTGAATTCGGTTTTCGCAAATATATTTGTCTTCTTCCAACTTAACATCTGGTGTATAAAAATTTTTCCTCCCACCTCTCTAAGGGGACCAAAGAGGGGTCAGATTTTGTATTAAACTTTTTCTTTAACACGAAAACTACTGATCCGATTTGCATACGGTTTTCGCAGATATATTTGTCTTCTTCCAACTCAACATCTGGTGTATAAAAATCCCCCCCTCCCACCCCTCTAAGGGGATCAAAGAGGGGGTCAGATTCTGTATCAAACTTTTTTCTTTAATGGACTTACTTCATATATTATTAACTGTGTTTTCCAACTTAACATCTGGTGTTTAATATTTTTCCCCCCTTTCCTCTTAGGGGACAAAAGAGGGGTAAGATTTTGTATTAACTGATGAAGCAGAAATCCTTTAACGGCAAAACAACGTTTGCCGGGAAAGCTAGTATGCAATAAAATTGTATATTTTTAACCCCCGACCAAAAAGAGGGGTGTTATAAGTTTGACGTGTCTGTCTGTCTGTCTGTCTGTCTGTCTGTCTGTCTGTCTGTCTGTCTGTGGCATCGTAGCATCCAAACGGGTGGACCGATTTTGATCTAGTTTTTTTTGTTTGAAAGCTGACATGACGGTGAGTGTTCTTAGCTATAGTTCATCATCATCAGCCTGCTCATTGCTGAAATATCACGGTATATCTGGTTCGTGATAGGACGATTAGCAACTTGCAGTCGTTTGATGGGTTTTATATTTTGCATCCTGGTTCGAGACACTTATGAATATATACACATTATTGGAAAGTTGACCTGGTGGTGCAGCATCACCTGGTAATCAATAGGATACCCAACTCCTCACCAACTTAGAGCAGAGGTTTCGTGTTTGGGCTCATTTTAATTGCGACAACCAGTAAGACGTAGATAAACAGTAAATATTTGCATGCTGCTGCTGCAGCATCACCTGGATTCTATAGGAGCCAAGCTCCGTATGAACCTAAAGTGGAGGTTTCATGTTTGGGCTCATATTGATGGCCTCATCCAAGAGGACATATTTTATAGATGGTATTCATTGGGATATGATCCAGTTGATAGGAATTATTCTGCACAAGTTTAAAAAGCATAAAATAAAATTAAATTAAGAAATTTAAAAAAACCCCCGCCAAAAAACTTTAAAAAGTAATGAAATAACATTTCCTGACTTTAAGCTTAAATCATTCCTAAGAGTAAAGTAATATTTTAGTCCATAATTGTTGTCAAGGTGTGTCGGGGGACCGCTAATGTAGATGTTTGATTTCACATAACAATATAAATTAAGGGTCTGTCACAGCGACCCGAATCGAGAGAATCAGCGACTATTATGGCGATACAAAATGCAAAAGTCGCTGTTGTGGTAGTTTACATGGCGGTCCCCCGACACACCTTGACAACAATTATGGACTAAAATATTACTTTACTCATAGGAATGATTTAAACTTAAAGTCAGGAAATGTTATTTCATTACTTTTTAAAGTTTTTTGGCGGGGGTTTTTTTAAATTTCTTAATTTATTACCATTCATGTTAAATATCAGTAAATAAACAATTTTATATGCATAGTTAGCAAGCAATAAATTTCCAATATTTGTGGCTGGTCCATCAATCATGCCATAACCACTATTATACCGTTACATATTGATTTATTTTAACCATTTTAATGTTTGAATATAGCCAGCTGGGCTTTAATATAATTCATAAAAAACATAAAACTAAATCATGTATTCAAAAATTCATAATTTCATGCTTTGTTTGATTAGGTACGCTAAAGATACAAAATTGTTTGTTCAAATCGATATATTTTCCATTATGTTGAAAATCAGCCATTATTAGAAACACCGTAATGCTAAATATCTATATTTTTAACCCCCGACCAAAAAGAGGGGTGTTATAAGTTTGACGTGTCTGTCTGTCTGTCTGTCTGTCTGTGGCATCGTAGCATCCAAACGGGTGGACCGATTTTGATCTAGTTTTTTTTGTTTGAAAGCTGACATGACGGTGAGTGTTCTTAGCTATAGTTCATCATCATCAGCCTGCTCATTGCTGAAATATCACGGTATATCTGGTTCGTGATAGGACGATTAGCAACTTGCAGTCGTTTGATGGGTTTTATATTTTGCATCCTGGTTCGAGACACTTATGAATATATACACATTATTGGAAAGTTGACCTGGTGGTGCAGCATCACCTGGTAATCAATAGGATACCCAACTCCTCACCAACTTAGAGCAGAGGTTTCGTGTTTGGGCTCATTTTAATTGCGACAACCAGTAAGACGTAGATAAACAGTAAATATTTGCATGCTGCTGCTGCAGCATCACCTGGATTCTATAGGAGCCGAGCTCCGTATGAACCTAAAGTGGAGGTTTCATGTTTGGGCTCATATTGATGGCCTCATCCAAGAGGACATATTTTATAGATGGTATTCATTGGGATATGATCCAGTTGATAGGAATTATTCTGCACAAGTTTAAAAAGCATAAAATAAAATTAAATTAAGAAATTTAAAAAAACCCCCGCCAAAAAACTTTAAAAAGTAATGAAATAACATTTCCTGACTTTAAGTTTAAATCATTCCTAAGAGTAAAGTAATATTTTAGTCCATAATTGTTGTCAAGGTGTGTCGGGGGACCGCTAATGTAGATGTTTGATTTCACATAACAATATAAATTAAGGGTCTGTTCACAGCGACCCGAATCGAGAGAATCAGCGACTATTATGGCGATACAAAATGCAAAAGTCGCTGTTGTGGTAGTTTACTTAGCGGTCCCCCGACACACCTTGACAACAATTATGGACTAAAATATTACTTTACTCTTAGGAATGATTTAAACTTAAAGTCAGGAAATGTTATTTCATTACTTTTTAAAGTTTTTTGGCGGGGGTTTTTTTAAATTTCTTAATTTAATTTTTCTATATTTATTATATAAAACTCAAAGGCATGGTAATCTATCAACGCACAGCCCAAACCACTGGACGGATCGGGCTGAAATTTGGCATGCAGGTAGATGTTATAACGTAGGCATCCGCTAAGAAAGGATTTTGATAAATTCCCACCCCAAGGGGTTCAAATAGGGGATAAAAGTTTGTATATAAAATACTTCTTAACGCGAGCGAAGCCGCGGGCAAAAGCTCGTGTAATATAAAAGTTTACCTGCAATAAAGTTCTAAATATACAAAGACAAAACTAATCACACAGTCATGACAATAGAAACCGACAATAAAACAAAGTGTAATTCAGCTAATCGAAGTATAAAAATAGTTGTAGATATTTCCAGATAGGGTTGCCAAACCGAAAAGCCGGACAAAGCAGCAGCTTAGCCGGTGTCCGGACATTTGTAAAGAGGCCGAAACTCTCTCATAACTGTACCACGCCACAGTATTACAGTAGGGATAATATTGTAATACTGTAACTCTACACTGCAGCATAGTAATACACATTTGGGAACGTGTACACTGTAAATTTTTCTGTTTTATTAAAACAATTTAATTTTAATATTAGATGTCTAATAGATAAAATTTCACTCCTTATAAAACCGCTAAAAATTAGTAAGATTTTTATTTTGAATTATAGAATTAAAGCACTACAAAAGCCAGACTCCCTCCTATTTTAGTCTCACACGCAATCAAAAATCCTGACCGTGTCCGGCTTTATCCGGACGCCTGGCAACCCTATTTCCAGACATATCCTGCGAGAAATACAAAATAAATTTATCAATTCCCAACTTTGTAGTTGGAGACGAATTCAATTTACAGTATTGCCGGTCTCAGCTTAACTTGTGCTGGGTTTGAGAAAAATGTGATATCTTTATCGAATTTCGTAGATGGATATCACATAAAAATGTATATTACATTCAGCAGTCGTTGCAGCTTCTGTTTAAATATGAGGCAGTAAAAATTGACCAAAGTAAATGGAATGCAAATAAACAAATTTTGAAAAAAGACGAGCAACTTTTTTTACATAATTTTTTACACCATCAAAACTATATACAATTAGCTTTTTAGTGTCTTTTCCATCGACATTACTTACATAAAAATATGGGAAGTGGAAATGAGAAATGGTTTTTTTATTACAAATCACAAAAAATTGCTCTTACAGCGCTGCTACTTTCACAGTGCACTCTTTACAAGAGACCTTTCTTACAGCATGTATAGCTTTAAGTAGTATAGTATAATTATATATTATAAAATAGACAATAGTTCAGGTTTAGTTCGTCACCTATAAGTTTGTCATTCCTTTCCTGTTGACTGACCTATATTCTGGCATAATATCCTTGGACTATGGCACACTTTCTGGAAACTCTTATCAGAAGGTCATAGCGATTGATAGAAACTAATAATATAATATTATAAATGCGAAAGTGTATCTGTTTGTCTGTCAAGATTAAATCTTTTAACTGATATTAATGAATTTCGATCTATGACTGTATTAATAATCCAAAAAAATATTTACCCTCTTACTAATAAAAACTTCTTAACCATGCGTTCAACGTGTGAATAGTTATACAGGAGTTTTTAAGTTACACACACGTTACACAGAGTCTATACATGGTCTATACAGATAATTTTGTATGGAAATGACAGCATAGTTATACAGGCCTTATGTCAAAAAATGATTATTAGTAGAAAAAATCTTATGCACCCTCTATACACGCTGTGTAATTTTTTATTAGTAAGAGGGTTAATGTTTTTGGTGTGCTGAAATTCAGTACGCGGGAACCTTGCATTCTTCGTGTCTTACTCCAAAAATATACTAAGGATAGCTTAGTACTTTCTGAAGATACAAATGCCTTACCTTAGTTTCAGCAGCATAAGGGTGAGGAGCTAACAAACATACAGACAATTTTTCGCATTTATAATATTAGTATGGATATTATGTATTTCCAGTAAAAGTAGCCGTTTAATAGGAAAGTGAGTAATGATTTGTGACTTTATGTAATAGTGAGTTGGCCAACTATTTATAATTTTCGCTAATGTGATAATAGGAAAATGATAACTTAATAATTGGTACTGTTGCAAACATCAATGTTTCATGCCTGGATATTATATTAATTTATTTAACAAGCTTTTAATTTTGCTGGGAACACACATTTTAAATGAACTAGGAACTGAAAGCAATACTGTCTTGGGAAACCGTACTTTTCATTTTGTCTTAAGATGGACAACATTTTATTTCACATTAATTGCGCCTGTTACCCTGGTATAAGACTAACAAAGTAAAAGCCTGAATAAAAGACTAATAATACATTTTGTTAAACATTTTAAACTACATTATTAACCAATCTACGTCTTAAAATAAAGCTAAATACACATTACATCTCTTTATCTAACTTAGGTTTTGTTAACTTTTTTACATGCCAGTACACGTATCACAGTAATATAAGTAATGATGGGCCGCAAATTCACATAGTGCGTGTATAGAGCGAAGCGCGTATTGTCGCGGGCTAACAAGCGAGCTAACTGCGGGATAATTGTCCCAAATCACTCGATAATAGCGCCGCTATACACCAATTTAGGCTTTAAACTTTAGCCCTTTCACCCATCGACCAGTCACAGTTGGAATCCTACGCGTAGTGCACAAAATGTTTACGCAGTTGTACTTTTTGTTCGCAGCTGTACATGTTATATCGGGCCAAATAAATGGAGAGTTTTGGTGGCTGAATAGCAAACTAGCTGCAATACGAAACTTCGAACCTCCACCGCCCAAAATTGATGATACCAACGAAAATGAGACAGATGAAACTGTTAAAATTGTTTTCAAGGACGAAGATGGTCAGGGAAAAATCAGAGATGACAAAGTTGAAGAAAATAATTGGCAAACTTCCTTTGCCTTCAGAGACGAAGAGATTAAACCAGTTGATGTGAAAAGTGATATTAAAGTAAATAATCAGATCTTATTCGAATTAAATACTAATGAGTATATTCCTATGAATAATACAATCGCTCCAAATTCTGAAAAAGAATCTGAAGAAAAATTGGAAGATGTATTCGAGTTCGTTTTTCCAGAGAGTGTTGAAGTTGACAACAAAATTACAACAACTGCAACGGAAGTCAATATGTCAGAAGTAACATTCAGATCGACTCCAAAAGATGAGAGAACGCCTAATAAAATTGCAATCAATGATAAAATTTGGTTTGAAGATGATGCAAGACAAGACAAAAATAATTTCGAAGAGACTGAGAGCATATGCACATTTATGAAGAAGCAAGAGTGTATTCAAAGTAAGGGTGTCATTCATAAAGCAAATGAACAGTAAGTACGATAACATTTCTGTCATATTTATCTCCGACCATCTCTTTGCCTTAAATAAAATTTTCGTCTAAATGAAACACTTAACATCAATTATTTTAATTGCCTAATAGAACTTTTGAGCATTTACAGCATCTACTTAGATGCTGTAAGAGTTCAAAAGTTTTAACACTTGTTAGAGATATTATTTCATTTTAATACTAGGTACACATCTGCATTCATTAAATTATTATTTTCAGTTCTAGAAATTGTCCAAAGTACAGATCTATGGGTGATCAAAAAGTTTGTTGTATACTCCCGCATCGTTCAGAAATGTCTGCCGCAATAAGATATCCTGAAGAATCTTCGGACAGATTTAAGCGATCTGCTCCAGCCGAAACTAATGCAGCATTGAAGCAAAGAAACGCCTTACTACAACGTAAATTTATAACCGTACCTGTTGCCAAACCAACCACAGCAACACAGGCTAAGATCACACAGAAGATTGTGACTCCGGACGACTATGTAGACCCGTACTGGAATGTCAAAAATCCAAGCCAAACTAATACAAAATATGACTACGTTAGTCAGGAATATGGTGACTATACTGTGGAATTACCCAAGCCAGGGTTAATTGGCTTCTACTCCGATTTAGGATCCAGTCAAACTTCCTGGCAATTGTCAAATAAAAAGGGATTTAATTACGGTGGTGGTGATGATGTAAGCGATGAAGATAGCGAAGAGATTCCTTTTGGTTACTCGACTTTTGATCCGAGGAAAAATCGTAAGTTTTTAAGCAGTGTACTATCAGAGAAGTAGATTCATAGGCAGATGGCAGACCTACATAATTTGGTCGTCTTATCTAGAACCCATCCGACACATCACAATAACGTTGAATTGACATAATGGTCCATCAACTGCAAATGAATCAATTTCTTCGATGGTACATTATTCATAGCAGTAACTGTTTGTCACTACTATTAACGACCAGAAGGTTTTCAGGAATAAAATCACAAATTCCTTTCACTTAACTTTTATTTTATACAAACTATATTTCCCTCAACTATTACAAGTTGTTACTGCCTCAAAATATGATCAACGACTGAACTGCCAAAATGGCGACACTGAACTTTATAACTAGTCAGTGGCGCCATTTCTACCGGAAGTTCCCCCAAAAGAATAATCATTTAAATTGGAATATTAAATTATATTGGAAAATAACTTTAAATGATTATTCAATTGGTTAATAAATTTATAATTCATAAATGCAACAGTTACAGAATATTCTAACTAAAATAATAAATATTAAATAATCTTCACCGGATGTACCGGATGTTTCATTAAAATTAAATACAACGGAAATATTAAAAATAAACAATTTCTAACAATCGGCCATACTGACAAAAAGTTTGACCTCAAACTTATACATGGTATACAATAATATCATAAAAATGAAACTAAAATACACAAATAAATGATAATCATGTAAATTCCATTAAATTAAATTCATGAGTAGCAATAAAATTAGTTTCAAATAATATAATATTATAATTTAATACATGCAATAAAATAGTAACAGAATTTAAAATTAACAATTAAACAAAATATGTACTTCAAAATCAAGTAACTTAATTATTCGTGATTTATTTAATATACAATACAATATATATATTTTTTTTATAATGTACTTTTATATTGTTGTAATTATAATATCATATAAACTTTGTGAATGTGGATAGGAAAGTTCATCTATTCCACCTGATATTTTAATAAAACAATACAACTTGGAAAATTCATCAAGTGTAATAAGTATATCTTGAAAAATAATAATGATATAACTTGGAAAATTCATCAAGTTAAATAAAATATATTTCTACAGTTGGATTGGAAAGTTCATCAAGTCCAACTATAATTTAAATAAATGACTTGGAAAGTTCATCAAGTCCGACGACAATTTAAATAAATGACTTGGAAAGTTCATCAAGTCATAAATAATTATTTTCGGAATTTAAATAAATTAATTTGACTTCATTACTATTTTTAAATATTATTCTTAATTCATTTATTATTCTTCTTCACTATCAGAACTAGAACTTTTATTGATATGTATGTTTATCCATGGTTTTATTTGATCGACTGCCCAAATGTTACTATATTTGCGTTTTCCCAATTCTGTGCCCGGTATAGTGGAAACTTCATACCTGTCATTGTCAAGAATTTTCGTTATTTTATATGGACCTGAAAACTTGGGTAAAAGCTTTCTACTTTGGCCTTCATTCGAGGCCACTTGTTTATTTATTTTAACTAGATCACCGATTTTATATATGGTAGGACTCTTTCTATTTTTATCAAAACGTTGTTTCTGACTAACTTGATCTTTTTCAATGTGTTCCGTTACCTCTGACCTAATCTCTTCAATACTTTGGTTAGGATCACGGGATTGTAGGAAAAGATCGCTAAACATATTTTCATTCGCGTGATTTAATGTTCGACCAAATAAAGCTTCAGATGGGGTTTTGCCAATCCCCTTATTCAATGTGTTATTTAGTCCCCATTGAATTCTGCCTAATTCCTGATCCCATTTAGTTTCGCCTAGCTTATCAGTGTAAGAAGCTAAGGAACCTAGCACCGTTTGGTTATACCTCTCTACCTGACCATTCGAACGTGGAGAGGAAACTGCGTTTAGAATATGCTTTATTTTTGAATCGGTACAAAATTTTTCAAATTCTTTAGATGTAAACGTAGTTCCTCTATCAGATATGAGCCTAGTCGGAAAGCCAAATGTAGAAAAGACATCATCTAGCGCCTTTACAGTAGCAGAGGTTTTTAAATTGCGAAGTGGTTTAATAATACAAAATTTGGTATAACCATCAACAATTAAAAGTAAATACATATTACCTCGACTACTTTTTACAAATGGCCCTAGGTGGTCAATGTGTATAGTATGAAAAGGGATATCTGGTTTCGGTATAGGATGTAAAAATCCTTCTTTTTTACCATTCGAATCTTTGCCATAAGCACAATGAATACAAGATTTTACATATTTGTAGACAAACTTTTTCATTTTCGGAAACCAGAAATCCCTTTTTATTCTAGCTAAGGTCTTCTCCACCGAAAAGTGTCCGACATCGTCATGGTTCAGACGTAATATTTGGAATCTAGCCCCCTTCGGTACAACCCATTTAAAATCGTTCTCTCCGACTTTCCTAAATATTTTATTATCCTTAATCAGGAAATTTTGCTTTATGTCTACTAATTCATTGTATTTAGGGTCTTCTAAAACTTGACGAATATGAGATATTTTGGGGTCCGTCAGTTGTAAACTCATTAACCAATCATGCTGAGTTATAGCCAATGTTTGCAGTATTTCTGGTTCAGATTCTTCACAAACCAAGTCCACCGGATTGCGACTGAGTGCATCCACGTGCAACATATTACTGTTAGGACGATAAATAATATTACAATCGTATTCCTGGAGAGTGAGCCACCATCTAGCTATTCTGGGTAAAATATCTCTCTTTGAAAAAGTTGCACGTAAGGCATTGCAATCAGTCACAATGGTAAAACTGGTACCTAATAAATACACCCTAAATCTATTTAATGACGTAATGACAGCTAATGTTTCTAAATCATATGCGTGAAATTTTTGTTCGTCAATTGTAGTTTTTCGGCTATAAAACGCTATCGGTTTCAGAGGAGAATTTTCTGACTCTTTTTGCAAAAGAATTCCAGCTAGTCCAATTTTGCTTGCATCAGTGTGAAGCTCGGTAATGTATTTTGGGTTATATAGTGCTAAAACGGGCCTTTGAATTAATTTTTCCTTGAGAGTATTGAAAGACTGTATTTGGTCATTGCTCCAGTTCCAAGTTTGGTTCTTTTTTGTTAAATCAGTCAAAGGACGTGCAATTACAGAAAAATCTTTTATAAATCTACGAAAATAGCTAGCTAAACCTATAAATTGCCTAACTTCATGAACATTTTTTGGTGTGGGAAAATTTTTGACTGCTTCTATTTTAGTTTTACCCGGCTTAATACCTTCATACGAGATCTCAAAACCTAAATAATCTATATTTGTTTTAAAAAAATTACATTTTTTAATATTTAAAGTGAGATTTGCTTCGTTTAATAATTTAAAAGTATTTTCTAATTTCTGAACACCTTCATTAAAATCTTTAGATACAACAATAATGTCATCCATATATGCCTCTGCTGGTTTATTATTTCCATCTACTGAGTTTAGTTTTAAAGCCTTATTAATTGTTCTTTGAAAAACTGCAGGAGCGTTTACTAAACCAAAAGGCATTCTCTTAAATTGGTATAAACCATCAGGGGTAATAAATGCAGTTAAATGTCTACAATCTGGGGATATAGGAATTTGGTAGTAACCACTAGTTAAATCAAGATTGGTAAAATACTTGTTACCATTCAATGAATCTATTTGATCTTCGATACGAGGAAGTGGAAAATGATCTTTAATTGTGCGACTATTCAAGGCTCTGTAATCAACACACAGACGTTGGCCTCCTGTTTTCTTTGAGACAAGCAGAATTGGACTCGCATAAGAAGAGGAAGACTCTTCTATTATTCCATTTTGCAAAAGTTCACCTACCATGTTTTTAACAGTTTCTCTATCTTTATAGCTCAACCTATAAGGCCTATAAACAACAGGAGTATGATCCGATAACTTTAAATTCATTTCGGTTAAATTAGTACATCCGAGTTCAGAAAGATTTTGGGCAAAAGTGCTACGATAAACTTGAATCAACTGATATACTACATCTCTTTGTTGAGGTGTTAGTTCATTATTAATATTAATTTCTTTATAATCTATTGTTTCGAATCTGGCTAGAGTTTGTAAACACATTTTAGGTTTGTCATCAGAAATGTCAACTTTCTCTGCCCTAACTAGAAGCGTATTGGATTTGAAATAAACTGGAGTAGATGGAGCGACCACAAAAACTGAAATTTTACCTTTGCTTACTGAATAAAGACCTTCTTGTATCCAATACTCCATTCCACAATAATTACGATAACTGTTACGGATAAAAATTATTCCGTCTGATATATCCTCTGTAAAACAAGGTATTAATCCTATTTTATCAATACAGGTAGATTCGCAAGTAATTAACCGAACTAATGAGGCTTCATCTGTAATATCAGGAAACGTATAGTTCTTATTTATAATCTCAAGTGAATCTTTAGTTTTTATTACTAAAATATGTGGCAATTCAGTAAAGTTTTGACCAATTAAAAGGGGCACATGTAATTGTAAAGGTGCAATTACAAATGCATTTATCAAAGATTCAACCTTATCTATAGAAATTTTAAATTCCGTTTTGCCTATTGGTATAATAGTTCCATTACCGATGCCCTTAATTACTGGCACGTTGTCGTACTTTATTACTAGTCCGTATTCATCTACCAATGCTTTACTTATTAACGAACAATCACTTCCAAAATCAATAAAGGCAGTGATTATCTTAGAAAAATTATTGTTGATATTAACTGGTTTATAAAATTTTGAATTTTGATTTTTAGAAGAATCTATGTTCATGACACGCTTTTCTAAATTATTTTTGTTTTTATTTTTAAAACAATCTTCTTTTTTATGTCCAAATTTTTGACAAGATTCGCACTTTATTATAGGTTGATTACATTGATTTGCTCTATGACCTTGCTTTTTACAGTTAAAACAAAATAAAGCTCTACATTGCTTTAAGGTGTGCCCTAACTTTTTACAAAAGCTGCAAGTTATATCATTATTGGAGTTAGAAGTAGATTTTATTTTATTAATTTTGCTATCATGCCGATCATTACAAATATCTTTTAGAAAACAAAGCAAATCTTCGGGTTCTGTAAACCTTCCTGATGACGCGCTAGCTTTAAGAGTTCGATCTTCCAATCCGTGTATTATACAGTCAACGGCTTTTTTACCAACTATTTCGCAAGCATTCAACAGTAAAGTCTTATCATAATAATAATTGTCCAACGATTCTCCAGTTTTAAAACGCCTTTCTAACATTTCAGTTAAAAGATTACCGTAATTAGAATCAGAAGGAAAAGCCCTTTTTAGACATTCCTGCCATTGTAACCACGTACGATTTACAGAATATAAACCCTCGTACCATCTTTTAGCATGACCCACTAAACGGGGTAATGCAAAATGTGGAATTTGTTGTTCAGACCAATTATAAATTTGAGCACATTCATTAACCTTTGCGATCCAATTTTCGATTCTATGATTTTTTGCGGTGGGATCAAATTCCGGAATCATATTTTTGTCAAAATGTAGTTTTTGAGAATTCTCCGATTTCAGAAAATTATTCATAAAGTTTAATAGTGCCGATAAGTTTTCACTTGATGAGCCTAAGTTATTCAAAGTGTTGGCCATACCGGAAATATCCGCGCTGCCCCGATCTCTTACTGGAGACCGGTTGGGGGAATGAGAATAGCTCGATGAAGTTGATCGGTGTCGTGATATCCTCGGCCTGATGTCCCTCGACCTTTTATGATGGACAGTAGGACTTCGGAGCTCGCGGTGTCGTCGTCGCGAAGGTGACTGTTGCTGCTTTCCAGATGTACTAGGTAGAATAGGACTACGACTTCTTTGTGATGACCGGTTAGGCCTGGCCCGGCTGTATCGTGATCGACTACGTCTACTTCCAGATCGCCTCTCATCCATTGTTTCTCGATAGCTACGATCTCGATCCACTGACGGACGTCTTAAAACGTTGTCTGTACTCTCATCCATACTGAAAAGAAAAATAAAATAGGACAACATAAACTGTATTTTTAAAACAAAGTGTCTCAGCTATGTCAATTTATAATATTTTATCTGTAGAATTAGTTAATAATCGAATTGGACTAGAATACGTAATTTTTTTAATTTGATGTTCCCTTTTATATCTCAAAAACATACTTCCTTGTTTCATGTTGTCTATTGCGTGCCTTATTTTAAAATATCAATATTAAACTAGTCGAAAGATGATAATATGACTACCGTTTTATATACAATTTCTAAATTCTATTTAAACTTACGTTAACGTACCTACACATGACAAGGCAAATAATAATAGATTTAAATAAAATCAATCGTAATATTTCTCATGCCAAAAATAAAATATATTTACAACACTAAACTTCTTTAAAGAATCTCTATTTGTTAAAAAAAATATTTGGAGATTACAATCCGATTCTAAAATCTATTAAAATTATAATTATAATTTCAGCATAAAATAAAATAAAAAAAACATACCTTGATTTCGTGTGGCGTGAAAATCCTTTATCCAACTTCTGATATTAACGACCAGAAGGTTTTCAGGAATAAAATCACAAATTCCTTTCACTTAACTTTTATTTTATACAAACTATATTTCCCTCAACTATTACAAGTTGTTACTGCCTCAAAATATGATCAACGACTGAACTGCCAAAATGGCGACACTGAACTTTATAACTAGTCAGTGGCGCCATTTCTACCGGAAGTTCCCCCAAAAGAATAATCATTTAAATTGGAATATTAAATTATATTGGAAAATAACTTTAAATGATTATTCAATTGGTTAATAAATTTATAATTCATAAATGCAACAGTTACAGAATATTCTAACTAAAATAATAAATATTAAATAATCTTCACCGGATGTACCGGATGTTTCATTAAAATTAAATACAACGGAAATATTAAAAATAAACAATTTCTAACACTACATAGTAGATGACAACGCCGTTGTGCCGATATTTCTTTATCCCGCAAGAACCGCGGGTAAATAATATATACACTAAAAATATCCTATTTCGTTTCCCGTCGCGCAAAATATCTCCTTACCTGAAATCGGTTCAGCATGAGTCGTAGCAGTACTATTATATAATATTCTGTGGTCGTAGATAACAGTTATAAGTATATTTATTTTATATATTTTTTTTTGATCTGATAATATTAACAGTTCGATTTATTACAATTAATACCTATTACCTATTAAGTATTATATTATTAAGTTTCAATTAAAATTAATTAGAATTTAAATTGTTGACGTTAGTTGAAATTAATTTAACTCAAAAGAAAAATTGTACCAAATTGTAAAAGTTTTAACCTAAAAACCATAATATTCAAATTAATTTAAATCTACCTACACCTGATGATAATTTTAATCGTTACTGGTCGTTTAATTTTGTTCAATTCATTTCATTTTAATTAGTAGAAATAGTGCAAGAAGATTGTTTTTACAGTGCAGTAATCATTGTCGATTTCATCAGAACAACTATTTGGTATACGATCGCACTGTAAGTTTAGTCTAACTAGATGTTGTCTACCAGGTGATCGCGTTTTGTCTAAATCCGTTTTAAATTAGATTTATTATACTTTTTTCAAATTAGAATAGAATAGAATAGATCTTTAAGAATTAAGAACTATGATAATATTATAAATAATTATTCATCCTTTCCGGAATACAAAATATTATCTTCATTTCAAAATTCAAAGTCAGCTCAGCGCTTAAACTGTAACCGACAAATAGACAAATAGACTTTTGCAATTGTAGTGAGTAGGTATGGATGTCGGTTATTTATTCAATTTATATTTTAGGTAAACGAAGTTCAACTATAGCTCCAAATTCTAGAAGACCGATGAAAATTAAGATACCCGACGAAGTTACGGAGCCGATCCGACCGATAACGTTCAAATCGAACCCAGATTTCCACGTTTTAGAAGGTTTTAAACTGCTCAATTTGGCGAAGAAAAAGAACAGATTCGTGAGGACTACACTTCCTTTTACTGTTACTGAAAGTCATGCGGAGTCTAATGTTCAGCCGTGCCAGATGAATGTGGATTATGAAGACTCGAATGAGGAGCAGCAAGTGTACAGAAAATATGGGAAAAGCGTTATGAAATACACTGGAAGTAATGAAGGTACCTAAGTCAGAAAAATGACAAATGACGATTTTTTTAACCGTTCGCCAAACTGTTACAATTCCCATTTTTTATTACCACGTGTCTACAACTTCTTTGCGCTGCATGTTTCGTATCTGTGCATTTTCTTGAATAGAATGAATGTACCTACCTATTCTAAGTTTTTATCGTAGGTACTTTTGCGGGACCCAAAGTACCTGAATCTCCATCTCTATCACACATTAAATTTCTCTAAAATCTTCAGTTTAAGCGCGAAAAGGCAGTACACACTACACAGACAGACTTTAATTGCATACTTAACAGTATGTGTTGTTTTCAGAGATCGCAGAGGAAGGTTATGACCCATGGTTGGCGCTGGTCATTCGCACCAAGAGCCGACAGAAGATACTCTGTTATGCGACCATCGTGCACCCTCGGGCTGCTGTTACCGCTGCTGACTGCGTTGTTGGGTGAGTTTTGTTTAAATGTTGATTTATCCCAATACAGTTACCTACTACATTCTTCAGTTATTCTAGAGCAGTGTTTCTCGAACTTTTTCATGGTGCGATGTGATGATGCGATTTTAATTTAGTGAAATTCCACCCAAAGGGTTGCGACCTACAGAATGAAAAATACTGTTCTAGAGCTTAATACGGGCCCAGAATATTAATTGATCACTGCCAAATCCTGCTTACCCTGTTTCAAAATAAAATTAGATCAGCATTATAATATTAATATTGTAACTCAAGCAGACACTTTTCTATCAACAACATTCTGGCAATAAAATATTATAATATGTTATTATTCGTAAATTGGTGGTATCATAGCGACCCATACTATGTTTACCAACTGAGACTTATCAACTTGTATTTCGTTAACAAGGTCTAAACCTGGCGAGCTCAGTATCCTCTCTGGCGTCTGGGATTTGAGAAGTCAGTCCTCCTCTCAACAGCGCTTGTGCACCGTCCACGCGCACTCACAATACAATGGAGAACTTGACAATAACATCGCGCTGCTGGTAAGTACTTACCACATTATAGTAACTAAGCGCCTTGTTACACCTTCCGAGTAGAGTGGCGAGTAGCGAGACTGTGCTCTGAGCCTGCAATATCATTGGCAAGGCCCTTATCACACGTAATAAACACTCAGAGCCCGGAAGAAATGTATCTTCTTAAATTCCTACAGCTATAGATGGGCAAAATAAAGTGCACACTTTCTCCAAACCTTATTGTGCAGAAAAAGAATAAAGGGTAACTGTATTATGATGCCCGAAACTCCGTTATCCCAAAATTCGCTAATATCGCGGGGGAATCGGGAACGTTATTTCGAAAAAAAAACTTTTCTACTTACGTCCTCACTCCTCCTAGTCTTTCAAAATATTATGTATAGGCATGGACCAATCATACATGTATGATTGGTCCATGGTATAGGTATGCATACCTTCGATCACATAATATACAAATCGGTTCATCCGTTTAAGCGCAAATGATTTGTTATAGCGCGGGAACCGTATATTTTTCGGTCTAAACGTTTCTACTTTCTACATAGCAAACACCAACTTTAGCGATAATATTATAAGCGTGACAGACAGACAGACACTTTAGCATTTATAATATTAGCACAGATATTAGTATGGAATATGGATGTGTTTTCAGAGCTGGAAGCGGCCCCTCAAGCTGGAGGCGAGCGTGCAGCCGGCGTGCGTGGCGGACCCCCACGTCGGTGACCACTGCTACTTCGTGGGCTGGGCGGGATACGACCAAGGTATGATGTCTATAAATGCCAACAAATTGGTCCTTTAAGAATCAAGAGAATGATGCCTGTTTTAACCAACCGCCCCAGTATCCCCTAGCGGTATTTTAGGGTCACGTATTTCTTAATACAAACACGTTTTTGAAAACTCTTATGTTTTGCCGTTGCTCTAAGGTCCTAAGGACGTAGGTGACACATAAACAATTCTTAAATCATGGAAGATAGGTAGGACCGTAGTAGGTATACAATATGTCCGCTTAGTGCTAGGAGGTGGTTGGTGAAAATGGACATTAGACAATTAGATGGTTAATAATTTTTACTACTTATAGGTATTTTTTTTTTTTAAAAGAAGGCAGGTCGCTGTAGCCCTGACGTCACTGCGACCCATAAGGATCTATTGTGACTCCTTCGCATTAGAGTATCATCCCCAGCCCAATACTGCTCATAAATTGAACGATGTGGTTGGGGTTGGTGTCACGAATTTCCTCTGTGGATGAGTATTCGTGGCGACCAAGATGCCTGTTTCTGCTCTGTAGTAGAGCAGGACAGTTGAGGAGAAGGTGAATAGGTGTCTCATCCTCCTCCTCACAGAATCTGCAAGTCGTTATGCTACAAATACCCATTCTGTTTAGGTGTTTGTTGAGCTTGCAGTGCCCAGTTAGGCTTCTGGTAAGAATTCTTAATAAGGTCTTTTTAATTAATCGTCATAAACTTATAGGTATTATGACGATGCTGAAAATAAAAGTTCATGAAATAAAATATTAAGTGTTTTAATGTAATGAATCTGCGATAATGACCCTGTAACATAGTCTGTATAATTTGCATAATCAGATTTTCATTTTAAGTGTCAATATTCTAACATATTTTGATATGGTCATCGAACTGCACGTTGTTGCATAATGCCTGTGACCCACATGACCATTTACATAATAACTCTCATTTCCGTCGCATTGTGCCTCTGCGTTATGAATTTACAATTATTATTTTCGCATAACGCACATCGTTATACTCTGTAATTCCCTGGCATGTGCGAATAATTAGATCGGATTCCGAGACTGTTTTGAAAGTTACCAATATGGGTTGTCCAGATTTTACCCCAGCAGACCCTATAAGTAGTTATCATTTGTCACATAGGTACCTATTTTTATCCGAAGTAAAAAGAGTTCGTGTGTAAAATCCGTTTAAAAGAGTTTGAATAAAGAAGAAACATACAGCACAAAGCCTTTAGTAGATATTATTATTAGATGAGCATAATACTTATTCTAAGGAATGTCTAAAGACTAAAATCGAAATTGCTGCATCACCTTTTTAGGGTTCCGTAGCCAAATGGCAAAAACTGGAACCCTTATAGATTCGTCTGTCTGTCCGTCCGTCCGTATGCCACTGGCCACAACCACTTTTTTAAACTTAAGCAGTATCTAATCTCTCAATTGAACTCGCTCTCCAAACTCTACAAGAGCTTTACAATTAGCGACATTAACTGGGATCATGGATGTAGACTCTTAGTAACAGGTCATACTCTATCTTAACCATGTCCTTTACGGGAATATCAATTTCTCATTTCAGCAATGGAGGCCACAGCACGTCGACAGAAGGCCACAATACTGACACCGCGACAGTGCGCGGAGCGGATCTCTAAGCCCGACGTCACGCTGCCGAGAGACGCGTTCTGTGCGGCAGTCAAGTCGCGCGGCACTGTCGTGAGTGTCTACGTACCTATATCAAGGAATTTTATTTACAGGCAGAGACGGACGTTATGTGGCCGGGTTACTTCAAGCGCACACAAAAAATTACGTATTGAGTTAATATGAATGCAGTACTTAAATGTGCTTTAGTTGATTTAGATTTTAGAACAAGACTGCATTCAAAATTTGACAACAAAAATAAGTTGCAAAGTTCCAAAACTTCAGCCAATAGTCCGGATAATGATATATACTTAGGTATAACAGAAAAATCGGCCAAGTGCGAGTCGAACTCGTGCACGAAGGGTTCCGTACCATTATAGAGCAAAATTAGGCCAAAAATTGTGTTTTTTGCATGGGAGCCCCCCTTAATTTTTTATTTAATGTACACACATAATTGAGGATTTTGTGAAAATTTGAAGGGTCTACCTGTTGCCGTTATTTATACAGGGTGCAATTATACCTTCCTGCCAAATTTTAATATATTGATCCTTGTTAAAAATAAAAATACACGTATTTTTTCTTTTATAATCACTCAGTACTAAAATGTTGAGAAATAGCTTCCGAAATTTATCCTAAAAAACACTACAATTAATGGGCACGACGCGTCGCCCGCGCGTGATGTGACACCGCGCGCGCGCCTCCCCCCCGCGTTACCCCCGGTCATTCCCCCGCGCCGCGAGTGACCATTCTGCAACGATTTTAAATGGGATAAAACATGTTAATAAAAAAAATATAACACCCAATTTTTTTGGTTAAATGGACTCTCCTTATGATACCTAAGCCCTGGAAAAAATTTGGCAGGAAGGTTTAATTGCACCCTGTATAGAGCAAAAAAGGCCAAAAATATCACGATTATTGTATGGGAGCCCCCCTTAAATATTTATTTTATTTTCTTTTTAGTATTTGTTGTTATAGCGGCAACAGATATACATATTCTGTGAAAATTTAAACTCTCTAGCTATTACCGTTCTTGAGTTACAGCCTTGAGACAGACAGACAGACAGACAGACAAACAGACGGACAGATGGACAGACAACCAAGTCTTAGTAATAAAGTCTCTTTTTTACCCTTTGGGTACGGAACCCTAAAAACTAACATTGACTTGACACCATAACGTAAATCCCACTATGCCATTTCAACAATGTGATCGCACATTTATCAACACGCACGCGCCGAATGCGCCGCATTTTAGAATTCGTTGTATGAAATGAAATAAAACCTTGCACATTTCGTATCTAGAGCTTGACAAGGCTTTATATGAAAAAATGGAACTAACGCTGCCATCATACAAAATTAATCAATTTTACTTATAGTAGATACAAGATTTAGTCTGCCTCGTTACCAATACTATGTTCGTTTCAGACGGGTGTAGGCGGACCACTACTATGTCGGCACGGTGATCGCACGTCGCTAGTGGGTCTAGCGGTATGGCGCGAAGACGTCGTGGTGTTGCTGCCCGTCACGCAATTTGTCGCCGCGACAATACCTGATGTCGCGCACGATTGATGTGAGTATCTTATTATATTCCTTTTGTTCAGAGTAAAAAAAAATGTTAAGGGGCCGGGGTACCCTCGAAATTCTCATACATAATACCAAAATCATTTTCTCATACGAAAATATTTAACATTTTTGAGTTATTTTTCAGCTTAAAATAGTAATTACCTAGGTTCCTGCATAAAATTTTTCTAAAAAATATTTAAGCACTAAAAAAAAATTTTGTGTTTAAGTATTTTGTAGTAAATTTACTACTAAATATTTAAACTCTAAAAAATATTTTTTAGTATTTAAATATTTTGTAGTAAATTTACTATTTATTCATATATTTTTTTGTGTTTTACTCTATTTTTTAGTGTTCTAATATTTAGTAGTAAATTTACTAAAAAATATTTAAACAAAAAAAAATTTTTTAGCTTAAATATTTTTTAGAAAAATTACTATTTCAAGCTGAAAAATAACTCAAAAAATGTTAAATATTTTCGTATGAGAAAATGATTTTGGTATTAAGTATGTATGAGAATTTCGAGGGTATCCCGGCCTCTTAAGTTACCATACTATTTGTGTAACCACACTGCATGCAGCGATGCGATGCGACAATCTCGTAGTACTTGAAAGACGGTATAGTTTCTCGCATGCAGCGATGCGACAATCTCGTAGTACTTGAAAGACGGTATAGTTTCTCGCATGCAGCGATGCGACAATCTCGTAGTACTTGAAAGACGGTATAGTTTCTCGCATGCAGCGATGCGACAATCTCGTAGTACTTGAAAAACGGTATAGTTTCTCGCATGCAGCGATGCGACAATCTCGTAGTACTTGAAAGACGGTATAGTTTCTCGCATGCAGCGATGCGACAATCTCGTAGTACTTGAAAGACGGTATAGTTTCTCGCATGCAGCGATGCGACAATCTCCTATTACTTGAAAGACGGTATAGTTTCTCTGCCACATAATGCGGTTCAGTTCATTTGACGTCATATTATAAAGAATATTGGCCGTGAATAATTGAACATGCAATCCGGGAGTTGACAGTATGTTTAAAATTTTAAAATAATTATTAAATTTTATACATTTACTGATAAAAAGTCTAAAACAATACAAATAACGAAAAACTAATTATTGATTTATTTTATTTTACATTGAAAAAAATTGGATTTATTAACTGTAAGTCACGTGATTGAAAACGCCGGTCAGAAGCAGTGGCGTCATTGTGCAGTGTCAAACTCAATTGACAGTTAGGTTACTTTATACTTCTAGGTTATGACCAAGGTTATGACATAAGTTGTCAAAATCATTACTAGGTGGTTTGTTTCATAGACTCATAATATGTTTGTTTCATGCACAATGACGTCACACGTGATCGAGTGACCATAATGCCGCGTTTTTGTGACATATTTTTAATTCAGTATATAAAACATTTTTTAACTCATTCAAGGGCATAATAATGAATAAAATATTAATTTACAGTTATTATTGTAAGCTACTGAAGCGCTTAAAACTATTTTTAAAAAGTTGTCAACTCCCGGATTATAGCAGCGTAGTTGCTTAGTGTTGTGAGCCAGCGTAGTTGCGGGGTCTCTTTTAGCCAATTTGCGACAGCGATTTTCAGAAACAATATTATAATATGTTTTTTTCTTGTCAAATTCCATCGTTTTCAAATTCTGTAGTCTACTAGAACAAATAATGTCTCGTTAAGTACTGCATTTCAATTGTCAAGTCTGAAAATAGAGTTAGATTCATTAAAACACCAACATAATATTTCGAATCATACTTTATTAAATTTATCTAGCTTACAATATAGAGTATTCGTTTAAAAAAAACTAAATAAACACCATAAGAATTTTTAAATAAAATTTTTATCATTTTACAAAACCATGCGACTACTAGGAAAACTAGGCTGGGTTAATATGCACCTGCCCGAACGTGCGGTTTGGCGGATACAACGCGAGATCAAGGGGCTGTTTCACCACTTCCTGATAAGTGCCGAATAGGCTATCCAACATTTAACTTGACAGATAGAGTATGGAGAATCTGTCCAAAAGGTTATGGATAGCCTATTCGTCACTTATCAGGTAGTGGTGAAACCGGCCCTAAGTATTGTAATAATAATTGTGGATAGACTATCCGTCACTTTATCAGGAAGTGGTGAAACAGACCCTAAAAGCAAAATGTAAATGACAGTGCGACCGCGCCGCACGATAAATCGTTACATACATTTGCTTTTAGTCTTATAACCGCCAAGAAGCAAGTTTGGACAAACGCATATAAACCCGGCCTTAGGAACTAAATCTACGTCTCTAAAGTAATTTCTAAACATTGGGAATGTCGAGATCCGCCTAAGGGCTGCCAGCCCAGCAGCCAGCTGCTCCACAAGATTACATTATATCACTTGTACTTACACTATCTTTGGTGAGGACCGTGAGATAGTTGTTAACACAGAAATAAATCAAGATAGAACGGCCAAGCGGGTGGAGTACACGTGTTACAATCTTGCACAAGCGTGCAAGATTCGTTAAACAGTCATTCAGTTAAAGCGGACGTCTGGACTTAATCACACCGGAGCAATTGTGCAAAAATGCAGTGTCTAATAACTGTAAAAAATCGAAGTACGAAAGTGAATCGGTCAAAAGGAGGTATTTCTTTCCACGAGTAAGTTATTTGTTCTAACTAAAAGCAAAGCTTCTGCTTTGCTTTTAGTTAGAACGAATAACACACGACACGAGCGATTCCTTAGCAACGCACGCGCGTCGCCGTTCTATCTTGATTTATTTCTGTGGGTCTTACAAACCAGTAGCAAAGGGACTATTAACAAAATATAAAGTAGTAAAATCAACTAACGACTTACTGGCTGAAATATGATTCTATGTAAAGACGTTTCGAAGTGTCATGCTCGAAAAAATCGATCTTAGTTTGCGTTACTAGAGAACCAACATTACATAATACATTCTAATTTTTAGAGAGACAATATTTTTTTTGCCAATACTTTGATAATGTTTTTTCATCTTTATCCATCCCTTTGCGACTGATTAAAATATGACCATTCTGTTGTAATAAATACGTCGCAAAAGTTGCAGAGCAACTGATAAAACTATTTTGAACTTTGATTAGTTCCTTTTGTAACATAGTGTTCTTACTTTTTTACAACAAAATGGCCGTGTACTTAGTCTTACGTATTACAGCCCATTGGTAAACAAAATATATCTCCTATAGCCAGCGTCGGTATTCCTTACTTTATACAGTGTCAGTCTAAGAAACCTTGTAATTTTGACTGGCATAAGCTTTGTAGAATATATCACCGTGTGAGCGAAACATTATAACATAATAATACGCGTAATACTTTTTATTTCACAATTAAATTATGTATAATGAAATAACGACAACCACATTTAAAAATTAATGACAAATGCTAACAATACAACGCTTGGCTGGAAAACACATTCACGTATAATATAAAAAAATAAAATTGACACTGGATTTTAAAATAAAGAAAATCTGAGCCCCCTAGCCTAGACGTTTTCTTAATCGCATCTTTATAAAATCACTGAATTAAAATATATGTAATTGACAAAAGCGTACGACAAAATAAAGTCGACGATCGACTCATGTTATGTCAATTCCATACATTTTGATCGGCTATTCAATAAAGAAGCGGTAAAGAAAACCTCTTGGCTAGGGGCTCTGCTTCTACCCAAAATATTATACAGTTAAATTAATTAAATTAAAATATAACATAAAAATTCGTACTTCAATTTATTTTACTTTGGCAAGTTGGCAAGGACATGACATTAACGCTCTGAAGTTAGCTGTTTCGCAATAAACAATTTGGTGAAAAATCGATTGCGCAAACAGCTGCAACTTCAGATTGGATACATAATATTGTGTTTTACAGCCATTGCAGTGAGTTGAGATTGGCGGAGCGATAGCTAAGCGATCAAAAATAATTTAAAAAAATAACATAAAACAATTTCTGTCCAGAATACTAATTCGGGAGTATTTCTAACTTTAGTCCGATTCAAAAAATGTATTAAAATCATAAGAGTAGCATAAGAATTTAAAACAATACACCTACTAGTGACTTGTGTATTTCAATCACTACAAATAAACAAAAAATATTCCTTCCCCCTTACTAATAAAGAATTTACGCAGCACTAATCGTCCGCTATCTTTGCTGTCATGTTTTCTATTTCTAATATGCCAGACAAGTAAAAGTAAACCTTGTTTGTATAGTATACGCAGATACGCTACGTCAATCTCTATTAGTACAGGGTCAAAACAAGAATCTTTTCGTTATCCGCTCCGCTCGTCGCTCCGCCACTCTCAGCCCGCGGTGTTAACTATACAATACTTATCACGTTTGCAGGTCTACGCGATGACCAGCGGCTCGTCGTCAGAAAACCCGTGTATTGGAGGCACGTCGTCGTCGTCTGAAAAGCAGTTTTAGCGTTTAGAGGTTTACTTTGCAACGTCGGGTGGCGTTAGGATGTTTTTTATGGGGATTCTCTTTTATAGGAGATTCAACCTAAGGGTAAATTCATATTGGTACGTGTTGCGTCGATGCATTGCGATACATATAAATCAGCTATTCAAAACTGAACTTCATTTACTACACAATTCAATGTGTGCCTTGTGATAACTAAACAAAGTTCAATTTTGAATGGCACATTTTAAAATGCAATGTGAATCAGCCATTAGATTGAAACTCCTAGTAAATTGAATATGAATGCAATACCCTAAAACAAGAGGTCACACACATGGAGTGTTGCAATCTCCCAGAGGTCACCTTTAAGACAAGAGGTCACACATGGAGTGTTGCAACCTCCACGAGGTCACACAAGGGGTGTTGCAACCCCCAAGAGGTCACCCAAGGGCTGTTGCAACCTCCCAGAGGTCACCTTTTGGGTTTGCATGACCCTATATTGTCTCTGGGGGTGTACAGCACCCTCTAAGTGCCTTTTCACACGTGCCGGTTGCCGGGCAGTCGGCGCCGGCCGCCGGGTGGTGGTGAAGTGTATGGGCATGCCGGATGAATTACGCCGGTACGTGTGAAAGTGTACATAGCCATACACGTCGCTGCCGGGTATCCGGCGCCGCGTGGCTAACCGGTAACCGGCTCATGTGAAAAGGCACTTAGGCTTCTTACCTCGAATTTCGCGGCGAGCGACGCGCACAGGCGGTCGATATAGCCACAGCTTCCAAAAGACTATTGCTTATTTTTAAGCGGCGACTGTATTATCGACTATAATATCCGCACTACCTCTGTCACTAATAATTGTAAACAGGCCTTTTGGAGACCCTTATAGTACAATATATGAATATGTGGATAAACGGTAAATATCCAAACGTTTTGTTTGGGCTCTATGAGCTACTAACACGTGTTTTCATCGTCCGACAATCAATTTTTATTCTTATGCATTTCCATTGTGTACGGAGGAGCCGGGAAATCAGAAATTCTGTTTTCTTCAGTTCTAAATGAGCAATAAATTACGAATGCCAATCAGTAGAACTCTCGCAGGTCACTTTATTTAAGCTTGGATGCTATGCGTTACCAAAGTTCAATCTTTCTTTCTGACTCAGTAACGAAAAACCGATTTCTGAAGTTTTCGAGTAATCGAAAAAATATTGTACATGATAGCATTTTGTAAGGTATATACGCGAAAATTTCAGTTATAACTTCTCGTTACCAAGCCACAAAAAATGCTGTACTTTAATAATAATAATTGCTCCCACACCGATTTCGGTGACGGTCGCCGATTTCATTGAAACCAGGCCAGCTACGCAGGAGTAATTTTATAGTGCCCAAGCGTGTGCGCAGTACACAAGAGCACTCTCTATTCCTTTACTCTCGTAACCCAGTGGGACGGCAGACCGACACGACCGGCGAGAGATCAGGCGCAGGACCGACTTTTTACATGCCCATCCGACGCATGGATCATCTTACTTGTCAGACAATCAGGTGATAAGCCTGCATTGTCCTAACCAAACTTGGAAATAACATGTTTCCAACGCGGGAATCGAACCCACGACCTCCGAGTTAAGAGCCGCGCTTTATACCACTAGACCACGGAGGCGTTATGCTGTACTTTGGTACCCGCGTAGCATCTAAGTCTAAATCTATACACTGTCACGCACCGTCGCCGCTCCCACCCCGCTGTCCGCTGATTTCGAGACTGAAGACTTAGAGCGTACGGCACAACACCAGAAACAATATGGGGTCTTCCAAACCCAAAGGGTGACCTCTGTGGGGTTGAACGCCCCCTTTATGACGTCTTGGGGGTCGCAACATCCCCTGTGTGACCTCCTGGGGGTTGCAACACCCCCTGTGTGACTTCTGGGGGGTTGCAACACCCTCTGAGTGACCTCTTGAGTGTTGCAACTCCCTCTGAGTGACCTATTGGGGGCCGCAACATCCCGACCTCTTGGGGGTCGCAACATCCCCTGTCTTGACTTCTCTTGGTGCTTAAAAAGCTCCTTTACAAGCACCAAGAGGTCACACAGGGGGAGTTGTAACCCCCAAGAAATACACAGGGAGTATTGCAATCCCTCAGATGCTTTCTTGGAATGAAATCCACCCAAAAAGATGTTAAAAGCCCTTTATCTCGAGAAGAGAATTACTGTATATGGAGTACAATAAGAATGTATTATTTTGTATAAGAAAGTTTTTACATGTTTTTTCTTGTAATAAAATAGTGTAAACTAATGATTTTTCTTTACTAAATCTCTATTATTAGAAGCCTACAACGGCTTTAACCCTTAGGCAGTTGAGCCTGAGGGTCAATTCAGACCGCAACGCGACGCGTAGATGCATTTCTAAATTTGTACTGATTTGACAGATCTCAATTGCGTCAGACGTCTTCGAAATATGTCAAATCCATACAAATTTAGAAATGCATCTACGCGTCGCGTTGCTCTCTGAATCAACCCTTAGGCTGGTTTTAGTATCACGCGGACCGTCGGTACGGATCGCTCCGTATATATGCAATATGCATTACGCTTTAAGGAACGTTTTATAGTAAAGTCCGTACGGACCCATCCGCATTACTCCTTAAAACTTCATACAAATCGGTAGCGATCCGTACCGACGGCCCGCGTGACACTAAAACCAGCCTAAGGGCGTAAACTGTGTTACGCGGGCGCCCGCGCGGGTTCAAACAAAAGTGACCCGCGCGGGCCCCCGTCGCGGACCCTGTGCGGACAGGAGCACGAGCGGCATACGATTTTTACGAATACTCAGGAACTGGTGACACTGCGTAAGTCGAGTCTCCGCTTAACATAGTTACCGCCCTAAGGCCCGTGTAAATAGTTACTCAAGATGCATATCGGTCTCAAGACACGGTTCAGGCTCTGTGATTGGTTGGCTGTCTGTCTGACCGGGTCGCATCTTAAGTACTGACTATTTATACGGGCCTAAGAGTCGAAGCGTCCTTGCGTCATAAGGGCTCCAGCACACAAAACTGCAAATTCGCATTGCATCGTAATGTCATTTGTCGCAGATATTTGCGATGCGATGGAAATTCGCAGTTATGTGTGACAGTTTACCTTACGCATATTCATCTCTATTGTTCTATCATTTAAGTACACAATAGAGATGAAATATGCAGGCGAAAGGTTAAAACGCGTCGCTTCGACTCTGCGCCACTGTGAGTTGAGCCGGTAAACTCACCATGTATAGTAGCCTGGCCGCGGCGGCTGTCGTACCGCGGAGTGAGCAGGCGGCGCGCCAGTCGACGCTGGCGCAGCGCGAGGTGCACCAGCACGCCCGCCACCACCAGCCCCGCCCCGCCCGCCCACCACCACCACCACGTGCTACCACCGCCGGCGGACATCACGAGACCCTCTGAAACATGAAGATAGTTTTAGCCTGCATTCATATGCGCCCGTCCGACCGTGCGGTTTGACGACTAAACCGCGGAATTACAAGCAAATGTATGTACGGTTTATTCAATTTGCAGCGCGGTCCTGCTGTCAATTGCATAATATATTGGCTTGTAATCTCGCCACTGCTATCGTATCGCCGGTATTCGTGCAGTATTCGGTTTAGCTACTCTCTTCTCAAGTAATATTTGACAATATGGTGGTGTTAATTTAGAATATAGCCACGTTCTAAAATAACTTTCAAGGGTCTCTATTCGAGATGAAACTAATTGAATTATCTTCTCTTGCTGAACTAAACTACTCTCTTTAAGGATTTACAACACACCTTGCACAGTCAGCGCATGCACCTCGCTGAGGTCGCTGTAGTAGCCACGCGTGTTGCGTGCGCGCACGCCGACGTACGCCCGCCCCGTGCGCGTCGCCGCCACGGCCAGCGGCGAGAACTCCGCCTCAACCACCTCCATGTCTTCCGTCGGCTGGAGGAGGTCTTCCGGCATCTCCTTGTCCGAGATAAGGATTTGGTATTTGTATCTGGAAATTGATAAATTACAATGTTAGCGACACACCAAATTATAATTTAGTCTATGACAGCTAAAGAAGACACCAATTACTATACTCCCTTAAACTTTATGCACACCAATAATACACAGCTCTATTTTGTCTGCATAACTTCTGGCTAGGTGTCGGCACATGTCAAGCACCTAGTCTTTAATTAACTCGATTCTAAGTGGATGACAGGAGCTAACACTAAACCAAATAGTTTTAAAAAGTTCAAACGTCAAAATGGTGACCATAAACAATGAAGTTCGTATTCATAAAGGTTACGTAATGAAGGGGCAGTACTCACTTGGAGTGCGAGTTGTTGTCGTCCTCGTGCAGCCAGGACACGAGCAGTCGGCCGTCGGGCGCCTGCCAGGCCATCACGCCGCGCGGCACCTCCACCGCGCCTGACCGGACCAGCTGACACGTGCGGCCCGCACCGGGGGCTGATGTCTGTACATAAAATGGGGGAATTTTAAATACACTTTTTGAAGTCTTTAATAGATAAAGTTGTTAATGTAGTGTTGCTTATAATTATAATTTTAAAGCGATTAAAAAAGTGCCACTTCTGACAAGTGTGATCCCAAATGTCTTGGGCAGAGTGCAGTCTTCGGTTGGGGTTTATTTTTGAAAATTAAATTTCGAACAAAATGTGATTCACTTTTATGTGGCACGTTTGCCTTCACTTATACCGTCTACTTGTCAACAATATCTCTTGTAATAAGGAAACTCACGTAAACACAGATGTTGTATCGGCCGCCGACGGGTACTTTCTCGAAGACATGCATCAGCGTGACGTTGGTAGTTGCTCTTAGCTCGTAGCGACTTACTTCGTCCTTCGTCAGTTCTGTCACCTCTACCTGTAAATGAAGTTGAAAATAATGATAAGTATATAAATGATTTCTACTTTTTTAATCCTAAATGGATTGCAATTTCAAAACTAGAAACCTTTGGTGAATATTATGGAAAACTTGGGTAAAATCACAGGACACAAAATATTGACACTACATTTATGGTAGACACGACAGACTAAATGTGTTCTGAGTATGTACCGATTTCAAATTAAACTAATTAGAGCATACACGTTATTAATATTATGATGTGTTTTCAATTCCCGGATTTATAATATGTCGTAGGATGATTTGATAAATCGAATTATCGCGAAAATTCTAGGGACTTCGCGAAAGCACGGATAATTAGACAATGGTGATTACATTTTTCAACATTACTGAAAAAAGGTAGTGTTTCAGCGAAAATGCGAGTCGCCTTAGTAAGATTGCGAAATGAATCGTTAGTTTTTATTACTAGCTTTCCCGGCAAACGTTGTTTTGCCATTTAAAGTATTTCTGCTTCATCAGTTAATACAAAATCTTACCCCCTCCTTTGTCCCCTAAGAGCGGGGGGTGTTATATATACCAGATGTTAAGTTGGAAAACAGTTAATAATATGAAGTAAGTCCATTAAAGAAAAAAGTTTGATACAAAATCTGACCCCCTCTTTGGTCCCCTTAAAAGGGTGGGAGAAATTTTTTCATACACCAGATGTTAAGTTGGAAGAAGACAAATATATCTGCGAAAACCGCATTCAAATCGGATCAGTAGTTCTCGTGTGATAGTGGAACAAACATACAGACAGACAGACAGACAAAAAACAACCACAGTTTTGGCTTCTATAGCGATGTAGTATCACCCCCTGCTTATTATTTTTTGAATATCTTTAATGTACAGAATTTTCATTTCTACAGTTTTATTATATAATGTATAAATTATCGAAAAAATCACTGATTGGTCGGTTTAAGCGCCCCACAACAAGCGTCCGTGTTTTCGCGAAGTCCCTAGAATTTTCGCGATGATTCGATTTATCCAATCATCCTACGACATAGACACAATAACTTTAGTAGTTTACTAATAAATAATGACTTACCATATAGGTGACGGGGTCTCGTATGACGTCACAGTTAGCGAGCCAGTTTATACGCAGCTCGGCGTTCTTCTCGTCAAACACGCAGTGCAGGCCTTTCACAGGAGCCCTTACATACAAAAAATAAGTGTATTAAACACTACATCCAAAACCACAAGTTCTGTAATGGATCATTATAGAGTTTATAGTGTGTCAATACGAAGATTTGTGTCACAGTTTTGTCAGATATTCAGCAACATCTAGATGTTGTCTGCCTATAAACCTAAAGTTAAATCGAGAGTTGAAATCATATATGAAAGGTTCCATACCAAGCTAAATAAAACTCGCCTGTTGTATAGAAGTCTTCCTTAAATGTTAATTTTATAACGTTTTCACGTTTTCATTTGTTGTTTTATCAGCAACATAAAAATATGACTTTGTTAAACTAGTTGAGCTATCAAATATAATATGGAAGTACAGCGCAATTTCAGTGTTTTAGTGTCTAAACACACTAGGTTGAAAATACGCGGGCAAAGTTCAGCATGATTACGCCAGCAATGCGCTACGCATACAATATAACGCGACGTAATTTCGGCATGGTGTGTCATCGGTAATTTAAAATACATTGCAGGCGTAATTGTGCCGAACTTCGACGCGTTTTTCGGCCTAGTGTGTTTAGACACTTATTCTTAGAATATGGTACACAAGGCAGTGTTTACTGTGTAGTAAACACTGCCTTGTGTACCATTCCACAAGGCACACAAGGCAGTGTTTAGTTAAAACCAAATAACAATAATAATTAATAAACTTACGTAGCATTCTCTCTAGTGAGGATCTGTTTGAACGGGCTATGCGGGCCACCGACAAGTCCCACAGTAAAGATGTACCACTGACAACTCGTCAGATTCTCTATAACGAGGCTCGTGTTCTTCGTAATTATCTTCGTGTCTGTAAAGATTAAAAGGCTTTACAATACTATAGTATTACAAGCAGTAACAAATTAAAATTGGAGACGAAATAATTATTGAAGACTATAATATAACCAACTAAAAACATTTAATATATATTGTGTTATATGGACTATAATGAATCTATTGACACTACATACATTCATTAACTTCGCATCAATAGGATGTAACCGCCAAAAGCATTACTCTACCTTTCAGATTGACCACAAACGCGAAAATAGCTTTTGCAAGTAATTTTAAGCTAAGTTTACACATTCAAGCCATCGTAACCCACTCAAAAATTTTTAGTAACAATTTACGTAAAAAATTAACATGTAATTAATGTAAAACACTCACCGTTGACCATATTATACTCTCTAAAGTTGGACCACTGTATGGTATTAGTGTAATGCACCTCATATTCTAGATCTTTATTCTTATATCTGTCAGATTTAGGTCTAGGCCAGGATAACTCCACGGCTCGTTTGCTCTTGATCAGCGCAGCAGTCAGGTTCAGAACTTCCTCCGGCCGCCCATCAGTTGTGAAAGGAATGTTGAAGGATTTGCCGTAAATATCGTCCTTGTATGCTCGAATCTCGAAGTATACTTTGACACCAGGCGGTAGGTTTGCAACTGTAATTAAAAACAATTTAATTTAAGTGCAGAATCATGAGTACGACAATGTTAACGAGTGTGTACACTGTACGTATGTATACGTAGATATTTAGTATTAGTACGCAATACGTGTACGTTGCGTGTACGCACTACGTTAAAACGTGACTGCGTTTACGAGCGTGTTATAAATTAGAATACACGCATGGATAAAAAGTAAAGCAAAACAAAGTAATAAGTCGTGCACGCCTACGTAAATATACGTACTATATGTACGCATCTGGGGGCACAGCAGTGCCCCCGCCAAGTCAAGCAAAAAAGCGGCACGGCCGTACCATCCTTTTCTCGAATTATGTTTACACGACTCTTACTAAGAAATCATATTTTAGATCATAATATCTCCTAGACGAATAAAATTGTATTGGGAAAGTGTATACTGTATGTGTCCTTAAAACATTGTATAAGTCTCATTTCTTTAGCCAGATTATAATAGGAAATATAATAGAAATAAGCTATAAATACTACTCACTTGTAGCGCGATTCTCAGGCGTTTTTACAACAGGCAGCGGACAGTAATTCTGAGGCAAACGCGCGCGCACTTCATACCCGGTGACTCCCCGCAGTTTGTGCCAAGACAGCGTAACTGCCGTGTTGTTGTCGCGCGACAGACTCGCGTTCACTATTTCGTCTACGTCACCAACCTCGTCGAACATTAGGTAGGCTATCTCCGTCGATATCGATGTGTACTCTTCGTTTGAGGCCGTCACCTGATAGGTTAGAAGTGTTATTGAATGTATGTACTACCAGAGTAGTTGATTCATAGGTAGATGACAGACCTACTTCATTTGGTCGGCTTATGTCGATTCAAATTTATCTGTGATCGGTCGGATGAGTTTGACTTAACACAACCAAATTACTTAGGTCTGCCATCTGCCTAGGAATCAACTTCTCTGATAGACGATAGTACCATCTAAGAAATTGATTCATAGGCAGTTGACGGTCCCACACACAGTCCTACATCATCTGGTCGGATTATGTCAACTTATACGTCGTCATCTGTCAGCTGGGTTTGACATAACAACAACTCTGACGTTCAGAAAATAAAATTGCTATTATTTATTCTGAATAAAAATATTTATTCGAATTTGACTACTTACCCAGAACGAATAATTCTTGTTCGGCCTAAAGTACGCATCCAACATAATAGACACCGGTCCTGTGCCGTTCGCTCTCACTATCTTCTCTACAGGCGGCAGAGGCGGGACGTAGTATACGGAGTAGTGATGAAGTTGGCCGCGAGGGAACTCCGGCGCGTCCCATTCTAGGTTCACTCTGCTCCCGACCATTTGACGTACGGCGAGACGACGTGGTGGGGACGGCTCTGAAATAAAATTATTAACTGTAGGGGCAGGGCCGGATTATAAATCCAGAGCTGTGTAGGCGCTTATAGTGATGATACTGATAGTGATCTTAGGAAGTCAAATGATACCCAGTTGATGCTTGATTATGATCTGTTTTTATTTTGATGTGAATACTTTTTAGTTTTTATACATAAAAAATTAAATTAAGAAATTTAAAAAAACCCCCGCCAAAAAACTTTAAAAAGTAATGAAATAACATTTCCTGACTTTAAGTTTAAATCATTCCTAAGAGTAAAGTAATATTTTAGTCCATAATTGTTGTCAAGGTGTGTCGGGGGACCGCTAAGTAAACTACCACAACAGCGATTTTTGCATTTTGTATCGCCATAATAGTCGCTGATTCCCTCGATTCGGGTCGCTGTGAACAGACCCTTAATTTATATTGTTATGTGAAATCAAACATCTACATTAGCGGTCCCCCGACACACCTTGACAACAATTATGGACTAAAATATTACTTTACTCTTAGGAATGATTTAAACTTAAAGTCAGGAAATGTTATTTCATTACTTTTTAAAGTTTTTTGGCGGGGGTTTTTTTAAATTTCTTAATTTAATTTTATTTTATGCTTTTTAAACTTGTGCAGAATAATTCCTATCAACTGGATCATATCCCAATGAATACCATCTATAAAATATGTCCTCTTGGATGAGGCCATCAATATGAGCCCAAACATGAAACCTCCACTTTAGGTTCATACGGAGCTTGGCTCCTATAGAATCCAGGTGATGCTGCAGCAGCAGCATGCAAATATTTACTGTTTATTTACGTCTTACTGGTTGTCGCAATTAAAATGAGCCCAAACACGAAACCTCTGCTCTAAGTTAGTGAGGAGTTGGGTATCCTATTGATTACCAGGTGATGCTGCACCACCAGGTCAACTTTCCAATAATGTGTTTATATTCATAAGTGTCTCGAACCAGAATGCAAAATATAAAACCCATCAAACGACTGCAAGTTGCTAATCGTCCTATCACGAACCAGATATACCGTGATATTTCAGCAATGAGCAGGCTGATGATGATGAACTATAGCTAAGAACACTCACCGTCATGTCAGCTTTCAAACAAAAAAAACTAGATCAAAATCGGTCCACCCGTTTGGATGCTACGATGCCACAGACAGACAGACAGACAGACAGACACGTCAAACTTATAACACCCCTCTTTTTGGTCGGGGGTTAAAAATATAACCGATGATTTGGGCAAAACGTACAAGTTTAACGACACACTGAACCGTACAATAAGATTAAAACAGGACGAGATGTCGGTCGCACATTCGTCCGCGCATAAATTAGTGTTTAATTTTTGTCGGAAACGTACGTTTTTTTGATAAAAATGAGTCCTCTTCCAGGACTCAGATATATTTATTATAGACTCATTTTACATAGACTCAGGTATATTTCTCACAAAATTTTATTAACGCCTGTTCAGTAATCTAAGAATAAAGCAATAGTATACGTAACCCACCTTACATACGTAAGGTGGGTAGGTGGGTTACGTATACTGTTGCTTTCGTAACTTACTAAGATAACCCGTCAATGATTTAACGTAAAATAAACACATTTAAAACTCACTTCCTGCACCGGTGGTGACGTTGATGTATTTCATGGTGGCGTACGTGAGGTTGGACTGACTGTTCCTCACGTACACGGTCACGTTATAATTCGTATACGCCTCCAAATCCGAAAACCTGGCAAAAATTATTGATTTTAAATAGTTAATTATATTTAGTGGAAGGACATATTATTATCTAAACATTTTGCTTCTCTTTCCTTTCTTGTGTAATATAGGGTTTAACAAAACCAATTATAATATTAATTTAAGGTATAAGTCCACCGTAGAGAGTTCACTGTGAAAGTAGCAGCGCTGAAAGAGTAACTTATTTATTTACTTTTGTAACATATACGCACGCACGCACGCACGCACGCACGCACACGCACACACTTACCTATAAACAGTCGAGTTGATCCACGTCATGTTCTTCCACACGCCGTCACTGACTTTCGCTATGGACGGCAGTAGACTATACAACACTGTTTTGCGCTGCGCCATCCAGCACGATATGAGGAAACTCGACGCGTTGATGGATAGCGGCTCGACGGCGATGCGAAGAGACTGTAACGAGGGCTTTATTAATTGTTATTTTACTCTTGACTAAAAACAATGATACTTAATATACTTTTTTATTGTTATATCTTGTTCATCAATTAATTATACTTTTTTATTTGTAAAATACATTGGTGTCTTTTTAATCAATTATCTGACTTTTCTTGTCATGTATTGTATAACAGAGAAATATAGACGTTTAAACATAATTTGGGACAATAAACTATCCTATGTTCTTTTCCTGTGCTTAAAGTTTTTCATTACCAAATTTCATTAGAATCGGTTCGCAGCTTAAACGTGAAAGGGTAGTAATCAAGCTAATATTATAAATGCCAAAGTGTTTCGCATTGATGTATTTTATTTATTTATTTACTCTTTATTGTACACAAGAAAAATACAAAAAGATACAATTAACACGGAAAGACGACACAAAGGACTGCTTATTTCTAAAAGAAATCTCTTACAGCAGCCCTATAGAGAGATACAATGTAAGAGATAGCAGATAGGACGTGCACAATCAATATTAATGAACTAATTAAACTAAATTAACTATAAATACAATATTATCAAACTTATAATTAATACTAAAACTATAAAACCTATATTATATAAATTAATAAATAATAATATGAGTAACTATAATAAATAAATACTATATGTATAGTTAGTAAATACACATAATATATCTATACAAACGATTAAAATAAGCTTTGGTAAAATTGTTATTGAAGTTACTGGATGGCTAACCTGCAGGGCGATTCACGATTCCCATTCGACACGGATTCGGAAACTTTACCGTGCGGTCATTGGTCAATGTCTGGCGCGGCGAGCGTTTATTGGATGTCGCGCAATAAAGTTTCCGAATCCGAATTGAAATGAATTCCGAATCAGGGCCCAGAACTTATCGGATTTTATACTCACTCTGAACTCATAACCGAAGTTAGTATGCGCGCTCGTACAGTTGTCTTCATCAGTTCCGTCGTAGCAATCCTGTCGGCCGTTACACACCATTGCTTGATAGATGCATCGCGTACCGTCGTCGCAAAGGAAGTGGTTCTCGGGGCATTTAATGCTGGGTTTGTGGTTCTGGAATAAAATGTATCGATAGGATAAGATCATTCATCAAACATATTTTATTTCTCTATCTGAATTTCATCAATCTCTTTGTCACCAAAGCGAGGTATTTAACCTGGAATGTATTCGTTGGAAGTAATTTAATTTGAAAATTACTATTGTATTTTTTTCTTTTCAACATACACTACAGCTTCGCTTCTTATAAATGGTCATGTAGAGAACAGTATAGTATCACCTGGTTGCGTGTGAAATATTAGACATTGCTGTTACAAACAAGTTAATCGAGAAAGAGAGCTATGTTTTATGAATGGACTGGATTGACTGGATTTAATAGACAAGTTAGAAAGAAAACAGCGGAGTTGTGTGTAGTTGGCAGCGCAGCGAACACTCCTTACTCCTGTCTTAACTTATAATAGCTGTATTTATTTATTTGTTTTAAAAACTCACCCGATGACAGAACGTTTCATCATTGCTGTCGTAACAGTCCGGTACGCCATCACATGCACACAGCCCGATGCGTCCGCGCACACAGTGCTGTCGGGCCGCACCGCAGCTGTCTAGGGGGCGGAGTTATAATACTCCTTAGCCCCGTCTTACCTTATAGCTGTATTTATTTATTCGTTTTCGAGACTTACCCGATGACAGAACGTCTCATCGCTGCTATCATAACAGTCCGGTACGCCATCACACAGCTGATGGTCGTGCACGCAGCCCGATGCGTCTGCGCACGCAGTGCTGTCGGGGCCGCACCGGAGCTGCCTAGGGGGCGGAGTTATGGGGTGGTCACACCCTCGCTCGTCTAAACCGTCCGAACAGTCCTTAGCGCCGTCGCACACCCAAGATAGCGATATGCACTTGCCTGTGGGATTAAAAGCATTGAATTTAATGTAATTGATAATTACTAAACATATTTTACATTCACAAAGCCTTGAAAGTATTATTTAAAGTATATTGTATAATAACCCATTTTACGTTATTTTCGCTCGTCTAATAATCCATTTAATTCGTAGAGGAATTTCAAAAGATATCTATATCGCAGCTCTATATTGTATACAAATTACAACAGCACTTCTGGTTGGTTAGAAAACAAGTTTTTTTTACAAATTATATTATCATCTTCAATTTTCACTACCACAGAAACCAGGCATTGACAATAATATGTATTAAAAGTTACAAGACAACTCTTCTCACCATCAGTGCAAGTGAAATGGTTCTTGCCACACTTCTGTCTATTATCGTGTTCAGCTGGCGTCGACGTCTCGGGCGCTTTGGGGAGGTTACACCCCACCTCGTCAGTCCCATCATCACAATCTCTAATGCCATCGCAGTGCCACCAGTACGGCAGGCAGTTGCCGTTGCCACACTTGAACATCCAGTCGAGGCAAGTGCCGTTGTGGGGGAATTCCGGTCGGGTTGTGGTGGGGCGGGGTAGTAGTTTCGACGGTCCGGAACTTGGGCAGTTCTTCTCGTCAGACGCTTCGTCGTCCCCGCAGTCGTTTTCGCCGTCGCATGCCTGGGAATTGGTAAATATGCATGAGTTTTATCGAGTACAAGTAGTGAAATTATTTTGGTATTTATATTTTAAATGCTTGTTTGCTGTCAATATCATTGCTATTTATTGAGATCTATAAAAGCAAAACAAATACTTTTGTATGTTAAGTAAATATTCAGTTATTAAAAGCTCATCCTATCTTCTAAGACTAAAAACATTAAACTATCTTGACTTTCTCTTTCTTTTATTATTATGACAACCTCAAAGTTTATTATAAGATCTCTACAATATCAAAACAACTCACCCAAGCCTTATAAATACACTTGCCGCTAGGACACTTGAACAAATACGGGGCGCAGGTAGAGTTCTTGCATTTGTCGTCCCTTTCATCCTCACCGCCGGGACAGTCTCTCTCTCCGTCGCACAGCCATGAGTTGGGTATACAGAGAGCGTCGCTGGTGTTGCCACAGGAGAATACGTTGCCGATACATAGGGAGGCGTCGTGACGTCGGTTGCTTGTCTGTAATGGGAGGATATGTAATTAGTATATGGGGGGCAATGATACACAAATGTTGTCCAGGTAAGTGTACAACGACTGTAAACCTCATAGAACCCATCTAACATTATTGGTTAAACGATTTATTTCACTTCTTAGACCCACTTGCAATCCGAATTAAAATTAATCCTCGCTTAAATATCGTATAACTTTCTTCGTACGTAGCAAAGAGAAGGCATTAAACATAATCGAGTTGGCTTGTCAAAAGCAACGTACGTAACCATCCTAATAAAAGTGGTCGGCAATCGTTTAGAAAATAACAGAGGAGGAACAAATAAATTACTGTTGTGCGCTAATTTTGGTTGTATGGAAGAATCCGCTTAAGCGATGAGACCGCCATTTTGCACATTTCCATAGTTTTGTATATAATTTTATTTTTTGTTGTTATTTCTTTTCTTTTTGTCTTTTGTTTGTGTTTTTGATGGTTTTTTGGGTATGTGCAAATTAAGATTTTTTTATTATAATAGAAAACAAATCACCGTGCAGTTTTGTTCGTCGTCGCCGTCGGGACAGTCAGTGTCGCCGTCGCAAACCCACGCCTTCTGTATGCAACTGCCGCTGCGGCATTGGTACTGCGTGTCGCTCGTGCAGTTCGGACGGTCGCAATCTGTCAACAAATCAATCAATCACCAAGATGAAGCATGGATGGAGATGGGTCGCGGTGCAAGGAGAATTTCGGTGAACTATCGCTACTTGTAACTGGAAAATATCACAATAGCTCTTCTATCACGCATTTGTAGAGGGCGTTAGCAATATTGTGTTAGACTCAGATTGGATGTTGAAAATATGCACTTATACCGAAAATGTATTAGCAATATTTTCTCACAAGGGTTAAACAGCAGCTGGCAAATACACGCAAACGTAAACGTACACGCTCACACACACTCATAGAAACGCAAACACGTCTGACACTATTTATCTAATATTACCAGCTCTCGTCACTCATTTCAGGACATTTCGCCTCGCCGTCGCAGCGCCAGTGAGCTTTATACCAGTGTTCGTTGCCGCAGTGCAGTCACAGCGGCGAACACGCACACGCAAACTTATACGTACACGCTCACACACATGCATACTCATACGTATACGCACATGCATACTCACACCTATACGCACATACATTTGTCAAGGTTTATCTTATTACCTTTCTCATCACTCATGTCGGGACAATCCGCTTCACCGTCGCAGCGCCAGTGGGCCTTATAACAGTGTCCGTTGCCGCAGTGTAACCACAGCGGCGGACAAGGACATCCCTCCTCGTCCGACAAGTCACCGCAGTCGTTGTTAGAGTCGCATCGCCAAGACGACGCGATGCATAGACCGTTCTTGCACTTGAACTCGTTCTAAATTGAAAAAAAAGTCACTTTTTAAACCATACATAAGCACAAAGATGAGAATCGATATTTTGGTTATGGTCAAAATAAAGCAGTTTTACAGACTGTTACACAGTCGTAGGATTCTAGGAAGTTTGTTGTGCTTATTTAATACAAAGTAACAAAGACAAACCTTGTTTACTAATTAGGCAATTAACTGCCGCACATATTTTTTGGCAGAAAATAAATAGATTTTATTGTAAAATCTTAACTAAATTAAACTTTATCAAATAATTCTCAAACATATCTCTGAAGTAGGTACGGCCGTAAGAGATCTTCATTGTATTTTTTTAATAAGGGGGCAAACGAGCCAACGGGTCACCTGATGGAAAGCAACTACCGTCGCCCATGGACACTCGCAACAACATCATCATCATTTTAATATTATGTATCACTAAAAAAATCTATTTACCGTATCACAAGTGCCATCCTTCTGTGGACACGTCATATTGGCTGACGGTTCCATGCCGTTGGGACACATACATTTGCCGTTGACGTTCTTAAAGCCATCCGGACAGAGGCAACTGAAAGTATTGCCTGGGCCGCCCAAACAGAGAGTTTCGCAACCCGTGTTATTGTATGAGCACGCGTTCGATCCATACTGGACCGAATGAGCGAACACCTTCAAATCCATTAGTCCAGAGAAAGAGTTGTTTATCGTGATCACGTTAGCTCCAGTGTCCTTATCGGCTATGAAGATAGACTTCGCCTTCCAATCGTCCCAGTACATTTTACCCTTCAGCACTGCTACTGCAAACGGATGGGAAACTTTTTCATCGTTGGACAGGATTTTCCTGAAGTATTGACCGTTTAGATCCGCGCTAGCTATGTAGTCCTCCATAGCATCGACCCAATAGATACGTTCAGCCATTTGATCTACGGTAATACCGTTAGGCCATTTAACGATGGGTTGAGTGAACAGTTTCTTAACGTTGGTACCGTCCAGGTTGGATCTAGAGACGGATGGATGGTTCCTGTCCCAATCGGTCCAGTAGAGGAACCCAGCTCTGGGGTGCACGGCAATCCCACGCGGCTTGGACAATACCTTTGAGTCCAAAATCGTCACCCTCATCCGTCCACTGCTGGTCAGATCTGTTCGGACAGCCTCAATAGTCTTCCTCATGCCGTCAACGAAGAACAAAACATTCGAGATCCAATCCAAGGCCATTCCTTCTATACTCGCTAGCTCAGTATCTACCACGATTTCTGGCAAGGAACCATGTTTGTAGCATTGTCGGCTAATCCTATCCAACTCAATATCAGCCCAGTATATGCAATCGTTTTTCATGTCGTACTCAATAGCTACTATATTCTGTTGTCCTTTAACGGGTATTATGGTGGAATTGTCGAAGAGATCGATTCGGGCAATTTTGTCCCTTAAAGCCACCAGAATGAACTCTGCAGGCGCATCAATGGGACAAGGAATGATGTCAGGTTCGTAAGGCATATAATGGGCTGGAGTGCAAACGTCCCCATCAATCTTTCTGTAGCCCTTCGTCCGCTTGTAAAAGTCTCCCGGTTTGCAATGGGTCGGGACCGCATAAGGGTCAAATTTCATCGACTGGTTCCTAACACAAATGTTATTGGATAGAATGAATCCAAAATCGCATTCGTAGTCCCTCCTACTGCAGACGCAGGGTTTCTTTTCAATGGGTCTATCGTATCCTACGCCGTTGTAGCAGTTAGTATGCGCTAACCGTCTTTGGAAGGTGTCTTTCATACCGAGGACGCATGATACAGAGGAATTGTTCGGAGTGGGAGACCAGAATTTGTAGTCGTTGGCTGTACAGTTTCTGGGGAAAGTGTTGAAGAGATCTATGGTGATGATGATCCATTGATGTTGTTCGTTGGCTGAGCCAAACATAGTGAACGTTGTCGTATTCTCTCCCGGTTCAGTCATTAAACCATATATTCGAAGGTCATCGGCGTTGAATCTAAAAAAAACAAAATAATTACATATTATTATAATCTTTTTGTGTTTTTTTTTGTGTTGATACACCAAAAAAATATTTTTTTGGTGTATCATTATGAAATGTTATACAATAACAATAACATACACTATTTTCGTGAAATTTTACCTGTTTAAAATAATTTAAACTGCATGTTAAATGTAAATTAATACTTATCATTTTCCTTCATTTATTTCATCGTAAAATAAATAAATTACGAACATTACGATCCTTATAATATATAGCAACCGATAACGTTTAATACTACATATTATAAAAGAAAACGTCCTTTGAGTATAAAATTATTCTTTTCTAAAAGTCCAACAGTAAATTTACCAATAAGTTTTGACGAGATTTGATTGGCCCTTTGGATTTAGAGGAAACGAGTAAAGCTTTCAATATAAACAGAACAAGAATATTAAATTTCACGACCTATCACACATACATTGCCCTTGACTGATAGCAATATAATAATAATTTACATTTAAGTAACTAATCATACGCGACCTATTCTATATCAACTACAAAGTAGGTAGTAGAATGATAATGCTGTTAATACAAAACGTATTAGCTTTAGTTTTCCCTATATTTTAGGGAATAACAAGACATCTGTTCTTTGGAGTTTATTTGGAACAATTTAAAATGCGACGAATGAAATTTTGTAAATTAAAATGATCCTGACTGTTGTATACAGAAGTTAGTTAACACAATGTCTTTGATTGTGAAGCGAATTTTTTTGCCTAATTGCCAACAAAATATATTGAAGTAGCTGTTGCCCGCGACCCCGTCTGCGTGGACTTCAGTTTACACTTTACAGCGCGCGGTGGTTCCCGTTTCCGTGGGAATGTCGGGATAAAATGTAGCCTACATTACTGCAAAGTTTTCTCAAAATCCATGTAATAAATAAAACTGGTGTCAAATTTCAAAGCTTTGTAAAACCTTTCATCTAAAGTTTTTGTAAATTAAAAAAAACTCACTGATAAGACTTCCAATCCAGTCCTTCGTTCGTCGAATACAGAATCCTACTCGTCTCACCCCTCGTCTTAAAATACTTCACAGCGATCAACACACCGCCATGGTCACCATAGTTGAAGAAGTAGTAGTCTTTGAGTATCCTCTTCCATGTGAGCCCTGCGTCCCTACTGAGGTAAACTCCGGGGATTCCCTTAAGGGATTTACCGACAACTCCCGTGGCCATTATTATACCCGGCGCAGATTTCGAACTCAGGATGCTTGCGGACCTGAAAACAAAATGGAGGTTGAAAATATTTACGTTTGTAATTTGTATTCCCTGAATACCCCTGTGATTTCCTACTTGAGAGACTTCCTGTTTCATTACTTCCTGATAAGTGCCGGATAGGCTATCCACAATATATCTGACAGATAGAGTATATAGTGTCTGTCAAAGAAGTTGTGGTTAGCCTATCCGACACTTATCAGGTAGTGGTGAAACAGACCCTTAGTCTTTAATCTGAATGGCCACTTTGCGTCAATCTAGGATATTTAGATATGTAAATCCTGAGTTGAAGTATCATGGTATCTCTTTCACGTAAACCAAGAGAGAATAGATAACATGATATTATTAAACCCAGGATTAACTTGAAACTAAAATGGTTTAAAAGGGGGCATGCAATAGTAAATCAACAACAATTTTCCTGTTTTTCCTCAATCATTACAATTTTATACATTTAGAAATATACCAGTAACATAGAGATGTAGGAAAAAACATGCATTATTTAATGTAAAACTTATTACACTCATCATAGATTAATTACTTAAAATAATAACTCGCTAGTAATTTATAAAAAATAATTTAACATGAAAACAAAAAAATATAAGTAGGTATTAGTAAAATTTTTAAAACGACACTCATTTTGTGACCAAGTAAAAACTAAGCTTTTCTTAAAAACCTATTGCAAAGAAATTTATGAGATGAAACGATGATCAAAAATAAAAACAGTTGTAAAAATCATTCTACGATATCATTAAGTATACCGATTTTAAAGTAACATGAAAATCTACAGTAATTGATAGCATTAATATGTCATCTTATCAAGTTAGTGCAAATATTTTCAATATTCTGTGATCTCCTCTATTAAGGTGACGCCTTGATAATTTGGCTGTAGCGATGTCCATTTTTCTCAGCAATGACTAAAGCTAAGAAATTAAAGTTCACTGTCAGTATTCATCATGTCTTTGTCTTTGAATTACCCATAGCATAACACGATTGGTCAACTTTTATAACACAGAAAAATCAATAAAAAAGACCTCTGTAAAAAAAGGGATTCCTATATATATAGTCTGCCAATAGAGGAGAGCGATATAAGCTTCCAAAATTTGTACATAAATTGGTTCTAGCATACACTTTAATTTGCCCCTTGCTTTTATGAAATGAATTTATGGTTTTTAAATTACGCGATAAAAACCATTTTGTCGCTACGCCCTTTCCATTTTTTTCCTGTTCCATTGCTTATTTTCTATGAGAGGCCGGGCCAGCCTCGCATAGAAAACAAGCAATCTGAAACACATCCAACACGGTTTTTTACTTTAACATGGCGTCACCTTAATGCGAGAAACGAGATATTAATCAGCAATTAACTTTAACATGTGTTGGTAAAAGGTAATGCCCCAATGACATGAAGTAATAAGTATAATAATCTAATTCAACATTTTGTTGTAAGTACCTGAAAAAATCATTTATATGACTACTGATAATAACACTACATAACTTAATTGAAATTAGTGTGAAATTAGTATGGCTTTTACAATAATTACTAAATCTTTTGCACACTTTTTTGTGTGGGAGACCTAAGACCACACCGATTATAAATAATACAGAAGACTTCAGTGGCCCATAAAGAGTAGGTAATAAATAACAAATGTGCGGTAGAATTTATAATTTTCAGCGAATATTTCATTATTCACATAGAATTATATGTGAAAAAATATTGTCCCCAAAATTATGAAATGATGGTGAAGCCCCAAAAAGCCATCATAAGGAACAAACCAATGCAACATCCACATAACATAATTAAGTTACCTCATATACGGGCCGGTTGGTCTGTAAACAAGTCAACATACAACATAACGTCAATTCCAAATACAAAAATAATAGAATTTTGAACCGATCTGGATATGCGTTAAAGCTGAAAAATAGAACTTCAAAGTTCAAACTGACTTCAATTTTATGGTATAACAAATTACTACTTTGGATCAATAATTTATGATAATATATGTGATAAATGATAATATCAGATCAGATTAGGTGATGTCTGAGTAATACTACTTAAATGTAATATTATAATCAATAACAATAATATAAACTATTATGAGTTATAATAAGATTTTATATCAAATTAAATTGATATTGTTATTATTATTATTATTATTTTAATAATAATAATCTTTATTCAGCTCGATACATAAAAACCTTAATCTAGACAGACGATTACAACATTTGCTAAATTATTTGATTTTACAATGGTTTTTATATTAGTTATGTTAAGATCGCAACCGGCAGCTTAGCTAGGTTACAGTATAACCTGTGTTAAAGCCACCGGACCCTTTCCCAACCACTGATGGTTCTGATTGTGAATTTCTTATGTTATTATGAATACATTATTGACTCTCAGAAATAAAACTTGATGCATGAAATGACAGACTGCATAATAAAAGACTATTTCCTGGAATACATTAAGAACGTAGTTATGCAAGCCTTCTTATTTTATATTTTAATATAATGGCCGACAAATACAAAACTTCAAGTTAATTTAAACAGCACATTAATTTATACAACCCAAAGGCCTTAACACACACAATTTTGCACGCAAAATTACACACTTGATACAGTTATTTAACAATTTAAACCCGTACACGACACAATGGACTTTAAATGCTTGTGATAGAGTTTAAAATACTTTGAGGACGTTAATCTAACAATTGCTTTAGGGATAATCAAACGAATCTCACCTTGTGGCCGGGTATAATTGACTGAACTTCTGACATAAGTGCAGACTGCAAGAGTTCTCTATGTGGCAGTTGAGCGGCTTCCCTGAAACAAAAGTGGTATTTATTATAATAGCAATAGAGTTTAGATTAGCTAATCAAATCAACAGATTTCCCGATACAACAGCTACAAGTGTAGACTTTATTACGATAGAAATAAAGTCAACATTTGTTAGGTTAAATCCGCAAAAATCTTACGAGCACATGATCTCGTCACAAGACTGTTAAGTTTCTTATAACTTATAAGAAACTAGCCGGAAAATTGGCCGTTTTCTATGCTATTTAGTCAGGTTATCTCAATCAAGGTCCAACATATTATGTAGATTGCAACTTGACATAACCCGACCAAATAAAATAATGTATGTCCGCCAACTGCCTATATAATCAATTTCTTTGATAGCACAACTACTATTCTACTACTTACGCTACACTAGTACGTACATTATCGCCCGTATTAAGGTGTTGAGTATTTCAATCGTTCAATTGAGAGTCCTAGACGTACTGACAGATCCGGCAATCATATCGTAACTCAGTACAGACAAAGTAAAGAGTAATATTTAAAGAAATTCATGCACTGGTAATCATTGATGATTATCAATGCCATTATGGCTGTGTATGGCTGTGTATGTGTGCATCAAGCACTGGACCAACTTTTTACATGCCCATCCCATGCATGGAGTATGGACCATGGACCATCAAGAGCGTGCATCATCAGCCTGTATTGTCTGGACTGTATTGACACAAATCAACGTGGTCAAAAATCTTCGAACTCTTACCATTCTCGTCGTCCGTGGGCGGCATGATCGATGTCCACGTGACACCATGGTCGAATGTGATCAGTAACCCCAGGGGATCTGATATAAGTGATAATTACTACTTTTGTACTACTCACCATTCTCGTCCTCCGTGGGCGGCGTGATCGGTGCCCACGAAACATCGTGGTCGAACGTGATCAGGGACACCAGGTGATCAGATATAACTATTTATAAGTAACTAGATGTCCCGTGCGGCTTCGCCCGCGTAAATTAGGAATTTTACGAAAACCGTACATTTTCCCGCAAAAAGTTCTGTCCCTTCACGTGGTCTATTCTATATCTGTGAGTTGTGACAAATAATATCAAAAATGCTCTAGTACTTCGTGAGATAAACCCTTTCTAGTTTCTAATAATTTTCCCGGGTTTTTCCACATTTTATTCTGATTCTTCGGTCATATATATTTTAATCTTAGCGTAAGTAATAATAAATAGCCTTCCTCGATAAATAAGCTACTTAACACTGATTTTTTTTTAAATCGGACCAGAAAGTACTTCCTGAGATAAGCGTGTTCGAGCAAACAAACAAACTCTTCAGGTTTTAAATAATATTAGTAGATATAATTTTTTTTTAATCGATTGACAAACTCGAGTCTCGATCTAAAAGACTATGAAACGTATCATGGGACGATACCGTGGGAGAGCCATGCTTCGGCACGAATGGGCCAGCTCGACCGGAGAAATACCACGGGCTCACAGAAAACCGGCGTGAAACAGCGCTTGCGCTGTGTTTCGCCGAGTGGTGAGTTGACCGGAGGTTCGCGTAGTGTATATTTTCTTTGCCGGAGGCCCAATCTCCTACCCTTTTCCCTTCCCTACCCTCCTTTATTTCCTTCCCTACCCTCCCCTATTCCCTTCCCTATCCTCCCCTACCCTATTACGCTATTCCCTCGTAAAAGGCCGGCAACGCACCTGCAGCTCTTCTGATGCTGCGAGTGTCCATGGGCGACGGAAGTTGCTTTTCATCAGGTAACCCGTTTGCTCGTTTGCCTCCTTTTTTCTTAAAAAAAATGGTACTTGGTAGTGATGATGATGATGATGATGAATGTAATTTGCATAGTAGAATCTGCTTTCCGATCTTAAATCAACACCGAAACTCTCAAACGTATATCTATGAAGAGTCAGGAGTTCTCTCAGCAGCTCCCGAACCATGGGTGGGTGTCGCTGGGTCCAAAATCTTACTTGTTGTTAGCATATACTCGGAATACTTCTCATGAAACCAAAGTCACCACATGTTTCCATATAAATTTTGAGGAGTTCCCTCGATTACCCATGGATTCCTTCATCAGATCACCATTTTTGTGAACATGATATTAAATTGGGATAATGCCCTGTACACCAAAAGAAAAATTTTGAAAATCGGTTCACAAACGGCGGAGTAATCGTTGAGCATAAAAAAACGAACATAACACCTCCTCCATTTTGAAAGTTGGTTAAAATTATAGCCTATGTGTTATTCTGATGCATCTATACTACTATTATAAAGAGGAAAGATTTGATTTTTTGTTTGTTTGTTTGTTTGTTTGTTTGTTTGTTTGAGTCGAATAGGCTCCAAAACTACTGGACCGATTTGAAAAATTCTTTTGCTATTGGAATCTTACATTATTTCTGCTGAACATAGGCTACATTTTATTTTGGAAAAAAGTAGGGTTCCGTAAGATATTTGAGTTTTTCGGACGCAAGGTGTAAAAAATCAGCTAGAAAAGTTACTTATTTTGCGTACGCTGCCTAAACTATAAAAGATAGAACCATAAAATGTTCTAAGTAATTGTAGATCTTATAAATATCTACAAAAAAGTCCGCGACACACTATACCTATCTATGTCGAGTGAGGCACAATAACCATTTATTTATTTAAAAATCCTGATTTTTTTTTTGACTAAATTGAAACGGATATATTTTACTCACGCTATTAATCCTTATCAAAATAAATTATTTTATCAGTAAGTACAGTTTATGTAGATAATATTTGGTCTTTGAATGATTAAAATTGGACGTTTGGTTTTGAAATTATGGCGAAATTAAAATATTACGATAGTAGGCGTCACCAAAGCGCGTGCGGGAGGAATACAATATTCTGTTGTAGAAATGAAAATTCTGTACATAAAAGATATGAAATGACACCCGAAATTACACCTTTGTCACTACATCGCTAGAGAAGCCAAAAATGTGGTTAGTTTTTTGTCTGTCTGTCTGTCTGTCTGTCACTCTTTCTGTCTGTCTGTATGTTTGTTCCAGCATCACACGAAAAATACTGATCCGATTTGAATGTGGTTTTCGCAGATATATTTATCTTCTTCCAACTTAACATCGGGTGTATAAAATTTTTTTCCCCCACCCCTCTAAGGGGACAAAAGAGGGGGTCAGATTTTGTATCAAACTTTTTTCTTTAACACGAAAACTACTGATCCGATTTGCATACGGTTTTCACAGATTTGCATACGGTTTTCACAGATATATTATGTTTGTCTTCTTCCAACTCAACATCTGGTGTATAAAAATCCTCCCCCCCTCCCCTCTCAACCCTCTCTGGGGACCAAAGAGGGGTCAGATTTTGTATACAACTTTTTTCTTTAGTGGACTTACTTCATATTAGGTATTAACTGTGTTTTTCAACTTAACATCTGGTGTATGACCTTCCCCCCCACACCCTCTTAGGGGACAAAAGAGGGGGTAAAACATGTATCAACTGATGATGTAGAAAATATACTCTAAATGGCAAAACAACGTTTGCCGGGACAGCTATAAGCTATATTGTTGTAAAGTTTCATTAAAATCCGTTCAGTAGTTTTTGCGTGAAAGAGTAACAAACATCCATACATCCATACATCTATACATCCATACATCTATACATCCAAACTTTCGCCTTTATAATATTAGTAGGATAATTACTTACTACGTTTGTACTACTCACCACTCTCATCCTTCGTGGGCGGCGTGATCAGTGCCCACGTGACGCCGTGGTCGAACGTGATCAGGGACACCAGGTGGTCAGATATGAGCAATAATTACTACTTTTGTTTAACTCACCATTCTCGTCCTCTGTGGGCGGCGTGATCGGTGCCCACGTGACGCCGTGGTCGAACGTGATTAGTGACACCAGGTGGTCAGGCTCAATGTTAGGTATCTGCGACTTGTAGTTCACTTTGGACGCGATGTATATGCCCTTCAGACCTTCGACGCGGTAGAGATCGGTGAAGGGATCTTCTGTTACGTCCCTGAAAAGGTTACGGATTAGACTTCTTGACTTCAGCTAGAAGATGTAGATTATATAGTGTAAACAATACTTGAATGGGAAGGTTAAATAATTGTTATAAAGCTTTAGACTTCTTGAAAATGAAAACACGTCTTGTAAACGTTCGATTTGTAAGTCTCTTTGGTGAGGAGAAAAGAGAGGGGCGGGTGGGTGAGCACCGAAGACGCTATCGGTATATAAGATCTGTGATCCGAGGAGTTATTGGTAGATTGCGTTCAGACGTGACACGTAATATGGCTGCTATTGTACGTTCTAATGCCTAATTGCCTCTTTTAGTTTAACCTAGCGGTCTTAAAATTGTGAGCAGCACCTTGGCCATGACCTTTATACAACCAATATCTTACAAAACTCTTAACAACTCTTATACTTACTCAAGCCAGCTATCCTTCCAGTTGCCTTCGGGAAAGTAAGACAGCACTTGTTCCAAACTCAGCACAAAGTTGTACTGAGTGAAGTTCTTGTTTATCTCCGACACGTACAGGTTAACCAGGTTTTCTGAGTGCATGACAGAGACAAACAGACGTTTATCCGTCACATCTGCGATGTGGAACTTCACTAGATCTAACTCCGTCTGAAACTCCGCCTTGTAGAACGGACCTCTTTGGTACGAGATATAGAGGTCTAAGGAGTTTTTCTGTAACAAACATTAATATTTTAATAAATGACTAGCTGACCCGGCAAACGTAGGTTTGCCGGGTGTAAAAAATAGTATCTAAAAAGTAGATAAAATCCTATTCTCAGGCCTAACGAATGTTCATACAAACATTTAAATCGGGTGAGCCGTTTTGGAGGAGTTCGCGCACAAACCAGTTGACACGACAATTTTATATAAGTACTTAATATTTGAAAGATGTCAGGACTCAGGACATGATCGTTTTTCTACTTTATTTTAGATGAAAGAGGAAGGATTTGTTTGGTTTATTTGACGATTGGGAAGTACAATATAAATATACATTTCCGCGGGAAAATAAGTTACATAAGTTTTCCGTGAGATTTTCACTCGGAGGACGTCAAATAACTTGTATTTTAAGCAAGTCCACAGAATTTAGTTTATTTATTTTTCACTAGTAAAAAGATTCCTGAAATGCATTGCCTTATAAATTATGTTTCTCCATAATCCACTCCATATTATACATATTACTTAGGTACTAGTAAATAGTAATAGTAATGTAAATTATATTGTTATAGGTATTTTTATTATCGTCAAAACAAGACCGGTCACGGGAGTCAAAACACTCCAAACTAGTTTCATATATCAACGACTTCCTAAAGTAGTATTGGGCTGACATTTGTAAACAAAGACTTTCTTAGAACTAATTATATTGTAATCTGAACCACTTGTAAGTTGTAACACAATCGTGGCCTATCCGCGTTGGTCTGTAGCTTTATGGTTTGGGGAAGGTTAGACAAAAGTGACCATTGTATTCCCCTACAAATAATTTACCAATACTCATTGTCCATTCAGAAAACGATCAAAGTCCCTTTTATAAATCGCAAAAATTACATTTGCGGTTATTCTGTGGTGAGTGCACCGACCACACAACCACGGTGAGTGTCATGGAGTTTATCGACGCTTGTCCTACATTTTTATGGCATAGGGGGTATTGGTAACTCTGTTACCATATGGAGTGTAGATGGAGAAGAACTATCTCTGTAATCTGTATGTAAAAAGTGTCCGCTGAAATGCGTTAAATTAGGGTGGCGCTACAGTAGCAACAGGGTAAATTTTAAATCATTTAGCAGATTTTATTTCAGCTATTTTAGGTTATATTTTCCTAAATATATTGGTATTATTTTTTGTTATTTATTTTATTTATTTATTAAGTATTTTGTCACCAACGGCTACATTCATTCCATACCCTTTGCTGCAGCTAGCGCCACTTGTCAACTGTTATTTACTGCGTACAGCTGGACACTTTTTCAAATATCCCCCATATAAGATAGTTCTCCTCCATCTACCCTCCATATGTTACCATAAATAGATTCAGTCGAAATCGAAGCATTCACAAAACAGACAAATATTTCATCTAATCGGTAAATTAAATTGTAAAGAAGTAACAGTCAACAGACAAACAGAGAGTTTCGCATAGATGTAAATAATAAAGATTTTTTTTTTATTTTGTGTTGCTACAACTTGAGAACGGCTGATCATACTGGTTAATTTTGGCCTTGAAATATTCATGGAAATCCAAGGAAGGTTATATTATTAAGGAAGTGATACAAAGTTATTGGTAAGGATAGATTGTTTTTGACAGTTACAAGTATCCCATCCGAGTACATTTTGCCAGTTCGCGCTGGTATCATCCAGGCTCAATTACAAGATGCAAATGACCCTATTGCAGTTTGTAATATGATCTAAATGACCCGGCCAAACGATCATAGGAGTCAATTCATGTAATTTGATACTGGCTGCAAATGCATAGACTTTTACGCTTAGCAAATCTTAACAGATATTTAAAGAAGCAAAATAATGCGCTTTTACCGCTCGCGTTAAACTGTAGTAATGTTTATAACACATTATTTTTTACCAAATATGAAATAACCAACGGCGCAATCCATAGAAGATAATATCTAAAGAAAGGAAGTTCTATCGAAACCTTAAGTGAGTGAGTGCTAAAATGAAAAAGCATTCAGAACTTGCTTTTATAAACTGTCTTTAAATATATATAACTAAGCTAAGTAGAATCTTATTGCCTTCTGAAACAACCTCAAACTCCTTGTTATTGTGGTCTTAAACAGGAAGACCAAAAATTGATTTGACGTTTATAAAACTGACTAACTCTAAACTCGGTGTCATAATAATATTATGATGATTGATGAGTAGTTGGTGATTCACGATTCACGAGAACAACAAGTAATTACGTACAAAGTTCAACAGTTACCGTTAATACTAAAATAATCGTAGCCACAGCCCACATCCGACCACTAAACAAAAGATAATGAAAAACAAGCCGAAATAAGTTTAATATTCTATGGATCTCTATAAATTTACTTCGTTTTCTTATGGATCCCATTACCAAATTTACCATATTTTGATGAAAAATGGCAATGGGACCAACTTGGAAGTATCCCTTTTACAGTAAATAAATAATTATCAAAATCAGCCTACTCTGCTAAAAGATATTAATATGCGTGCGTGGACATACATAGAAAATTGAAGTTGTTGATACCTTCTGGGTTTTTGTCAGTCATCTACTGGGTAGAATGTAACATAAATGCTACTTAATTTAAATTGAGTTTAACATTTAGGGTGAATTGCAATATGGCGACTTTTGCTAGGGATTTGACAGTTCATTTCACATTTTGTTATGGTTAAAGTGAAAGTTACAGTTAAAGTAAGCCGGTGCAACCCACTCTTATTCGTTAAGTTAAACATTTATTATTGTTGTTGTTTTTAAAGCTAAAAATCTTTCATAACAAATTATGTAAGACACTCTTGTAGTGTACACTGTAGGACTTCTTTAACACTTAAGTCTGATTGTAATCGAGTTTGTTATTCATGAAACCTCTTAAGCGGCTTCCTGCGAGTCAACACGTGATGTGATCATACGTCACCGTCCGTGTCCGACAAAATTCTAGTTAAACCTATGTACAAAACAAATATTAGTATTTAGAATTTAAATATATCCTACACATACATAAAAAACACATAGTTAAAGAGTCATTCACCTCAGATGTGAATAATTAAATGCATTGTAGTCGCCACTCGCCAGTCTGCAAGACTCAGCTGTTTACTTACAATTCTTAGGCCGTATTTGCTTATGCAAATAAAGACTTTTATTATATTTAACTTTTTAGGTCGTCCTTTGATTTTTTTTTTCAATTAAATATTTTCATAACGGCCGCAACTCCGCTGCGCCAAAATTCGTTTATCGTAGGGAAACCGTACTTTATTCCGGGATAAAAAGTATCCTACGTCCTTTCCCGGGCCTCACAGTATCCCTATACCAAATTTCAGCTAAATCGGTTCAGCGGTTTGGGTGTGCCGAGGTAACAGATAAACACACTTCGGCATTTATAATATTTGTATGGATGATCATTTATAATATTGGCAATGAGTGCCAACAATTGGGTGTTTTACCTTATACGATCCACTTACGTCGTAACGACAAAATTTTACAATTTAAATCAATCTGAGAGGTGCAACGTATTGCATCAGGGAATCCAAAATGGCGGCGGGGGAAGTGGGTAATTGAATAATACGGCCAATTTGATCCTCGCGCTCTGGAGAGTTCGGTACAAATCACGCTTGGCCTTTGACCTTAACTGTGTTCTATATTGAGCTACTGTATCAATATTATGTTGGAAAATAATTATGTTATAGAAGCATAATAATATTGAGAGATAGCTTCTTCAAGTAATAAATCTACTTAGGCCGACTTGCGCCAATCTGGGTTAAAGTTAACTCTGAGTTAAACATCATGTAATCTCTATCACTGATTTGGTGAGTGACAGATATGACATGATGTTTAACTCAGAGTTAACTTTAACCCAGATTGGCGCAAGTGGGCCTTAGTCGGTTGCACCATTTCCCAATTTTGCGTCAAAACTCAAAAGGAATCCAAAGTTTTTCGCTCGCGTATTAATATATAGATTCAGGATTCAGTCTTTTCTCATTTATCAGCGAATGACCATAACTTTCAACATTTTAATGTGCAAACCACAATGAGTAATATAATAACGTCTGCAGTTCTATACCTACAATTACTTACATACCCACATTGTCTCATGAATCATTCATTTTTAATGTATTATTTATTAGCATTTATTAAGCAGATAAAATATGTCATTAATTTCAAATACTGAAACCTACAACTTTGCCATTTGACTCTTCTTCATAGGAATATTAGTTTTGCCAGAAATCGAGATAAGCCGTTTTTCCCCCTTAAAACCTCCCCCCACACTTTTCCCTAACTCAGATAAATAATTTTTCCCTTAATTTTTATAATATTCTCCTCCTTTTGTAATGGGTTTCATCCTACTGTAATTTTTTTTCACTTTTCATTATTTTTGAAGGTATTGGTCCTGGTCTATAAATCCAAGATCATAATAAAATATAGGTGTTTACGTTAAAAGGAAAAAAATATTTTGTTCAAAAAATTCCCAATAACGCCCCTAAACATTTGAGTCATACGAAACGCAGTAACATAGGACGGATGCGCGAAACTCGATACAATGCCAGACCAAGAGTGAACGTTATCTGTTCCGCTGGAAATGAACTTGACTTACGCATTTTTTTATCTACTTACCTACTACAGTTACAATAACTCTTAACAATCTTATGCTGAGTATATAAGGCTCATTACAGTAAAAACTTCAAGGCAATATAACCCTGAATGCATTCTAGGAGGCGTATAAGAGTTATTGCCTCTTTATCACCTAGTTTAGTTAAGTTGCTAACTTGTTTTGTTATCTGGAGGTATTGCTGTTTGCTATATAGGTGAAAGGTTCTCTTATCATGGTGCGAGTAAACACTACTCAATTTTTATCGGCTACTGCTGCTAGGTACACATTATTGACGAAAGTGTGCTTGTTTCCTTACTTCTAAATCGTGGATGGTAAGGGTTTTTGATGGGTATACTTATTATGTGAAAACATATTAAAAACATTGGATACTTTATAATGTCTAGAGTCTAGACTCTAGATGTTTCGCGCAACTCCACTCATGCAAATAAGTAATTTCACGAACAACCGTACATTTTCCAGCAAAAAGTAGCCTTAGTCCTTCACCATGGTTAACTTTACACCTATGCCAAATTATATAAGAATCGGTTCAGTAGTTCGTGAGATAAGTGCATTTAAACAAACTCTTAACTCTTAAGCTTTATAATACTAAACAAACTCTTCAGCCTTATAAGTACTTAAGTACTTACTACTTAGTGATAAGTATAGATAAAAAATACTCACGTCTTTCTGTCTAGTCGCGAACATGTAGTCTCCCTTGATCTGGAAATCCTTAGCGTCGCTGAACAGTTCCAACACCGTGGGATGGACTGGATCAAAGAAGGCCAGCACTGAGCTATTGCCACCTGGCTTCCAGCGCTCCACATAGAACATCTTCGGGAAACCAGCTCCAGAACTCCAGTAGAAAGCCTTGATGTAGCTACCGATCTGCTTGAAGGTCTTCCCTCCGTCTAACGTTATGAATAGCTGCAAAGAATGCTCGTTTATGATCGCTGCTTTGCTTATAACTAAAAGTGAGTAGCTATAGCACATAAATGGCATTATTACGAATCTATTGACGCATCATTCATCAAAATCGAATCAGTAGTTTATGTATTGCGAAAGAACGTACAAACATACAATACATGTAACATGCATAGATTGCCAAAAATCAAAATCAATATTATTCCTTTTGGCGTATTTGTGTACAAAGTTGATGGTAAAATGCTGAAGCAGTTTAAATAAGGGCGTTTTTGCCCAATCTTGTTAAAACAAACAGCTTTTGGTGGACATTTTCCTGAATATGTAGGTATAATGAGATTATAGGTTTGCCGACTACATATCACTAGTGGTTTGCGGGCAACGACATACACGTAGCAATTTTAATTTCGTTTTACTTACTAATAAAAAAGTAACAGCTTATTCATAATGAAAATAGATACTCATAATTCATAAAGTTAACTTAAGGTGAGCTGTACGCACCAGAGGCGTTGTTATAATTATTAACTTATTTACATTGACTTTAACCAGAGATTTGACAGTACAATTGACATGTTGTTATAGTTAGAGCGACCGCAGACTTACAATTTCAAGTTGTACAACTACAGTCTGTCAAGAAAGTCATGACTGGGGAAAATTTTCTAAACGTAATCACGCTTAAAAGGTGTATTGTTTTCTTTGTATTTTTACAGAGAACGCTTATTACATTTTAAATATTGTCACCTTGCACATTTTTATCTCGAATTAATAAAGTTTTCATATAATTTTTTTCATTTAAAAATTGTAGTTGACTGTAGTTGGCCAACTTGAAATTGTAAGTCTGCGGTCGCTCTTAAAGTAAGTTGGTGCAACCCACCCTTAGGTTTTTACTGACAGAATTTTGAGAGGGACCAAAAAACTTACATCTCTTCCATTGTCGACTTTGTCCAGGATAACGTATTTATCGGGATAATCTTCATCGAAAGCAAGCTCGCTGGGATGAAACGTCAGGTCAGACCGAAAGATCGTTTTGCCGTTGTCGCGAGTATAGTAGAGTTTCTTGTTGGTCGAGTCGATGAAGACGCACTGAAAAGGAATATTAGTTGAGTTGCATATTATCATTCTATCAAAATCGGACTAGTAAAAAAGATTGGTCTTTTTGGTGTTTCTTGAAATGAAAAGTATTTTGTTTGGTCCATCATTTGGATGTTGCAGTTGTGTAAAAACGTCATTTGATATCTAAATATACAAAAATCTCGTGTCGCTGCAGTGTTTGTGCGCGAACTACGACGTATCACGTACCTATATTTTATAGTCACAATAATTAAGGAAAACTGCAACTTCCTTCCTTCCTCCTTTGTCCTTTTGGATATTATTATCAGTTATCACCTTCAAATTGTAAATATCGTCTATGCAGTGCAGCAGTGGCGTAACTATAGGGGGTGGAAGGGCTGACAAAATGCCACAGGTCCTCGACCCAAAAGGGCCCCGGCCGAAGAGGCCGTGAGGTCAGATTTTTTTTATATACATTGTTTTATTATTAACGTGACGATTTTTACTGATTGATTTGATTGATTGATCACCCTACATCCACTGCGTCTATGATTGTCTTTGGTCGACGTCGATGGTGTATAATGCTAAACAGTTTCGCAATCATGGTGGAAAAATTTGATTATCCATGATGGCCAAAATGTATATCGGCGGTTTAACATTGTATTAATCTATTTCAGATTTTTCTCTAATCTTGGATTCGATCACTCCACGGATAGGTACAAAAAGTACAAATAGAATATCGATCATTCTTTAAATAATAATTACCTAATAGCACAGAATACCTACATATTATTAATAGTACAAGCTAACAGTAGCAAGAACATTTGACTTTTCCTTATAACAATGCAGTAAAGAAACTAACAACCTTGAATAGGCGATTCGAATGCAGAATTATAATAGAACGTGCTACTTGCGCTCCACATGGAGAATTGAGATTTGAGGCCCTTTGGCAATTTTCTAGCCGGCGGCCGCTGTAGGCAGTAGGGCCCCCAAAACGTACGGGGCCCTAGTACTTGCAAGCAGTGGCGGCCCTAGGGGTGGCGAACAGGGCAATCGCCCGGGGCCTCGCGCTTGCAAGGGCCTCTCAAAGACCTTCCGCCCGGGGCCTGACAATCATGGTTAAGGCCGCCATTGGCTACAGAAAGGACTGTATGGTTAATCCTACCCTGAGTATTAGGTGACATTCGAACCAAAATAATGAAGAAAGCACGCGCAAGATTTTGTGTACAAAATACATGAGTCACTTTGTTATTGAGATTTTATCATTGAAGGTTAATGACATTCACTTTTCCAATCTATTTGATACTTGACATTATCAGCAACATGTAAATACCTGGTCTTCCGTATATGGATGGGGTCATCGAACCTTACTGTACTGCACTGTGAATGTTTTCTAATTAGATGAGACCCGCAAGTCCGTTGCTCCAAAATTCGTTTATAGCGCGGTAACCGTACATTTTTCCGAGATAAAAAATATCCTATGATCTTTCCCGGGGCTCAAAGAATCTCCAAACCAAATTTCAACAAAATCGGTTTAGCGGTTTGGGTGTGAAGAGGTAACAGACAGACATACTTTCGCATTTATAATATTAGCAAAGTATATTAGTATATGGATGGTTGTATTGGTTGTTAACAAGCAAAGTTACAGCATTGGTTTGTTTTAGCTGGAGTTGGCATTCCTAATAGCTGGTTTACATTATTCCAATCCAGTGATTTCATCCAGTGCTGAATTACTACTGGAATAATGTAAACGGATACTGGAATGCAATTCAGTGCACACTGCATTCACATTCCATCACTGGAGGGGCATAATGTAATTTTTAAAACAGTTATTACTTATATTTAAAAAAAATCTACATCTATCACTTAAAAAACAAGTGCGAGTTGGACTCGCCCATGAAGGGTTCCGCAGCAGCAATAAGGTTTATTTTTATTAAATTAAAATGTTTTTGATTTATTTTTATATTTCAGTCGATTTAATGAAATTTAGATTAAGGTTTACCATTTATGACATATAAAAAAAACTACCGGCTAGATCTCGTTCAAACCAATTTTCTTTGGTAGTTTTTATAGTAATCTACATCATATATATTTTTTAGAATTATCATGCCCCTACTTTAGAAATTAGAGGGGGGGGGACACACATTTTACCACTTTGGAAGAGTCTCTCTCGCAAACTATTCAAGTTAGAAAAAAATTATATAAGAAACCTCAATATGATTTTTGGAGCCCTATCCATAGATACCCTACACACATAGGTTAAATGAAAAAAAATTTTTTTGTTTCAGTTGTACCTATGGGGACCCCTAAAATTTTTAATAATTTTTCCAATTTTGCATAAAAATCTTAATGCGGTTCACAGACTACACCTACTTACCAAGTTTCAATAGTATAGCTCTAATAGTTTCGGAGAAAAGTGGCTGTGACATACGGACGGACGGACGGACGGACAGACAGACAGACAGACAGACAGACAGACAGACAGACATGACGAATCTATAAGAGTTCCTTTTTTGCCATTTTGGCTACGGAACCCTAAAAAAATATATTATGATAATTGCTGAGAAACATCAAAAATTTTTGTTAGCATGAAATAAAAAAAAAATAACCCAAAAGAATAACTTACAAACTCTGGATACTTTGGATGGTTGAAGAACTTGTCCAGCTGTGCGTAGCCACTATTAGGTTCATCACCAAGTCGGAAACTCTCCGTCTTGTTGGTGAAATTCTTGCCATAGTCATATGAGATGTATAGAGCAGATGGTGTGAGCGCTCCTTTATTCCTCGGACTGGAATCTCTGGCCAGGCAGATGATCACATTGGATCCCTCCCCAACCCAGTGCACCATCAACTGTTGGTGACTGTCGTTGAGGTGGGTAGTCTGAAAAAAAATTTAAGTTAGAATTTAAAAAAAAATAAGAAGAAAATACAGTGTCTTTTTTATTATTTTGTAAAAATGTAAGATGAAAGTAAACTAATTCTGGAAATGAAGGTATTTTCAAGTTTAAACGTTCAGAACAGGTTCAGAATTCGTTTTGACAACATATAATATTACCCAATTACCAACAAAGATTATCTTTTGACCTCTTAATTCATTATCATTTACTAACAAAAACATGTGACACTTAATATTGTTATGGAAACATAATGTGACATAATATTAAGGTAGCACACTACGAATAATAAAAACTAAGGAAAAGTAACTCCGTCAAAAAACATGCTCCACAATACTTGTCAAAAAAGTGTACCTTAGGTACACATTTCAATACATTTGCAATATTTAGGTGGCCTTGAGCGGTATCAGGCTGACGTTACATGACAGTTTGAAAGGAACCAAATTTAAAATGGTTATGGATTTTTATACACCAGATGTTGAGTTGGAACTTGGAAGAAGACATATATAATACTAGACGATGCCCGCAACTTCGTTGCGCTAAAACTCGTTTATCGCGCAGGAACCGTACATTTTTCCGGCATAAAAAATATCCTATGTCCTTTCCCGGGACTCAAAGTATCTCCATACCAAATTTCAGCAAAATCAGTTCAGCGGTTTGGGCGTGAAGAGGTAACAGACAGACAGACAGACACACTTTCGCATTTATAATATTAGTATGGATATCTGTGAAAGCCGTATGCAAATCGGATCAGTAGTTTTCATGTTAAAGAAAAAAGTTTGATACAAAATCTGACCCCCTCTTTTGTCCCCTTAGAGGGGTGGGGGGAAAAAATGTTATACACCAGATGTTAAGTTGGAAGAAGATAAATATATCTGCGAAAACCACATTCAAATCGGATCAGTATTTTTCGTGTGATGCTGGAACAAACATACAGACAGACAGAAAGAGTGACAGACAGACAGACAGACAAAAAACTAACCACATTTTTGGCTTCTATAGCGATGTAGTGACAAAGGTGTAATTTCGGGTGTCATTTCATATCTTTTATGTACAGAATTTTTATTTCTACAACAGAATATTGTCTTCCTCCTGCACGCGCTTTGGTGACGCCCACTATCGTAATATTTTAATTTCGCCATAATTTCAAAACCAAACGTCCAATTTTAATCATTCAAAGACCAAATATTATCTACATAAACTGTACTTAGTGATAAAATAATTTATTTTGATAAGGATTAATAGCGTGAGCAAAATATATCCGTTTAAATGTAGTCCAAAAAAATTCAGGATTTTTAAATAAATAAATGGTTATTGTGCCTCACTCGACATAGTATAGTGTGTCGCAGACTTTTTTGTAGATATTTATAAGATCTACAATTACTTAGAACATTTTTAAATGGTTCATTTTTATAGTTTAGGCAGCGTACGCAAAATAAGTAACTTTTCTAGCTGATTTTTTACACCTTGCGTCCGAAAAACTCAAATATCTTACGGAACCCTACTTTTTTCCAAAATAAAATGTAGCCTATGTTCAGCAGAAATAATGTAAGATTCCAATAGCAAAAGAATTTTTCAAATCGGTCCAGTAGTTTCGGAGACTATTCGACTCAAACAAACAAACAAACAAACAAAAAATCAAATCTTTCCTCTTTATAATAGTAGTATAGATGAATACATTTTATGTTCTTTGTTACACATACAAGACTTGAAGTATGTTACATGTATTTGTGTAAGATGTAACTTTTATGCACATCATTGCCAAATTTTATTTGTTGCAAAATAAAGCAAGTCATTAGCATTTATTAATAGAAAGGTAAACATATTGTCCTTCAAAACTCTTGTAAACAATTGGGCTTACAGAGTACCTGTTTTTATTTTTCCCTCTCTTCTTATTTGAAAATAGAAGTAACATAAATCAGTAATGTTTCTTTCGTCGATGTTTTAAATAATTTATAAGGAAGCTAGGTGATTTATCGCATAGGCCACGATAACGAACGCCGGTAAGCCGCTTATCGATAATCTTTTGTCATGCTAACATTAGAACGAAAACAACAAAGAAAATATATATTTTACAATACGGTACTTACCCACGTAGAAATGTTCTTTCCTAACGGTGCTGGTGGCACCGCCGTGGCATCGCGCTTCTTTCTAGACAACCCTAGGTCCTCATTCTTGTCCGTATACCTATTAATTATATGCAGTTTTTGAGCATAGCTCTGCTCATCGGCCACGTACAGGGATTTTTCATATAATCCATAATTTTCACACAAACAACCAGACACGAAAGTTATTGTCAATATAAGAACGCACTTGGGCAATAATGCCGCTAGCATTTTGACATCACTGCAATTATCGAAGCTTTAAATAACCGGCCTGAACCACTCTAGACGATTTAATTACTAAATATTTAAACAAAACTGCTAACAGGCTGCTCGAAGCGTAGTTCACACTTCACTCCCGAATCAATGACGAATGAAAATTGAAAAATATTTTGCTTGAAAATTGAAATAAAGTGCCAACCACAGATTAGAGGTGCCAACTGCCAAGTGCCATTTGTGTCAAAGTCACTGTCAGTGTCATTACAGTCTTTTTTTTTTCTTATTATGGCACTACGGCTATTGAACCATGGCCAGTGTCGAGTATATATAAATGGCGGGAAAACTATATTCTTCTTGTCACAATTTTCACAGCATCGTTATTCTTCATCGTCATTCGTCACGTCCAAAGTCTAGTCAGAGTTTAAATAAAAGTCAATGCAGTCAATGAGTCAAGTCGGTTGATTCAGTAAAAGTGGTAGACGCTTTACTGAAACTTTCGGTGGAGTTTTGGCGGGAACACAAAATAGCACGTTTCTGAATATTGCATCACTTTCCTACACTTGTGCACAATAACGAATATCTAATGGTTAATATCCTACCAATATTACACATTAAAAACCCAGATAACACAATTTTAGGAAAATAATACAAAAACACAACATCACTCTCTCACATTCCCGACAAAACTCATTACAGTCTTCTTTTTAGGGTTCCGTAGCCAAAATGGCAAAAAAGGAACCCTTATAGATTCGTCATGTCTGTCTGTCTGTCTGTCTGTCTGTCTGTCCGTCCGTCCGTATGTCACAGCCACTTTTCTCCGAAACTATTAGAGCTATACTATTGAAACTTGGTAAGCAGATGTAGTCTGTAAACCGCATTAAGATTTTGATGCAAAAATGGAAAAAATATTAAAAATTTTAGGGGTCCCCATAGGTACAACTGAAACAAAAAAATTTTTTTTTCATCTAACCTATGCGTGTGGGGTATCTATGGATAGGTCTCCAAAAATCATATTGAGGTTTCTCATATCATTTTTTTCTAACCTGAATAGTTTGCGAGAGAGACTCTTCCAAAGTGGAAAAATGTGTGTCCCCCCCCCTCTAATTTCTAAAGTAGAGGCATGATAATTCTAAAAAAAAATATATGATGTAGATTACTATAAAAACTACCAACGAAAATTGGTTTGAACGAGATCTAGCCAGTAGTTTTTTTTATACGTCATAAATAGTAAAGTACAACTGAAACAAAAAATTTTTTTTTTCATCTAACCTATGCGTGTGGGGTATCTATGGATAGGTCTCCAAAAATCATATTGAGGTTTCTCATATCATTTTTTTCTAACCTGAATAGTTTGCGAGAGAGACTCTTCCAAAGTGGAAAAATGTGTGTCCCCCCCCCTCTAATTTCTAAAGTAGAGGCATGATAATTCTAAAAAAAAATATATGATGTAGATTACTATAAAAACTACCAACGAAAATTGGTTTGAACGAGATCTAGCCAGTAGTTTTTTTTATACGTCATAAATAGTAAACCTTAATCTAAATTTCATTAAATCGACTGAAATATAAAAATAAATCAAAAATATTTTAATTTCATAAAAATAAACCTTATTGCTGCTGCGGAACCCTCCATGGGCGAGTCCAACTCGCACTTGGCCGCTTTTTTTTACTGAAACCACACTGAAGTCTGAAACTAGATTGATACGCTGGTCACGGGCGGCCCATACCAAATTTACCCATGGCCGACACGAACGAAACATATATATCCCATTATTTTCGTTATAATATGGGTATCCAGGATATGTAATTTTTATATTCAATATCAGTGGCTAACATGTTATTTTATTGCTTTCTTTTTTTCTTCAGGCGTAGTACCTATGAAAAGTGAAAATAATAAGTAATTTTATTCAATATCATTGGCTAACGTGTAAAAAGTGCTAAGAAATGTAATTAAAAACTATTTTCAAATTCGACTACTCCAGAATAAAATATATTTTTTCAATTTAAGTTCTAGGTAGGTACCCTAAAATAGCAACTTGGTCATTGATTATCTCGAAAACTAAAAATAATTGAGGGGGCGCTTGCTTTTCTTGTGTAGAATAGTCGAAAATAAAAAGAAGAATAATTGTTTTCGTCTATTCTTTTTACGATTTTGGCTTTCTTCTACTGGACTTGATTACTTGCATTACAATAAAATTGGTTTATAATTATGTGTTGATTGGTTTATAGTTGGAACTTGGAAGTTAGAAAACTTATGTAGACCTATCTTATATAGGTAAAAACTTAAATAGGTTTATCTCGCCCTCAGTGTTATATCACGCGGATTCACGCGTGATAAGATATAACCAAAGACTTCTATTTAACCTCAGTTTAAATAGAAGTCTTTGGATATAACATGCTGCAGAGTCCGGACGTTTCTAATTATTGTTCGAAACTCTATAGCTATGTCCACATTGAGCCCTTTCATCTTCAATTTTCATAATCTTTTGAGTTTTGACATTTCGTATGTCAAAAGATTATGAAAATTGAAGATGAAAGGGCACAATGTGGACATAGCTAAAATAAAACTAAAACCCGATTACTAAAAACACGCTCTAAAAAGTACGAAACAAGAAAATAGTCTCCTCTAAAGTTATGATTGATTAAATTAAAAGATTTAAAAAATTTACTATATTTGCCGTTGCCGGTGGGCGTGCCGCGTGGGTCATTGACATAAGAAACTAGTGGGCTACCTGAGGGGCCACCGGTCAAGTCATAGACTTATAATATACTGACGTAAAGACCACCTGACAACCCGAAAATGCGTGACGATTTTCGATCTGTCAATGTGTGCGTGTGCTAGTGATGTATCTTTTACTATCGATAGTATAGTCCGTTCGAGTTATTTTACCTGAGTTTCTTTAAGAAATAAATAATATGCAACTTTGGCAGATTTTGTATTTCAAATTAGGTATTTATTTTATTTGACAGAAAAAAGGTGACGATTGAAAAGTATAGATACACATTTTCGTTTGGGGTGATTTTTCAATCGTCGGATATGTTATGATATGAGGTTCTTATAAGGGTAAATAATATACACATTATAAAGTTACTTATTTATTACTCAGGTAAAAGCTATCTGAAAAATCAGCCCTTACATTATTAGAAATGCAAATATAATGTTGAAAGTAAACAACACACATAGTACATTATTTATTCTTAAATTAAATACATATCATAATACTCTCACACACCCATTACATTTTTAGATTTGTTTTATGTTATAGTTAAATACCGATAAGTATATCGATAAATTTGATTCAAGCACTAGCGTATATGTAAAAAAATTTTATGAAAAATTTTTCTTCAAAAATTGTGTAATTTAGGAACAATAGCACCTTTAGTTACGCAAAATATGAAAGTAAAAGGGAGGATTGATATTATTTTATTTGAAATACAGAACTAAAGACAGAATATAGCAGAAATAAACACGTCGTAGCAATTGGGACATGAAGATTAATTACCTGTGAAATGTATATTTTTCAGTATTATTCCTATGATTTACACTGCAATCACTCACAGAACAAGTTATCATTGCTATAATATATAATAGTATTTGTTAAAAATAACAAACGATTTAAACAATAATTTCAAATACTGAAAGGGCACAAAAACGCGTGTCGACTTGTGACGACCAGTCAAATAAAAGTGGTTACAGTTCACATTAAACTGCCTCTCTCTTTTCATCTTGTTATAATTCCATAAAGGATTTTCTTCTCTCTCGCACTCTTTGTTCGTCTACCAAGTGATAGTCCACAGACTACAGAGACCACAGATGTAAGTCCCGGGCCCCGGCGCGGCGCGGCGGGCCGCAGGGTGAGTATAGGTCTCCGCTAGGAGTAAATGTGTTCTATCTTCTATGGTATAGGTCGTAGTTGGCAAGAAGCTTACACAAAGATTCTTGGTCGTAACTCGTAGCCCGTAGGGTAATAAAGTTTTGGTCAAGTTTTGGTACTATTAGTTCGTGATAGACTGGCCAGTGGCCATAGACCGGACCGCAAGTTGCAATAATTGGGACCAACTGCTCTAGAGCGGTCGCGTTGAAAATTGTACCGACCACTCAAGAACTTCTCGAGCGGTCGCCGGTCCGTGTATTGCGGATATGAATTTAGTATGAACACTGCAGCGACCACATTTTGCAGTCGGTATCGATGGTACCGACTGCAAAATGCGGTCCGTCTATGGCGCGGGCGGGCCTAACGTGTTCAAGTTCATGCTTTGCCAATGCCTACAAAGTTTGACCATAGGTTTACAAACCTGGATAAGTGGATAATATTGTCTACATCCTTTTTGTGTCTATGATCTACTTTTAAGTATATTATAAGTAGATCTCTATGATCTACTTGTAAGTATATTAGAAGTATAGGTCTAGTAGACCGTGGTCCGTGGGTAGACTTTACTCAGTCTACCAGAATCTGATGGCAAAAAGTAAGAAAATAAATTGACTGGATTGAATTGGAATAAAACATTTTGATCCTTTTTTCCTTATAGCGGCTAATTGTGTGTGAAACATGCAAATATATAAATTTATCCAATGGTCAAGGATATTTTTTGAAAATCTGCCATCAAAATTTGCCATCAGATTCTGGTAACTTAGAAACAAAAATAGCAATCGAAAATTTAACAAGCTTTTAAAGTAAAAGACAGCAGTACTTTTTTATTTTTATTTAAAGTAAAATTACAGAACAATGACACTCTGTTTCGCCGCTTGCTTGGCCTTTAGACGGACCTGAGCAGCGATTCTGTCAAGATCACGTCTGCCCCTTGTGGTGAGGATGCGGCCACCATCGGGCACCCTCTCAACAAGGTTCAAAGCCTCCAAAGCTTGTAAAGCCTTGCGGGCGATGCTGCCTGATGACCTGGAAAAATAATTAAATAGATTTAAATTAATTGTTATTTATTTGACTTATTTATAAGGTTTATGAACCTCTCCTGAGTTCTCATCATCAGAGAGATGCTATATATCCTACATAATATTATTGACTCTTAATACTATGCAAAGTTTAGAATTAATTAGACTACTACTGGAGAGTGGATATAGGTAAAAATCATGCTCAAAAATTCCATTACATACATACAGCCCAAATTACTAAAAGTGTGTTACAAACAAGTGTTCACACAAATTAATATTTTTATTTATTTATATGACATACTAACAAGGATTATGTAAACAAAATGCCAATATCTTAAGCAAGTATCTAAGATAAAGCAGCTTATACCAATAGGTAATTCTCTCTCTTCAACTGGATTAATTTTATTTTATACAGGTTGTGGTGGTGGGTGTAAGCAAGTTATTGACACCGGGTGCTTGCTATACAAAATAATGTTACTTTCTCGGCACTGCTACTTTCATAGTAACTCTACTATAATATAGGGAACTAAAACACACACTAAAGCCCTTTGTTATACCTGTATCATAGCTCAATATAAATTTATTGTACATATTTCATATTAAAATAATTGAAATAAAAAAACTATAATTTCAACAACAATAAAATAATTGCTTGCAAAAAGTAATAAGAATAAAAATAGGATCTATTTCAAAACAAATAACTTGCGAAAAAAATCACAGTTAAACCTACCTGCAGAAGTGTGAGGGTGTGACTCCATTGCGTTTGCGGCCACCAAAGATCTTTGTCACGGTCTTGACACCGACTGGTGAGCGGATGTAGATGTGACGGAGTACAGCAGCACAGCGTACATAGAACCAGTCGGGGTCGTAGGGAGCCAGCTCCTTGAAGCGTGCAGTTTTGACCAGGTCCATGTGTTCAGGGACCTTAACTTTGCCCACTCTGAAATAGAAAATATTATTGTTCATGACCAAATACTATTGTGATTTACAAAATTTTTAGATCTGTAAGTATTTACAATGTAACTTACTTCTTCAAGTGGGCAGCGACGGTCTTTACGACCTTGTCTTGTTCAACATCCTTCAGGGTAACGGAACGCATCTAAAAAATATAAAAGATATTAGTTTCCATGAAACCAGCACAACTTCTTCACCTCTAATAGTCAGGAAACTAATTACTGCATGGTACTGCCTTGTAACATTTACTGAGGAATCATTTCTTTCTAGTTTAGCAAACTGAAAAATTATTAACAACACTTCAAATCACAAATGTTACTTTTTGAGGTTATGTGTGAACTTTTATATTATCACACCACAACATTGTAAATCATTGATTGGAACTTTAAGACTATAAATTAATATTTTCATTGGTTTAGTCCAATTACTATGAATAACTTAAATCCAAAGACCAAGACTAAGCATTTATAAGGTTGTTCAGTGGACATTGAAGGCGGACATTTTGCTCAGTGTTTGTTATTTTCAGGTAAACTGAAATAAAATTATGTTTACAAATCTTTACCTTTAAACGGAAATAATCACAATGTGCACAATATTCCACAATATCAATAAAAAATAATATTTAACCATGTGGTTCACATAAAATGCTCACCTTGCCTTGTGTTGGCAACCGGAAGAAAGGAAGAGACAGACAGCTGTCAGTGTCAGCTAACGTTTTTTTTCTTTCGTCATTTTTTTCTTATTATGGCACTTCGGCTATAAAACCATGGCCAGTGTCAAGTAATGGCGGGAAAACAATATTCTTGTATAAAATTTTCGGCGTCGTTTTTCTATTTTGTCAGGTCCAAAGTCTAGTCAAAGTCGAAGGGCCCCCGCAGATATACAATCTGTAGTTGGCCAACTACAGTCAACTACAATTTTTAAATGAAAAAAATAATATGAGAACTTTATTAATTCGAGATAAAAATGTGCAAGGTGACAAAATTTAAAATGTAATAAGCGTTCTCTGTAAAAATACAAAGAAAACAATACACCTTTAAAGCGTGATTACGTTTAGATAATAAATTTTCCCGCCTGTCATGACTTTCTTGACAGACTGTAGTTGTACAACTAGAAATTGTATATCTGCGGGGGCCCTAAAACAACGAATACACGGTCGTCAACGGCGGTCATCAACAGCAAAAAATAGTATGCGCGTTGCCAGCCACACGGTTGTCAACGTGTTGTCAACCAAAGTTTTTCATACATTTTGCGTGGTCGTCAACCGCTGTTGACGACCGTGTATTCGCCATTTAAGTTAAAGTAAATACAGTCAAAGAGTTCAAGTCGGTCGATTCAGTAAAGTGGTAGGTAACTGGTAGCTGACGCTTTACTGAAACTTTCGATGGAGTTTTGGAGGGAACACAAAATAGCACGTTTCTGGATATTATTGCATCACTTTCCCACTGCCCGGACCTCAGAACAGGAAAATAAAGAGAAGTGTTATGTAGCGCCGTTTGTATGGAAACCTATGTCGCCAACTTCAATGACACTACATTGTCAGCATAGTGTCAACGGTACACGGTCTAGTGATGTCCGGTCTATCTACGGTGTCGATTAATTATTACCATATTATTACGACGATATCGATGTATTTTGGTAGGTATTTAAATACTATTAAAAGAATGAAAGTGATAAAATATAATATTACAGAGACTAACAAAAATAACTTAAAGGCCGAAAGGGGTTGAAATCATCCATGAATACGAAAAACTTTTACTATGGGTATCGTAACTAGGCAATAATTGCCTAGTTACGCTTTTGCCAGACAGCTGATTATTTTGCCGAATTGAGTTGGTCCCATAGTAAAAGTTTTTCGTAATCATGGATGATTTCAACCCCTTTCGGCCCTTGAGTTATTTTCGAAGTCTTTAGATAAACATGCATACCTATTACATATATAATTTTTTAGATCCCGTACCCAAAAGGTAATAATCGGCCAAGTGCGAGTCGGACTCGCGCACGGAGGGTCCCGTACTATTATAGAGCAAAATTAGGCCAAAATATTTTGTGGTTTTTTGTTTGGGAGCCCCACTTAACTTTTTATTTTATATTAATATTATAAAATATTAAAGTAAGTATACATAAAACTAAGGATTGTGTGAAATTTTCAAGTACCTACCTGTTTGTTGTATGGGATATGTTTGCTGTACGTTTGTTGTATGGGAGCCCCCTTAATTATTAATTTTATTTTGTTTTTAGTATTTGTTGTTACAGCGGCAACAGAAATACATAATCTGTAAAAATTTCAACTCTCTAGCTATTACCATTCTTGAGTTACAGCCTGGAGACAGACGGACAGACATCGAAGTCTCAGTAATAGGGTCCCGTTTTTACCCTTTGGGTACGGAACCCTAAAAAGGGACCCTATTTCTAAGACTTCGATGTCTTATTGTCTGTCTGTCTGTCTGTCTCAAGTAGGCCTACTATACTACACATACATAGACATGATGAATACTGACAATGAACTTTAATTTCTTAGCTTTAGTCATTGCTGAGAAAAATCGACATCGCTACAGCCAAATTATCAAGGCGTCGCGTCGCCTTAATGCACACAAATCTTTGTTTTAACTTTTAAGCGGGAAGCCTTTGGCTTAAAAAGCAGGATCAATTTAATCTCCGCCAGTCGTCCACAAACGTTTTTTTATTTATGAAATAAGGGGGCAAACGAGCAAACGGGTCACCTGATGGAAAGCAACTTCCATCACCCATGGACACCCGCAGCACCAGAAGAGCTGCAGGTGCGTTGCCGGCCTTTTAAGAGGGAATAGGGTAAGGTAAGGTAAGGGGAGAGTAGGGATGGGATGGGAAGGGAGGGGAATAGGGTAGGGGATTGAGCCTCCGGTTGACTCACTCACTCGGCGAAACACAGCGCAAGCGCTGTTTCACGCCGGTTTTCTGTGAGGACATGGTATTTCTCCGGTCGAGCCGGCCCATTCGAGCCAAAGCATGGATCTCCAACGTCAAAAAAAAGTAAGGTAAACTTCAAAAGTAACGAAAACAAATACTGAAATGACGAAAAAAGATTTATTAACTTTTATTACTTTATAAAAACAAGCTAAGTATCTAATTCTGAAAGAATGTTTCAAAATTTCAAATCGGACTAGTAGTTCCTGAGATTAGCGTGTTCAAACAAACTCTTTAGCTTTATAATATTTGTGTAGATAATAACGCAACCGCATAAAATATATCGATACCAAAATCTGCATCATACCACATCACTAGTGCCTTAGTTTAATAGTTCACGGAACATCAAGCGGCTCGAAAATGGCGGTGTAGCGGCGAATATTTTTCGTGAAGAATAATTGATTTTTAAATTAAAAAATCGTATAAATTACAGTTGGCTGTGATAGGTGATCCCGCAATTTTTTTTATTCAAAGTTTCGCTGCGATTTCTGCACGTAATTATTGCACAAGTCGGCATTTTGTTTACAATTTACAACGTAGTACAACGTGTAAGCCGTGGAGCGATTTACATGTGACTGACACCTAATTGCGCATTTGCGCAATCAGTGGGCGACATGTGCCACGCCCACATAACATATCTCTTACTTCTATGATCTGTGGCCCGGACGCATCTGCGTGTATCGTCCGAAGATTCGTGCGACGAGACGATACTATTGGATGATGTACGCAGATCGTCCAATAGTCAATAGTATCGGTTTTAACTTTTAGCGCGAAGCACCACGCATATGCGGCCGCGGCATAATAGAGATCAGTGCCAGTGGTTGACTTTTTCATTCTTGACTCTGGCTTGAAACTAAATAAAGTAAAAAAAAGTTGATTGTCTATTTTGTTTTGGAGTTTGTTGTCATAATTTAGAAAATGGCCGCGAAACAAAATTCGATGACAAATTATGAAGGTATAATATTGTTTTAATGTATAATTCCTCTTCATTTGTGATAAATGTTGCAATCCCTGTGTTACAAAATTGATTTTCTAAATATCGTATCTAATAAAAGTGACAAATCCTTATCAAAATGTGCTTTTAATGCAGGACAGGCGTCTGACGATATTCCACTGCCGTCCTTGGAGGAAAGCTTGTTGAGCTTAGAAAAACTGGATCGCGCATCACCTGAGCTGTGGCCTGAGCAAAGTGAGTAAATAAACACCACACCATCAAATCTGTAGCAGCGCTAAAACTAATCACAACCTTACTTTTCAAAAATGGCGCGAATAATATCACTCGCTGTCATCACCATGCTAATCGTGCAGGAATTTTACTCCTATAGGTAGATATTATATCTATAACCTGTTTAAAGACGTTCAACGTAGTTTCAGTTAGTAACGACATAAATTTAAATGTTTATTTACAATGGGTGAAAACAGTACGAATTTTCCTAACGAGGACAGCTCACAGTGTTCCAATGATTCTTTGATAGTTCCTGGTGTGTCGGAATACGCGCCGCAGCAAAACAGTAACCAGTCACCGCCGTCATGGAGCGGTAGATTTACCAAGGAGGACTACAAACATATGCAACGTAAGTATTTTTCTCGTAAATTGTAAGATTATAAGTCAAGTGAATTATGAATATTTACCACCATGCCAATACATACAAGTTTAGACTGCATTCACTTGCATTATAGGTGTACACCTATAAATAAACAATTCGAAAGTTATTACAGTAAGGGTACAACAGAGACTTTAAATTTGAGCCTAAAATTCAAACCATGTTCGAGATACATTAACCCATCAACTCCCAAGCGGAACCCGGGTGCCGCACAACAATAATCATAATCATAATCATAATCATAATCCTTTATTTGCAAAGAATGTTATTTACAAGATCTTATAGTTAAGTATATATTATTACAGTGTCAGACATTCTGCTTTTGAAGCATGCAAAAATTATAAATATTTTGTCAATACAGCGATTTTAATAACTAAATTTAACTAAACTAAATTTATCATCCTTTGATTGAATTTAATTTAAATTGAATATCTATTGTGTCAGATTCCCACGATCGAGGTATTATACAGCTCAGCATTTTATATTTCTGCTTATTAAATCATTTTTTACAAAAGCTAAGTTAGTTGACACAAAGTCTGATATGCAGTACCAACCAGACCAAACACATGTGCGTTTTCATCCCAATACTTCGATAAGGAACCAACCTAAAGCAATTGTTTTTCTACTGAAATGACAGAAAATGTACTAAAACATTCACAGATTGCCAATACATTTAGGTCATTTACTCACACTGTAAAGATTATATATCACAGGCTTCAAAAAAGTATTTCTTTTTAAAGAAAATAGACCTCTACAACTGAAAATTTGTATGTGTCTATGAAAGTACTTCCTTAACCGATTCCGTGCGGATGTCGCCGCAGAGGCACCATGGGTATCTTTTCTGTATGGCGTGTGACGCCCGAGAGATTTATCTCCTATCCTTTATAACATTTTAATGGTTACCTGTAAAACTATGATGAAATTACATTTTTCAGAGATTTCCTCTCAATAAAAGTGGCTTTATTTGTCACTTATTTTACGTGTACAGTGTTAGTTTTAGGATATTGCATAAAAACTTACACTTTAGGAGTCTTAAACATTTTCAATTGGTGATTAATATGGCCGACGAATTATTTTATAAATATATAACGCCAACACCAGCAAAATCTCACATTTATTCTTATAATTAACTAGCAGCCTGCCCCTGCTTCACACAGGTATGAAAGAAACATATTTCATTCAAAAACTACAACTAGAATGTTTATTTGTTTATAAAAAGTAAATATACATTTTTTGGCGTTATACATAACTAGCAAGTAGCATGTAATATCCCATTCTATAATAAAACGAAAATAAATTGATCAATATAGCCAAAGGTTTACAACACCTGATAAAAATAAGTCACAGTTTACCTTCCATTTCTGCTTGTACATGTAAATTATCACTTCTAAATACTTGAAATGAACTATTAATCCGTTTACATTCGCTGTTGGGTCTCTACTAAAAGAAAAACATTTGGAAACAGACGAAACAGCGATAAATTACAATTATTCATGGCGGGCGGCGCTCGAGAGGAGTCATCAAAGTTCCGGGCGCTAGGCGCCTCAGAGGATCCACGAAATATTTATTAGCAGCCAGGCGCAAAATATTGCAAAAAATTACACCACACTGAATCGGTTAATACTTAATACGTAAAATGATCTTTTGTATTTTAACCATTCTAAAACTCCCACTATAGCTCTTAACCTAAATCTATTTTCTCCTTAAAAAAAGGATTTTTTTATACACCCTTCTGGATTGAACCCCACAATATGTATACAGAGATAACGGTTTTCCCATTAACCATTTTAATATTATTTGGCAGGACTTGTAAACGTGACCCATACATTTTAGCTTATACATTATATTTTTCATTTCCAGAACTGGGATCACTAACAGCAGCCAGCCTGATACTTGAAGTGAAAAAGTTGCATGATATTGCATATCAACTTGGTTTGGAAGAAGCTAAAGAAATGACAAGAGGGACATACTTGAATATTTTCTCATCGAGGAGGTAGTTAAATTTGTAGAATAGTTTATACGTATCCACTGTAATTCAAATAATGAAGCAGAGAATTTCAGGCACTTGATATAAAAAAAGATTTATTAATGTCATCAAATCCCATACGGTCACCGGTGACCGAAAACGAGACACAATAGACGTTCTATTGTGTCTCGTTTTTCCACAATCAACGGGCTAACTCACCATTCGGACTTTAGTAGAATATAATATTTTACTTAAGGGCATAAGTGCCGAATAGGCCATCCACAACTAATCTAATAGATACTCCATGCACTATGTGTCAGATAAGTTGTGGATAGCCCATCCAGCACTTATCAGTAAGTGATGAAACAGGCCCTTAGTCTGTCATGTGACTTTTACAATAAGCCAGTCATGACAAAAAGATCTTGGATAGTTTTTTGCCGCATAAATATTTATAACTTAAAAGGGGTTAGGCTGCGTTTGCTCCAGAGATGTGTTGCAAGGAGTGTGTTTTTGAGAACCAATAGAATCGCTTCATTGACATGACCTCGCTCAGCGCAGATTCTATTGGATCTTAACACATTCCTCGCATCTCTGGTGGAAACGCAGCATTAGAGTTTGTAACCATCTTCGTCAATACTACAGATTACAGAATAATATTAACTTTACTGGACACTTTTCTTATTGATACATATTTAGTGTATTTTAATAATAGTACACTAGTTACTTTTAAAACATTTATTGCATGGACATAAAGTTATCACATCACAATATAATTTTTTTTTCAAGTGTTGAAGACATATTTGTAACATAAAGTATTTACTCCTAAAATATAAAAGTTAAGTTTAGTTATACAAGAAAATTGGAATACAATAAAATTTTCAAGCTGAGGCTTGTTTTTTGCTGTCTCATTGAATTCTGTCAATAAACCTTATCTTGAGTGGTCGCTTAGGTCGAGTTATGAAGTCTCTTGTAGCGGACACATCTCCGTAATGATATTCAAGTTTATATTTTTGTAAAATCTAAAAAACATGGTCAAAGATGTAACAGAAATACTTCTATGCTGCTCGCCAGTTCTGTTTTACTTGAACTTGGCTTGACACGCTACCGCGTGTCTAGATATTTATGATAATAATTATTATGTATAATATAATTAATTATAATGAAACATCTACGTTGCTGAAAGAGTAAATTTAGACTTCTATGTTTCACAAAACACTTAATATCATCATGAATTCGGCCATAAAGTAATTAAGAAATGTAACTCTTTGAGTGTTGCTACTTTCAAGTAACAAATTACAAGGGACACATACGAGTACACACCCTAAAGTATTCTCATTTAATTCTGTTAAACTCTGTTACATATTACTGCCAGCCTGTTAAAATGTAATAAGTAAATATTATAGTAGTGAATATGTAGTACCTTAATTGTAAGCAAAGACAGCATAGCTTCAGCCATATTTTGGCCAAGGCATTTTCTCACGCCAAACCCGAATGGAATGCATGCAAATTGATGTTCTAAAGCTTCTGTTTGCAGCCACCTTTCTGGATAGAACTTGGACGCATCATCAAAATAAGTTTCCTTTGTTGAGGTATTCTGAGTTGCCATTATTATCATAGTTCCACGGGGTATGCTGAAAATGGGTGTAAATCACTGACATACTAGATCAAGATAGATACCGCATGTCCCTCCATGTGTATGAAAACAGCGTGCCACTTTTTTCCTAGCTAATATGACGTACCGATGATAAGAAACGTGTCCATTATTTAGGCCAACGTTTCTATTCTAATCTCTACAGCTCAATACGGCACAATTAAGCATTTAGGCATTTTTAAAATTTCAATTGACGTCCGATTCCGATAGCTAATGAACAGACTTTCGAAAGACGAGCATTGCTCGTCGTTTGGGATCGCGATATGGGCATGGCACGCGAAGTACATACACATGCGGTATCTAACTTTATCTATGCAGTATGCTGTGGTGTAAATAAAATTTAAATTCATTTCCTGCAAGGTAAAAATTAAATTAAGAAATTTAAAAAAACCCCCGCCAAAAAACTTTAAAAAGTAATGAAATAACATTTCCTGACTTTAAGTTTAAATCATTCCTAAGAGTAAAGTAATATTTTAGTCCATAATTGTTGTCAAGGTGTGTCGGGGGACCGCTAAGTAAACTACCACAACAGCGACTTTTGCATTTTGTATCGCCATAATAGTCGCTGATTCTCTCGATTCGGGTCGCTGTGAACAGACCCTTAATTTATATTGTTATGTGAAGTCAAACATCTACATTAGCGGTCCCCCGACACACCTTGACAACAATTATGGACTAAAATATTACTTCACTCTTAGGAATGATTTAAACTTAAAGTCAGGAAATGTTATTTCATTACTTTTTAAAGTTTTTTGGCGGGGGTTTTTTTAAATTTCTTAATTTAATTTTATTTTATGCTTTTTAAACTTGTGCAGAATAATTCCTATCAACTGGATCATATCCCAATGAATACCATCTATAAAATATGTCCTCTTGGATGAGGCCATCAATATGAGCTCAAACATGAAACCTCCACTTTAGGTTCATACGGAGCTTGGCTCCTATAGAATCCAGGTGATGCTGCAGCTGCAGCATGCAAATATTTACTGTTTATCTACGTCTTACTGATTGTCGCAATTAAAATGAGCCCAAACACGAAACCTCTGCTCTAAGTTGGTGAGGAGTTGGGTATCCTATTGATTACCAGGTGATGCTGCACCACCAGGTCAACTTTCCAATAATGTGTATATATTCATAAGTGTCTCGAACCAGGATGCAAAATATAAAACCCATCAAACGACTGCAAGTTGCTAATCGTCCTATCACGAACCAGATATACCGTGATATTTCAGCAATGAGCAGGCTGATGATGATGAACTATAGCTAAGAACACTCACCGTCATGTCAGCTTTCAAACAAAAAAAACTAGATCAAAATCGGTCCACCCGTTTGGATGCTACGATGCCACAGACAGACAGACAGACAGACAGACACGTCAAACTTATAACACCCCTCTTTTTGGTCGGGGGTTAAAAAATATTTTACACTTACTTGTAGTGGTCCAATATGATATTCTTCGGCAGAATTCTCGTTATTATCGGTATCGGAGGTTTAAGTCTGCAAGAAAGAATAGCTGTAAAATCTATTTAAAAGCATATTATTTGTGTGTCTATATGTGAGCTCCAAGGACAAAGTTAAGTCATAACTTTGTCCTTGGAGCTCAAAAGGAAATAAGTAAAACCAATGAAATGACTATTCAGTGGAGAATAAAATCATAATTTTTGAAGTTCCTTTGGCTCATGGAAGATTGATAAAAGCTGTTGCTCTTTGGCAACCCAAGCGCCATCTGACTACTATAACTCTAGTAGTCAGATGATGCTTGGCCCTTAAGACATTGAAATATTTTTTTAATGTAATTTAATTGAAAATTAATTATAATCCACGTTTTTACCTTAACGTCTCCTTAATGCAAGCTTGAAGATATGGCGTTTTATTCTTCAGCTCTCTTATAGTTGTATCAACACCGTCATGTACAGAGTTCTTAATTTCATTGTATAGGATTTTCTGAACTCTCTGGTGTTTCGCTAGGTAAAATAGCAGAAAGGACATAGACGAGGCTACCTAAAATGTAACCATCGGATATTAACGTTATATTATGTCGCAGTCGACTGGTTAAAAAGCCATTCAATCAAACAGCTAGCCCTTTGTGTATGTATTTATTCCTATTTCCTACACAGCCTAAAGTATTATATATAGAGTTCACTCTGAAGGTAGCAGTGCCGGAAATGTTATTCAATTAAAAAAATATATACAAATCCTGTCCTCTTCTTTCAGCGCTGCTACTTTCACAGTGAACTCTATAATACAAGAGAACTATACATAATATAATACAAAGGACGTACACACTCTATAGTATTATCACTTTGTTTTGGTTACACACTGTTTATACAGGGCGCAATTAAACCTTCCTGCCAAATTTTGATATTATATTGATCCTTGTTAAAAATAAAAATACACGTATTTTTTGTTTTATAATCACTCCGTACTAAAATGTTGAGAAATAGCTCCCGAAAGTTACCCTAAAAACACTACAATAATTAATGGACGTAGTGTCCATAATATATAACACACTACTCGTCGCCCGCGTGACGGAATAATATATAATGGCCGCTCTACAAGATGCAGTGTTACCACCTCTCAAAAATATTTATCCCTAAATTGGTGTCAAAAACCCCTAAAATCGCCTTAATTTTTCTGTTTTCCCCCTAAAATATGCATATAAAATTTATAATAGTTTAGAAATAATATACTGAAATATGTTTTAAAATATTTTTATTATAATAATTGATCTAATATTATGTTAAATATTTCATCTTCATCTGAAGATTCAGACGAAGATGAAACGTACGTTTTTTTATATTTATTTTCCTTAGGCATCATTAACACATTTCTTGTCGACACACTAAGATTAGTCTATTTTTTAATTTTTGGCGGTATCCTATCTGAAATAAGTATGGAGATTATACCCTCCATAGAAATAAGCTAATGTCAAACGTCATTCGTCTTGAAAAAAATAGTATATGGTTTTTTTGGTTTTTTGTCCATGCACAGCACAGACAATAAAATGGCCGCCAGTGGTCATAGTGGTCATAGTGGTCATAGTGGTCAGAGTGGTCATAGAATTACGTAATAGATAGAAGAAATAATTAATATTAATATCAACAACTTAAAAATATTAAAAAATAAAAAATCCCTGAAAATACCCCTAAAAATTTCAGACCCCTAAAAAAATCCCATCTCATTTATTTAACCCCTAAATCTGGGGGGAAAACCCCTAAGTTGGGAACACTGACAAGATGGGCCAGCGTAGTGGGCCATCACGATGGGCCAGCGTGGGGAGGGCGTAGTGGCGTAGGATGGCCGATGGCGCCAGCGATGGCCGTGGAATGGCGGCGGTGTCGGTTTTTTGGCCCCTCTACAACAGTGGCCAGCGCTGGCCCATCGAATGGCGCATGCGATGGCCATGCAATGGTCGCAACGCCTCTACATGATGGCCGTGTTCAGTAGTGATCTAAACGTCGTTCAAGATGGACGTGTAACCATTAGCCATTGTGGCAATGCAAAACGTGCATTTTTAATCAATTATGACTTCATCAGATGACCCGGTGAACTTCGTATCACCATTCACCTCCCTCCTAATTAATATGAACTTTCTCTTGAATTCTACGAATAATTATTTCGAGACTAAAATTAAAATAATGGTTTATGGTAGTGATGATGATGATGATGACAATGATGAATGTAATAATAGCACGTATCTATAAAAAGTCAGGAGTTATGTATATAATGTAAAAGTTATAATACAATAAGACGTAAAGTTTTATTAAAATCCGTTCAGTAGTTTTGAGTAAAAGAGTAACAAAAGAAACAAACATCCATACATCCATACAAACTTTCGGCTTTATCATATTAATATAGCTTTATTCATTATGAGACCACGTACTCGTCATTTTGAATGAAATTCGTAAATTGTAATACGAATAACGACGTCCTCACTCGACCGCGGTCAAGCGTCGACTGTCGTATCGCCAACGTGTAGAGGCGTACCGCCATCGCTGGGCCATCATCCTTTGATGTGCGGCCGAAAAACCGACACCGCCGCCATTCCACGGCCATCGCTGGCGCCATCGGCCATCCTACGCCACTACGCCCTCCCCACGCTGGCCCATCGTGATGGCCCACTACGCTGGCCCATCTTGAAGAGGGGCCTTTTCGGCCGCACATCAAAGGATGATGGCCCAGCGATGGCGGTACGCCTCTACACGTTGGCGATACGACAGTCGTCGCTTGACCGCGGTCGAGTGAGGACGTCGTAATTCGTATTACAATTTACGAATTTCATTCAAATTGACGAGTACGCGGTCTTATAATGAATGATAATGAAGCTATAATTAGTTTTTGATGTTTGTTACTCTTTAACTCAAAACTACTGAACAGATTTTATTGAAACTTAACAATATTATATAACTCCTGACTTTTCAAAGATACAAGTTTAGACTTTGGGAGTTTCTGCGTTGTTTTAAGAACAGAAAGCATATTATGCTATTATTACATTCATCATTGTCATCATCATCACTACCATAAACCATTATTTTAATTTTAATCTCGAAATAATTATTTGTAGAATTCAAAAGAAGGTTCATATTAGGAGGGAGGTGATACGAAGTTCACCGGGTCATCTGGTAAAGTCATAAATTATTAAAAATGCACGTTTTGCATTGCCGCAATGGCTAATGCTTACACGTCCATCTTGAACGACGCTTAGATCACAACTGAACACGGCCATCATGTAGAGGCGTTGCGACCATTGCATCACCATCGCATGCGCCATTCGATGGGCCAGCGCTGGCCACTGTTGTAGAGGGGCCATAACACACTACCTACTCGTCGCCCGCGCGTTCACGTACCGCCGCGCGCGCGCCTCGCCCCGCGTCACCCCCGATCATACCCACCGCCGCGATTGACCGTTCTGTAACGATTTTAAATGGGATAAAATATGTCATCAAAAAAAAAATTACCACCCAATTTTTTTTCGTTAAGACGCTATATTGATAGTAATTTTACCGCAAGGGCAATTTTATACTTAATTTCTATGACTATAAAGTCGTGAATACGCTGCGGCCAGAAGCTATCGGCTCGCTCGGAAAACATGCGAAAAAACGTAATTTTGTTTATTTATACAATAACTAGGAGCATTTTAGCAAAATGCTTCTAGTATACGATTTTGGGTTGCAAAGGTGTCTATTAATTAGACTAATTTCCTAAAATACATCTATTCTCGTTTAAAAATAATCTTCAAATTTCGTATTTTTAAGAAAGAGGTCATTTCGGTCGAGAAATGTATCGAGGCAAAATACATTAATCGTGCTTCTGGTTCTTCTCAAACCTAGATAAGGCTATGAAAATATTATGTATATCTCATTACCAGATTTGTAATATTTCTAAGGGTCCTATAGTATTACTTCAAAAAGGACGTTATTATCAATATAGCGTCTTAAATGGACTCTCCTAATGATTCATAAGCCCTTGAAAAAATTTGGCAGGAAGGTTTAATTGCACCCTGTATATGTAACTGTAATTATTTGTCTGTTAAGTGGCCTGTGGCTTACCCAACGTATTAGACCAAAACAGCAACATTAAGTATTAACTATAATAATAAGCCCTGCGTAAGTCTGTACGCCAAAACCTCATAAATAAAACAAATTTGAAATTATTTAAACCAACCGTATTAACACCAATAAGCATCATATCCATTAGAATAGTGGCTACATCTCCAGTATTAAGGTTTTTGTCAGCTAACAATATTGAACCAGCTAGGGAACTTGATTCTGAATCTATAAATTAAAAAAAACTGTAAAGGTATTCAAAACCCTGACTATAATAATTATTGTCAAAAAACGTACAATGACCTCTGCGAGCGAGATAGCAATTTACTACAGTATGAGAGAAAGAGAGAGCAACAATAGGTCAAGGCCGGCAATCGACATTCAAGTAGTAATATAGAAATACATTTCGTTACCATAAACTTCTTGTAAAATATTTTGCTCAGTCTCCAACACGAATTTTCCTATTAAACTGAAACAGAACATTCTTTAATATTATCCACACTAATAATAAAAATGCAAAAGTGTGTCTGTCTGTTTACTGTTACATCTCTTCACGCCCAAACCTCTGAACCGATTTCGATGAAATTTGGTACGGGGGATACTTTAAGTCCCGGGAAAGGACATAGGGCACTTTTTATCCAAGAAAAATGTACGGTTCCCGCGCGATAAATGAATTTTTACGCAACGAGCTGCGGGCGTCTGTCATCTACCGTGTAGAACTACTTAATATAATTTTATTTACATTCTACGTGGATAACTTTTATTTACCTGTCCAAATTATCGCAGTGTTTTACAAGATTGTACCATGCAGGTGTACCGAACAGTTTCCAAAGATGCAGGCCACCTTCGCATTTTAAAATCGCATCGGTAGCATGTACGAGGCTATGGTACATCCACGAAACATCACATTGGCTGCTTATTACCTCAGTATCCAGCATCGAAAAATTCTTGGAGAACATTATGAGACCTGCGTAATGATGTGGGTAGTTGAGCAAAGCCATAGGCCGGCTATAGACGGACTGCATCTTGCAGTCGGGACCGACTGCTCGAGCGGTCCGTGTATTGCGGATATGAATAGTATGGAAACTGCAGATCGACATACGGCACCCGCATCATGCAGTCGGTCTCGACCGCAAGATGCGGTCCGTCGACTATATCCGGCTGCCGGCCTTCGACTTTAGAGTCGAGAGTTGAGACTTGAGACCACCTAATACAAAAACACTGAATATATTTTTTTTAATCTGTGCAGGTTTCGGTTCTCTATCTCCCTATAAATAAATCAACTTTTCTAGAGCTCGTCAAGGCTCTAAATGAACGTGACGAAAAATGGAACTAACGCTGGCACCATACAAAAACGCAATTTTTGACAATTCTCCTTTACCAGCAGCGCCACTGCCCACGTTCATATAAAGCCTTGTCGCACTTTTAAACAGCACCCCGTGTCTTGAGACCGAGATGCATCTTGAGTGCTGACTATTTATACCGGCCTAAGTATTTGATCTTGGAGATTCTTCTCTACATTATAAATACTGCTTTGCTATAAATAACAGTTGAGAGTTGAGACTCACCCATGGTGTCGAAAGCCCATTTTCGTATTTCCTCATACAGGTCATTAGGTACTTCGTCCTGATAGTTCCTGATGGTGTACAGCTTATTGGTGAACCTGTGGACGACCTCTGATATACCACGAGCTTGCTTCACCAGCACTGCTTCAGATGGTAACTGCAGGTCTGACTTCCGACGACTCCATTCTTGGCTTTGGCTGGACAACAGAATCATCAATTAAAATAGTTAAGTATTTACCTAGTTAGAGTCGATTACCAGTGCTTATGAGATTATTAGCTTTCCTAAAGCCAGTATACCAGTAGGGAAAACTTGATAAAGTAATGTGGTTAGGTCAGGCCATAGAGAGGAAACTATAAGTTACTCATATTGTCATGAAAGTAACGGAAACTAGGGTCAATGGCCGAATTTGTCTATCCGACTACCGAACTTTAGACATAATATGTAGGTAGGTATTTACTTACTCATTGTAAATACCACTATAAGAATGCGATCTGCGTTCCGTTCTAAACTTTTGCAAAGACTCTAGTGTAGATCGAATCGGGTACTCCCCTTCTAAACTAAATACTTTCTGAATATGAGCAGGATGGTTGAGTAAAACTATATCAGTTCCAACTGGGTTCACAAATCTTACGACTGGACCATACTCGTCAAATAGCGACGAAAACTTGTAATAATTGTGGTTGCCCTTGTTGAAGTAAGATCCTGGGAAAGAAAATAAAATATGAGTAACAGTGTTAAAGAATTTATGGTTGAGATTTGGATTTTTCGGATTTGGATTGGATCGTTTTTGGAGGATTGGATTAGAGGATGACGATTGCCTTGGGGGGCTAGGTATGGAAAAGGACTTCAGAAGAAGGCTAGTCAAGCAGACGAAACAATTTATGGTAAGCACGCTAAGCAGTAAGCTGTATTTACCAATGTTAAGCGATAAAGTAAGGGCTCCGGCAATCAATTGCGTGCCTAATTCTGATAAATAATATCGACAGGCAGCAGCATATTTTAAAGCTTTCGGGCCAGGCACTTCGTCAAATGGCATCACGGTCGCGTCCTTTTCGTCCACAATCATAGGCAGAATACGCGCAGACGGTAAAATATCCCTTTTTATTCGTTCCGTTTGAAATAAATCGGTGTTCTCTGCCATAGGTATTGTAGTCTTGGTTTCCTCGATTTTCTTTGTAGTTTGGTAACGTGTTATGTTTATCACATTATATTTTAATTTTCCGTTACTAGCAAAATGCTTTAAATTTCTCCCGAGAACATGCCTCTGGAATAAAATCATTTTTTCTTATTTTCAGGAACCCCTATCCTCAGTTTTTATCAAATGAAATTAGCAGATGTGACAGAATATTTTTAAATTTAGCGCCACTAATAAATTTACTTTATAAACTTGCAAATCGAGTTGTCATTTACCTAAAAAGGCAAAAATTGCTTTATTATATTTACTGAAAGGCATACAATATAGTAAATATTTGGTTTTATCAATATTATGTTTTATTACAAACTGCCATGACCACTGTTTTCCTTGTGACCTTTACTAGTAAAATCCAAACTTTTAAAAAAGAAAAATGTCAAGTGGCAACTCCATAAATAGCTGTCAAATAAAAATGGTCGTAAAATTTTAGCAATTTTAGGCCCTTCCTTCTTGTGCGATTATGGTAGATGGCGGGAGTGACCCCGTGTGATATAACCGTGAATTAGTTTTAGATTTTAGTGATAATTAAATAATAGTAACTAAAAATGACTAGGTAAATACATGTGCATTGAGTTCAAGACATGTCAAGTTCGCTTTATCGTTTTATCAAAGTGGTTTCGTTGCGATTGTTTCTAAGGACGTTTGTCCATGATTGCTTGAATCTGTGTGTAAAAGAACATTTCCTATTCCAGAGCTAAAATAGAACTCGGCGACGTGACCCCGCATAATATAAAACAGCTAAAGAAACTAAACACCGTCGTGTTCCCAGTGTCTTACAATGATAAGTTCTACAAAGACGTATTGGAGGCTGGTGAGTTAGCGAAACTGGCCTATTACAATGACATTGTAGTGGGAGCGGTGTGCTGTAGAATAGACACAACAGATAACACGAGAAGATTGTATATTATGACTTTAGGGTGCTTGTATCCCTACAGAAGATTGGGCATAGGCACACTGATGGTTGAACATGTGCTCAAGTTTGTGGAACAAGACGGAAATTTCGACAGTATTTTCCTGTAAGTATCGCTTATTTTCATTATATTTGTTATCGAAGGAGTTTTCTGGGCTATAATTATTTACTCTACCCACTTTTCCACCCACCTAATACCCTAAATATAATATCAATATATTGTAACCTAAAGATGTATTTTGTTTATTTTATAAATGTAGGTGTATTGTATCTAAAATAAAAAAAATTGCAATCAAGTTTCATGATTTGTTTTAACTTGTAACATAATAAACAGAGGCATATTAAAGTAATTATATCTTATCTTGTTTAACCCGTCGATCATGGAAAAACGAGACACAATAGATATTCTATTGTCTCGGTCACCAGTGACTGTATGGGGCTTGATGAATTAATTGTATAGTCTTAAATATTCAATGATCTGATGAATCACAATATATTGCAGTGGTATTGTTTTTATAAAGCCAAATATTTACTGGCAAATGGGTATGGTTAATAACAATATTAAAGTATAAAACTAGCCTATTCTGTATATTATAATATGTTATATAATTAGAATTCATACAATATTTTAAATAAGTCTTTTTACACAGCATACATCTTTTTATAAGTAAGGGGCATTAACAGGTCAAACACCTGTTAATTAAAATCTGTACAAATCATTATTTACTTTTAATTGTTTAGCATAAAGCTTTAGATTGTTTGTGTAAAGATTAAGTTTATTGACCTGTAATATTGTTTGTTATATTACAACTGCTGTATTAATAAAATGATTTCATTTTTTATTTTCAGGCATGTACAAGTTAATAATGAGGGGGCAATAGATTTCTACAAAAAGTTTGGCTTTGAAATAGTAGAGACAAAAGAACATTACTACAAACGGATAGAGCCTGCCGACGCTCATGTACTACAGAAAACAATAAGACAACCTCAACCACTAAATCTAGTTAATGGGACCGTTCCTCATGCAAAAGTTAATGGACACGATTGAAAGTCACAAGCTAGCTAACTAACTGTGGAAGTGATAACTAAATTGAGTCACTCATAGATTCTGATTCTAAAAAGATAATTATGTGAAACGGTAATGAAATAGGATTATGGTTGTGGACTTTTTGAGGCCATAATATAGGTGTACGACTGATACTTGTCTAATGCCAATGTTTTTATGTAATATACTGTTGGGATTACACTCATGTTGTTGGACATTGCGATTTTGATTGTCGTCTATTATACAAATGATGCAATACCAAATCCAATCCATTATCTAGCGTGTAACTGATAATTTTAATATCTGTATAATAATACATTTAGGCGTTCTTTTAACTTCATGGTATAAATTCTGTGTCTGTTTTCTACTGTACTTGTGACGTAATGTAAGGTTAATATAAATATAGGTTTTCACAATTTTTTGTTTAACACGAAGTGTATGTATCAACAGCTGATGACACCTCGCAATCATTTGGTGTATTGTTTTTAATTTTTCTAAGTTTTTAACTGTTACTGTTCTTCTGTCATTTCGTTTCATCTCATATAATAAATTCTTTGTTAATTTTTTAACAAATTTTATTTTCATCATAGTATGTACCTATAACATGTTACCAAAACTTCTTCGTTTGAAAATATTTCATTGGTCTCTGTTTTACTGGAACTTCTAATTCATGAAATAAAAATGATGAATTTTTATCACTATTTATTAAATAATTAAATAATTCCTGGGTAGTGGTAAGGGAAACTTTATAATAATTAATGTGAAATGGTTATCACCACTGCTAGGACTCACATTAGCATTGTTAGTAGCGATAGTAGTTTCCAGTGTTGATATTCTAAAATAATACAACAGTAATACAACAAAAAACATTTATTTTAATTTTCGTGCATTAAATACTGTTACGCTTTCCAAAAGCTTTCAATTCACTATCACAGACTATAAAATTGCAATAAGAGAAGTACAATAACAAAATATAAAATTATTTAGTACCCATAACTTTTAAAGATGCGATTTAAAGATGTTTACGTTCTTTAAAAATTATTTTCAGTTCGAACAGCAGCTGTAGTGACGTCATCAAATGAGCAGCCCGATGATGTTCAATATCAAGTATCAACCCTAGAGTTAATAATATTGCACAATACGATCAATTTTATAGTGCGATATCACGTATTGCACTATAAAATTGATCGTCTAGGGGCCCGCTATGCCGTCGCAAGATAGGTACGTGATAATCCTGCAGGTCTACAAATATCTTGACTGGGTTATTGCTAGATTTCTTTTTTTCTAAACACAAGTGCTAACGCCGATGTTCCAAACAAAATATTGATTATTGCAAACTTCTATTTATATTTTAACTATATCAAAAATCACAACATGAAAAGGAACAAACAATGAACTACTTACTACATCTACGAAAATAAAATTAAATCCATAATTAGATTAAAACAATGATATCCATTTTTAATTTTAAAGTTGTTAGTTGAAATTAGTCCAAAAAATTACAAAGTAATTGTAAATTAAAAATGACTGCTAAATGCTAATAGATTCTAGAATTAAATTAAAAGCCTCCTCGGGCTAAATTGACATCTTAGTATAAGTTTACACCACATAAAAGTAAATGTGTTAAAAATCACAGCGTTTCAACAGTAAGAGCGTTTAAATACATTATATTGTGATGCGATATACAGATTTCAGGCGCGGTCCGAAGGGGAGGGGGGGGGGGGGGCACAGGAGACACGACCCCCCCCCCCCAAATCTAAGGTCCAATTGAAAATCACAAAATCTTGCCAAATAATATAAGGAAATTTTTGCCAATAAATTTTTTGTATAGTGAGTGACCCCCCCAAAATTTCAGGCTGCGACCGCGCCTGACTTATTTTCCCTACATTGCACGAAATTCGAAAATGAGAAAGACAGAATATACGTGTTTAAGCCGGCCCCTAGACGAGCAATTTTATTGTCAAAATCACGTATTGCGAAACATTATTGACCGTCTAGGGTTGTTATAGAACAACGTGCGCCTTAAATCTAATTGTCAAACAAACTATTCAATAAATTTTAAGCGTGACATTGACAATAAAATAGCTCCTCTAGGGGCCAGCTTAGACTAAAACACATCCCTGTCCTTGTCACACCTGTCTTATTGTGTTGGGACGATATCCGACAAAGTAATTTGTACCGCATAATGTGAACGCCTTAGCTACACGCATACGGAAGACAAAACTGTCACGATTTGCGACATTTTTTACAGTAAGTCCGTAGAAAACGTAGAGAGGTGGGGCCATCCCTTGTCTATGCTCGAAAGCCTAAAGTTTAGAGGCGGCCCAAGCTCCGTTTAGAGTCTTTACCGCCTCGTTCTACGGAAACTATGGCCGCTAGTGCCAAAATTTCTGTTATGTACAAGAACTATAATAATATGTCTCTGAAAAGAGAAAAAAGTCGCAGCGACAGTTTTGTCTGTAGTTTGCGCTCAGCCTAAGCAAAAAAGTGCAACTCTGTAATTAATGTAAATTAATCATTATGCTGTACTTCATTTATTTAAACTATATTTAAATTAAAAACATTACAAACTAATTGCTATTCTACCCCTCTTAACCTAAAAATGCATTAAAATATAAAATAATTATTCATGCCAACATTTCAAATTCACAAGTTAATTGTAGATAAAAACAAGTTTATAAATAATTCATAATATCATTGTAAATAATACAAAACGCTCAGATTTAAATCCGTCGTAAGTATATTTAAATTGTGTGTAAATATAGCAATGGATTCGGACGAATATGGCAACACTACATATAATAGACAAACATTTTAATATTTCTATATTATATTAATTCAGGCGGACTACTTTTCAAACGTGTAATATCTACACAATAATTTATTTATATTCTATCTAACAAGCGTTGCGTTTAGATGTTAATATTATAAAATAATTTAGAAAATTTTGGACATCCCATTTAATAAAATTTCCACAAATAGGATGGAATTATGCACGTAATGTAGGCAACATTAGTTAGTCAATTCAAATCACAAGTAAATAGAGCATAATAACTACCAGTAAAATATATTTTAAATAGGTTTTGCGGAAATGTTACTGCTTTTCATTATTCTGTTTAGGATATAATTATAGTGACTTAGGATCATAAAAGTTAGTAAAAAACTTGATATGCAGAAACGAGGTTTTGTTTTTAATGGCCCTTCAAACAATATTGTTAAACGTGGGTATTTACAAAATGAATTCTAATCACAGTGGTGTCTTTTACTGTTTCATTATGTTGGAAATGTTCAGAAAATATGAAGTTTACGTTTAAAGTTGCAAATAATTTAAAGCATTGAATAGATACCTGACATTAATACTGTAAGTTGTAACATTCAAAAACTTTTGGTAGGTAAGCTTGCAAATAATATTTACTGATCATTTTGGTAAGTAGGTACCATAAAATTAATAATTATCATTTATATTAATAATTAGAACATTTGAACAGTCTGTCGATTTATTTCTGAAATAATAAGTAAGTCCAAAAGACTACAAAAGTGAGGTTACTATATTGCTTCTTACATCTTTTATAATCTAAATATAAATTAATAAAAATAACATATTATTTGGTATTTTTGATCGTGTCAATATCATGAATAATATTTATTATTTGATAAGTACAAACTAAAAAGAAGACACCAAAGGAAAAACATTTAGAAAAATACAGAACTGTGCAGTCCAGTAATTTTGTACTTTACTGTTCACACTCAAGCAAAAAAAATCACGTCAATACAATAAAAAAAAATAAGAACCAAATCAAACAAAATATTTTCCATCGCACCATTAGTTAAAAATATTAAATTATTTACAATATCAATATTTAAAATCCTTAATTCATTATAAATTTCATTTATTGAGAATGTAACTCGTTATTTTATTTTTGCTTATAGCAACATCTCGACATCAATAAACTTTCAACACAATATAATAATAAAAACCTGTTAATGCAATTGTGACGTTAAAATAAAGTTGATTTTTTCCTGAGGATTTTATGAAATAGCTTTTTTTAGTATGGCAATTCTCAGTAACGTGATGCCATTGACAAAAATATATCACACTTTACTTTTTAAACAAGTAACAGGCAAAGGAAATATACTTTTTACATGTTAAATTGTTAGTTATAAATATAATACAGGCACAGCATCCTAAAGCCCTAAATATCTAGAAATGACACGACATGCTCATAATTTTGTAGTCTCTAAGTCGAACAACTGTTTTATTCTCTCAACGCACAACTTTGATCCTTCATTCGCTTCATTGGCCATCTAAAGAACATAAAATCATTCAGTATTAATAAATCTAAAATTATTAAGGGGGTGTAAGTTTAAAAAAAACATTGTAATTTATAACAACAACATGAACTTAAAACAATATTATCACATTGAGTCCGATATTCAAATAGCGATTCTATACAGGGTAACAAGACAAAATTGTAATACTCCAGGATGCGTATGTGCGCTTTTATAATTTTGAACGTGACGGTAATATCGTGGACGTCCGCGGTTAAACGATAACACAGGGAAGTAAAATGTATGGAAATATATGAAGACGCTTTTAAATTTCCGTCGACGATAACTTTTTAACGTGCACGTTAGAGGACATCACGACGTCTACACTCTTCTGAACCGCACATAACGTCTGCGGTGCGTAAAATCAAAAGGGCATTTAACGTACCCAACGTTTTATCGTGGAAGTCGGCTTCGATGATAACGTGACGTCCAGAATTATTATAAAAGCGCACTATGAGTCCCCTGTACAGAGTTCCCTGTGAAAGTAGTGCTGAAAGAGTAAATTTTTTAAATCCTTCACGCATAAACAAATGCCTGACGCTTGGGCATTTGACCATACAAATCATTTAAAAAAAACTCTTTCAGCGCTGCTATTTGCACAGTGAACTATGTATAAGGCACACATACACACCCTAAAGTATTCTTATCACTATGTTGTTTTATCCTGTAGTTATAGCCTGAAGTCGGTCCTGCACCTGATCTCTCGCCAGTCATGTCGGTCTGCCGTCCCACTGGGTTATGAGAGTAAAGGAATAGAGAGTGCAATCTTCTAGCCCTGCCAAAGGCTAATAAACAAGTTAAACGAATATAATATATAAATAAAGATAAATAAAGATAAAGAATATTATAAATAAAGAGGTTTGACGACCTCTGTGGCTCAGTGGTGAGCGCGTCGGTAGCTCAAGCCGGGGGTCGCGGGTTCGAATCCCGCCGACGGAACAAAAATTTTCAATGTTCCCGGGTCTGGATGTGTATTAAATATGTGTATGATATAATAAAAATCTTAAATATATGTATAGTATAAAAGTATTAAATATGTTTCCGTTGTCTGGTACCTGTAACACAAGTCCTTTAGGTACTTAGCACGGGGCCAGACTGACGTGGTGTGAAGCGTCCATAGATATTAAAAAAAAAATAATAATTAAAAAACAAGTATACTCACAAGAGAAAAGTTGAGGAATCCATGCGGTAGTCCCTCTAATACATCTATGCCCACAGTGTTGCCAAGCCCTTTCAACTTTTTGGCAAACATGACGCAGTCGTCGAGACACGGGTCCAAGTGTACTGTCTGGAATGAAACACTTTCGGATTATACTCTGTAAGTTGTACACTTGTTATTATTTAATCTGCAGTTTTCAATTAAAAATTATTATTATTTAGTATCGATTTTGTGTACAAACCGTTCAACCGATTTAAATAAAATTTGGTACGGAGATACTTCATAAGATTATGTCTCTAAAATTTCTGCAGGAATGTTATTCGAGCAACTCCTTTTTTAAAAACATGGGGTAGTGCTTTCTGCACCCCCAGCGGATTGGGGACATCAGCCGGGGTATGTGGGACTCCGCAGGCGTAGGGTTTACCAACTCAAACTCCATGGTGCTCTATCTCCGTTTAGGTATGATAAAGTTGACGATAAAACCCATCACATTTATCAAAACACTAGATAACGGCCGCAACTGTATTGCAGATTGTACTAAAATTAGTTTATCGCGGGAACCGCACATTTTCCGGGTTAAAAAGTATTCTGTCTTTTCTCGGGACTCAAAAATATCTTTACACCAAATTTCAGCAAAATCGGTTCAGTGGATTTGGCGTGAAGGGGTAACAGACAAACAAACTTTCGCATTTATAATGTTATTATGGACGATAGACAACTCACCAATATCCTAACAGGCGGGAATCGCTTGAGCAACTCATCGTCGGCGTAATACGGCGAGAGGAAGGGATCTCGCGGTACGGAGAATATGAACTCGTCGGACGGACTGCGGGCGATCAACGCGTCGAGATTCGTACGCGCCGCCAACCTGAAGTCACAGAAAATACGTCATAACTGTTAGGTCCATATTAATAAAGCGGACCCATACTCCAACTAAGTACAAATCTTGCTCTTATAATGCTTTTTGATTACATTGGTTTGATGTCAAGCACATCACACACACTGCCCTATAGATGCCTATAGCAAAATATTCTTTGTATAAAATTGTATGGGATAAGCCGCACTACACGACAACAGACTACAACGATGCGGCACTTTAGTTATACTGCGTGACTGGTGAGACATGTTCAATACTCGAGGATGTGATATTTGGCTATTATATTAGTTGAAAAAAAATAATATAAAAAAATAATATCAATTGATCACTGAGTAAATGTAGCTTAAAGTTAAATAATTATTTACCCAACGCATGGACACCGCACGCGGGAAGGGTAGTTGTGTGGTGTTTCTTTAGTAGCGCACGCCTCTGCACCGGTCGCATAGTATGCCTACTTGCCGCGTAATTTACTTAGTATCCATGATTCATTTATTTTTGGGAAATTCGTAAAAAAATTAAGAACCTAATTTTATTACATAATTATAATGAGAATCGAGTACAGAGTACTCTCCATAAGTATCGGTAATGTCTCACCAGTCATGTTGTATAACAAGTGATGTGCCGCGTCGCTCCGCCGCGCTGTAGCGTAGTTAGTAGTTGCGGTAGTTACTCCTATGAGGGCATTTACAGTTCTATGCTATTCGATTCATTCAAAAGATGGCTTTCATATTATATCAATTATATCGTGTTAGATAATATGAACAGAACCATCGTATACATTGTGTAAATATTTTTATTAGTAAGGGTGGTTAGAAAATTAATTTACAAGAGACGTAACCTTACAATAATAAAACATCAAAAACTTAATTTTATAACCTCAAAATATACTCACTCGTCTCTCGTAGGCCCTGCGATGTCATTAGACCCAGTGATATACGCCAGCCGAGACGACATAGCGCCCATTATACCTGTCGCCGCCTCGCTTATACTACAGGGAATAGAAAGAAATGACAATATACTAGCACAACAATGATGATGTGAGACAAAAAACACAAAACACAGAAAACACATCAAGCGAGAACTATTGAGCCGTTTTATCTCTTTCTAATCCATACAATAAGAGGATTGCTAAGTTTGCGATAAATTAAAAATTTTATTTGAAAACGTAATTTCAAATATTTAAAAAGACATATAGAACGGTTTAATAGTGTATTATGATATGAAAACGTTCTTGAAGACACATAATAAGATTCTGTTTTGAGTTCACTTTAACAACAGTATTCAGATTTTTACAATAATTCGTAGAAAGTTTTGATTTTGCTCAGAGTAGGTGTAATATTCGGCTAGTTTTACAAGAAACTTACAAAACGCATGCTATTTTTGAAATAAGTTATTAATAAGGACACGTAGTTAACTTCTAAAATCCTGTACAGACATTTTCTGTCGAGATTTTCAAGTGCAACCCTTTCAATTTTGATTTCATTATAAAGCAATATTCATGCAGATTTCCGTCTACGCAAATAAAATATTTTAGCTTAAACTTCATAACGATAATTACCGTGTTTTAATTCTTTTCTTATCTTTTTGGTCGGAATCTATAATAAGCGGTGGCTCTCCGACTAACGTACTTGAGTTTTCAGAATCTGGTTCTCTGTAATAGACATAATTTTAGATACTACGATAAAAAAATACTACAATACGCAATAAACATGCTATAGCAAAAAATGTGCGCCGGGCTTTGCAACTCAAAATTACAGTCATGGCTACTTTCAATTTCTTTTCATTTAGAACGCAAAGAAATTTTGTTTTCTGTTGTATATTTAAATAATAAGAATCAATTTAACAACTTAAATAAAAAAAAGTAAAAACACTACGTTTTTCAAAAAACGTAGAAACTATGAAATATGTAAGTATGTCCAATGAAATATTAATCATCACAACAATCCAGCACCGCACCATTAAAGCCCCCTTGCGTCATTCTAACTTACAGATAATCTTAAAATATCATATCTTCTCTTTCACAAAATATATGAAGAACGAGAGAGTTAACACGATAAACACAAGTGGGCTTTACAAGCTTCGCTGATCACACAGTGTATCACGAGGTGTTTCGATTTGCAGACACAAAAGTTAACATACAAAAACGGTGAACATTGCAGTGTGTATATTCTGTAAAAATACAAGTAGTCTTTATACACTTCGGATCGTATTACATCGTCGACGTAAATGCGTGTGCGTACGCAAAATGCGTGCATGGTGTAAGATGTTGACTTTATTTAATATTGGATTATTGCAAGTTGTAAATTGCAACTCAACGTATACGTTAGTGCGTGTGTGCACGCAAAGTGCGTGCAAATACTTGCGTCAACACTTTTGTAAAAATATTAATGAATTAAAAAAATATATAGCACAACAATTACCTATATTTACATGTAATTTTTCGTTTTGTCGATACATATAACATTATCATAGAAATAATGGCATGTTTTATTAAGGCTGCAGCAATGAAATTTTGGTGTAGGCGTGTTAGCCTTACTGGTGCAGTGTATCTGTTTCAAGATTTATAGTGTACTGTGTAACGTGCACATTCAAATTAGCTCAAACCACAGAACAAAATGCGAGCGTGGTAGGCGGTAGCACAACCCCACGCAAGCGTGTCAACCGTTCATAGAGACAGGGACTGAAACAGTAACTTGAGAAGCAATAACGTGGTTGTAATTAAATAGGATAAATATCACACCATCAAATTACATTTTCCTCCTTTATGAAACAGTACAAACGCGTAACAAATCTACGTGGAGCAACAAGAAATTCGTCATCACTTTCTCTCGCATTCGAATATATTTCTATGTAGTTTCCAAGCGAGCGCCATAAGAGCACGACAGCAATATTTTCGTGCGCGAGTAACAGAGACAAGTAGCGAGAGGTTAACGAACGAATACTCCACTCCAGAAATAAATTGAATACGAATATTTTATTGATTATACTAAAACTTTTTAGTTTTGTCTCAGTCCCCTTCTCTGATTGCGCACACACGGCGGCTCGGGACGGTACCTGGCGTGCGCGGGCCTAACGACGGGGTACCGTCGCCCATCCGAGTCGGTGTCACTGTCGAAAACGTACCGCTCTAGGAAATCTGATACGTACTGTTGCGATCTGTCCTCGGTCGGCGTTATGTCTGCAACGAATTATCCCAATTATTTTTTATGGATCATTACTTATACCGACGAACACGACCCATATCACGTCATGTCAATGCCAAGAACATGTTTACAACTTGATAGGTAAACAAAATATCGGCGTCCGCGTCAGATAACGGAGCCCTAACCCACCTGTGGGCGTGTGCTCCACTGACGTCATACATTTAACACGAGTGACGTCACTGACCTGTGGGCGTGTGCTCGGTGCGCAGCGAGGCGCTGGCGGTGGTGTCGCCGGAGCGGCGGCGCTCGCTGCCCGACACCACCGCCTGCAGCTCTAGCAGATCAGACGGCGACACCTCCTCGAACGACGACGGACCTTCGCTTATTGCTTCTGAAAAAAAAAATCAGAGTATTCAGATACAGGGATACTCGCTTTGATAAGCAAAATTTAAAACATGCCCAAAACAAAAACAAATCCGGAACCAAAAATTGCAGTGTATATTATTGTCGAAATGACGCGAATTTGTCTTTGTTGTGTTTAGTTCGTATTGGATTAATGTCAAAAGTGTATACGCATACGACGTATACGACGTACACATTTAGCGTATGCGCACGCTGTGTTGTGTTACAGTATACACACATAAATTAAATTGTGAATTCATAACATGTACGAATTATATATAGCCCAAATAAGATGGTAATTTGTCATTGTCTTTCTTTACTGTGCGATGAAAAAAGTGTAATTTACGTTGAAGCATGTTCGCTAGAAAGGAGATGTGACTGTACTAACCTTGTGACGGGCTAACTTTTAGAAACCCGTTCCCTTCGATTGGTGTAGTAGCATTGGAGGATGTTAGTTCTTTGTTGGATTTCTTGTCATCGTTGCCTTTGCCGTTTGGACTGGCATACGCTGAAAAAAATTAAAAACTTTAAAACAACGTGTATTTCTTAGTCTATCTGGAATATTTAGCAACCTCGCTGAGTTAACCTATAGCCTCCTTAACAAATGCTTCCATTGAACGTACAACCAATTACTAGGCATATTATATCAAGTAGATTACCTGACTCTGACCTACCTTTGAGACACCGCATCATGAAGCCAAAAGGTAGCCAGCGGGTCCATGAGACACAGCAGCCTCGCCAGGCTCGGTATGAAGGATATCAGCAGCGGCGCGTACGCCATGACCAGCCCGTCGGGCAGACGCAGGTCTGACGTCAGTATCTTCAGCGTGCAGCCCGCTATGTGGTATATACCTGGTACTAGGTAGACTACCTCCCTCTGACCTACCTTTGAGACACCGCATCATGAAGCCAAAAGGTAGCAGCGGGTCCATGAGACACAGCAGCCTCGCCGGGCTCGGTATGAAGGATATCAGCAGCGGCGCGTACGCCATGAACAGCCCGTCGGGCGGACGCAGGTCTGACGTCAGTATCTTCAGCGTGCAGCCCGCTATGAGGTTCGCGCCCGCAGAATCGCCGGCGAAGACGATGCGTTTACCTGAAAATGACAATTTGTTATAACATCAATACGAACGTCAGTTTTATTGCTGTTTAATTTAATATTGTCTTTAAAACGTGTTACAATATTGACTTTCGGAAACAAGCGAGAATAGTCGCTGAGAACTTGGAAACACTTTCCATGTTACATGATTATTATCACGAGAGAAAAATAAACGTAAAGATAGAACTTATAACACTATAATAAAATAGTGATTCGCGCATGAAAGAGATAGCTATAACTCAATGTACAATATAATGCTTTTCAACGTACCCACTTATCTTAAGATTACATTGTGAGTTGTAACATTGTACAATTCCACTTACCAGTAGTCCCGATGAGTTTAAAGTTGTTAACCATCCAGCAATACGCGTAGTACACCTCCTCTAGTGCCCTGGGGAAAGGCGCTTGTGGGGCCAAACTATAGTCGACAGACAATATCGGCATGTTTAACTTCGTAGCCCAATCCCGTAAATACGTTTCATGGGATTTAGAGCTCTGAGCAACGAAACCGCCGCCATGACAGTGGAATAGAACGCCATCTGACGGCGGGAGACTAGACGAATCACCATTCTGAAATATAAATTATCAATATGTATATCATTACATGTCAATTGACAGTTATTTTTTTATGTAAGAGTCAACCTCTGCGCAAGAGATTTAAAATTTTGCAGCAGCATAGCAACAGCAGTGCAGTTCGAAGTTCAAACTTTTTAATTGCATGCATTTAGGACCTGTTTCACCACTGTCTGATAAAGTATCGAATAGGCTATTCACAACTTTTTTGACAGATTCTCCATACTTTATCTGTCAAGTTAAGTGGTGGATAGCCTATTCGGCACTTATCAGGAAGTGGTGAAACAGGCCCTTAAAGTTGTAGGTTTATAAATCAGGTAATAAGGTTAACGACTCATTTCAACAGCAGTGCAGCTCGAAATTGAAACCTAAACAGAATTTAATTAAGCAGTCAAAGAGTCATGTTGTATAATATTTATATACTTACAAAATTTCTTGGCAATGGTTGTATTCCACAAAAAAGTCTAGTATACGGATCGATTTCTAGAGGCGAAAAAAATAATCGGCCAAGTGCGAGTCGGACTCGCGCACGAAGGGTTCCGTACCGGTATAGAGTGAAAGTAGACAAAAAATTGTGTTTTTTGTATGGGAGCCCCCCTTAAATATTTACTTTATTTAAATTTTATTATTAATAATTAAAGTACAAATACAATTAAGGATTTTGTGAAAATTTCAAGTGCGCAGCTATTACCATTATTGATTACGAGCAAAAAAGGCCAAAAAATCACGTTTCTTGTATGGGAGCCCCCCTTAAAAATAAACTTTATTTTATTTTTAGTATTTGTTGTTATAGCGGCAACAGATATACACAATCTGTGAAAATTTCAGAAGTCTAGCTATAGCGGTTCTTGAGATACAGCCTGGAGACGTACAGACAGACGGACAGACATCGAAGTCTTAGTAATAGGGTCCCGTTTTTACCCTTTGGGTACGGAACCCTAAAAACGATATACCTAGTCTTGTCTTTGAGAAACCATAGCTTAGTCCATTTTTCCCCGTTTTAAGCTCCAAGAATCAAAAAGCTCAGTCTCCCAAGTTATTAAACCAATTACTAATAACTTACCATCCCCTCCCTCTTACTAGTGCTAATCAGTCTAACGTTCAGCCCCTGTAGGCCAATATGCACAGTCGGCGGCAGCACTGTAAGCTCAGCACCGCTATTGGTGACCATGTGTATGGGCTCAGGCGGTATCGTGATTAACTTGTTGACAGCAACGTTAGACGACATTATACTTGGTACCCTCTTCATTATTTCTGGAAAATACACAATAAGGTGTGGTTATAAAACCACCAAGAAATGAGTGACTCGGTAAAACGTAAACTTAGGTTAATCAGCGTTTTGAGAGTTGCTGTTATAAAGAATATAAGCTGAATAAGAAATATAAATATCGAGCCAACTATATAATTTTGTTTTCTTGCACCTCCAAAAGTGCAAGTTAACCAGTACTAAGTTTTGAGACATAACAAGAACAGAGCAAAAATAACCATAATATGAATTTCAGAAGTCTAGCTACAGCGGTTTTTGAGTTACAGCCTGGAGAGAGACAGACAAACAGACGGACGGACAGACGGACAGACAACGAAGTCTTAGTAATAGGTTCCCGTTTTTACCCTTTGGGTACGGAACCCTAAATATGAATCCATATTCGCGTGGTCACGACATCACGCGTATACGGCTGGCCCGATTTTGCTGAAATTCGGCATAGATATACTTTGAGTCCCGTCGACCAACTTTGGATACATTCTGTCCCGGAAAAATGTACGGTTACTGCACAGTATACTTTTATGATTAGTGCGTAAATTATTCAATCGATTTTGATGAATACCCAATGGTATGGAGATACTTTGAGTCTCGGGAAAGGACAAGGGATACTTTTGTCCCGGAAAATGTACAGTTCCCGCACAATAAACTTTTATGATTTTCGCCACCAAAACTATTTAATCCATTTTGATGAATTTTGGCATGAAGATACTAATTTTAATCTATTTTTTTCTTAATTATACCAATTCGAATTAAATAATCATCGTTAAAGACAGGACAACGTCTGTCGGGTCAGCTAGTAGCAAGTAAAATATAAATCTTTGTAATGTAAAATATTACTTATGTTTTATTATGGTTGAAATTTGAAAAATGAAAAGTATTACAAAAATAATATGCTAAAAATATTCTCGTTAATGTGTTAATCTCACCATGAACTTTGGAGTTTGGACCACGTGACTAGAGTCACTTGTGAATTGTGACACATAATAATATTATGTTAAAGTATATTGTTCATATTTTGTATCGTTTGAAACATGACATTTTAACACTAACTAGCGGCTTCCATGTGTTATAACTTATAGCTGACAAATAATGATTTCTTCCTCAACTACTATAATAAATATATAGATAACTAGCTGTCCCGGCAAACGTTGTTTTGCCATTTAAAGTATATTTTATCATCATTTGATACATGTTTTACCCCCTTTTTTGTCCCCTAAGAGGGTGTGGGGGGGGGAAGGTCATACACCAGATGTTAAGTTGAAAAACACAGTTAATACCTAATAATATGAAGTAAGTCCACTAAAGAAAAAAGTTGTGTACAAAATCTGAGCCCTCTTTGGTCCCCAGAGAGGGTTGAGAGGGGAGGGGGGGAGGATTTTTATACACCAGATGTTGAGTTGGAAGAAGACAAATATAATATATCTGTGAAAACCGTATGCAAATCGGATCAGTAGTTTTCGTGTTAAAGAAAAAAGTTTGATACAAAATCTGACCCCCTCTTTTGTCCCCTTAGAGGGGTGGGGGGAAAAAATTTTATACACCAGATGTTAAGTTGGAAGAAGATAAATATATCTGCGAAAACCACATTCAAATCGGATCAGTATTTTTCGTGTGATGCTGGAACAAACATACAGACAGACAGAAAGAGTGACAGACAGACAGACAGACAGGCAAAAAACTAACCACATTTTTGGCTTCTATAGCGATGTAGTGACAAAGGTGTAATTTCGGGTGTCATTTCATATCTTTTATGTACAAAATTTTCATTTCTACAACAGAATATTGTCTTCCTCCCGCACGCGCTTTGGTGACGCCCACTATCGTAATATTTTAATTTCGCCATAATTTCAAAACCAAACGTCCAATTTCAATCATTCAAAGACCAAATATTATCTACATAAAGTGTACTTAGTGATAAAATAATTTATTTTGATAAGGATTAATAGCGTCAGTAAAATATATCCGTTTAAATGTAGTCCAAAAAAAATTCAGGATTTTTAAATAAATAAATGGTTATTGTGGCTCACTCGACATAGATAGGTATAGTGTGTCGCGGACTTTTTTGTAGATATTTATAAGATCTACAATTACTTAGAACATTTTATGGTTCTATCTTTTATAGTTTAGGCAGCGTACGCAAAATAAGTAACTTTTCTAGCTGATTTTTTACACCTTGCGTCCGAAAAACTCAAATATCTTACGGAACCCTACTTTTTTCCAAAATAAAATGTAGCCTATGTTCAGCAGAAATAATGTAAGATTCCAATAGCAAAAGAATTTTTCAAATCGGTCCAGTAGTTTCGGAGCCTATTCGACTCAAACAAACAAACAAACAAACAAATCTTTCCTCTTTATAATAGTAGTGTAGATAATATTTTACATTAACAATAATATTTTGGTGTGACAGAGATAATAAATAATTGTCTTATAAAGTAAAAAGTCGGATACTTATCTTGAGCCATAGTTAAACTATAATAGTCTTACCACAAAAGATTTAAACACCAGTTGTTTTGAGATCATTTTGTACTGAATTTTTCTCTAATCAACTGTTCAACAGGTGTTTAAATCTTTTGTGGCAAGATCGTAATAGTTGAGGTACATAGTATATTAGTTTTATAGTATGTAATATGTATTCTGTTACGTTATAACTTTTTTATGATATAAAAGGCTGCCTTTTAAAAGTCGTATTTAACGTGCTACGTTGCGTGTTTGTTTTTGACATAAGATTTTTAAAACATTAAAAATATCAAATATCTACAATAACACTGTCACCAGCAGTATTTTCGGACCAATACGTCATACGACCTGCAAACCTTCAAGAAGAAAGCGTAATTCCCTCTTGAAAGGCAGCTCTTCTAATGTTGCAAGTGTCCATAGGCGACGGTACTTGCTTTCCATCAGGTGAACTGTTTGTTCGTTTGCCCCCTTGTACATACTTCCATACTAATATTATTATGCGAAAGTATGTCTGTCTGTCTGTCTGTTATCTCTTCACAATCAAACTGCTGAACCAATTTTGCTGTTAGCCAAGGACATGCTTTGAATCCCGAGCAAGGTGCAAGGACAATAGAATAGTTTTTATCCCGGAAAATTTTACGGTTCGAACGAATTTTGGAGCAACGGAGTTGAGGGCATCATCTAGTTTTATATAAATAATCGGCCAAGTGCGAGGTGGACTCGCGCACGAAGGGTTCCGTACCAGTATAGCGCGAAAGTAGTCAAAAATTGTGTTTTTTGTATGGGAGCCCCCCTTAAGTATTTACTTTGTTTTAATTTTATTATTATTTATTAAAGTACAAATACAATTAAAGATTTTGTGAAAATTTGAAGTGCGTAGCTGTTACTATTATTAATTACGAGCAAAAAAGGCCAAAAAAATCACGTTTCTTGTATGGGAGCCCCCCTTAAATATTAACTTTATTTTATTTTTAGTATTTGTTGTTATAGCGGCAACAGATATACACCATCTGCGAAAATTTCAGAATTCTAGCTATAGCGGTTCTTGAGTTACAGCCTGGCGACAGACAGACAGACAGACAGACAGACGGACGGACAGACGGACAGACATCGAAGTCTCATGAATAGGGTCCCGTTTTTACCCTTTGGGTACGGAACCCTAAAACCTTACCGCTCTCAGCCAGAAACCAGAACGCCTTACAAAACTCCACGCTAGCTGAGTGCGAGATGTTCACAATGCGGCGTGCTCTCATCTCTGGGTCAATAAGGTATTGGCCCCCGGTCCACACTGAGCTGATGAGGTTCCCGTGGCTATAGTAGGCCTCGGAGAAGCCGGCCATGCATATAGATATGCCTTTGAGTATGCCACGCATCGAGGGTAGGAACTGAAAAGAAGAGAGAGAGCGCTTAAATATTTGGCAATTTAAATGGCCGCTTTCGCCTTTCAGCAATTTAATATTATGAAAACCTATTTTTTTTATCATAAAGTGCGAAACTTTACAATCGCTGGTTTAGTGGAGAGGGAAAGCACAGTGTTTGAGGTTTATATAGTGGAGTCAGATGGAGGCCAAAAAGGTGGCTCTCAGGGCCAGGACGGCGGGCAGGACGAATTGGGTATCTACCCCATTTCGACAGCTAGAACAGTCTCTCTGCGAATCACCTGTCATGGCCATGCCATCAGATGCCATGATTAAGGTGTATAGCTTTTCGAAGCAATACCAGGTATTTATACCTTCCAGGGAGGACTGGGAAAGAGACATCCCAATCGATGTCCGCCCTAGCGATATAGTTTGGTTCACGGATGGATCAAGGAAAGACAACCGTGCGGGAGCCGGATTCTACGGAGGCAGGCCACCAAAAGGCAAATTCGCCTGTTTGGGTGAGTTTGCAACCGTGTTTCAGGCTGAGGTCTTCGCTATTCTCGGTTGCTCACTAGAAAGCCTGGAGATGGCCCTAGTTAATAAAAATGTTTTTATCTTCTCCGACAGTCAAGCTGCACTTAAAGCACTGACTGCCGCAGAAGTTTCCTCTAAATTGGTTCTGGAATGCATTGAGACGTTAAACATGCTGGGCAGGAACAACAACATCCGCCTAGTATGGGTCCCGGGCCACAGTAACGTCCCCGGCAATGAAACCGCTGACGAACTGGCTAGGCTTGGGGCCGAGAGTCTCATATATGGGCCGGAACCAGTCTGTGGTATATCTCCCAGTACCACAAAGCAAGTGCTCAAGTCACAGTCTAAGCAGGAAGCAATGGGCTGAGACCCCTGGCCTTGAACTCTCCAAGGCACTAATCCCTGGCTTCAACAAGAAACTATCAGAATTAGTGCTCACCTTGGGTAGGAACCAATTAAGAATTCTTACCAGAAGCCTAACTGGGCACTGCAAGCTCAACAAACACCTAAATAGAATGGGTATTTGTAGCATAACGACTTGCAGATTCTGTGAGGAGGAGGATGAGACACCTATTCACCTTCTCCTCAACTGTCCTGCTCTACTACAGAGCAGGAACAGGTATCTTGATCGCCACGAATACTCATCCACGGAGGAAATTCGTGGCACCGACCCCAACCACATCGTTCAATTTATGAGCAGTATTGGGCTGGGGATGATACTCTAATGCGAAGGAGTCACAATAGATCCTTATTATGGGTCGCAGTGACGTCAGGGCTACAGCGACCTGCCTTCTATAAAAAAAAAAAAATGGTGGAGCGATTGGAGTGGATTGATATGGAGTGAGAGGGTACGCGCTAATGTGTCAGTGATTACTGATTAGACAGTTCGTTATTGGTCGATCGCAATTAGACGAATTATATTGGTGAGTATTGTACTAACAACTCAACTTCTCGTTGATTCGATGAAATATATACCTGAAACCCAAGACATCTTCCATAGAAGCAGTACTGGTTAATAGTGTCTGCCTGCGAGAACAGCTCTTCTGGTGAATGAGGCTCAGTGGGGAAGAGCTCCCCGGGAGCACCCCACGATAGCAGCGTCTGGAGGTGATGAAGACACGTGCCCAGAGACGCCAGGAGTTGGCCACAGGATTCAACCTCCCTGGTGATAAAAGATTAATATTAAACCTTTTCTACTTCAACATAGATAAAAATGAATTTCAATTTTGTCGGTGTCGTTAAAGATCGAGAACGTCTCAACCAATTTGCTAAATTTTAGTCTTGAAATATTCATAAAATTAAAATTCAAATCTGTTAGTCTCGCTAAAAATCATGAACCCCTGAACCGATTTGCGAAAGGATCATGGGCATTTTGGTATATTACTCAACAGAGATAAAATTATACCATTAGACAGCTCTTAGTGAGTAGGTAAAAAAGTTATACCTATGGCGCCTAGCCCCTAGCAATTATTGTACTTTTTGAAATAATGTACAGTCAAAGTACAAGGCCGGCGTTACCGACGTAGTTTTTGTCGTCTATGTGTTAAGGTTTTTTGAGCTTAGAAAGGTAACAAAGGTAACGAATAATCATGCTGTAGTGTAACGTGATGTTATCAGCATGAAATATACAAGCGCTGATGTCACTTTTAAGTTTTAACGTGGATTTTGTCGAGTTAACTCGGCCTTCGGCTTGGCCATATATATAGTATGGCCGCCAGGTACGGGGTTTTTTTTTTTTTTTTTTTTTTCGCAGGGGAAACCCATCATGGGTCCCCCGGGTTGGGTATGTGCTCAGCACCCCGGGGGTATGTGAGACTCCTACTCACTAAAACCACCTGCGGTTCGCCTTCAGCCGTATAAAAGAGGGAAATCCCGGATCTAACAAACACAGGACTCCCTCCACGACTGGCCGGTCTACCTCAAAAGGGACCGGACTTCCACCAAGGTAAGGGAACGCTTAGGCAAACTGAAGCGTTCCCCTCGGCGCCGGGACTGGCTAGCCGGGGAGGTTCCCATCCTCTCCCGGAGCCCCGTTAGACGAGAGTTAGGAGGTTCGCATAGCGTCGCCTCCGCACTCCCGTCCTACGCCGGCGGAGCGGCAGAGAGGTGGGATCGTCCTCTCTGTCCCGCTCCGCGGCCTCTTTCTGCGACATAACAATTTCGCAGAAAGAGACCGCCGCCTGCCAGGCCTCATCGCTCTCGAGCATGCAGCGCACCATGCTCGGGAGTGAGAGGTCCCCGCCTAGCACTGCCACGAGATCGTGGCGCTGCACGGCCCAACGATCGCACACCTCAAGGGTATGCTGGGCCGTGTCCTCCGCAGCGCCGCACTCATGGCAGACTGGCGTTGGCTCTCTCCTGGCAACCTTACACAGGTACTCACCGAAGCATCCATGCCCGGTGAGTACCTGCGTAAGGCGGAAGGTGAGGGGTTTCTTCTTGCGGCGCATCCACGCCGCAAGAACTGGACGCAGTGCCTCAGCGGTATGTTTACCGTACCGGGTCTGCGCCAGATCCTCTTCCCACCTCCTCAGCAGCCACTGCTCTCCGAGTCTCCGGAACCGCCTGAGCTCTTCCCACGAAGGGGCTTCGCCATTCGACCTCTCCTCAGTGATGAGGAGGTTCAACTCGGCGAGCACCCTCGCCGTGAGCTCCCATGGTGGTTCCCCCGCCAGAGCAGTTGCTGCCGCCCAAGAGACTGTACGGTAGCCCCTGATGACTCTCACCGCAATGACCCGCTGCATTTTGTGCAGCAGGGCCCTATTACGCACGGTGAGAGCATCCACCCATACTGGAGCACCGTACAGGGCCATACTCCGGCACACCCCGGAGTACAGCTGCCGACAGGCTTGACTGGGTCCTCCTATATTCGGCAGGAGTCGACCCAGAGAGGATGCCGCTCTTATGACCTTCGGTCCCAGCTGCTGAAAATGGGGACCAAAGGTCCACCTTCCATCCAGGGTGAGCCCAAGATACTTGATGGTGGGAGGTACGGAGTTAACTCGACCGAGTTGTACTCAAAATATACAACGAATTTGACAAGCGCCTTATTGATCGTTAATGTACATGGGTATACCTTCCTAAAAATATACAATCCATTCTTGTTGAGCCCTATACCAGAGCCCATACATTTTTGCCCATCATCATTTTAGTCTTGAAATATTCCTGAAAGTCCAGCCCCCCTAGACAAGTGTCAAAACGCTAACGCTACAAAATGTATATAGGATTTGACATTAGTATTCGCTAGCGAAGCGATGACTTATGTCAAATCGCATACATTTTGTAACGTTAGAGTTAGCGTTAGCGTTTTGACACTTGTCTAGGGGGGCTGGGAAGGTTTAAATACTTTATAAGGTGAGAAAGTTTAGAAGTTAAGTGATAAGAAGTTTGCGGGTAATCTAGTACTGTTATAAAGGAGGAAATTATTGTGAATTTGTGATTGTGTTACTACTTGTTTACACAAAAACTACTGAAAGGATTTTGATCAAAGTCTTGGTACTTTTCATCTTTAAAAAAATGTATAGTGTTCTTATAATATTTTTTTTTGGGATAAAATAATACATGATTAGTAGATTGCTTAGTATATATTTAAATTAAAAATTATAATTAATTTTATTACCATTTTCAAATATTTTTATTCCTTATAATTCTTTTACAAATTATGAAATTAAAATTATAATAATATGCAATTAAAATGCAAGATTTTTTTGCATTCATTATACTTTTTCATATACATAAATACAGAAAATCTTGACAATTCAACCGCAATTTCTACCTTTAATGCAATTACAGCCAATAATCGCGAAATCGATAAGTATTAAGTTGTGTTGCCACAATATAATAAATGAAAATAGGTCAGATCCCACCTAGGGCTGCCAACTGTTCTATTTAAAACAGTGTTCTTTAACTTATAATGTTATGCGATAGACTAAAAACACTACGTTTTACTCTTCAATAAAAATTAAGTATATATTTAGAAGTTGTTTGAAAATTTAGTTAAAATTTAAGTAGTGAGGAATTTATTTAATTTTAGATAATCAGAACGAGTGAAGCGAGTATATTCCACAATCTGAGCACTCTTGTGGTACACTTTACGGAAAAACTATCACGCCTATTGATTTGTGCAATTGATATAGTATTTTTTATTTATATATTATAAAGTCTGTCAAAAAAGTGAAGAAATTAAAAAGTGGCAACATCGTTGTGTCATCCCTTTCAAATTAATCACGAAAAAAGGGATGGCACTACGGTGTTGCCACTTTTTAATTTCTTCACTTTTTTGACAGACTATAGATGTGTTATATCTTTTGTGCTAACATGCGTACGTCGAGACTCGAGAGATAAATTTCTCGTTCGTATATAGTTCGTTAGTATATTATAAAATAGACAAAAATAGCACATATAAAAAACAAAATTATCTCTAATTTTGACGACCGACATACGAGAAAAAATGTATGTCATGTTAGGGTCAATAGAGATGAAGAGATAAACCAGTTAACATCGAGAAAACATGTAGACAAAATTTTCTCGTTGGCGTATGCTATGTGTCACGACGCGAGCCCTCACAAAGCTCGGCTTTTAGCTAGTATAATAAAATTGTAGTTACAGGAGCTTAAATAAATAGTATTCATTTCTAAATGTTTTATATTCTTGTCAAAACATAATAAATTGAGCTTTATGTAAAAAAGTTGGCAACCCTAGATCCCACTACAAGTGACAATTCTGTGGAGAATATTATTTCAATTGATATCTGGCACGCGTTCAACGTTTATTATTATCTCTTTTTCATTGTTTAATGGTCTTTTGATTTACGATAATTTTTCAAAAGAATAACGACAAGTTTATTCTGGGAGCATAATATTATTTTGACACAAAAGTTTAGAAAAAAATGTATGAGATTTGACAAAACGCGTCGCTTATTGACGTGGCCATTGGCCTTGTTATGATAAATGAATGGGATTTGACATCCCATACATTTTTTATTTCTAACTTCGACGACGAAATTATCGAAAGCCCGTCGAATAATTACCCAGGGGGCTTAGCAACTACGTATTTTATTTCTTCTTTATAAAATTGCCGATCAAAATGTACGGAACTGACATGACAAGGGCCGAATGTCGAGTTCATAATTATCGGACGCTTAGTCAATTCCATACATTTTTGATCGGCGATTCTATAGAGAAAACAAAACGTGCTGGCTAAGCCGCCAGGTCTATTCTAATATTTTATTATTATAGATGGGAGATTCGATTGAATTTGTATAGATTCCGAAACTATTGGCCCGATTTGGATGCTGGGCTCAGACATCTGTATATCACCAGGAAGGACATAAGCACCACGCTATCACCGCATGTGTTACAAATAAATACGAGATTTTATACGCAAAAAATAACAACAATGACCCCCTTTACTATCCAAACTATACTAATATTATAAGTGCGTACAGCGTAAGTATGTCTGTCTGTTACCTCTTCACGCCCTAACCGCTGAACCGATTTTGCTGAAATTTGGCATGGAGATACTTCAGGTCCCGGGAAAGGACATATAGGATACCTTTATCCCGGAAAATGTACGGTTCCTGTGCGATGTACTAATTTTGGCGCAACGGAGTTGCGGGCATCATCTGATCGTCTACAAACTCCCCTAATTCTCAGACACACAAAACACTTTATTGTATTCTATGAATTAATAAAACTAAATTTTATTCAAAGCAAATTGACCTTAATTTGTTCACGGATAGCCACAAGTAGAAATTACCTTGAGTTTTTAAGACGGTCATGTTTTGTTTCGATGCGGCAGAGATATTCGTGTGACCTAGTTGGATTGTTTATCTACAATAAGATACACGCTTTTGAATGTGATTAAAAACAGCCGGAGAGAGAAAACATAATATTATAATTATTGTAGATAGTATTATAGTAAATAAACACGAGCAAGGGTTATTTCATACAGAGATGTAATAACTATTTACTATAGTCTATAACTGATCAAAACAAAGTGGCATAGTCCACAGAATTTATAATACTAATGGCCATGATGCGCATAGGTCTGACAACGATCAGTAGATTATTTTATCATAAAATGTTTTAAACATTTTTGTGTTGTGAGGATACATTTAAAGTAAGACAAATATAAAACATAATATTGATATAAATGATTTGCTATAACCTAAATTTTAACTTAAAATATCTACGGATCTCTCACCCCTCTAAGTTACATTATTTTTTTAATACTGACCTACCTGTTACCTACCTATTCACCTCATTAAATAAACCTCAAAGAAAACTGATGACCCGTTCTAACACTCTAATTTAGGAGTATTTATTTTTGGTTCCCAATTAAGGGAAATCCGCCATTGTATTAAACCCTTTAAAAAATCAGAATAAGTAGCATTTTATCTTCAAGTTAAAATTCTATTGGCATGCGTTTTCCTTGACCATTCAAATAACCTTATTTTTGTCCTTACAATATCGAAAGCAATGTTGTTCTCTTGTGGTTTACATATTAATCTAGGAATCTATTCTTAGCAAAGGCTGCCGGAAAATGCTTGGTTACCATAGGTCATAGGATGTTCTGTTATCACGAGCTACGCTGGTGACTGGGCTCAAGTCATTTGACTGTCTAGTGATCCTTTCGTTGGTAAAAAGCTCCTGCTAAAATTATTCTTTTCGTGGTCTTTACATCTTTATGCTAAATACTCACGTACAGTTTTACTCGATCGAGCAATCACGTAGAGTAAAACCCACAGGTTGGGCTTTCTTCCACACATTCAGCATTACTCGATAGTTTTACTCCAAATCGAGTAAAAATTATAACTATAATAGTAAAGAATAACTCACACGCTTGAGTAAAGCTCGACGGTTCGCGTCCAGTAAGTTCGAAGGAGCTGTGAGTTTTGCGGTCCACACGGTAATTTTTACTTGATTTGGAGTAAAACTATCGAGTAAAACCGTATAATATTATGTACTCATATACGGTTTTAGAATTAGGACTTAACAGAGAAACAAAGAGCGGCTTTTGTTAGGATTCTGCGATTTTTTTGACAAAGTTCATCTATTCGTTAGCACTTTTGATTAAAAAAGCGCTTAAACATTAGGCTAGCCGCATTCACACATTTCTCAATGTTTGCCATCAGATTCTGATATTCCGTACCTATACGTATATTCGAATTTCGAATACATGTACATATGGTAGAAACTAGAAACTGGCGCACACGTTCGCTTTTTTCGAAGGAAACGAATTCTGCATGTGCGTTTCGAATGCAAGCCGGCGTGTTCGCTCGTGAAGAACAAAGAACGTTTGTGCTATAAGTCTCACGGATCGAAATTCGACATTAGGAAAACGAACACGGAAAACGAGTGTATGCCGCAAGCCCTAACCAATCAATAACGCTGTTTAATAGACAAACTACATTCAAAAACCTCCGAAACCTGGCATTAGCGATGTATAGAGCGTATACTACGCCACTTCACTCTATCCTATTGCATCGCCGCGTCGCGTATCGTTTAGCGTCACCCTTTTTTACCGAGAAAATGCCTGCGGGAGATGTCCGCAGACCGCAAGTATGTGGGTCTCTGCTGCGCCAGAAAGATGGTAGTGGACGCAGCCCCTACCCACTAAAAACTAGGCCGTAGGCGGCCGCGGCACCAGGGCCGGATTTATATTTTTTATGAGTATAGGTAACCTTAATTTTGCCGCCCCTATGTACGAACTCTGCAGCCATCCTAGGACGCTGCCGCCCACCCTAGGACGCTGCTGCCTATAGGCCATGTCCTATGTACAGTCTATAATGCAGAGCTGGACGGTACTCCACTATGCGGCCCAGGCGGGCCGCGGCATCACGTGAGCTTACAACACGATCAAATGGCCTTAATTAATACATTACGAATGCATTAATTGTGATAGAAAATAGAGTATGTTCGGGATTCTGAACACGTACGTTTTTGTGCCAAGCCGAGCTGGCATGTTAATGAGTGATTAGTAGCTATGGAGACGTAAGCGTTTACGCGGTTGATTTACCATTTACGTGCGTAAATAAACAATAACAATTGACGTTTTTCTATGTATAACGAATGACGATAGACGTACTGAAACTGATTATATTATAATATTATGTATAGAGTATAGGTATTAGGTATTTGCTATTATAATAACATTTGGTAGAAATATTACGAATGCGAAACTGTGTCTGTCACATCAAATCGTCTTTCATGCGTAAGTGTAGAGAAAACAGTGTCATCCTCTCTAATTGGCTTAGCGTTTTTTAGTAATTCCATAAAAAAAAAAACTACAGGAGTATAGGATTCAGTTTCAGATGACATGTTTATTTCGGTAGCTCCTTTCTAATAGTGTACAGAAATGAATAAAAATCTTACTTGACAAAATATCCTTTCCGGAACAGTAGTGCATCCCGCTTTGTGCAAACTTGTCGACTCAGTTTCAGTCCATGCAGTATACAGCTGTCCACAACTGATACAAAACTCCTGTACCCATTGCCTGGTGACTTACTGTCAAAATCATATAGTGGGGCCACCTGCAAAATACCCAAAGTATTATTAATAAATAGCTTTTATCCCTGGCAACACCATGGGAGAATCACAGTTGTTATAGTATTCCATGGGACAGAACACTTTTTCGGTTAAAAAGTAGCTGATGTGCTAGTCTAAAGCCTAAAATACTGCCATGCCAAATTTGAAGTCCATTCATTAGTTTTTTTGTGGCATACCAAACACACACACAAACTTTTGCCTTATAATTATTATAATTGTACAAAATATAATGTTAATATAATAGAATGTTAAAATCCTAGAGGAACTGTACATCTTTCTGAGATAAAATTAATTGCACTCCTCTGTTCTGTTCATCAAATGTTCTTACCCGTTCTTGCCCGGCAATATTGGTAGTCAATACCAAGAAATAAACAATTTAATATTTCCTCTTTTAATAACATTATTATAGTAGAATACAGACACTTCCAGTTTATACATCTACATTTAAATTATTAATTTATATACAAGCAGATTGTTCAGTAAAATATTTTTATAAAACACAGAATAACATCTCAGAACAGAACATAATTATCGTTAATTATTTTAATAAGTACCTATTATGTAATATTAAAGAATTTCTATTCCATTGCATGCTAATGATAATTATTATTCTATTACACTTCCATTTCTATTTATAGGTATTATCTTACTAGATGACAACTGCAACTCCATTGCATAAAAATTAGTTAATCATGCAGGAACAATAATTTTTTCCGGGATTAAAAGTATCCTATGTCCTTTCCCGGGACTAAAAGTACGTCTATACCAAATTTCAGCAAAATCGGTTCAGCAGTTTGGGAGTGAAAAGGTAACAGATTCACAAACACACTTTTGCATTTATAATATTAGTATGGAAGAAGAAGAAGCTATTATCTATTTTGATGTTTTAGTTTATTTTGCTAGGTACAAAACAACAATATAACAAGAAAAAAATTATTGGGCAAAGGTTAATATATTTTTATTATTCCTTTGATTATTAATATAATATGGATGACTAATAGCAATAAATTGTATGTGGCATACAATGAACTTATTAATTAAGCAGCTGTTTATAGCTACCGATAAGTTAACATAAATCTATGTTATCATATTTTATCATTATACACCACTGTCTACTTATTACACATGTGTCAAATTAAATAGTCATCTGTATACAAAGCCGATACAAAATAGGAAAATTGATTTCATAATAATTATAATTGAAGACGTGAGTGGAAGAATCGAACAAGTAACATTTCGTAACATACGGACAATAACTCATTTTTTCCCTAATTATTTCAATAAAACTTGTAACTTATCTACTTCATAACCTAGCTCATATATCTGGCTACACATACAATCCATAGTTTTTCTATTTCAAACAACTTTTCTGGCCCTAAAGCCTCCATTTAAGCAAAAAAACGGGAAGTTTCTTCAAGTTACTTACCTTATTCTTCCACTCATGTCTTGAATTATGTATAGTAAATATAAATAAAATATAGAGGCAATAGTTGCCTATCTCTATTCTCTACTAATATTATAGAGGCAAAGGATTTTGCCATCATATTGGCTTTAAAAATAACTAGGTAAATTTTGTTTAAGTTACACACAGATGTAGTGTTATGATTGGGGATGGATTATGTCTTACAATTTGAGAATGACAACCAGGAAGGTATTTTTATAATTGTTTGTGCAAAAAATCTGAGCTTTTTGCTCCCCATAGCACCCTCTATCGATTAGTGTATTAAAAAGGGGTGATCATAGGGATTGCAGTTTTTGTCTTTTTCCCATAATGCCCCATTTCCGACAGTCCAAACAAAGCAGTAGCTAGCAAAAATGTGGCTTACCTTTCTAACATGATCCACAAGTGGCCAAACAGAGTCTATGTGGTCTATGAGAGTCATGAACCCCTGGTACAGCCGCTGTCCATTTTCACTATCGTCAGGTTGGAAATATGATGCGTTGTTTTGGCATGAATCTTTTAAGGCCTCGTACATTGCGTAGGTTGGTGGTGAGCCTTCAGCGTCTTCGCAGCACAGCGCCGCTTTGGCGGGAGTCTCGCCAACCGACATGTTTTTGGACAAAAATCTCGCAGTCGACCGAAAACCACGATTTACTATTCTAAGAGACATCTGCAAAGTATCGATATATTTGGTATCTAAAGTTTACATCTACATGTATATTATCAGACAATGTATTTACAAATTTCTTCGCGACGAATCATCGAGATTCCATTCAATCCGTCGGAAATATTCAAAAGTTTTTGAGTTATTACGTGAACTGTTATTACTTAATTTTACGCTCATGTATTTTATAGTAAATATCAGATCTTGCTAATAAAAACACACATTTGAATAAATTATTGCTAATACTCATTACTGATTCTCAGACAATGAATTAATTGCAAAGAATTAATTAAAAGTTTTAAATTTAATTATTTTCCAGACAGTACGAACGTAGGTAAATGATTAATGAAGTCCAAAAACTACAATGACTGATGACAAATTGACAAAATTGAAAAATTGAAGTTTGGACATATGTAATGTCAATGTCAACCATCAATGTCTTTTTTTTCTTCTTTTAATGGCACTTCGGCCTTCGGATTTAACTGTATACTTACGGCCGTTCCCAATATTTGATCTATCTCTTACTTGAGATAGGAATAGCCACAGATTAAGTATACATAGATGGATTCTTAGCTCGCCAGCGCGTGGCCATTTTATGCTTGTGTGCAATTGCTGTAGTGTGCGTGTAGGGATGGCGTATATCGATAAAAATATAAAATTAGACTACAGCTATCGACCAAGTCGACCATAATTTTATGTTACAGAATATTTTTATTAAACGACATCAAAAAAGGAGGTTATCAATTCGACCTGCATGTTTAATTTAGGATATATTATGCTCATTAAATTAGAAGTCGCTTTCAATTTGATAAAAAGGTATTTTTTATCTGTTTATTAAGTGTATGAAAATACTTAAATACAGGGTGCAATTAAACCTTCCTGCCAAATTTTGATATATTGATCCTTGTTCAAAATAAAAATACACGTATTTTTCTTTTAATATAGTCACTCAGTACTAAAATGTTGAGAAATAGCTTCCGAAAGTTATCCTAAAAACACTACAATTAAAATGGACACTACGCGTCGCCGGCGGGTGAGCGCGCGCGCGCCTCCCCCCCACGTCACCCCCGCTCATTCCCACCGCCACGAGTAACCGTTCTGCATCGATTTTAAATGAGATAAAATATGTCATTAAAAAAATAACACCCAATTTTTTTTGCTAAATGACTTCTCCTAATGATACCTAAGCCCTGGAAAAAATTTGGCAGGATGGTTTAATTGCACCCTGTATAAACAAAATATTTAAGTATATAATTACACAAATAGTTAAAAATATACATAATATGTATACTCCATAAGCCACGAAAGCTTGTCCGGAGTGTAATAGCTAATATCAATAAAATCAACAGTTTTTATATAACACAACAGAAGAACAAAATATATTATACTTTATTAAACTTAATTACTATTTACTATTAAGCAACTATTTTGTAGAATAACAATTATTATTATCAAAGAAATATAAGAATGAATCTCAGTCCTACTTATTTAAAGTAATTCCAAAAACGCTTAGGTGCATTTCTTTACCTATTAAAATATAATTATGTAATAATATTTATACAGAAAAAGACTTAAAATAGATACTTCGACGCCCCCTGAATAATGATATTATAATAATAATAATTAATAACCTAAGTAGGACTCTAGAGTCTAGACGATCAATTTTATGGTGCAATATCACGGTGTGTGCAATCAAAATCATAGAGCACTAAACCATATATTATTCTTCACTTTCAATCTTATTATCAAATTAATAGATGAAAATAATTATTATCTTCATTATAGGTCTCTCCGTCACCACCATAATATTGAACTCTTCTTTAAGAGCATTCCAATAACCTGAAAAAAATAAATGGTTTAGTGTTAATAAATGTACTATACTACTACATACTATAAAATATTATACACATAATTCATAATATTGTATACGGGGCAATATGCTTTATGTAAGTTTTCCATCCTTAACCCATCCAGCCCCAAGCGGAACCCAGGTGCCGCATAACAACTAAATATATATTGTGTCTGGAATTCGACGATTGAGGTATTAAAGGTAACTGGGCATAATCTGACCCGGTTTTCGAAATATTGCCTACAGATATAAAATTACTTGTAGATTATTGAGTCCTAGCCTACATTTCATTCTGTGTGGTTTTTTTTTTTTTAAACCGTGGGAGAGTTCTAAAATCAACTATGATTCAAAATATGTGCTTAACATCAATTAAGTATTGTAATCAATAAAAACGTATCAATTAAGTATTGTAATCAATAAAATAACAAACGCCTTCTAACAATGTACGGCCAGGGACTAGCATTAGCTGTCTCTTTCGCACGATAGACGAGTTAAGATTTTTTTTTTTTTTTTTTTTTTTTTTTTTTTTTTTTTTTTTTTTTTTTTTTTTTAGATGACTCTATCGTGCCTACAGATATTGATTTTGTTGAATAAAAACTATATTAATTCTACACATTTAAAATACATCAGTCTATCACTGTATTGGTAAGAAGGAATTAGTTTTTATATTTTAGTTGCCCAACAGACTTGTATTGTTAGAGCCAGCAGATGAACACGATGAGTTTAGTTGCTCATAGACCAATTCCTCTGTGTGATTAAGACACCCATTCAATACAATTAGTCGAAAAATGTGTTATCACTAGAGGATATAACTTATATTTTATTTTCAATTTTTGGGCAGATTCCCATCTTCCACATTGATGCGACATATATTTTCGTAAGCTAGGGATGTGTATCTAAACATCCAAACTAATTTTGTTTCTGTAGGCCGTGGGTAAAATTTCCATACTAAGGTGCCCAGTGACCTTTATTTTATTAAATGATTATGACTTTAGCCTTAATAAAATTTTACATTTTACTTATTAAAAAAGAGTACCTAATGCCAGGATAAAATTTCAAGAAGTATCTTTAAGTAACGAATTGAGTACTTACAGGGGGGAGGTGTGAGAGCTGTTGATCATGCAATTATTTTACTCTCCGTTAGAACTTTCTTTATTTCAATAAAATCATTGTTTCAAACTTACGTTTGAAATGATAATTCCAAATTCCAATATTGTGATGCCTTCATAAGGGAGTAAGGATTAAAAACTTGCATGAAACTTGCGTCTAAAATATATATCTGTTTGTCGTCTATTTTGAAGCATTTTCAACCTGAAAAAAAATCATTTAGTCCATGACATTATTTTTATCGATAAACTATAGTTCAAGTAAGGCGCATCCCTAAAATACACGTAAAAAACTATGCAATATTTATAGCCAAATTATTACTTGATGTGACATTTTTATCACTAATGCCTTATATAGCATGATTAATGGAATATTATACTTATAAATTTTCTTTTTTAGCTTACAAAAATACCGATTGATAAGCCCAAACAACGTTGTTGAAAACTTACGTATGTTATGTTAAATCCACGTGTTTGAGGCATTCCTTGGCCGTTTTTATGGTTTATTATATAGCGGAATCACAAAATGCAATAATATATTGCATTGAACGTTCACTAAACACTTTTATTACCACTTTTTATACATGAAATATGCAGACCTACTCGTTTGTTATGTTCTACTAAGTGGGACATAACATTACAGGCTTTTGACGTTTACACACCGATATGAGCTTTCTCTTTCACCCAAATTACTACATCGTTAGTTAGAAAGAGTAACATTATCAGCTGTCAAAATATAAGGCGGACTCCTATAGTATTATTACCTCAATGGGAATAGCTCACATTAGACATTAGCTCCATATATTTTATGTCAATTCTATGTCAGCTGCGATCGGTTGTATGTCAAACTAGAGATAGATTGAATCATTGAGGTAATAATACTATAGGAGTCCGCCTTATATTTTGACAGCTGATAATGTTACTCTTTCTAACTAACGATGTAGTAATTTGGGTGAAAGAGAAAGCTCATATCGGTGTGTAAACGTCAAAAGCCTGTAATGTTATGTCCCACTTAGTAGAACATAACAAAGGAGTAGGTCTGCATATTTCATGTTTAAAAAGTGGTAATAAAAGTGTTTAGTGAACGTTCAATGCAATATATTATTGCGTTTTGTGATTCCGCTATATAATAAACCATAAAAACGGCCAAGGAATGCCTCAAACACGTGGATTTAACATAACATACGTAAGTTTTCAACAACGTTGTTTGGGCTTATCAATCGGTATTTTTGTAAGCTAAAAAAGAAAATTTATAAGTATAATAATCCATTAATCATGCTATATAAGGCATTAGTGATAAAAATGTCACATCAAGTAATAATTTGGCTATAAATATTGCATAGTTTTTTACGTGTATTTTAGGGATGCGCCTTACTTGAACTATAGTTTATCGATAAAAATAATGTCATGGACTAAATGATTTTTTTTCAGGTTGAAAATGCTTCAAAATAGACGACAAACAGTTATATATTTTAGACGCAAGTTTCATGCAAGTTTTTAATCCTTACTCCCTTATGAAGGCATCACAATATTGGAATTTGGAATTATCATTTCAAACGTAAGTTTGAAACAATGATTTTATTGAAATAAAGAAAGTTCTAACGGAGAGTAAAATAATTGCATGATCAACAGCTCTCACATCTCCCCCCTGTAAGTACTCAATTCGTTACTTAAAGATACTTCTTGAAATTTTATCCTGGCATTAGGTACTCTTTTTTAATAAGTAAAATGTAAAATTTTAATAAGGCTAAAGTCATAATCATTTAATAAAATAAATTTAATACCTCAATCGTCGAATTCCAGACACAATATATATTTAGTTGTTATGCGGCACCTGGGTTCCGCTTGGGGCTGGATGGGTTAAGCATGGAATACTTACATAAAGCATATTGCCCCGTATACAATATTATGAATTATGTGTATAATATTTTATAGTATGTAGTAGTATAGTACATTTATTAACACTAAACCATATTTTATTTTTTTCAGGTTATTGGAATGCTCATAAAGAAGAGTTCAATATTATGGTGGTGACGGAGAGACCTATAATGAAGATAATAATTATTTTCAACTATTAATTTGATAATAAGATTGAAAGTGAAGAATAATATATGGTTTAGTGCTCTATGATTTTGATTGCACACACCGTGATATTGCACAATAAAATTGATCGTCTAGACTCTAGAGTCCTACTTAGGTTATTAATTATTATTATTATAATATCATTATTCAGGGGGCGTCGAAGTATCTATTTTAAGTCTTTTTCTGTATAAATATTATTACATAATTATATTTTAATAGGTAAAGAAATGCACCTAAGCGTTTTTGGAATTACTTTAAATAAGTAGGACTGAGATTCATTCTTATATTTCTTTGATAATAATAATTGTTATTCTACAAAATAGTAAATAGTAATTAAGTTTAATAAAGTATAATATATTTTGTTTACACTCCGGACAAGCTTTCGTGGCTTATGGAGTATACATATTATGTATATTTTTAACTATTTGTGTAATTATATACTTAAATATTTTGTTTATACAGGGTGCAATTAAACCATCCTGCCAAATTTTTTCCAGGGCTTAGGTATCATTAGGAGAGGTCATTTAGCAAAAAAAATTGGGTGTTATTTTTTTAATGACATATTTTATCTCATTTAAAATCGATGCAGAACGGTTACTCGTGGCGGTGGGAATGAGCGGGGGTGACGTGGGGGGGAGGCGCGCGCGCGCTCACCCGCCGGCGACGCGTAGTGTCCATTTTAATTGTAGTGTTTTTTAGGATAACTTTCGGAAGCTATTTCTCAACATTTTAGTACTGAGTGACTATATTAAAAGAAAAATACGTGTATTTTTATTTTGAACAAGGATCAATATATCAAAATTTGGCAGGAAGGTTTAATTGCACCCTGTATTTAAGTATTTTCATACACTTAATAAATAGATAAAAAATACCTTTTCACCAAATTGAAAGCGACTTCTAATTTAATGAGCATAATATATCCTAAATTGAACATGCAGGTGGAATTGATAACCTCCTTTTTTGATGTCGTTTAATAAAAATCTGTAACATAAAATTATGGTCGACTTGGTCGATAGCTGTAGTCTAATTTTATATTTTTATCGATATACGCCATCCCTACACGCACACTACAGCAATTGCACACAAGCATAAAATGGCCACGCGCTGGCGAGCTAAGAATCCATCTATGTATAGGTACTTAATCTGTGGATTGAATATAGGGAACATTGAGGTAATAATACTTAGGAGTCCGCCTTATATTTTGACAGCTGATAATGTTACTCTTTCTAAATAACGATGTAGTAATTTGGGTGAAAAAGAAAGCTCATATCGGTGTGTAAACGTCAAAAGCCTGTAATGTTATGTCCCACTTAGTAGAACATAACAAAGGAGTAGGTCTGCATATTTCATGTTTAAAAAGTGGTAATAAAAGTGTTTAGTGAACGTTCAATGCAATTTAATATTGCGTTTTGTGGTTCCGCTATATAATAAACCATAAAAACGGCCAAGGAATGCCTCAAACACGTGGATTTAACATAACATACGTAAGTTTTCAACAACGTTGTTTGGGCTTATCAATCGGTATTTTTGTAAGCTAAAAAAGAAAATTGATAAGTATAATAATCCATTAATCATGCTATATAAGGCATTAGTGATAAAAATGTCACATCAAGTAATAATTTAGCTATAAATATTGCATAGTTTTTTACGTGTATTTTAGGGATGCGCCTTACTTGAACTATAGTTTATCGATAAAAATAATGTCATGGACTAAATGATTTTTTTTTCAGGTTGAAAATGCTTCAAAATAGACGACAAACAGATATATATTTTAGACGCAAGTTTCATGCAAGTTTTTAATCCTTACTCCCTTATGAAGGCATCACAATATTGGAATTTGGAATTATCATTTCAAACGTAAGTTTGAAACAATGATTTTATTGAAATAAAGAAAGTTCTAACGGAGAGTAAAATAATTGCATGATCAACAGCTCTCACACCTCCCCCCTGTAAGTACTCAATTCGTTACTTAAAGATACTTCTTGAAATTTTATCCTGGCATTAGGTACTCTTTTTTAATAAGTAAAATGTAAAATTTTAATAAGGCTAAAGTCATAATCATTTAATAAAATAAATTTAATACTTCAATCGTCGAATTCCAGACACAATATATATTTAGTTGTTAATTGTTATGCGGCACCTGGGTTCCGCTTGGGGCTGGATGGGTTAAGCATGGAAAACTTACATAAAGCATATTGCCCCGTATACAATATTATGAATTATGTGTATATTTTATAGTATGTAGTAGTATAGTACATTTATTGACACTAAACCATATAATATTTTTTTCAGGTTATTGGAATGCTCTTAAAGAAGAGTTCAATATTATGGTGGTGACGGAGAGACCTATAATGAAGATAATAATTATTTTCAATTATTAATTTGATAATAAGATTGAAAGTGAAGAATATTATTTGGTTTAGTGCTCTATGATTTTGATTGCACACACCGTGATATTGCACAATAAAATTGATCGTCTAGACTCTAGAGTCCCACTTAGGTTATTAATTATTATTATTATAATATCATTATTCAGGGGGCGTCGAAGTATCTATTTTAAGTCTTTTTCTGTATAAATATTATTACATAATTATATTTTAATAGGTAAAGAAATGCACCTAAGCGTTTTTGGAATTACTTTAAATAAGTAGGACTGAGATTCATTCTTATATTTCTTTGATAATAATAATTGTTTTTCTACAAAATAGTTGCATAATAGTAAATAGTAATTAAGTTTAATAAAGTATAATATATTTTGTTCTGTTGTGTTTTATAAAAACTGTTGATTTTATTGATATTAGCTATTACACTCCGGACAAGCTTTCGTGGCTTATGGAGTATACATATTATGTATATTTTTAACTATTTGTGTAATTATATACTTAAATATTTTGTTTATACAAGGTGCAATAATTAAACCATCCTGCCAAATTTTTTCCAGGGCTTAGGTATCATTAGGAGAGGTCATTTAGCAAAAAAAATTGGGTGTTATTTTTTTAATGACATATTTTATCCCATTTAAAATCGATGCAGAACGGTTACTCGTGGCGGTGGGAATGAGCGGGGGTGACGTGGGGGGGAGGCGCGCGCGCACTCACCCGCCGGCGACGCGTAGTGTCCATTTTAATTGTGTTTTTTAGGATAACTTTCGGAAGCTATTTCTCAACATTTTAGTACTGAGTGACTATATTAAAAGAAAAATACGTGTATTTTTATTTTGAACAAGGATCAATATATCAAAATTTGGCAGGAAGGTTTAATTGCACCCTGTATTTAAGTATTTTCATACACTTAAATATAGATAAAAAATACCTTTTCACCAAATTGAAAGCGACTTCTAGTATAATGAGCATAATATATCCTAAATTGAACATGCAGGTCGAATTGATAACCTCCTTTTTTGATGTCGTTTAATAAAAATCTATAACATAAAATTATGGTCGACTTGGTCGATAGCTGTAGTCTAATTTTATATTTTTATCGATATACGCCATCCCTACACGCACACTACAGCAATTGCACACAAGCATAAAATGGCCACGCGCTGGCGAGCTAAGAATCCATCTATGTATACTTAATCTGTGATAGGGAACGGCCATTAATCTGTGGATTTAACCATTAGATTTTTTTAATTCGTCCCGGTCAGGACGGGCAAAGGGAGCGTTGCCCATACAGCCATTAAACCATAGACAATGAAGAAGAAAAGGCGCATTTTACTTTAAGTGCTCGCTTTCCTCGCGAGACCCTTTGACTCGGGCGCAAAATACCGACACCGGACCGAGAGGGTCCGAGACAGGCGAGACGAGGCGAGCGCACCCATTTACACTCTCGCACTCGGGTCTCGGCCCTCGGGCCGCGCCGCCTCGCTGTGTCTCGACGAGAGTGTACAGCCGACATAAAACGAATGATCTTACGAATAAAAAAATATAAATGTCATATAAAATGTCAAAATCATGTCAAAATACATTGAGCATACTGTATTATCTATGACATTGAGGAAGAAGAAGCAGCGGTCAGCAGACAGCATGTAAACATTGTAATATTATGAGGAAAATAGTTCATTTTTGATAATTTTTAGATAAAAATGGAAGATGTTGATAGATTAGAACACATGGAAATCGATGCCCACCAAACCGAACTTCATGATAACCCAATCTCAGCGGTTGATGATGAAATAATAAATTCATGTCAAGTGGATGATACAAATGGAAATACAAACTTACAAAGCGATGTAAACGAAGAATATTTACCGCAATATATCCCACTGTTTGTTGACAAAACGCTTGTGGAACTGTGCAACTCCTCGTGGTCGCTTTCGAATAAAAAAGCAAGTGGTGAACTCCAACCTTACTTGCGAGGTTGTAAATGGTCCCCAGACGGAACGTGTTGTTTGAGCGTGGTCAACAACGATGGAATACACGTGCAGGAGCTCCCAAGAGACTTATACACGGGCAACGTGTCCAGAGAACGCACTATTGATATACTAGACTCTATTATTCATATAAAAGAAGGCGGCCTAGTCTATGACTTCTGTTGGTATCCTGGCATGAATAGTAATGTTCCAGAAAGTTGTTGGTAAACACTATTTCTAGTACAATAGTATTATAGTTTTTAAGTTAATCTGAAAGTCTGTGTATTATACAAAAAAGTCATTAAAGTGGAATATATTTATTAGTTGATTACTCTTAATATTTAAGCTCTATTGTTATTCAACATTTTTAACAGACTCCAAAAACATGTTCGTCTGTTTATACTTTTTTGGTATATAAAATAACATTTAACATTTACAGCTGGCTCACAACAAGACAAAATGCTCCTGTGCAAATGTGGGATGCATTTGATGGATCACTTCGATGTTCATACCGAGGTTTCAATGCTGTAGATGAGATGGAGCCATCCTTGTCTGTGACTTTCAACTCTGATGGAACAAGAATTATTGCAGGATATAAGAAAGCTTTGAGAGCTTTTGATGTGGAAAGGTACAAACTAGGTCACACTGCAATGAATATAATAATTTAGTCTATAATATTATATGACTCCACAACTTATTTATTTATCAATTACAGGTCTATGTAGAAATAATAAAAATTCTTTGTATTTTTTTAGTTACTTATTAGTATTTGAAGGATTTACTTTTAAATATTTGAATAACATTTGCATTTCCTTTTTTTTCAGACCAGGCAGAGAGTTTGTTGAGCATAAAACCAATTCGCCAGCCTCCTGTTTTGCTACAGACAGAAATTTAGTAGCCATGGGGTCATGGAATACAACAATCACTCTTTATAATATTAATGAGATGGGCACATACAAGAGCATTGGCAAAATGCACGGACACTCAGGTTAGTAGCAGTATTATATGCCACGCAAGTACTATAGTACTCTGTGGTAGCAGACTTCTAAATTATATTATATTTTAAAATTTCTGAAACTTGAACTTATTTAAGTATGTAAGAAATAAAACTCAATTTGTTACCTCAAAAGCAAAAGGGTTAAGTTTTTTAACCCTCAACAGCTTGTTAATTAAAGATTAAAAGGTCTCACTAAAAGTATATTTAGTAATTGTGAGACTGATGAGTGATGACTGATGTACAGATATAACAAATCAGCTGATATTTTGTTTTGCTGTATTAATTTGATGGAAAATTTAATTTTTTAAATATTTATTGCAGGTGGAGTCACACACATGAAATTTACCCCAGACGGCTTAAAATTAGTATCCGGTGCAAGAAAAGACAACAAACTCCTCGTATGGGACATAAGATACTACAGACGGCCGTTAAATATACTATCAAGGGTGGTAGATACAAACCAAAGGATTTACTTTGATATTTCTCCGTGCGGAAAGTACTTAGTATCTGGTGGCACTGATGGTATTGTCAAGGTCTGGGATGAGAATGCTGTTAGTTGGAAAGATGGTTTAGATGTGACAGACGTTGATAAAGACAATGTTACTTTTAAGGTAAATGCTTACAAAATATGAATTTAGGTTAAGGGCCTGTTTCATCACTTCCTGATAATAGGCTATTCACCACTTTACTTGACAGACGAAATATGGAGAATCTGTCAAAAAAGTTGTGAATAGCCGCCACCGCTGTATATGGTACTTTTTTTTTTATTAAATAAGGGGGCAAACGAGCAAACGGGTCACCTGATGGTAAGCAACTACCGTCGCCCATGGACACTCGCAACATCAGAAGAGCTGCAGGTGCTTTGCCGGCCTTTTAAGAGGGAATACGCTCTTTTCTTGAAGGTTTGCAGGTCGTATAGGTCCGGAAATACTGCTGGTGACAGTTCGTTCCAGAGTTTTACAGTGCGCGGCAGAAAGTTACGCGAAAAACGCACTGTGGAAGACTGCCACTCATCAAGGTGATGAGGATGGTATGTTTTTCGCGTGGGACGATGGCGAAAGGTTGCAGGTGGTATGATTCCGAACAATTCCTCAGAGCACTCCCCGTGATACAACCGATAGAGGATGCAGAGTGAAGCTACATCTCGGCGTAATTCCAAGGGGTCCAAGCTGTTTGAAACAACTTTATCAGAAATTGGTGAAACAGGCCCTTAATGTCTATTTCATTATCTACAAAACATAATTGTCAGATAATAATGTTTTCACTTTTCAAATTTCATCTATAAGTACGTAATGGGTTAATTCATGTTTGATCTCTGTTACGGCCCGGCCGCATCTGCGTCTATCGTCCGAAGCTTCGTGCAATGAGACGATACACGCAGATCGTCCAATAGTATCGGCCTTATCGCGAAGCACCACGCATATGCGGCCGCGACATTACTGAAACACATAGTAATTAGTAATAATAATTATAATAATAATAATAATATCTATGGATGCTTCACACCACGTCAGTCTGGCCCCGTGCTAAGTACCGAAAGGACTTGTGTTACAGGTACCAGTTAACGGAAATATATTTAATACTTACTTTTATACAATACATATATTTAAGATTTTTATTATATCATACACATATTTAATACACATCCAGACCTTGAAAACTTTTTGTTCCGTCGGCGGGATTCGAAGTTCGAACCCGCGACCACCGGCTTGAGCTACCAACGCGCTCACCACTGAGCCACAGAGGTCGTCAATTACAATAACATACTTCTTCAAAAATAAGCCTTTAATTCTTATAGGACTCAGTGCAAGCAAGAGTTGTGCCGATCAGTACAAATAAATTATAATTCTAATTTTTTGCAACTATATAATTATTTCGCGTCTCGTTTGACCGTTATCTTATAAAAAAATCAAAAAGTTCTTATGTGAAATATTTTGTATAACATTTTTTTTTTCTATTTCAGTTTCCGCTGCATACAGATTGTTGCAACAGCATATCAATACATCCGCTTAGGCCTATTCTCGCTACAGGTTCAGGACAATACCACTTTATAGATCATCAGGCGATATTCGAAGATGATAATGTAAAGACAGAACCAATGGAGAATGCTTGTAATGTAAATGCAAAAGACTTGAATACGAAATATTCTAGTAATTGTGAGAATAGTCTAGTGTTTTGGTGGATAGGAGATGTGGAAGATAATACATAGTATAAACTAATTTATGACTTCGTTTTATTAGTGTTCCATAATCTGTCCTACTTTAATTACTTACCAAATTTTGTACAGCGATAGATTGCATAATAATATTATAAAATGATATCATGGAATTCGGACTATCTAGATTTGCCATAAAATTAGATTTATCTAGTACAGCTATATAATTTGTATATGTTGCAGTCATTTGGTTAAAAAAAGCGAATTCTTTGAAGCTGGAGACTTCTTTGAAGGAGGAAGATGAAAGATCTTCCGACTGAGTAGGTATACTCGGTCAGTACTCAGGCCGTAATATATTTCTTGTCGATCTCAGAAACTTCAATAACGCGATGCAGGATTGTGCGCAGTATAATCCGCTACACTACCTAAGTATCTATATTTAGGCCCAACCGACTACCCAACCGTCACGTTTTTTTTCCTACTATTTATTCTATTCATCTCTATTGTTCTATTTAGGTACAAAATGCTGCTTCGAAAATATGGGAGCTCACTTGCTCTTGGACGCTTCTATAATATTCTCATAGCAGAGATTTCTACTTAAATAGTAATATAACAATAGAGAGAACTGAGGAGTACCTATGCTTTTCTTTTTTCCGCCGCCTCATGTACGAAATCTGTCAGCCTCCTATGGATGCTGCCGCCCCTAGGCCGCGGCCTATACGGCCTGTTTTCAAATCTAGGGCTGCGAAAAACGTGATGCGTCGCTTCGACTCTGTGCCAGTGTAAGTTGAGCCTAATGACTTTACAGTAGCTAATGCCTGTTCAGCCGTTGTATACTTAGCCTTAAATCCAAGGCAGCGGCGGGGCAAGACCTAATTTAATGTGGGCAAGATATATTTTACGAGCCCCCCCTGATGGATGATGCAAGAGGAGGTTGAAAGGAAGAATTTTTGACACTTCTATTTATAAAAAAAATAGTAAGTATCAAAACTCGTAAAACCCAAAAACCCCTTGGACCGTGAGGCCGTGTGGAGTGGCCCACGTTGCCCACGCCTTACGCCGCCTCTGATCCAAGGTCACAAAAGGCCTGCCGGCTGCCGCCTAAGTTATCCTGGTTCTGCAAAAGTTTGACAGCGCCTCAGTTTCCTGTTGACGCGGCGGTCCCGTTATTTATCGCCAGAGATATTACAATGTAGGACAGATCCAATTTTTACAAGCGCGGCGCCCCGACTTTTATTAATGGCATTTTAGAATGAAGTTGAATTCTGTGAATTATTAGCCGGGCCGGGCATTTGAGTTATGATCTTTTGTAATCGCTCTGGGCCGAAGGGCCGACAATTTTCCCTGGTGTGTACCTACTAACACAATTTAAATTTGTATGACAACTAGTTACGAGACAGCTGCTCCGTTGCACCAAAATTCATTTATCGCACGAAAACCGTCCTTTTTTCCCGCAACAAAAAAAATGAAGACTATGTTATATGTGTGGAATGTGGATGAACCGGGTAACTAACATATTTTAACAACATAAGAGCAATTAATTACTCATTTTCTCCTTCATAATTTGAACAAACCTTGTTACTTGCCTACTTCATCATCTGGCTAATATAGGTATCTAGAATCAAATTTTTTTCAAACTATTTTCCCAGACCTAAAACCCAGCCCCGGATTAAAAAAATACCAACCTATAGGTACCTGATAGGTAAGGGCACGTCCCCCTATGGCCTAGGTACTATTATGAGTACTGAGTATCCAATTAAAGTACTAAATTAAAGTACTAAATTACCCACGTAGAGCAAATAAAAACAAACAATAATTTACAAAGTAATTGAAAACAAACCATTATTTTGGTACTGTTTGAAAGTAATAGAAAACTTCTTTGGCACTTAACAAACACTCTTGTTTTCTTTGCGCGCCTCTAAAAACGATTTTCATTTGTTTGTTCTGGGGATTACATACAAATGGCTGAGGTCGATGCCTCCTTGTTTATCAGAATTCGATTTCCCCAAAATGGAAGCGAAATTCCGAAAGGTTTGTTCAGAATCAATATTTTTGTTACACTTTACCTGTTTGGCGGTAAGTGGGCAATTCTGGGAGATTTTCTTTTTAGGTATCAAGTACGTAATAACTTTAAACGGCTGGTAGGTATAAATTACGAAATAATGAATTAAATTGTAAGCAGATATCGAACAGTAGGTACGTACGTAATTTGGTCGTGTTATGTTAAACCCAGTCCGACTAAATGTGTAAATAACATTTAGATATCCTACGGGATAGCGACGTAAGTCTGCCATCAAATGCTTAGGGGAAGCCAGCCCAAAGTGGCCATAGGAGGCAAAGTGGCCACCCTTAATATTTCGGTTATATTTTGTGAAGGCAGTGCGGCGTTGCCGCTCTTACGCATTGTGAACATCCCGGCCCGCCCCGCGCAGTGACGCGGGAGCGGTTGGGGAAGGCGCGCGCTTGTTGTGACTAAAACATTAGAATTGCACGTTTTATTAAAAAAATGCAAGGTAAATTCTTCCTGTTTTCATTTTTTTTTGTATGTTTGAATGCTTCTGTTGTCCCGGTGTCGTTTCTTATCTATTAAGCTTTATGTATATTGTTTTTATTCTTGAGTATGATAAAAAATGTGAGAGAAAATTATGTTTAAAACAGAACTGTTCCCAAAGGGCAAAGTGGACCGGGCAAAGCGGCCACCTGGCCGCTTTGCCCGGTCCACCATTATATATAGTTTTCTATGATAATTTTTATATTTAAATTTTTTTATAATATCTATGGACGTTTCACACCACGTCAGTCTGGCCCCGTGCTATGTACTTTAAGGACTTGTGTTTCAGGTACCAGACAACGGAAATATATTTAATAATTATATGATATATTTTTAAGATTTTATTATAACATACACATATTTAATACAACACATCCATGACCCGGGAACATTGAAAACTTTTTGTTCCATCGATGGGATTCGAACTTGCGACCCCCAGCTTGAGCGCTGGCAACACGCTCAACTACTGAGCCACAAAGATCATCAAATTTAATATTAACTTAAAAATATTTTTTTAGATGGTGAACAAATATAAAACAAAAGGTAAACATGGGTCATGGGACGAGACTACGATGGCGCGAGAATTAATAGAAATTGTGTTATACTACTTTTAAGTATTATTAATAATAAGGTTAATTACTGCGTATTTAAAAAATACATTAAAGACTGAAGCTCTAAGAAATATATATTTAAAGTTAAAAAGTTTAAATTATAGTTCAAAGAATATTTTATGATAATTTGGAGACTGATATTGATACCACTAATTGTTAATTTGTTTTTAATAAATACCTTTTTTACTACCTACCTTTTTTGTATTCATTTTACCAAAAAGTTACATTTAAATATAAGAAAAAAAATCCATTTCTTGTGAACATTTGGGCTGGCCACTTTGCCCTAACCCCTATGGCCGCTTTAGGCGGGCCCTCGGGCAAAGCGGTTTTTTGACAGATTGTCGTAATATGTAAATCATGAGCTAATTTTAAGATTAGGGTCAATATGAATTATACATAACAGAAATATAATAAATACACTATCTGGTAGTACATTTTTTATTTTTAAATATATAATATTTCGTCTTTTTTTTAAATTGGCAGTTAAGGTGGCCACTTTGGGCTGGCTTCCCCTATGAATTATTATCTAACTCATGATGACGACTGACAAAGTTGCTGCTCGAAGTTACGAAGCTTAGGCGGCTAAGGGCCTGTTTCAGCATTTCCTGATAAGTGCCGAATAGGCTATCTACGGTCCACCACATAACTTGACAGATGAAGTATAGAGAATCTGTCAAATAAGTTGTAAATAGCCTATTCGGCACTTTATCAGAAGGTGGTGAAACAGGCCCTTAGAGTTTCCTAACTAAACTAGGTATTGATACGTAAGCTGTATGGCCACCTAGTCAAAATGTGTTCGCCGGTTTCTAATAGCAAAGTTAGATTTCGAAAATGTATGGGATTTGATATAACATTTATATAGCAAGCGCCAATATGTCACTCATGCGTTATGTCAAATCTCATACATTTTTGTCATCTAACTTTGCTATCGAAAATGGCGAACGCATTTTGGCTAAGCACTCTGTACCTACTATCGCAAAATTCGTATGTTAGTATATCATGAGCACTGACAAAACTTATACTCAATCCTCCGATATTCCATCTACAAAAACTTTATTTATACACAGGGTGTAACAAAACGACGTGATAATACTTTAGGGCGTGTATGTGAACCTTATCGTGAGTTCACTGTGAAAGTAGCAGCGCTGAAAGACCACATTTTTTGTTACTTTTGTACGGGCATGCGGGCAAGGGCAAGAATTTTCTCATACAAAAGTGAAAAAAAAACTTCCGTTTTCAGCGCTGCTGCCGTGAACTCTCTAAGAGGAACACATACATACCCAAAAGTATTATCACATAGTTTTGTGACACCCTGTATAAAACTATCAGGCTATTTATTCTCCATGTCATCGACCCCGTCAGGGAAATTTAAGCAGCAGAACGGGAATATTTGTAAAATATGGGGGTGAGAATGCCGTCTGACGTCGACACTCGATATTATTTGTTTAGTTCAAGTGGCATCGAAGCCGAAGCCATTTTAAAAGGTCAGAAAACCGAAAGAAATAATGTACAAACAGACTTCGACAAATATGTGATCGCAAAAAGTCTACGTAAATAGTTTTAGAAACGTTTTCAAATGTTGTTGTGGAAAGTTTTTTGGTTGCTTTCGTTAAAATTGCAAAAAAAATAAAGCTCAATTATGTTTTGTCAATTAAAAGTTTTTGTTTATTCAGTAAAAAACAATGAAAGTATGTATTATTATTAAGTTTACTTAAAATTCTTAGGGCCTGTTTCACCACTTCCTGATAAGTGCCGAATAGGCTATCCACCACTTAACTTGACAGATGAAGTATGTAGAATCTGTCAAAAAAATTGTGAATAGCCTATTCGGCACTTTATCAGAAATTGGTGCAACAGGTCCTTAGTAGATAATTTGGTCCAATAACCAATCAGTTCAAGCTTGCTGCTTGCCCAGCCGACATGACTCGAGTTAGCTCAATACATTGCAGATTGATCTACTATCTACCATCGGGAAATATGAACGATTTTCCCGATGGTACGTTGTCATAGATAACAAAAAATATAATTTAACGATACGATCGTTGCAATGCGATTTATGTGTGTGATTTACTCACGTGTCATAAATAACCGTTTATCTGACAAGGATATCCACCGGCCCTGGAGGTTTTATAGACCCCATTACCTACCCGGTCAAGCAGGTCAGTGCTCTGAAAGTTTTTCATAAGTATTATAAAATACCAGATGGCGTCCGCCGCTGGGCAAAATCGTTTATAATGCGGAAATCGTACATTTTGCCAGGATAAAAAGTGTCCTATGTCCTTTCCAGGGACTCAAAGTATCTCTACGGCAAATTTCAGCGAAATCGGTCTAGTGGGTTGGGCGTGAAGAGGTAACAGATACACTTTCGTATTTATGATATTATTATCTAGTATGGGTACCAACAAACGAGCAGATGGATTGTCTGATTGCAAGCGATTGCTGACGTTACGCTTGTAATTCTTATGGTATAGACTATAGAGTAGGTATAGACTATAAACTATAGAGCAATCGCACATCAATCATCCTTTCCGGATGCCTTCTTTTAAGATAACATTTTAAAATTTCACGTTGCATTGTAATTAAAACTTATGAATCGGGACTTAACGCGACTTATTCTAGTAGTAATGCTACTACGAGTACATACTAGTACTACTAACAATAGAATAAGTCGCGTTAAGTCCCGATTCATAAGTTTTAATGCCTTCTTTTAAATAACTGTGCCATTATTTAAAATCGGTTCAGTACTTTCGAAGCCTACTTATTGAAACATACTTAAATAATAGTTGCCTCTTTATAATATGGCACAATAAATACTTTATATTGATGAATTGATATTATTTAGACATCAAAAATCACATGCAACATTGAGATAAAGATTGGTTGGCAAGATATTCGTTTACACTCTTAAAACAACTAAGGGTGAATTGCACCAAAAGCGTAGCTAAAGTTAAGATTAAGGTTATCGTTAAATATAGCGACTTTTGCTAGGGATTTGACAGTTCATTTCACATTTTGTTATGGTTAAAGTTAAAGTTATAGTTAAAGTAAGCCGGTGCAACCCACTCATCTTTTACTTTTCAGTAACCTTGACTTGTCATTGTACTTCAAAGTTCATTAATGCGCCTCCTATGACTCTCGAAAACTCTTGCTTATTTTGTAAAGAGCTATCAAGGGATCCTTAAGTGTCGGTGTGCTAAAAATTTTCTTTTCTCGCCTTTATTTTAGTGAAAATCTTGGTAATGAACTCTGTAGTGCTTTTGTAGGTGCTAATTTAATAAAAATTGAAAGACTCGTAAAAGGTATACTTTTAAAATAAATTGATATACCAGCAGCTGTTGTTCGTCTTTCTTTTTTCGTTCTTCTTCTTCGTTCGTCGAAATCGCATTATTATGACGTAATAGTATGTTGTAGAAACAATGTCCTATGTCATTTCCGTAGATTAAAAATATCTCCACACAAAATATCATCTTAATCAGTTTAGGGGTTAAAGCGTGAACATTACCACCAGATACACTTTACCATTTAAAATATTCTGACACAGATTACTAAATAGTGAAAATATAAGTGTTAATAATAAAGCTCTCTACACTGGGTTATAGCAGGGCTTCCCAAACTGTGCGTCGCGACGCCCCGGAGCGTCGCATGTCAACACAACCAAATCGAGTGAGCGCCCCGCGCATTATGTCATTCATACATCCCAATTCCCGAGCAGTCTAAATCCCAGGTTTCAGAAGCTATATGCTCAGAAAAGCAAGCGCATCCTTGACATTAGCCAGCCTAGTTGTAGTTGGCTTTCATAAATATAACCAAATAGTGTTTTATGATAACCTATGTAGGCTGGTTCTAAAATTGGAAAGCATTTTTGGGGGCTGGGTTGAGACTTGAGGGGCGTCGTAAAGAAATGGCAAAGTCCCAAGGGCGTCACAGTACATATAAGTTTGGGAAGCCCTGGGTTATAATTATCGATAACACTAAACTTTGGTTAATGTAGTTAATTAATAATTATGTACCTGATTGTTCTCTGTTTGCACAATAATATAATTAATTATATTAATTAGTATTAGATCACAATATGATGGTTAACGCCACAACGATTTTATTAGTTGCAACAAGGATACAATATCAATAATAATTAATACGAATTTCATAAATGTTCCTAAATATGAGGCGATTAAGGTATTTCAGTGCATATTTCAATACCTAATTATTATGATAATGGTGAGTTGATTAGGATAAAAAATATAATATGCGACAAGTAATTTTTCCGACAAATGTTATAAGTACTTGTTACCGTAATCCACGCTAGTTTTTTGGGATAAAAAAAGCACAGAAATGCTTTAAAATTTCGCCAAAAATCGTTCCGTAGTTTATGCATAACAAAGTTGGTACCAGTAAAAACACGCATGCAAACTTTCGCACATTAGGTACAGTAAAGTACAGAAGTATTATACTAAATATACAGTTTTAAACATAATATTATATTTCCTACTACACTTTGATGAGAAATCTCTACTATTCCAAGTTCTGTTGACGATGATGATGGAAATAGACATCTGAATTTGACGGATCGCGTTTTCAAGTGATTAGATTACGGCAGATAGCCGGGGGATATTCGTTAAAATATCGCATGGCACAAGGTTTTGTTTTGCCATTAACAATACACCCTGTTGGCTGTTCTTGATTTTGATTCAAATAAAATATAAGGAAATAAAATAAAAAAGGATCGGAATAAGCCGCATTAAAATTGGTAAACAGGTAATTAAGTAAAAGTAATGACCTAGGTAATTAGTTACTTTCACTACTATTTTATAACACATTTATTATTACAAACTTTACTTTTACTTACTGCTATATTAAAATAATAAAAAAATCGCATTTCTGTTCTGTTTCCAATTACTTACATTAAAACGACTTGGAACAGAGTATACTAAGGCCCTGTTTCACCACTTCCTGATAGGTGCCGAATAGGCTATCCACCAATTAACTTGACAGATCGGGTATGGAGAATCTGTCAAAAAAGTTGTGAATAGCCTGTTAGCTATGTCCACATTGTGCCCTTTCATCTTCAACTTTCATAATCTTTTGACATTTCGAATGTTATTCGGCACTTATCAGGAAGTGGTGAAACAGGCCCTAAGTCTTTAAAATATTATGGTAAAAAGGGGAACACTGTCTTAGAATTTTATTCATTTGTCAAGTTTATTTTAATTATTGGCACCTAACAGCTCGTCCTACTAGTAACTAGGACGACATCTTGTTAAACGCGTAGCCAGACAACTTAAGATATGATTTTCGGCTACCCTCAGATAAAGTATCGGTATCACACACATTATCCAAGTATAATGGCTTGTAAACCCATTTGCTTATCGCCCGTTTAATGTTCACTCATGCGAAAGGTAATGGAATAAAAATTGATATATTTTTGAATTGTTGTATACGGCATTAGAGCTTTAAGACTAGTTATCAAAAATCGATAGAATAAAAATGAATAATCTTTAAATTATATTTATACGCGAGCGAAAAACTTTGGTCCTTTTGACAAAAAATGCGGGAACGTAAGTGAATGAAATTTTGCACTGTTATAGTTTATATGGCGAAGGAGTGCATCGAGCTAATATTATTTTGAAATTATGCTTTTATCATACATTTTTTTAACAAATAAAACATTACACACTACAACACACACACTAGGATATATACGCACGAATTGTACTCTTTTATTTATGGTTGAAGTCTGTTATCAAATTGAAAATAGATTTAGTTTTTTTTTATTGAATCTTAAGGCTGCCTTCACACTACCGTTTGTCCAGCGTAGGCGTTCGATGAACGTATGCGCAGCGCAGACGCCGCAACAACGCGGCGCGTACATCGCGTTGTCACCGCTTCAACAATCAGTAGTACTGATTCAGTACGCTGCGCTAACGCCGCGTGTGCGCGACGTATGCCCCGCGTTACTGCGGTATCATGTACAATCATTTCGATGACAAAAGTACTTTCTGTTGTTGAACTCATTTTACGTCGTATTACTTCGGGCGCTTGTCTACGGATAAAAGAATCAACGCATGCACAGGGGACAGGGGTACATTACATGCCATCGTAGTCGCGGCGTATAAGTCGCGCACACGCGGCGCTATCGCAGCGTACTGGTTGTTCCAGTAGAGAAGCGGCGACGACCGTATACAACATATAATAATAATAATATAATAATAATAATTTTTTATTTCAAATCATACATTCAAACGCTTATAATAAGGCATATTTAAGTAAATTTCAATACAGATTCAATACAGATACAGTAAGTGTTACAGTAAGCGTTGGGAGCTGTACTAGTTGAAACTGTGACACAACATGACTGGTGAGACATTACCGATACTTATGGAGAGTACTCTGTACTCGATTCTCATTATAATTAAGTAATAAAATTAGGTTCTTAATTTTTTTCCGAATCTCCCAAAATAAATGAATCATGGATACTAAGTAAATTACGCGGCTAGGCAAGTAGGCATACTATGCGGCCGGTGCAGAGGCATGCGCTACCAAAGAAACACCACACAACTACCCCTCCCGCTCGCGGTGTCCATGCGTTGGGTAAATAATTATTTAACTTTAAGCTACATTTACTCAGTGATCAACCTCCAGGAAAGGCGGGGTGAAAATCTGCTACAAATAATTGACCAAATTTCTAAACAAATAAAGTACCCAATACAAAACTCGGATGTTGTGTCAATTCACCGTGTGCCTCACGCAAATAACAAGAATTCCAAGCCTAAAAACATCATTGTCAAGTTTACTACACGTGTCCTTCGTGATAACTTCATTGCAGCATATCGTTCATCTGGTGGCTTAAATTCAACACAATTATCATTGTCTGGTACCTCACAAGCTATATACGTCAATGAGCATCTAACTCTCAATAATAAACAATTATTTCGCCAGTGCCGAGAAGCAGCGAAAAAACAAGAATACAAATATGTGTGGGTTAAACATGGTGTTATTCTTACTCGAAAGACTGATAATTCCCCTGTGGTTGCAATTCGATCACTCTCTGATATCAATAAAATCAAGTAGAATGACTTTAAAAACTTATTTGACAGTATATTATAGTGTAAGATCTCTGGTAAAGTTATTATCATATAGTTTAAGTGTATTTTATTTATATAACTATTATATTAACTTTGTCCTTATGTTTTTGTATACCTTAAATCAAAATAACATTAACTTGCTGGTAAAATTTGTAAGATCAAGTGTAGTAGTCCAGCTGCTGTTAAGATGTAAGGGATATCTATGTTTGATAGTAATTAATGTCAGTCTAAGTAATATTATAGTATGCTTGTATTGTGCTATTATATTCCTTAATTATACTAAAGTTATGTATATTAACAATCTGTGTTCAACTTATTTAGTACAGGTGGCAATGTATTTTGCTATATTACTTGTTTTAATTATCAAGTCAGTATATTTAAAGACTTTAGGTGTAAGTTTCCATAATAATAAATATAACACATTATTTTTCTTATTTCAGGCAATGAAACTGTATATATGTTGTCAATATATGAGATATTGTGTGTTGTGGGTGGAGATATCAATATTGGTTACTAAAAACTACAAAGGTACCATTTTAAAATTAAAATTATTCAATAAATTTGTTTTAATAGTTGTATTGTGGCCTAAAATTTACAAAAACATGAATTACATAGTAATAAAACTAGTGTTAATCAAAGTTTGCATCACTAATTATCTTAATCAGTTAAAATTGCATGTTAATTGCATTCTATTAGGTAATATTATACTTTTAAAACATAAACAGTCAAGGGTAATAAAACTAATACTCGTATTATATTATATAATAACTTTATACAAAGACTACTTAATATATCCTACTACAATTATTGTCAAAACAAAGTTTGTGCCTTTATATTACAGGTATACAAAATATCCTAACACTGCTTGCAATATCAATATCATATCAATAAAAATACTAAGTGTCCTGCATTTTTATTATACTAACTTGACTTGTCATTTCTCTAACATAACTTGTAACAAAATAATTATTGTTCCTATGAATAGTATTATGGCATATTATAACAAACTGTGCATGCTGATAGAAATAATACAATGTTCTTATTTACATTTTTTATTTACCCCTTACCCTCACTATAATGAATAATACAAATGTTTTCTCTGTATATTATCAGAACTGTAGTGGACTGAAAACCAAACTGCACATACTTTATATGAATATATTAACACATAACTACGATATAATTATTCTAACCGAGACTTGGCTGAACGACAACATCTCGGATAATGAATATATAGATTCTCGCTACAGGGTGTTCAGATGTGATAGGAATGTAGCTAAATGTCATCGCAAGGACGGCGGCGGCGTGTTGGTGGCGGTGCGGCGCGAGCTCCCGGCATCGCGACGTGTCGCGGCCGGGTCCCACGCGACGCACGCCTCCGACGCTTCTGCTACCTCCTCAGCTTATCACTTGGTTGACCACGTCATAGTTCAGATCAATATGAATAACAAGTGTTGGATCGTTAGTGCGACTTATATACCACCAGCCATTGCTCCTCAAGTCTATGAATACCACTTAAATCATTTAGAAAATTGTTTACAATCATCTAATGCTGATTATTTTATTATAGCAGGTGATTTTAATCTACCATCATTAAGATGGAGAAAAGGGCACGTTCATATGGAACCTGTAATAGAAAATAGTAACAGCCTATCTGATACTCATATGATAAATTTCATGTCGCTCCTAAACTGTGTGCAAGTAAATACTTTTAAAAATCAGAATGATAGGACATTAGACCTCTTTTTCACAAATGTTTCTGAATCTGGGGCTTCACTTGGAACTGTTCCTTTGGTACCAACAGTACCTCATCACCCACCTTTCTATGTATTAATACCAATTAAAAATATAATAAAACCTATGAGAATCCTCCCTAAAACACAATATAATTATGCAAAAGCAGATTACACCGTAATTAAAAAAGAGATTGAGTCAGTAGATTGGGTAGCACTTCTTCAACACAAAACTGCTGAAGATGCAGTTTCTTTACTGTATGAAAACTTGTACTCTATTATCAGAAGAAATATCCCTTCTAAAATAACAAAGAGTACATCATTTCCTGTATGGTTCACACCAGCATTAATACACATCTTCAAGAATAAGTCAAAAAGCTGGCTCAAATGGAAAACATATAGGAATGTATCTGACTATAGAATATTTTCTATGTATAGGGAAAGATTTAAGTATCTATCACATAAAGTATATAAGGAATATTTAAATAATGTTGAAGTTAGTATTCATGGTAACATAAATTATTTCTGGAAATACATTAATAACTTAAAACGAAACGGTGACATACCTAATACTATGACCTATAAAGATATAACAACTAGTGACCCAAGCCGAGTTTGTAACTTGTTTTCTGATTTCTTTTTATCAGTTTTTGAACCAAGTGATGTTACAGATGACTTGGATGACAGTTGCTATAATGACTTTAATAATGAATAATAAGTAGTATTACATTAACACAGAAAGAAATACTTAAAGAATTACGTTCTCTGGACTCTTCTAAAGGTGCTGGTGTTGATGGTATCCCTCCACTGTTTTTTAAGGAATCTGCATCTACCATATGTTTACCACTGCACATTATATTTAACATTTGCTTACACGAAGGTACCTTTCCTACCATGTGGAAAACTGCCAGAATTGTCCCAGTTCACAAGGGCGGTAACAGGAGTGACATAGAAAATTATAGACCGATTTCAATTTTACCAACTCTGTCAAAGCTTTTCGAAAGACTAGTTCATAATAATATCTATCCCGTGCTACATCAAATAATAATAGAAGAGCAACATGGCTTTGTGTCACGGCGATCTACAACCACAAATTTACTGATCTATATATCGGATTTAATTGAAGCCCTAGATCGCAATATACAAATAGATAGTGTCTATACTGACTTTCGAAAAGCTTTCGACAGAGTTGATCATAAAATTTTATTAGAAAAATTAGCTTTCAACGGCATTCGAGGTAACTTATGGCGCTGGTTTAAGTCGTATATAACGAACCGCACTCAAAAAGTAATTATTAATGGGTTTGAATCTGAATATGTATCTATTACCTCTGGGGTACCCCAGGGGTCTATTTTAGGCCCGTTACTTTTTATCCTTTTTATTAACGACGCTCGGCTCTGCTTTAAGTTTTGTAAGTTCTTACTCTATGCTGACGACCTTAAAATTTATATGCGTATACAAAATAGTAATGATCATACAAGATTTCAAGACGACCTCAATAGATTTACTGCATATTGTAATAAAAATAAACTATCACTTAGCATCAACAAATGCAAAACCATAACTTTCACAAGAAAACGCTTTGTCAGTAATTTCATATTACGTTATGTAATCAAAATTTAGAACATGTTGACTCAATAAGGGACCTGGGAATGATTTTAGACAAAAAATTACACTTAGATTTGCACATTAATAATATTATACGAAAGTCATTTAAAATGTATGGTTTTGTTATGAGATCCTGCAAAGCATTTGTGCACTCCTCAACATACCTTTACATCTACAAATCGCTTATTCGATCGCAACTTGAATACGCTGTGGCAATTTGGAACCCGTACTATAAAAAATATAGTAACGCACTCGAAATGGTTCAAAAGAAATATTTGCGCACTATGCAATATAGATGTTGTCGTTCCCGTGAATCTTACAATACTTTGCTAAAGACACACAATCTTCTCCCACTAACATCTAGGCGAATCCAACTTGAAATGATGCTCTTATTTGATCTATGTCATAGTCGTTATGATTGCATTTCTTTAAATAACAAAATATGTTATAGGACACCTCTTACAACTCATTCTCGTAGGCCTCATCAGATATTCTTTTCTGCAGTTTGTCGCACCAATATTGGTAAGCGTTCACCATTTTATAGACTAGTTGATACATTTAATAAAAACTTTATCTCCGTAGATATCTTTAACGATAAGGTATCGAAATATAAGAAAGAGATCTTTAAACTTTTGCCAAAAAACACCCAAGACTTCGACTATACTTCCTGAGTTTCGATGGCAACATTTAAATTTAAATTTAAATTTAATTTTAATTGTTATTTTTTTTTCTTTTATCTAAAACTATGTAATGATTTCAGAATACATTTTTTACATTACACCTAACTAGTTACTGTTAATAATTGTGGCTATAAGCTGCTATATAAGTAATGTTTAATAATTTTTCTATTCTACCAAACTAAAGTATCTATATTTTGTAAAAATATCTTGTTTATATAACATACTTTCTACCTAGTATTCATGCTATAATTTGTACATTTGCTTTTTACTGAATGTTTTGTTCATTATTAAATCTAGTAATATGTAGTTAACGTAGTTGGTACCATAGTTATTAAGATTAATCTTATGTACTTCTGTTTGGTAATATATACTTTGGTTACTGTTTGTTGACTCAAATAAACTAAAAAAAAAAAAAAAAAAAAATCAATTGATATTATTTTTTTATATTATTTTTTTCCAACTAATATAATAGCCAAACATCACGTCCTCGAGTATTGAACATGTCTCACCAGTTATGCAGTATTCCTGAGGTTTCGGTCGATAACGGAAAAACTGACTTTTCAAAATATACAGAGAGTGCTACGCATGTAGCAGTTGCGTAGAGCTCGCGTAGCACATAGCTACGAGCGTTTATGCCAATTCGAAATTAAGTTTAATTACTTTTGGGGCCTGTTTTACCACTTCCTGATAAGTGCCGGATAGGCTATCCACCACTTAACTTATACCACTCCGATTTTCAGTTTAACTAATTCCAAAATATTATGTTATTAAATGACTTTTGTGTTTGTTAGCTATATTTACGCAGACGTTCAAAGCTAATAAAAAAAAACCAAGTTAACCCGAATATAATACGTGTTTATTAAAACAAAGTTCGAAAACTAAAATTTAAAATTTATTTATTTTATTTATTTAAAATTGATAATATAATATGATGTCACTTCTTCACAGATAAGATAAAATAACACTTCGTAGTCTACAAACTAATGTATTAGATAGAAAATATAGGGTAAAAAAAGTTTGCAATAATGTTCGTACGTTATGTCCTTCATATTTTCTGTTTATTGGCTTTTGGCAACTTATAGCAAGTGTTTTGATTTGTATATCTATTATCTATGTATGATTTGTATCTATTGTAAGTATATTATATGAGTATGTTGAGTAAGTCAAAAAAGACAATGTTTCTAGAGAAGAAATTAGGTACTATTATTATTATGTATGAAGTAAGCTAAGATGATGTAACAAACAAAAGTAATTAATTTACTATACGGGATGTAACAAAACTAAGTGAAAATACTTTGGGGTGTGTATGTTGTGTTCCTTGTTCACTGTGAAAGAAGCAGCGCTGGAAGACCAATTTTTTGTGATTTATATGGGCTGCATGGGCCCCAGCGTCTTGAGTTTCCCCATACAAGAGTAAAATAAAAAAATTGCTCTTGCAGCGCTGCTACTTAATACTTTCACAGTTAACTATTATAGATAAGGGACACATACTCACCCTAAAGTATTATCACGTTTAGTTTTGACTTTTGTTACACCTTGTATAGTTGAATTGTATTATTTTATTTTCTGGAATAAGTGACATTTAAATTATTGGAAAACACTCGAAAATATCACCAACGCGCTTCTATCGCGTATTCTATCTTCTTTATATTCAAAAATAAATTAATATAATATGTTAGAGATAAGAAGCGACATTTCAGTAGCCGAATGTATGCGTATCTGAATACGCAGTGACCAGTGCCCAAGTGGCGAAACGCTAACGCTAACTCTAACGTTACAAAATGTATGGGATTTGACATTAGTATTCGCTAGCGAAGCGATGACTTATGTCAAATCGCATACATTTTGTAACGCTAGAGTTAGCGTTAGCGTTAGCGTTTCGCCACTTGTCTACAGGTACAGGTTGTAATATTGTGGCCGTATAACACATAAAAAATCGGCCAAGTGCGCGTTGGACTCGCGCACGAAGGGTTCCGTACTATTTCAGAGCAAAAGTAGGCATTTTTTTGTGAATTTTGTGAATATTTTAAGTGCCTACTTGCAGCCATTATTGATATAAAGCAAAAAAGGCCAAAAATCACGTTTGTCGTATGGGAGGCGGCAGGCCACCTTAAATATTAATTTTATTTTGTTTTTGTACATATTAACAGAAATACGCAATCTGTAAAAATTTCAGGAGCCTAGCTATAGCGGGTCATGAGATATACAGCTTGGAGACAGACAGACGGACAGAAAAAGAAGTCTCACTTAATAGGGTTCTGTTTTTACTCTTTGGATACGGAACCCTAAAAAAATTGAACAATGTACTGGCAAAATCAGCAAAAAATATACTCTTATCACACGATCACTTCCTTCATAACGTTTTGAAAGCTATCTACACCGTAATAAAACGTTTAAATCGACACTCTGAAAACCTCGGTTTTAAGTATTTGAGGGCGGAATTAAAATATCTCGGGACGTAAAAAGGCTTATTAAGTTCAATATTTTCACAAGTCCTTACAGGCTCCGTTGGTTTTATGCCGTGAAACGCCGGCATATTTTCTGGTAATAAAATTTGTTCAGCCTCGGTGTCGGGCGGGCATATTGACATATCCTTTTCTCTTTAATCATTATTCCAAATAACTGGTAGAAACTATTTTAGAGTACTGTATTGTTAATAATAGTCTACTTAGGGCCTGTTTCACCACTTCCTGATAAGTGCCGAATAGGCTAATGGCTATCCACCACTTAACTTAAGACAGATGAAGTATGGAGAATCTGTAAAAAAGTTGTGAATAGCCTATTTGGCACTTTATCATAAAGTGGTGAAATAGTCCCAATATACCAGATAATGGATACCAGAAACGATAATATTTCAGGCTGATCACTTGATTGCCCGATAAGGAATGGATGCCTCCAAATTCCGATACATTCCCTTCTATGAAGCTAAGCTGACTTCATGTAAACCGGTTACTGTCACTGAAACCGTGTGGGAGACTAAGCCCCAATTTCACCAACGTCTGTTCTGTCAATGAAAAACGAAAAGGGTAACGTGATACTAATTCGAGCGTTACCTTTAACAGTCATTAGTGAAATTGGGGCTAAAGAAAATATTATGTTACATTGCATTTGAAGAACACAAAATTATATCAACTTGTTGGTCCAATCAATGCAAATTCTTGTTGATTGGCTTTATTGTTAAGTTTTAAAGTTTACAATGATCGCTCTTGTAAAAGTTCGATGATATTAATTGCTTACAACTTGCATAGTTAAAGGTAAAATCCCTATTGTGTGTAAAAAAGGTTGACTTTTCCCAATAAAAGTTTTTGAGTTTCAACTTGAACTGTTTTTTATTTCACCATTGAAATGTGAGAGCTCAGAGTGGATGTTTGATATTGATCATGTTGGAAGATAAATAGATTTTTATGAATTTTTCTATAGTATCGGTAAATTTAAGGTTTTGGATTAAAACATAGGTAAATTAGTTACAATATTAGGTATAACCAAAGTTCTATTAATATTATGATGTATACATTTTACTTTTTACTTAAAGCGCCAAAACAACATCAATACAATATATGGATTCCCAAGAAAGTATATGCACCAAAAAAATAGTTTTGACAAAAATACTCATTAAAAAAATCATAATACTATCATGAACATCGACACTGACTATCATTTAGCTATAATTGTGTTCTGCTTAAACAATCTTTTGGGATTTTTAAATGAAATCCCGGGATTCTATTATGATATTTATATTCATCACCGAACAATGACGGTCCCGCAGGACTCGCATCATTTACCGAATAAAAGAGGTAATGACATCGTTATCAGAGTCCTCCCGCGCGGAAAATCAAATCATACCCCAATGTGATACACACTTATTATACGTCGCTTAGTAACGACACACGTGCACACACACTAATAAAAATATTTATATTTATTTCAGCGAATACAAGGGGTAAGTTCTGAAATTTAGCCCAGTATACTGGTCGGTGCATCATGACGTCTTCAATCTACGTCATACTGTTGATTCGTTATGAAATCTACGCCAGTGCATTGACGTGTATAGCTTTATTGACTGTGTCATCCATACTATAATAATATAAATGCGAAAGTGTGTCTGTCTATTTGTTACCTCTTCACGCCCAAACCGCTGAATAGATTTTTCTGAAATTTGGTATGGAGATACTTTGAGTCCCGGGAAAGGACATAAAGTACATTTCATCCCGAAAAAATGTACGGTTCCCGCGCGAATAACGAATTTGGCGCAACGGAGTTGCGGGCATCAACTAGTAAGATGTACGTCACGCTTGTCCTGACTCCTGTGGGTACACCAGAACAGCTAAATTATGTTTGGTACATGGCATCTCCGGTCTTGAACACTGGCCAGTATCTACCTATTACGAGATTTATAAATCCAAATCTATTTTTATGCAAGGATACAAAAATAATGGTACATCCACTATTTATCGAAGTTTTCCAAAGCACACATGAGTGGCTTTTCCTAACGTAAAAATAAATAATCAAAGGATTTGCGAAAACATCAATATTTGTATGATGTTTGTTGTATGAATAGTTTTGTTACGATGAAAAAATGAATGTTTTATTACGGAAACCTTGCCGAAAAATTCTCTTTGATGGAAAAATAGGGGTTATTTTAGACTTTCTATTTGCAGTTTTTTATGTTTTCCACAATAATTATAATTCTTACTAACTCTACAGATTAATAATATATTAATCTGCACTTGTCTGTTACTTCTTCATAGTTAAACCGTTGATCCAATTTGGAAGTTAAGAGATAGGTTCTTTGAACCTCAGAAAAAGACATAATAGTTTTATCCGTAAAAATGTAGAATCCTCGCAGTGAAATTTGTCTATTTTAATATTTTCCAACCCAATAAACCAGTGTAAGTGTTATTTTCAACTTCCAACAGTATTATTCAACCACATATTAAATAATAAAATTTTAATTACATAAAGCATGTATTGACCTTAATTTTATATTGTGTTTTTAGCAAAACTAGGGCACCATGTCTGAACTAATTAGGCGTTGCGTGTGTTATACTAGAGATTTCAGGTTTGATTTACTACCTTAGCACACTTATTTTTTTACAGGAGTTTTTCATTTTTATAATAATTTTTAGTTTTCATCACTTTAAAACGCCTTTTTTGTACAGTAAAAAATACATTTAATATTTGCGACAGACACAAAAATGTGTAACACTGGCTGGATGTAAAAAAATCCAATTATTATTATTAAATTAGCCGGGTAAGTACTCATATCCGCCTACAAGACGCAGAAAATAAATTCGTACCTGCTTTCAGTTTTCCTACTTAAAACTTTTAAAAATATCTTCAAATCCGATGTTACGTAGTTTAGGTACTAAAATCTTTGCAATAACTTTAACAAGGCAGCATCTATGTCTGTTTACAATTCTAAATTTAATAATGTTAATAGTTAAAAAAAACTAAAAACACGCTTTTTATAAAAAACCAAACTAAACTGGCCGTTTAAAGTGGGTCAAAATCGCGCCCAAAGAAGTCGGTTACAAACAAACATACAAACATACAAATTGAAAAATTGAATAATTATATCATCGGTCCTCGTTAAATCTACAAAGTTTGAACGAAATCTGGCTGTTCAAAGTGGGTCAAAATCGCGCCCAAAGAAGTCGGTTACAAACAAATATACAGGTGAAGCTAATAAAAAGCGTATAAAAAGGAACAATTTTCTTTAACAAAGTTCATAATGATTGCCAAATTTAGAAAGTCATTAGAAGACATCTTTTTACAATTACAAAGGTGTCCTTAATTTGTTTTTAATCCGAAATAACGGTCCGGCGTTCAGCGATTTATTATGATCTTAATTACTTTGGTCCGTTGGATTTTCAGCACATTTTCTAGCAGTTTCCTGTTTATAATCAAGTAAAGTAATTAATTAATCCTTATGTAATTTGAAGTAACTATGTAAAAATTAAAATTAAAAGATTTTTTATAAGTTTACTTTAGGAGTATTGTATTTGACATACTTAATATTACATCGAGACAATGAAAGTGGTCAAATGAATGATCCTACTTCAGGATTGTTTGAGGCCATTTTGACATTGATTTAGTATCCGAGAAATGGTTAAGAGGAAGATGGCGGGTTTACGTAATTCGATTAAGAGTGGGTTGCACCGGCTTACTTTAACTTTAACTATAACTTTAACCATAACAAAATGTGAAAAGAACTGTCAAATCCCTAGCATTAACTTTCACTACGCTTCTGGTGCAATTCACCCTTAGAGTGAGTTGCATCAACCTACTTTAACTATAACTTTAACTTTAACCATAACAAATTGTGAAATGAACTGTCAAATCCCTAGCAAATTCACCATATTTGACGATAACCTTAACCTTAACTTTAACTAGGTACGCTTCTGGTGCAATTCACCCTTAGTTAGGTCGAACCTAGCTGACAGGTCATCTAACATTGACTCACATAACCCGACCAAGTGACGTAGGTCCGGCGTCTACCTAAGAATCAATTTTTCTTTCGTGTACGATAAGTACATATTATGGTAATATTACGTTTTCTTAATGAACACTATTTTAAAGAATACCTCGTATGAGTCGTAACATATCCTGATTTTTTAAAAAAATATTAGGTTTTGAAGACACCATCGCTACCTAGTATTAAGGACCAAGAAACAATCAAAGGTTTTAAAGACGCTATCGCCTATCGCTACCTAGTATTAAGAACCAAGAGACAATCGAAGCAGCGGCCTATTAAGAAAATGTCATAGTCTTAATAAAAAAAATATAATTATTTAGAATCATAGTGATGAGTGAGCAACTGAGCACCCTAACTTAAAGTGTGTACTGTGTGTCAGCCCTAACATCAGAACAATCGCGTAATCTATCAAAGGAGTGACGCGGGATGTTGCCAGACGCCACGTCGGGTGTTGTGAATCAATCAGACGCGTCGGATCGGGTGTTACCGACTGGAACGTAGATAGAGTAAACCGACGTGACAGGTTCATATTCATATTTATTACGAGACACGAGTTTATATACCTGCATCTGCAAATTGCTGTCTGGCTTTGTATGTAAAGATAGATCACGTAGACATCTTCTTATAAAAATTACCAGCCCACCCTGGGTTCCTAAACTTTTGTATATTGTGACGACCCGTTTGTTTCTGATATAAATGTATAATATGGTGATGACGCGACGTTAGAAATTCATTTTTGCGGCCTCTAGTAATAGTTGTAACTTGTAGCTTGTACGCAGTATTTTCTTCTTATTATGTATTTCCTCTTGTACGCAGTATTAATGATTAATTTTATCTCAGTGTCCTTTTTTGGAAAATAAAATTAATTTCATTTTTGGTAGTCTATTTTTAAAAATGGAACTACAACTGAAACTGAGTTGTAAAGAAGTCAGTTCAGTAGTCACAATCCTAGGCCAGGGTGAGTCCAGGCGCACAGTTTGGGAAGCCCTGTTCAAACCATTTTGATTTAGTCAAATTAAATGGTTGAACTCACAAAAAAGTTCTGATAATTTCTAAACGTTATGTTAGCTCGTGTTTTGAAATTTCTCACTTAAAATGTTAGTTAAATATTTACATAATTAGTAATTACTAATTAGACAGAATAAAAAGAAAAAAAATACTTACATTGATAAAAATTAAAAAAAATAAATATGGAAAATCCCTGAAAAAAGATAGGTACTATAATTACCTAAAATGGCCAAGAATAATATTTTTTTCGGTAAGTACTTATTATAATGCAACAGAAAATATAATATGGAAAAAACTTATGGAAAACAATCAATCTTAATAGCCGTGTAAAAATATTTTATCAGGTACACACAATAATGAGAAAGACCAGAATATCGTAGAGATTATATTTTGTTCGACGTAAATTTTCATGAACATTTTCCTGAATTTCACTGCATTCCAATGAAAGTTTATTTAAATGCAAAAGCAGTAGGAATGAATAATGTAATCAGGCAGAGGCTAAACGTGCTTAAATTATACCTTAACCGACATTTAAGGAAGTCACGATTAGAATAATTATTGAGGTAAAGTCGTCATTAATTAGAGAGGAATAAAGAAATGTAAATATTTAATCATTATTGCAAGTTTCACCAAAATTGGTTAAGCAGTTTTTGAGGAATTTTGAAAACAATTTCAAAGTCTGTTTTACTTTTTTTAAATACAACTTGTATTTTAGTATACCACAGGCTATAAACTACCACAGTTTATAGTTTATACTATTATTTATAATACCACTAATCTACAAATTGTAAGTAACTATTTTTATTATATTGCTTTAACATCCATAATATATTGTCGTTAATTTTCGTTCGACTTTTGTTTTAAAATTATTCGCTAATAAAATAAAATTAAGAAATTTAAAAAAAACCCCGCCAAACAATTTAAAAAGCAATGAAATAAATAATATTTACTGCCTTTAAGTTCAAATAATTCCTAACTTATGTAAAGTAATATTTTAGTCCATAATAATTATTGTCACGGTGTGTCGGGGGACCGTCAAGTAAACTACAACCAACAACCGCCAAGTCGCTGATTATCTCGATTCAATTAGCTGTGAATTGATCCTTTAATCTATAATGTTATGTGAAATCAAACATCTACATTAGTGGTCCTCCGGGCCCCGGCCCCCGACACACCTTGACAACAATAATTATGGACTAAAATATTACTTTACACAATTTAGGAATTATTTGATCATATAGGCAGTAAAATATAATATTATTTCATTACTTTTTAAAGTTGTTTGGCGGGGTTATTTTTTAATTTCTTAATTTAATTTTATTTCATGCTTTTTAAACTTGTGTTGGTTATAGTGCAGAATTATTCCTATCAACAGAATCATATTCTCATGATTACCATATATCAATGTCCTTTTCGATGAGGCCGTTAATAAATAATATGAGCCCAAACATGAAACCTCCACAAAAAAAAAATTACGTCAAAATCGGTCCACCCGTTTGGATGTTACAATGCCACGGACAGACACACACAGACAAACAGACAGACAGACAGACACGTCAATCTTATAACACCCCTCTTTTTTTGTCGGAGGCTAAAAATAATTAACGATGACAAATTAATTACAGAACGTACTAAAATAATATTGAATTGAAATAATAGTATATTTTTATGTTCACATAATATTATTACTCGTAGCGATGTAAAAATGTTTTTACAACAATTTAACCGAAATAGCGTAAATTCAAAATGTAATTCTGCCTATTTTGGTTCAGTAAGCCTTATAAATAATTTATTCGCCCAAACGCTTTTTTCATTATAGCCACATTTCGTTTACGGCTAAAATACTTTTTAAGAGTCACACGTATGGCGAAACGATTTAAAAACCTCTTAACGCTTCAACGACCTCTGGGCTGATTACGAAAATATGAATATACATACAGGGTGTAGCAAAAAAGGTCATAATACCTTTGGGCATGCACCACAGTATAGCAATATAATATCCCTACAGTAGTGAAACGAATGTACTTGCGCAGCGCAACGGAGGGGTACCCGCGGGGAAGCGGGCGGCGCGGGCCCAGTCCGCCAAACTTCGCGAGTTTGAACGACTTTGCGCGCAGGTGTGACGTTGGCGCGTTTTGTGTTTTGTGTTGTAAAACGATAGCCTGTAACATCTTATTTTATAAACAATGGGATATAACAAATGTTCAGTGTACAGAATATGTAAATCTGATTCAAAAAACAAAAAGGATTTAATTGTCATAAAATATAATATCGACTCACAGTTCACACTAAATTGTGTTGGCCTTGGTGGCATTTATTTGCAATTTGCATCTCTGTTTTATTGTTTACGTTGTAAGAAGTGTAACAAGGAGAGAAACAATTTATAGAATAAAAATAAAAAAAACTGTCAAATACCCTGTTACATACTAATTAGTACCTACCTAGCTAGGTACACAGGGCCACACATCAAGTGTAACATTTTGACCTTTGGACCGCCCTTACCGCGCACGTAATAAGAGCGAGTTTTGAAGTGCTTCTGTTACACCTGACGTGTGGCCTACCGTACCTACCAATTGTTATAATATGATAATTAATTATTGTTGGATATTTTATATATCCGAATGCGTCTTCATTATTTTAATCCTTCGATCGTGGGTTCTTGGAAATTTATTCTTATTCTATTGTGTCTTGCTCACCGGTGAGCTTATGGGGCTTGATAGGTTAATAAAATTTTTAAATCCATACTAATTAGTAATTACTAATATTATAAATGCGAAAGTGTGTCTGTCTGTCTGTCTGTTACCTCTTCACGCCCAAACCGCTGGACAGATTTTGCTGAAATTTGGCATGGAGATACTTTGAGTCCCGGGAAAAGACAAAGGATACTTTTTGTCCTGGAAAAATGTACGGTTCCCGTGCGATTAACGAGTTTTGGCACAACGGAGTTGCGCGCATCATCTAGTAAAGAACTCAAATCATCTAAAAATAAAGTTTCACGTAAATATCTGGCAGTACGACATAATATGTAAATATAACACGCTGATTAATTACAAGCACAATATTTTATTTTTATTTTATTTCCCGTTTCGTAGCAAGTGGCAACCCTGGCATATCTGCTTGGTACTTACACCGGTGGCGGCATCGTGCGACATCAAAGGCGTTTCGTTACTGTAGGGATATTATATTGCTATACTGTGGCATGCACTGTGTATGTGTTCCTATAATATAATGATAATAACATTATTATGTGGAGATTACTGTGATAGTAACAGAGCCGACAAAGATTTTAAAATATTGTATGGGCAAAGCCATTAATTTTTAAGCTATTCCATAGCTTTTATCGCGGGCATTTGAGCGCGTCGACCGAATCGAAAAATTCCGTAACGAAAAAACCTAACACCCCCCCCTCTCCGACCGGCACAGCGGTGCGGCGTTGCCACGGCACGGTGTTTGTGTGCGAGCGACAAAACGTATGCGACTTATAATTGCATAAGTTGATAAAAATGCTATGCAATATAGTTTTACGGTTGCAGTCCCCGAGTTCCACAGGTTTTTTTTCATTTTTTATAGAAAAAAGTAACTTTTTCAGTGCTGCTTTATTACAGTAAAGTATAAGAAACGTAAAAACCATCATCATCATCATCATCATCATCAGCCTATTGCCGTCCACTGCTGAACGTAGGCCTCCCCCAATGAGCGTCAACCATCCCGATCTTGGGCAGCCCTCATCCATCCGCTACCAGCCACTTTCTTCAAATCGTCGGTTCACCGTGCTGCGGGACGTCCTACACCATACGTTTGCCTGAGCGTGGTCTCCACTCTAACACTTGTCTGCTCCATCTACCGTCTTCCCGTCTGCAGACATGACCAGCCCACGTATGGTAAAAACCATAAAGTTAATAATATAATATCTAGCGGAATAGAGAAACAAAGGCCTGAGCAAGCGAGATGTCACTATCAGTAACACAGAACACTGCGTGGTAAAAGAGACGTGTGAATTGTGATATATGACAGCAGAACTCTTTTTTGACGTCCAGTCGGCACTTATCGGCACGTTGACAATTTAATCTCAATAGAATTCATGTTCAATCATGCTTGTGTAAGTGTATTATCATGTATCTATACACATATTATTTTTACACACAGAGGAAAACAAATTTCGGTTTCGTTTGACAGCTCGAGATTGTTGCTCTATTCCGCTAGGTATACTTTATGGTGAAAACACACCTTAAACTTTAAAGTATTCTTCTATCGCTTTGTTTTGTAACACCTCGTATAATGTATACGTCAAAATATATACGTACGTTAATTTACGAACAAAATGGAGCGCATTTCTTCCTTTGTGATCCCGAAGTGTGTTTGACACGGATAAAGTTCACAAATCCAGAGAATTAGGTTCGAAGTTCAAAATACAGTGTGTCGTTAACAGGTTGAAATTTAGATTAGAACTCGCAATGTATGCAAAGTTTTATTAATCTGACACTAACCGTTTGTATGGTAGATAGAAGATGGACGGAACCAACGGATGGACGGAAGATGCAACTAAAAGATGCAACTACAAAAAGAATCACCATGCTACGTCTTACACACACTACACTACTTACAGCTACTTGACGAGATAATCTTAGGGCCGGGACACATAAACACGATACGACGTCGTGTCGTACCACGATGCGTTACTGCATTGATTTTCAAACTAGGGGGCGCGCCCCACTAGGGAGGCGCGAAGACATGATGAGGGGGGCGCGGGCGCCGGTGGCGGTTTTACTCCAGAGTCCAGATGCCCGCGCATTCCCGCGACGTACGCGAATTGGAAATCTTGTCAAAAACTTGTCACCTGAAGAGGGCGACTAACCCAAAAAATCAAACATTGTCCTTCTCAATAACTCAATAAATATACAACATTTTAAAAATCCGCTAGGTCGGTTTCTCAATGATAGAATTTTTACAATGTATTAAAATATTAACTGAGTTAAATGCACGGTTATGGCAATGTATGAAAAATTCGTGAAAATTAGATGCATCTTTTTTTTTTTTTTATGATATCGTTTTTTTGCTCAGATCGGATTCTTGGAAATATAATGTAGTATTTAGTTTTAGAAAATGAAACAATTCGGAGCTTGATTTCAAGTATAACAAAGAATTATAAAATCGTCAATTTTGGGTTAGATAGAAGTAAGTATGTAAATTATTTTATAATGAAACATCTGAAAATGTATTTTTGGTCTTTATTATTTTATTTTACAATAGCTTGGCGAGCCCACTTGCTACTACTTGCCCTGGGCGGCCCTGGGCCGAAGGGAGGCGTAAGCACTAAGCATGTTCATTAGGGAGGCGTGATACATATAAGTTTGGGAACCTCTGCGTTACTGTGTCAGTGCCACAGTTGTTATTCAAAATTCACCGCCAATCATTTCGGATGGATTTCTATCCGTCACAAACGAGTTGTATAACACACATAACACAAACACACACACACACGCACACACTACATAATATTACATAATCGATCGCAAATGAGTAGCTGACATAACCAACATAACGTAATTATCTTCGCTCATCTCTCTTATGTCACATAAGTGAGATAGCTGCTAAAGTTCAAACAAAGTTAAAGTTCAAACATAAAGTTAATATACCTAAGGTATATTAACTTTATGAACATTTATGAACATTTATGACTTCAAATGGTGAATTGAGGCACAAAACATTATTAAATAAATTTTATTTATAATATGAAAATGTAAAAGTTTGTATGAAATTCAGTGCCTTGTTATTTTAATTAAACCTAATCTTAAATATAAAAAATAGTCAGTCAGTAAATAGTCAGAAAGCACCATCAATATGATTTTAATTATATATTTAAAATATTCTTTCTCGAACAGAATTTCCATACTTCCATACTTATCTTACAACGATCCAAAGATTTTCATGAAATTTAGTATATAGGGGGTTTCGGGGGCGATAAATCGATCTAGCTAGGAATTATTTTTAGAAAATGTCATTTTATTCGTGTTTTATGGAATACCGAGCGAAGCTCGGTCAAATAGCTAGTAATATTGTAAATGCGAGAGTGTGTCTGTCTGTCTGACCGTCTGTCTGTCTGCCTGACAGTTACCTCTTCACGCCCAAACTTCTGGACCGTTTAGCTAAAGTTTGGTATGGAGATACTTTTTAAGTATCCCAGAAAAATTTACGGTTCCCGCGCGATAATCTTGGTGCAAAGGAATTGCGGGCACCGACCCCACCCCCCAGATATAGCCTGCTGTCTGCTATATCTGGGGGGTGAGCCAAGATCTTTTCTTTATCGCTTCTTTATAGAATCGCCGATAAAAATGTGTGGAATTGACATAAAGCGAGTCGACCGTCAACGTAATATTAACGAACGCTTATGCCAATTCCATACATTTTGATCGGCGGCGATTCTATAACGAAGCGAAAACGAAAAAGTCTTGGCTAAATGGCCAGTAAATATAACATAGTAGGGTTTAACTAACCTAACCTAACGTTGCATTGTAACAATCGCCTGTCGATACAGCGCCCAGCTCAGCGGGCTGCCTGCTGTCTGCTATATCAGGTAGAAACGTAACGAGACAGTTTATTGCCAGGTTTATGATGGCCGACATTTTATTCTTCTATTTCACCTTTACTACCTTATTTTTATCTCCATTTTATCGGTAATTTTCATGTACGTTTCATAGAAAATAGAGGGCAGCTGTTTATAGATAAGCAATATTATTTCTCTGAATACAGTAAATAATTTATTAAGAAATTACAGTTAATTTATTAAATGCACGTTTAATATCTATGGTATCCGGTTATTATGGTAGTTGCCTGGATTCAGAAAATACCTTGGTACAATTGTTTTTTTAAACCTTTGCCTTTGTTCCGTACAGACATTTTAACTCATTAATTACTATAGTAACAAAATAAGACAAAACATAAAAATATGAGTTTTTAGTGCAACAAGTATCAAATAATTTGCAATTTGCAAATATTTTTAATCATGTAACTAGTTTCTAGCAGGTATAGAATTAATAGCAAAATATCGTACATTCTACAAGTTCAAATAAACTTTACTTCGCTTGTATTCGAGGTACACAAAAATATATCAAAATAAATGAAGGATTATGTTTCGATGAACTATACTTTTAATTTACGAAACGTGCTTCAACAAGCTGATGAGGTATTGAAAAAGAAATTGGCCCTTAAGCCCTACACTTACATGGAAATGGACTTATAGAAATTGAAGATACTGAAATACATATTTTCTCCAAATCCTTATTTCTTTGTGTCTCGATTGCTTATTTTGTCGCAATTTACTTATGTTCTCTCATATAGCTATTTTATAACATTTCGTTTCAGTTATTGTATTGATAAATACGTTATTTGTTAAAATGTTGTTTTTTTATAAATTAAATAAAAAAATCTAAAATTATATTAATGCGGAAGGCCGCAGGCAAAGGATGGCCAATAACAACCCTCTAAAAATATTACCATCGAGAAGAAGTACTTATAGTTACAAAATGTTATATTATTAACCGTTAACCCAGTTTTCTAATGTACCAATCAAGGACAAAAGTGCTAGAAAAGTCCTAGAAAATTGATTCTAAAGTATGTATTTAAAACAGCATGTATCTTTTTATTAATTTAGAAAACCGTCGTAATACATCGATCGTGGGAATCGTAGACACAATAGATAATAAATTGTTATGCGGCACCTGGGTGCCGCTTGGGGTTTGTTGGGTTAATGATTAATCAAACCAATTAATCCAACAAACCCAACAATGGGCGACGGTAGTTGCTTACCATCAGGTGACCCGTTTGCTCGTTTGCCCCCTTATTTAATAAAATTTAATAAAATAAACCCTGCAGTCCCCCCGAAACTGATGCGATTTTGATTTACGAGTCTGATTAGTTTCAAATTCAGCCGCAGCACGTTCGTGCGCTAGTATAGCTGTCAGGAGTGGGAAAAGCCGTTGAGATCGAATTAGTTTCAAATTGAGCCGCAGCACGATTTTGCGTTAGTTTAAATTATATTTCAGGAGTAAGGCAGCTGCTTAATATTAGACTTCATTTCACAGATGAAATGCACAAAAAGCCATAACTTTTCACTGACAGGATATTTTTGATTGCGGTCTGGTTATAATCATTCAGTATTTAGTAGACAATTTTACTATATAGGTCTCGTCAGTGGTGCACATTTGGACCAAACTGCATACATTTTATGTCATAATCCTTTATCCTAGAAAAACACACTACTAAGAATCTCTGGATATATTTACGTGGGTGCAATCCGAGGGGAAAAGATAGTAAATAGTAAAAATATAAAACTGTTTCGCCGCCACAGTTAATTGTTCCTACTAATAGATATTGGCTCCGCTCGCCTGGAATAGACAAGATAGCGTCGGTGTCCGGAATTAGCGATAACAAGAAAAACATGTGTTTATGATAGGAACCGATATATTCTCTGATAGAAACCAATACATTCTCTATTTGTTTTGAGAAGTAGTTTTGATACGAACTTATCTAAGAATCGTTGAGGAACTTTATACATATTATAATGATTTGACTATTAATAAATAATTATGATAACCTAACACGTAGAAATAATGCAATTTTTAATGGCAACTTGTCTTCTTTAGTCACGTAACTAAAAAGTAATAACTAATATTATGTTTTATATATTGCACAAAATATAGCGCCTCAATCCTGCATCGCGCTATCAAAGTTTCTGAGAACGGCAACAAATTAACATCTTGCCGTAATGTACGTTTGAAATGACGTCGGTGGGCTTCAGCCTGAGTCAACCGAGCATGCTATCTCGCTCGGTTGGAAGATCTTAGTTTTGGGATTTGCGTGGCGGCCGATATAATATTATGATATTATATGGGATATCTCGTTGCCGCATATATTATAATATGCGATAGAAACACGATTCACGGTAGCTTGTAAAATACCATTAGATTTCTACTGTTTTGGTAACCTAAATAATATAATTGTTATTAATAGTCAGGGTGCCCTAGAACAAATTTTTTTGTGATTACTAACAAGCAAATTTTTTGTGAGTAGCTACATTTTGATAAGACGAACAACATTTTTATTTTCGAAAAATCTTGAAAGTGGTAGCTGAAGGACATAGAAAGAATTTCATACTTTGACTTGATGGTCCTAAAATATGGATTGTTTTATTTGTAGGACAAGGTTACTCTTGAATAATATAACTATTAACCTACCAATAATATACAAAAAATCAGCTGGTTAAGGTTCCGTTTTAGGGTTCTGTAATCAACAAAACTTGATTGATTACTGTACCCTAAAACGGAACCCTAACCAGCTGATTTTTTGTATATTGGTAGGTTAATAGTTATATTATTCAAGAGTAACCTTGTCCTACAAATAAAACAATCCATATTTTAGGACCATCAAGTCAAAGTATGAAATTCTTTCTATCTCTGTTAGCTACCACTTTCAAGATTTTTCGAAAATAAAAATGTTGTTCGTCTTATCAAAATGTAGCTAGCTACTCACAAAAAATTAGCTTGTTAGTAATCACAAAAAAATTTGTTCTAGGGCACCTGTACTATAAGTAATGCTTACGAGGCCCGAGGCTTTCATTTTAATTTGTCTAAAAATATAGCATCATTTTCTTTTGTCTGAAAATACCTAATACTACCTAGATACATTTTATACGCACTTTTAGCAATTTCAAAAGGAAATTGTCCCAAAAAGTGATAGCGAAAGTTGTAACAGCGCAAAAAGTTGTAAAGGGTTCGCAGTCTATTAGTCACTGTCAGCGCCGATACAGTTGTAGGCTGACCCGGGCCGGGGGAGGGAACACCATTTAAACTGTACTCTGATTCTACTATATAATGTGGCAATAAAGCTGCTTCGTTTCTTGTTCCTAATTAGTAATTAACAATAATTTATTGCAAGAATAAAAATATACGAAGGTGCTACACTTACTCATAGATAGCAACAATCTTAAAATATGTATGTAGCAATGGCATGCAAAATAATATAGCGGCCTGTCACACCCACTCGAAAAAACGTACGCTTGAGTAAGGGTGGATTGCACCAGAGGCGTAGTTAAAGTTTAAGTTAAGGTTATCATATATATGGCGTCAATTATAGACTTTTACTAGGGATTTGACAGTTCATTTGACTTTTTGTTGCAGTTAAAGTTAAAGTTGTTATAGTTAAAGTAAGTTGGTGCAACCCATTCTAAGATAATCAAAGCGACATATTTTAAGAGACTCATGAGAATAGGCGCTCACTTCATTTCCTATCAAACAGTAGCATTAGCATTTTCATACGTTAAACAAACGTCTTAACTCATAACTCCTAAGCATAACGTTGTTTGGTTTTGTAGTTTTTTAGGACTAAATACAAGGAACGAAGTTGCGTTAATATTGAATGAAAATGGTAGAATTGGGGTAGTTAAGTCATCGTTCCGAGCTGAGTTGAGTAAGTATTATGGAAATAAACCCAGCCATTATTTACCAACCTGAAACGACCTTACTAATATTTTAATCGCGAAAGTGTGTCTGTCCGTCTGTTACCTTTTGATGCTAAATGCGCAGAAGCGATTAGGCTATACTGCTTTGAGTTCCTGGAAGATAGTTTTTGTTTTAAAAAATGAACGGTTCCCTGCGATTATTTGGGTAGTTTATAAAATGCATGAAGTAGCATTATCACTAACATATTATGTTTGCGAGAGCAACATCAAAGTCGGAAAAGAACAAACATCCACAGAATGCCAAAATAATTAACTTTTTTATCTGCGTAAAAAGATTTAATTACAATTTAAATTAAATACGTTATATTCATTTAACGTCCTGAAAATAATTTCTTTAAACGTTTATTTTTCAATTCGCTTTAATTCGCACATTGGAATCTTTATCGCTAGGACTTTGAACAATGAAACAAGTTTTCTTTGACTACCCACAAACTTGGAAATATTTAGATCAGATTACGGCGCTCTTTTGATTTAAGACCGAAAGTCTGACTTGAACTTTAACCGCATAATTATTTTGCGCCAGATCGGATACGGAATGTTTTTTAATAAGTAGATTTTATGGAATTAGCCCCATAATACTACACAATACTCTTTTTTGTGTCTTTTCCTATATTATTTTGAATAAACCGTCAGCCAAATCTGTAGATCCTCCCCTTTCGAAGAAAAACTTATAGCCATCGCCAATAGTATGAATATAATATGTTTTGCTACATATTATAATATGTGAATATTAAATACATAATTTAGCTAAATCAGTAAACAACATTAAAATCAAAATAGCTGCCTCTGAGTAAATATTACTGGAAGTAAAGGTGGTTTTCCGAATCTCACAAATGTTATGGTCATGAAAGTGACATTAAATTGTTTAAAATTTTGTCGGTCGCATGCGCGAGCGGCGAGGTCGGAAAGCCACCTTACCTTCTACGAGCTACGTGCTATGACGCTACGAAATGCTACGCCCGCGTAGGCTCGTAGATGCAGCACGTGCACGGTGCAGCACATGCACATTATAGTGGTGAGTACCACTATAATCCGGCAGTTGACAGTATATTTAAAATTTTAAAATAATTATTCATTATACATTTATTGATAAAAAGTCTAATACAAAACAAATAACGAAAAAATAATTATTGATTTATTTTATTTTACTTACATTGAAAAAAATTGGATTTCTTAAATTTAAATCACGTGACTGGAAACGCCGATCAGAAGCAGTGACGTCATCGTTCAGTGTCAAACTCAATTATTGACAGTTGTTAGGTTATGACCAAGGTTATGACTTAAGTTGTCAAAGTCATTACTTGTTGTTTTGTTTCATGAACGATGACATCACACGTGATCACGTGATCATAATGCCGCGTTTTTGTGACATATTTTGAATTCAGTATTTAAAACATTCCGCGAAGTAAACCTCAACCTTTAAGTAAATGAGTGAGTGTCCGCATAGGCATGCGTACAGCGCCTCCCTCCTCTCCCACACTGCCTTAGATGCGTACGTCCTACTCTATGAACAACGTCCGTCCCAGACGGACGTTGTTCGTAGAGTCAGGTAGAGTCCACATCCTGAGGATGCTCCGGTGTTGGGGCGAAACGCGCGTCGAGGTTTTTAACCTGCATGGTGGTGAGGGGCCTTGCACGGATTTGCCAACATTATTGCTTGTTTGGTGGTGGTGTTGCAGGTTCTTGCATGCGAGTGTACGCATAGGCAGTGTGGGAGAGGAGGGAGGTGCTGTACGCATGCCTATGCGTACACTTACTCATTTACTTAAAGGTTGAGGTTTATTTCGCGAATTATTGCTAAATAATAACAAACTAAATTTTAAAACAATTAAGGGCAAGTTAAAGAGAGTTATAATTAATATTCCCTGAAAAAAAGAAGCATCGCTACTCAGCAGTCAGCAGGTAGCCAGCTCATAATAGGTATATTATTACTCCACGCTGCTCTACTTAACAACAAAATAGTTTATGAAAATCTTTAGTAAATTCTGTTGCAAATTCTATACAAGGCGTAAAAAATTAATTTCAATATAATAATAACCAATAACCATGTTTAAATAATATTATAGACGACCTCTGTGGATCAATAGTTGTGCGTGTGGTGGCTCAAGCCGGGGGTTCCGGATTCGAATGCCGCCGACGGAATAAAATATAGTCAAATAGTTAAGATGTTATTTAAAATTTTTATAAATATAGTCAATTTGTTTCTTCGCATTCGTTCGTTCATATAATAAGTTTAACACTTTATTAGCTTTCCTTTTTTTCTAGTTTGCATTTCTTTAGTATGGATTTTGTCTAATAACATTTTAAATCTTTAAACCTCTATTTTTTTTTCAAAAATATTAACAAGTTATTGCATTGTCTTTAGCTCTTAAGTCGTATGCAAATTTTCGAATTAAATAGACCACTGGAGATAGGTAAAAATTGTGTTCAAAGATTCCGTTACATACGTACAGCCCAAGATAATAAAAGCATGTTAAAAATCCATCCTGTAGACGTGCAACCTGATTCGTAGGCTTAACGGAGGCTCGAAGGATAAAAATAGTACGGAATATCAATCATTGTCCTCCAAGGACCAAGATTGATGTCTCAGAACTTTTGGGACCCTTGTTACCGCCTACTGTCCAAAAGTGTCAAACTATTTTTCATGTACATTGCATTTTATACGCTTTTCAGTACATTTTAACCGATGTAGATTTATGGCCGTTCCCTATATTCAATCTATCTCTAGTTTGACATACAACCGATCGCAGCTGACATAGAATTGACATAAAATATATGGAGCTAATGTCTAATGTGAGCTATTCCTATCTCAAGTAAGTGATAGATCAAATATTGGGAACGGCCGTTAGAGCGTCCGTGGCCTAGTGGGAAGACCTTTGGCTTGCACTTGAGAGGGTGCAGGTTCGATCCCGGGTGGAGGCGTGTACCAATGAGATATTTTCAGATCTCAAGTAAGTACATATTAAGCACGCTCGTACGGTGAAGGAAAACATCGTGAGGAAAACCCGCCCTTAGTTGGTCCCAGACGTATTGACTAGTTCTTTCCTCTGGACTAAGCCGACTATGTTGCGAGAATGCTGTATGTGCTTGGGCAACCATACGGACATTTACAGTCTTGTCACAGGCACTAGAGTATTACCCATCAAGCCCCGGGCATCAAGCATCAACCAACAGTTTCCGAGAAAAAAAGCATTTCAAAATTTTTTTATTCATTTTTTGGATTTCTCAAAAACAGCAATTAGCGCGACCTTTTTAATTTTTCTGTGACCTCTTGACATGCCCCCCTAACGATTCATCACGTCAAATAACGGTAGGTCTTTATTCGGAGGGCACTCAATTACGTTAAATTGACCGTCCGACGTTACGTTAAATTGACCTTAGTGCCATCTAGGGGACATAAAGGAAAGACCAAAAAAATTTTTTTTTTCTGACGGTGACATGTGGGGTATGAAATGAAAGAGCTGTGTTAGCACATTTCAAATATGTAAGCATTATTAGCTATTTCTTACGGGTTTGCCAGCAATCAGCTGATAATTGCAAGATTTCATAAAATCAGTTCAATACAATATGAAACAATATTATTACTAAATTATCCCCGATCATTTGAGGAATTGTATTATGGTTAAGAAATTTATCGAGCGAATCGCAGCCCCAAAAAAATTGAAAAAAAATTAAGTTTACAAAACTAAAACCCGACTACTAAAACACGCTCTAAAAAGTGAAAAACAAGAAAATAGTAATGAAAGTTTAAAGGATAGCCGTGGTCGTATGCCACCTACTGTATCAAAATGGATAATAATAAAATTAAAATGGCATACGACCACGGCTATCCTTTAAACTTCCATTACTATTTTCTTGTTTTTCACTTTTTAGAGCGTGTTTTAGTAGTCGGGTTTTAGTTTTGTAAACTTAATTTTTTAAGATTCTTTTTTCGTTTACAACTTTGGTTTATGATATAAAAAGAAGTTTAAATTAATTTCTCAAACTTATAAACCTTTTACTTAATTAAGGGGTTTTCAGGAAAAGGGGGTTACTTTAATGTACCTACTACATTAATTATTAAAGCTTATATTTTGTACGAAAAAATTAAGCCTGATTAAAAAATGAAGTATGGACGCTCGGTTTTATGCCGTCATTTTTAATTTGGTAAAAACAAGGTAATGTTGTCTCAACGTGGTCTCAAGGGGATATCGTAAGATAATTGGAAAAATATATTTTAATAACCGAATTTACTGCGTGTAAACACAAACTTTTGCTTTTGTTTATACATTATTTCAATCCAGTAATCCCATACAATACTGGATTGCTGAATAATGTTAACGGCCACTGGAATGCAATGGAATGCACTGATATGCAATTCACAATATGCTGGTTTACATTATTCCAGTAGCAATTTAGCGCTGGATTGGATAACTGGATTTTAAATTGGCCTTTAGGTAATATTTGAAAAACCTAGGTTTTTGAAGTAAAGCGCATTAACTATACCTCTCGCGAACCACTTGCAATATTTAATTGGTTCCGTCGATTCAGTTTGTAATAAATTTAATATTATACTTATAGTGATAGTTTTTGATGAGACACACAAAAATGTCGAAGAAAAAACTAAAAAGAACAAAAACTACTATTTGGAGCCTATTTATGCCTTTTCGATAGGTGAAAAACAAGTAAAATAAGTCGTAATTTGAGCGTTTATGTTCTGTTTCATGACTTTAGTCTAGTAGTACTAGATAAAGTCTTAATTATTCATATAAAGGGTGAATTTCAACATGTCGATATATTTTTTTTTTTCATTTCGGTGAACTTTTTTGTTTCTATGTTTTTTTGAGTTTTTACCAAAGTTTCCTCTCAATTTTAATGTTTTATGACTACGAAACTAATGACAAAAAAATTGAATAGTAAACAAACGTAGCACACACGTTTTTTAAGTAACAGAATCGGCGTACAGTTTGTATTCGCTTGTGTGATTGCTGTTAGCAAAGACCAATCCTTACTTTGAAAACCTCCAAATAAATATAAAGTTCAATAAGGTACCGTTGATAGCTGTTTGCGACACTAAATCAAAAATCCAATTCCCCGTGACACATCAACAATAACCAACAAATAACACCAACAAACAAAACAAACAAATAACAACAAATCGGGCTCAAAGTTTCTTTAATAAAAATGGTATCGGCCAAGTTTTTCAAAATATTTCACGAATTAAACAGCGCGAAGTTTGCGAGTTATATTATACAATATGACATTCGCTTTCCAAATACTTTGTGGTGGAATTCTTTTGTTGAAAAATGGCTGGTAGTCTGAAATATCTTTTTGGATTGTTAATTTTAAACTTTGAATATCTTTTTATAGTTCACTAGCTGTCCCGGTGAACTTCGTGTCGCTTTAAAACCTTCCCTGGACTTCTACGAATATTTTAAGACTAAAATCAGCCCAATCCGTTCAGCCGTTTTCGAGTTTTAGCGCGACTAACACATTTGAAAATCAATTTTTATAAATAAGAAGAAGAAGAGATATACTAGATGTCCCGGTGAACTTCGTGTCACTTTTAAACTTTCCCTATAATGGTACGGAACCCTTTGTGCGCGAGTCCGTCTCGCACTTAGCCGATTATTATATATTACTAGCTGTCCTGGGCCTGTAGACAAGTGGCAAAGCGCTAACGCTACATAATGTATGGATTTGACATCAGTATTCGCTAGCGAAGTGATGACTTATGTCAAATCGCATACATTTTGTATCGTTAGCGTTAGCGTTTTGCCACTTATCTAAGGGGGCTGGTGAACTTCGTGTCACTTTAAAACCTTCCCTGGACTCCAAGAATTATTTTAAGACTAAAATTAGCAGAACCGGTTCAGCCTTTATCGAGTTATAGCGTTACTAACACAATTGGAAATCCAATTGGTTGGTCTCTAAAAATCTGGTTGAATCTGCTATTTGATTGAATAACTAGCGAATTCTATATAATATGAAACAATTTCATTTACAGTCATTTAATCAATTATTATAGCAGATTCAACCAGCTGACTGTGAGTTGTGACAGATGTTACATAATTATAATTATTATAATTTGAGTAGGTATATCGGAGACCAGAATAAAATATATATTAAACTTTGAAGTTTGAGATAGTAAATAAAGAGTCATAAAGTCCTAATTTTAAAGGGTTGAGTCATATTCATGAAAAATAATTATCATTAACTTGGCGGACGGCTCTGCAAACCATATACTAATTTATGACGTAATAAATTATTGTCGGTCCGTCCGGTTCATTAATTTGATGACTTTTGGTCATAAACGATTTTATTCGGTAAATAAATGGGATTATGACTATTTTCTGCTTTAATTTGTGCCCCCTTATACAAATCGAGATTTTTATTAACCCGACTGCCAGGAGGGTTATGTTTTTACCCAATTTGACAAACAATTTGATCGTTTACAGGGCACTTAACGTATTTCTAGTGTTGCAAATAGCTAAATTTTCAACTCTTTAGACCTTTGAGTACCTTAACTACTCGACAAAAAACTCCATAGGCAGAGAAGAAGATAGATCGTGCCAGCCCACTACAGCTCAAATGAGACATATTTTGAGCTGGAGTGGGCTGGCACGATTTAGTTTGTACTATTGATATCAGTGCTATAACGGCCCGGCCGCATCTGCGTGTATCGTCCGAAGCTTCGTGCGATGAGACGATACTATTGGAAGATACACGCAGATCGTCCAATAGTATCGGTTTTAGCGCGAAGCACCACGCATATGCGGCCGCGACATTAGTGTAAAGCTCTGGTTGAAAAAAAGACCTTTGACTCCGAATAATAACAATAATCATTCATCTCGACTCATGAGATCGATGTTATGATTTCCTTCTGATAGCGAACTTAAGTAATACTTGACTGGAGAATAATGGCCGGCTTACAGTATTCCAAAATCCAATCCAGTGATCCAATACAGCGCTGGAATAATGTAAACTGGCACTGAATGCACTGGAATGGAATAATGTAAACCCGCTATAATTTAACTTGTGTAGATGAGAGACTGCAAAATTAATTAGAGGTATTAACAGCTCTGATCCAGCTAAATTAAGTGTCACGTAAAGGTGAGTCACCTATATTTGTAAAGTCTGTGTAGCGAATACTAAAGGCTCTAAGTAAGTTCTAGAACTATAAAGAAGTATTAACGTTGTGTCGTAAACCGTTTCAGCATTAATCTTCTGGATTATGCGACCTGTATCCCACAGATATAGAGAGTTGATTGCGTTCCTCTAGCAATCCTAGTTGCGGTGCGTAGTGTCCCATAGAGATAGACAGTAGACCCAGTTCCTTTAGCAGTATATACAAGGATGTTTCGGTGCGTAGTATCTTATAGATATAGAGAGATCGAGTTCATTTAGTAATCCTTTCGGTGCGTGTTTGAAATTAGAACTACATGTAGTTGATGGTTAGAAGATATATTTATATCTAAGTTTTTTTTGTAATACAGGGTGCCATTAAACCTTCCTGCCAAATTTTGATATATTGATCCTTGTTAAAAATAAAAATACACGTATTTTTTCTTTTATAATCACCTACTAAAATGTTGAGAAATAGCTTCCGAAAGTTATCCTAAAAAACACTACAGAGTACAGTTAATGGATACGATGCGACGCTCGCGCGTGACGTGCCCCCACGCGCGTGCCTCCCCCCGCGTCACCCCCGTTTATTCCCCTGCGCCGCGAGTGACCGTTCTGCAACTTTTTTAAACGGGATAAAATATTGTCATTATAAAAAATAACACCCAATTTTTTTAACGGTACTCAAAGTATCTCCATGCCAAATTTCAGCAAAATCGGTTTAGCGGTTTGGACGTGAAGAGGTAACAGACAGACAGAAAGACAGACAGACACACTATCGCATTTATAATATTAGATTAGTATGGATTGACAGAAGCGTTGTCAAACGTCGAATAAAACTTTTTGAACTGTCTATACTGGTGCTGCCGATCTAGCGTGAAAACGTTGCTTAACTAATTATTTTATTAAATTTTGACTACAGGCGGATCCTAAGGCCCGTATAAATAGTGAGTACTCAGTACTTAAGATGCGACCCGGTCTCAAGACACGGTTCGGCCCTGTGATTGGGCCAAATTTTGACAGCCAACCAATCACAGAGCCTAAACCGTGTCTTGAGACCGAGATGCATCTTGAGTACTGACTATTTATACCGGCCTAAGTTTCCATAATTAACGCTCATCGCTTAGTCTTTACTCTATGTCTCCGACGTAACCAGATCCTAGCAATATTTTAAAGCAAATCTAAATAATACTAATGGCAACAATAATGTTCGCTATGGAGCCTGAATTATTATAATGTTTTATTACTAAAGCTCTAGCTTCTACAGTCTACATTGTAATTGGCTTCGCCCTAAGGATTTCGAAACATTATATTCTAGCCTGTAATATTTTTTGAATTAATTAACTCTATGTAGAGTCTTATTATCTTTTTTTTATGAAATAAGGGGGCAAACGAGCAAACGGGTCACCTGATGGAAAGAAACTTCCGTCGCCCATGGACACATCAGTAGAGCTGCACGTGCGTTGCCGGCCTTTAAAGAGGGAATAGGGTAATAGGGGAGGGTAGATTTCCGTCGCCCATTTGTGCCGAAGCATGGCTCTCCCACATTCTGCTGCTATCTGATTTTTTAAACAATATTTTGCTTTTTCATACGCGTACAGAAATACGAGGTACAAAGTACATACTTATAACATGCTTATAACATAACATTATCGTTTTAAAACACGACGTGAAAAGTCACCAATAAGATTTTCCGAGATAATTTTCATGATATTTTCTGAAATCAAGGGATACTTTTTGATGTGAGTCGGCTCAGCCTCTTTGTAGCTCTGCGTTGCATAATTTGTGGACCATACGAAACACTTCAAATAATAAAGCTCATTGCACTATACAACATGACTGGTGAGACATTACCGATACTTATGGAGAGTACTCTGTACTCGATTCTCATTATAATCTATACATATAATAAAACTGTAGAAATGTGAATTCTGTACATTAAAGATATTCAAAAAATAATAAGCGGGGGGTGTCACTAGATCGCTATAGAAGCCAAAAATGTGGTTAGTTTTTTGTCTGTCTGCCTGTCTGTCTGTCTGTCTGTCTGTCTGTCTGTCTGTCTGTATGTTTGTTCCACTATCACACGAAAACTACTGATCCGATTTGAATGCGGTTTTCGCAGATATATTTGTCTTCTTCCAACGCAACATCTGGTGTATAAACTCCCCTCCCCTCTAAGGGACTAAAAAGGGGGTCAGATTTTGTATCAAATTTTTTCAATTAAATAATTATACACTTTACTTGCACTTATTCCACTTTATTTTAATAGATTTATTACAGAATTATAATATACACGACCGGTTTCGAAAAATTCATCATCAGGTGTACTGCAGGTAATTTTAAATTTTTAAAAAATTTGTAAACAAAAAATGGGTTGTCAGTTTACAAATGTTTACAAATTTTTTAAAAATTTAAAATTACCTGCAGTACACCTACCTGATGATGAATTTTTCGAAACCGGTCGTGTATATTATAATTCTGTAATAAATCTATTAAAATAAAGTGGAATAAGTGCAAGTAAAGTGTATAATTATTTAATTGAACATGAATTTCCACCAAGAAGTGACAGTACATTCAATTTTTTCTTTAATAGACATACTTCATATTATTAACTGTATTTTCCAACTTAACATCAGGTGTACACAATTTTTCCCCCCACCCCTCTTAGGGGACAAAAGAGGGGGTAAGATTTTGTATCAACTGATGAAGTAGAAATACTTTAAATGGCAAAACAACATTTGCCGGGTCAACTAGTTATGTAATAAAATTAGGTTCTTATTTTTTTCCGAATTTGCCAAAAATAAATGAATCATGGATACTAAGTAAATTACGCGGCTAGGCAAGTAGGCATACTATGCGGCCGGTGCAGAGGCGTGCGCTACCAAAGAAACACCACACAACTACCCCTCCCGCTCACGGTGTCCATGCGTTGGGTAAATAATTATTTAACTTTAAGCTACATTTACTCAGTGATTAATTGATATTATTTTTTTATATTATTTTTTTCCTACTACTATAATAGCCAAATATCACGTCCTCGAGTATTGAACATGTCTCACCAGTCACGCAGTATAGTATAGGTACTAGATGACGCCCGCAACTCCGTTGCGACTTGCGCCAAAACTCGTTTGTCGCGCGGGAACCTTACATTTTCCCGGGACCAAAAGTATTCTATGTCCTTTCCCGGGACTCAAAGTATCTCCATGCCAAATTTAAGCAAAATCAGTTCAGCGGTTTGGGTGTGAAGAGGTAACAGATAGACACACTCTCGCATTTATAATATTAGTATGGATAGTAATAATTGTGACAATAAAAGAAAGGAATGATGAACATGTCAATTCACACGCATGTTCGTCTGTACATAATATTTCATTTTCGTTAATGAGTACCGCAATAGTGAAGGGCCGCTCGAATTGTTGACTGCCATAGTGTTTCAAACAGCTCGGACCCCTTGGAATAACGCCGAGATGTGGCTTCACTCTGCATCCTCTATCGGTTGTATCATGGGGAGTGCTCTGAGGAATTGTTCGGAATCATACCACCTGCAACGTTTCGCCATCGTCCTACGCGTAAAACATACCATCCTCATCACCTTGATGAGTGGCAGTCTTCCACAGTGCGTTTTTCGCGTAACTTTCTGCCGCGCACTGTAAAACTCTGGAACGAACTGTCACCAGCAGTATTTCCGGACCTATACGACCTGCAAACCTTCAAGAAAAGAGCGTATTCCCTCTTAAAAGGCCGGCAACGCACCTGCAGCTCTTCTGATGTTGCGAGTGTCCATGGGCGAGGGTAGTTGCTTACCATCAGGTGACCCGTTTGCCCGTTTGGCCCCTTATTTAATAAAAAAAATATATATTACGTCAAATTAGGACTCATCTCGTCATTATATTCTATTGACAATTATTTTATTAAATTTAATATTATGGTTAATTAATTATTATAATATATCAATTTTCATTGAGCTGAAAGTTAATTTTTCGCCGAAATAAAGCCGATCACGTAAGCTACGCTCAGAAGTGGACTTTATAATAAATAATAATACTAGCTGACCCAACAGACGTTGTCCTGTCACGATGATAAAAGTTAATCATAAAAGTTTATTGTGCGGGAACCGTACATTTTCCGGGATAAAAAGTATCCCTTGTCCTTTCCCGAGACTCAAAGTATCTCCATACCAAAATTCGTCAAAATTTATTGAATAGTTTACGCGCAAATCATAAAAGTATATTGTGCAGTAACCGTACATTTTTCCGGAACAAAAAGTATTCTATGTTCTTTTTCGGGACTCAAAGTATCTCTATACCAAAATAAAGCCTTAATAATTTATAATTTCATCAAATAATTTCATTACAAATATGTAGACAATGAAATAATTAAGTAAAAATGCTTATATTATTGAATATTTTATTCATTTAAATTACATCTTTGGTAAGTACAATGGTTTACAGTTATACCATTATGGGTATACAATTGTTCTTAGGTATAGGGGAATTACAATATTAGTATACTATTAATGTTATGAAATACAATTTCAAAATAGAAAGTTCTACGTAAAAAAGACATAAGTATCATAATATTTTAAAATAAAAGTCGCACAACATAATATTTTTAGAGTCTCTTTCATGTCTTTTTTTTGTGGTAAAAGGCTGAGGTAAAGGTCATAAAAACATCAAGTCAAAGTTTGAACAAGTTCAAATCATCATTCTATCATAAAACATATTTTTTAAACAACATACTTTTACTATACTTAATTTACAACTTATTTTTGCATATTATAAATGAAAAATTAAACTTATATAGTGTGTTGTGTAAGAGAGACAAACTATGACAATATGCCGATTCCTGCTGGAATTTCTTGATACAGACGCTAAAGGCTTTTCAAAATTTCAGACTAGTATCAACATCGTACCAGCATAATATTCGGTATTATTTCTTAAATCATAATAAAATACTGAATAATAGTTACAACTTACTATATTTACAATTTAAACTAAAATATAAGACTAATATTTACAAAACGAAATTGCTTCAACGAATTTGAGATTTTCTATATATTATTCATTGCTTATATATTATTACGTACGAGAAAAATAATTACTTACTAAATATTTAAATAATATAATACAAGTAACGATTCAAATCTTAAGGTCCAATATAAAAATATAATACTACATTACCTATAGATGCTGAGATTTTGTTATACAATGAAATATTTTTTTTATAATTATAATAATAATAATATCATTTTTTATATAAGAAAATAGCCACCAATTGGCACTATGCGTGAATTCCGAAATATAGCCCAGTATACTGAATAACTGGCCAGTGCTCATGACGACTATGTGTTCCCATATTGATAGAACACGTGTGACGTAATTTTTGCAATAATGACATCTTAACAAAGTCATAATACGTCAATGCATTTGCCACTACTCGTGACGTCATAAATCTACGCCATCTGTTGAATCGTTCCGATATATACTGATATATCGGAACGAATCAGCAGATGGCGTCGATTTATGACGTCACGAGTAGTGGCCAGGTTGTACGGGTTGAATTTTGGAACACACCCCTCACCTGTGTTCAAACAATTTAAAGTGCCAACGTAACTAATCTTCTTTAAATATGTAAATATGTATAAACATTAAACTCTACCTATTTCGAGCAATATATTTTAATATTGTTGCGAGCATAACATTCACTTAATATTATTCATTAAATTCTCAACATTCATTTTCATTCATTCGTTACAAATCAACACTTAATAACTATAGTCTATAATGTATTTATTTGTGAGTATAAACAGGAGACTGATTCAAACAACCTCTTACTAATAAAATAGACACTATGTATACAGATTACAGACGTTATAGTTACAATAGGGATGATGACAAGGTCAAAGATTAGCGAATTTTGTTAATAAAATAAAGAAATAACGGTAAAAAATAAGTGTTCCCAAAATTTCAGCTCGATAGCATCTCAGGTACTTTTTTTGTTATGAGCCTTCAAAGTTGGATAATCAAGTCGAATTTTTTTTCAATTAAATTTCATAATATTTGTATACCATTCGATAACTTATGCAATTAAAAGCAACTTTTGTTATGAAACCACTTTCATAAACGCAATCTTTAATATACCTATCGAACAAAGCTCTCTCCCGATACGTACAAACTAAGAAAGAGTGACGTCAGTCTTTCGTAGCACTTTGTATGGAGCGTTTTCGGGCAGGTCTATTTTATGAGATGTTTGAATTGTCATATCTTGGTGAATTTTTAAGCTATCAGAGTCATTCTTTCAGTGATGTTTCTATTTTTTAAGGGTCTTTCAATTACCAATAAGAAAAAAAATAGTCATCAAGCCTATTTTCGGCCTTGTCTGATAAGCTAGGAAAAGCGCTTGACAGATAAGGACAAACAACGTCTGTGCCAGTGTGACTTTTTTATTAGCAAAGAGGTGAGACTTATAAATACACGAGGATGAGAATCACACATTTTATAATGCGGCTTTGCCTGCTTTAAAAATTGAAATTAAAAAATACAATTTGAGAGACGATTAAAAAGTTAACGAGTATTCAATATGGCTTACTATTCTAGGCGGTTTTCCAATACGTAATATTACATATTATAATAATAATTGTGGTATCCACATAAAACTAGCGACAGCTAAAATGGTCGATTGAAAAGTGTGTTGACAAGAAGCCCTAAGAAATCATTCTTGGTATTTTCTGGAAACAACAGGGTGTAACAAAACTAAGTGATAAAACTTTAGGGTGAGTATGTGCCCCGTGTATAGAGTTCACTGTAAAAGTAGCAGCGCTGAAAAAGCAAAATTTTTTTTCGCTTTTGTATGGGAAAACTCGTCGCGCCGGGACGCTTGCTCATACAAATCACAAAAAAATGTTGGTCTTTCAGCGCTCCTACTTTCACAGTAAACTCTCTACAAGGAACACATACACACCCAAAAGTATTATCACTTAGTTTTGTTACACCCTGCGATATTATCAGAAATGAAATTTAACCTTAACCTTTAATTTCTTTCTTTCTTCTTTATAAAAATATCATTTTATAATATTATTATGAACTTTTATGAATTGCCTGGCGACCCAGGCCAAATAATAGTGTACACTGATTATGGAATGATAATGTTTACTTTCCAAGTTGTTTTAAAACATGAGTGTTACATTTCTATTGTCCTAGATGCTGTTAAACAATGTCCATTTAATATATTCTAAAGTATGACTCAAAAATGAACAATAACACGCGTGTTACCGCGTAAGTAGGATAACCACCGCACTGTATTTTCCCTGTTAATTAATATATTTCTGTACAGTCATCATGTCAAAGTACATTTACGTATTCAAACTAAATTCCTCCGTGTTAAAATATATTTACATTCAATGTTAATTCCTCCTTGTCAAAATATTACATTCACGCATTCAAACCAAACTTCTCCTTGTCAAAATTCCATTACACATTCAAATTAAACTTCTCTTTACGTCGGCGAAGTTTCAGCAAATGTTTATACGCTTTTCGATACTCATTCGACATTACGACATAAATTATTGGATTGATACTTGAGGATAAGAATATGAGAATATAAGAAGCAATATTTAGTCCCGGCGAAGGCTTACCTTCCCTTAGTAGTTTTGTCACTGTTATCGGCAGATGGCACACGCAGAAAGAGATCATTATCGCAAGAATCAATGTCCCCAATCTCCTATCTTTTCTCGTTGGTAGAGACATCTTAAGCATAGCCATGGACCTCCTGAGCGCTGTCCGTCTGAGTTCAGAAGGATCAGATTTGCTCTCCACTCTCTTACCATCCCGCCTTTCCACTTTGATCGTAACAGTTCTTTGTAATCCTGGGCTTGCGGAACTTCTGGTACTTGTTACTTCAGTCACAGTAGTACTCGCTTCTGGAATGTTCAGTTTGACAAGCGCAGAAGTGGAAATTTCACTTGAAGTTGACGTATCATCGTTTGGAACTTTTCTTTCCGTTCTCATAGTGTTCTTAGTTGTTTTACGCACTATGAAGAATATTCTCGTGTAGCATACTACTATAGCAGTGCATGTAATGGAAAATGCTGTCAGGAACAATATTTTTTTCGGTGATCTGTTTTTATCATCGGGTAGTATGGAGCAGGACCCGATTCTTGTATCTAAGCCGAATCGCCCCCATTTCGCGAAGCAGGTGGCGGCTAGCAGTCCGAAAGAGAATATCCAAATAATGGCAATCATGATGCCTATGTTCCTCGATGTATATAACCTGATAAGAAAATACAGAGGAAAATTAATTGACGTAAAATAGTATTGACCAATTTATCATAGGCCAACTCGTTGTCTATTAATAAGCGAGTATTTGGAAGATACATTTAGGACAATGTAATCCAATCAATATACCTTTTCTCATTTCAGACCATTTTATTATTAAAAAAATAACTTAAGCTTAGCATATTGTGATTACAATGAATATTAAATGGTTAGTGAATAAGAAATGCTTACTTTGGATACAGTCTTGGGTGCGCAATCATGATGTACCTATTGATTGTGATGGCACATATGGTGAGTAAGGATACCGCTACCAAAGCATATCTTGCAAAAGGGAACATGTGACATAGAAATGACCCATGGATCCATGACCGATGAGAAAACGTCGAAGCAGACAGCGGTAGAATGAAACAGCAAAACAGCAGATCAGACAACGACAAGTTCATGATGAATATGGCAGTCGCATTCCGAACCTGAAAAGAACGAAAGGGCTATTTTTAAACTTTAATCAGATTTCACAAATCTATTTCACAAAAGCTATTTTAAGCTCGAATTCCAAGCCCCCAAGAGCTGTACTGCTCTATGAAAGGGAATCTTTTTGGAATATCGATTGTGAGTAATAAGTATTCATTAGGAGAGATATTTGTAAGTGTTTATGCGTGGGTGGAGTTATCCCCGAGAAATAGGGTTGAAGATCCGAAACTGTGGCTGCGGTTTCCAATGGGGAAACACTACTTCAAAGTACAAGGTCTTTTTGATTCAAAATGCAGTCAATATTACTAAAAGTTTAAGTTTCGTAGTAAAACATAACTTAATTCTGGACGAGACTTTGGGAATCAATTCAGGATAACGATTATACAGCAGTCTTGACTTTTGGCTTGGTCGTAGCGAAAATGCGAAAGAATATTATTTATCTTTATAAACTGATAGTTGATAAAGACACAAGGACATAATTCCTTTTATTAATCTGTCACTTCTAGAGACCTGCGGACCTAAAATGGTCACATTTTGCAATTCCTCTCAAATCAGTTCAGAAAATGAATAGTCTAACTATCAAACTGACGAATGCCAAGTTAGTACGAATTGTGCGAAATGAATTGCAAGCAGAGCGACTATTTAGTGATTTTTAAAAAATAAATCACATGATTCATAATATTTATATGATTCTCCAAAGCGACCATTTTCCAAAGTGATCTTTCTAAGTTTGCTGGTAGTTATAATTATAAAGGAAACCATTTTAACATATTATAAATGGTCTTTCAGGAACTTTAAATTCCCAGTATTACGAAATAAACACTGATAAGATAGTCGGACCGCGTCATGCGTTGTCAGTTTATACGGTATTGACAAGCCCCGCCCGTCTCCCTGAATTGCTTAATCTGAAGTATTTTATATTTACATTATATGGAAATCTTTGTAGGTACTAATAGTTTTAGTTAAAGAACAAAGTAAAATATAATGTACGTTGTTTAGGCTCCTTTACATCAACAATAATTTGTCTACTCATCCTTGTAACACTAATACTGATTCCTCCTCTATTTATTTTTCGATCAAAATGTTTACCAATTTTATGAAAATATCAACACTTTCCCTAATTTATGTTAAGAAGAACTTACCTTCCTATAGTTGGCCAGGGCGATGATAGTCACTAGGTTTCCAGGGATGCCAATAAACATGAGGATTATACAGGATGCCGTCGCGTACTCCAGCAGTCCAGGTGGATAACCTTGGAACAGTTCCACATCCAGGTCATCTGTCACGTTCACACTGTCATTTAGTTCTGCCATGTCCACACGTCAATCGGGCACAAACATTTTACAACAAATGACACTTATCGAGCTACATTTTCCTGGAATCTGAGTCACAACGGGTTTGATGATTTCTGTGGGAACACTAGCGTCATACTCAAAGGACATTCGCAATGAATTGTCTAACGTAACTCACATGTGCCGTTATATCTCTCAGCAATTTAATGGTTGCCACCGAGTTTATCAAACTATATTTATTACGAATGTAACATCACAAGAATATATTAGATACCATTACAATAGAGTGTTTCCTTAACATGATTAATAATAACTTAATGACGGTGCAACGTACACGTTTATCTCGTATCACTTAACAGTATCATAGAAAGTTGCGCGGCAACCCTAATGATAGTTCAACAATTATTGTACACAAAGATATCGACTATCACAAAGTAAATTACGATTCACTACAGTAAATTCTAAATGCACGGGTACTTCATATAGCACAGTCACGGACGGCTCACAGTACATTACACCAGTGCAGGGTAGGCTTACGGCGGGCGTTTCTCCGAGACGCCATCGCCGGGCGAATGTCACGCCCAGCGCCTACACATAAGCAGGTTCTTGTACGCCTGCCGGTACTCGCTCGACATCACCACGTAGATGATGGGGTTGATGCACGTCGTCAGATATATCAGGATGTAGCCCGCGATGTTCGCCGCGGGATGCGACGTGAACTCGCGGAAGAGCTTTGTCAGCGTTATCGGCAAGTAGCACACCCAGAAAGATATCATAATGGCCATTATCATTTTTAACAGCTTCCTGTCTTTCGGCGTTAAACGCGGCGGACGCACTTGTACCGGGGAACGCTTTAGGGCCAGGGCTGCTTGCTTTAATTTTTTTGAGGTTTCGCCCAAACTTGGTGTTCTCGGTTTCTCCAGGGCGCACTCGTCGTCGTGGCCGTCTAGGGTATCAACTCCTGATGATGATGACCTCTCGGGCCCAGGTGTTGGAGGACAGTGAAGGACGGGTGGAGCGAGTAATTTCTTCGAAGGTGCGACGTGGTTGTACCCATTTTCTGGTCCCGGAGACCTTTCTATCGCGGTTGAAGCCGAGCCCACGGCGGAATCTTCGAGTCCTTGTCGGAGTTTCTTCGGGCAAGGAGCTCTCGATCTTCTAGCGGCCTCTCGGACGATGCAGAATATTCGGGCGTAGCAGGTCACTATCGCTAGACACGGGAGCATGAATGCACCAACGAACAGGAATTCCTTTGGCGATCGGTTGTTTCGGTCGGGCAGGATCGAGCATGATCCGATGGAAGGATCCAGTCCAAACCGTCCCCACTTCTCCATCCACGTAGCTATCAGCGCTCCAAACGAGAATATCCAAGTGCTGGCTACCATGATGGCCAAATACTGTCTTCGGTATAACCTGAAAAAAGAGAAATATAATGTACTTAATCATTATTAAAAAAAGAAACTGCATTCCTGTCACTGTATTACACTGTAGTACTGTATTACATACAAACTGTATTGCATGCATACACACTTGGGCACTATACAAGACCCTGTTTTTACTATATTTGTATATGCAGAAAAGATAGACGATTTTGGTGATGACCACAATAACTTTGAAGGATATTGATTAGATCACTACCTCAATAATAAGTTCCACCACGAAATATTGCGTTGAACATATTAATATATGGTACACTTAGAATATTTGACGATTTATTGCCCTCTACGCATGACATTATGAAAAATATGTAAATCACTTTTATTATACTGTTTATGGGATGAAAAAATGTAATAACGTTATACCTACTTATTGCTTCTGAACGTCTCACAAAACGTTTTACTACTTACAGAGACGGATAGAACTCTGAATATACCTTATTCAGAGTAATTTTAGCTATCTACTGCAAGACTTTTGGGTGAACGAAGTAAAGAAAACATGGAGGGTTTTGCACCTTGAGATATAAGATTTGTAGATGAATTGAAGATATAGAAAGCGCAAAATTTTCCTGCTTTTAAAACTATGTATAATGTTCTTTCAAGGGACTCAAAATTCCTCCATAATTATTATATTAAATCAAAATCGTTTTAGTGGCTCAGTGTAAAGAGGAATCAGACAGGTGTTCAGATAGATAGACAGACAGACACTAGTATGAATTTCTCGGAAAGAGTAAAAATATGAAGGAAAGTTTTCTTTAAACCCGTGTTAAGTTATTTTAAAAGTTAAAGATTTATTGTTTCAATCTTTTTATCAAAAAGTTTTGAACAATCTTTTTCTTTATGTAGTCTTTAGAATAAATAATCCATAGCTAATGTTCTAGCTACATAACTTTATTATATTATTCAGAAAGGATTAAAAAAGATAGACGTTTTAAAACAAATTTCGTAATAAAATAGTGCTTTCAGAAATTGAAATACACTTCTAACATAAAATAGGTTCTTCACTTCACTTCTAACAAAAATTATGGGACTACTTATCATTTTGAATAATCGAATTCGGCTCTCAATGGTTTCACAGAAATGTTTGGGCCGTTCACTTGAGATTATAAAAGTAATTGCGGGTTGAAAACTTTCTGAGACGCTTTTTATTAGTAGTAATTAATATGTCTGCTATTCATTTACGTCTAGACGTAATTTTTCAAAAGGATATTATTACGATAAATATTAAAAGGTTATTACTTGGTGAAGTACATTTGTAATTTTAGCTAAAATCCACTTCAATTTTTATTACATAAAGCGTATTCTTCGCGTGGTTTCACCCACATGAAATAGGTTCACAAATCTTAATCTAATCAATACAAAAGAATTAATTACACCAAGACTACACAAAACCCCTCATCTTAGCTTATCAATGGTGGATAGCAAAATCGTACATCGCTTTGAAATTGTATCCAGATGACAATACACGATAGCAGAATCAGCACAGTTTTATACAAAGTGTTTCAAAACTAAGTGACAGTATTTTGGGGTATGTGTCTCAGTATATAGAGTTCACTGTGAAAATAGCAGCGCTGAAAGAGCAAATATTTTTGTGATTTGTATGAGCAAGCGTCCCCGCGTCATGAATTTTTCCATACAAAGGCGAAATTACCATACAATCGCTAAAAGTTACTCTTTTAGCGATGCTACTTTCACAGCGAACTATATCGGGAACCCTTATACTCCCCAAAGCAGGGGTTCCCAAACTTATTTTGTCTACTGCCCACTTTGAGAAAATAATATTACGTTTTAGCGCCCCCCTTGTTTCAATTTAAAATGCATCCAGAATATGTAATAAATCATCCACCAAGCCTCTACCGAACGCCCCCATTTTTTTCTAGGTCCCACACCACCCCCCTTTAGACCTTCAGCGCCCACAAGGGGGCGTTAACGCCCACTTTGGGAAAGGCTGCCCTAAAGTATTATCATTTAGCTTTGTTACACCTTGTATTGAAATAAGGACAATTTTTTAAAGGAGAAATACACTTACTTTGGATACAGCCTCGGATGGGATATCATTACGTATCGGTTGATGGTTATCGCCAGCACAGTGAAGAGAGACACCGCAACCAGCGCATATCTCGCCAGGGGGAACATGCGGCAGAGAGTCCTGCCGTGAGACCAGGACCGCTGCCAGAAGGTGGACGCGGCTAGAGGCAGGTTAAAGCAGCAGAATAGCAGGTCGGAGCACGACAGGTTCATGATGAAGACAGCTGTCGCGTTGCGGACCTGGAGACAAAGATGTATGATGATGTGATGAAAGACTACAATTCCGATTTAAATGATTTTTTTTATTGTACCAGGTATTGTTTAACTTAGGGAATACTGCAAGTTTCATCAAAATCGGTTCAGTAGTTTTGGAGATAAGGAGTTTTAATTCTCAATTACGTACAATTTTGAAGTCGGTTTTATCTTTTTAAATAAAATACAGCTGCTGTTAATGATCCAGTGTCTATTACTTCGTCACGCTTACCACTGAACCGATTTAACCGATTTTTATGAACATTTGTGTTCATTATATTAATAGTTCAAAAAAATGTCTTTGAATTGCTTATAACTGAATCGATTTTGATGCAATTTTGTATACTATTAAAGTAAAAGGAGAAAGGCACTTATTTCTTCGACTTCGTTTTCAAATCAAATGCAATGTGACTGAATATGATCTAAATGTAAATCCATGTGGTCACTCACATTTTATAAGTAACTAGTTGACCCGGCAAACGTTTTGCCATTTAAAGTATTTCTTCTTCATCAGTTGATACAAAATCTTACCCCCTCTTATAAAATACAGTTAATAATATGAAGTATGTCCATTAAAGAAAAAATTTGATACAAAATCTGACCCCCTTTTTAGTCCCCTTAGAGGGGAGGGGGAAGTTTATACATCAGATGTTGCGTTGGAAGAAGACAAATATATCTGCGAAAACCGTATGCAAATCGGATCAGTAGTTTTCGTGTTAAAGAAAAAAGTTTGATACAATATCTGACCCCTCTTTCGTCCCCTTAGAGGGGTGGGGGGAAAAATTTTTATACACTAAATGTTAAGTTGGAAGAAGACAAATATATCTGCGAAAACCCCATTCAAATCGGATCAGTAGTTTTCGTGTGATAGTGGAACAAACATATAGACAGACAGACAGACAAAAAACTAACCGCATTTTTGGCTTCTATAGCGTTCTAGTGACACCCCCCGCTTATTATTTTTTGAATATCTTTAATGTACAGAATTCACATTTCTACAGTTTTATTATATTATGTATAGATAAATGTGATGACATTTACCACATTATTACCAGAACCCAAAAACCATAAATTTTGATATCCTAATATTTTTCCATCCGTTTGTCTGACCCTACATCCATTGGTCTGTATGAGGCCATTCTTTTTACCTTCATTACTGGGACGAAGGTTTATCTTAAGTAATGAAACAGCTGAGCGAATTGAACGGGAAATCCATTTCAGAATGAGTTTGTCTCGGTATAATTATACTCAGTATATATAATATAGCAGCTCAGTGTAATTATACTCAAGTCTCTACAATATACTTATTCGTTGTTTATCTCAGAATGCAATTATACTGAAGTTTAAGGCGTCTTTCAGACTAGCTAAGTTTTATGTGAATAATTAAAAGTACGTAAAGCGAACGTTTTACGTATTTCGAGAATACAGAGCCAATTTACATTGGGTTGAGTTGACATATTATAAATTATTAAAATTGGGGGGGATTCTGCTAATCTTATAATGAAATTTTCGATATGCTGTGAGTAGATGCAGTCTCAAATTAATAAATTATTATACTACAATTATTAATAAGAAAATAAAATTTAGGAGGACCCCTACATGTTGATTGTTCGCTTTAATACAATTACCATCTTTTTTACCATTCTCACAATATTATGTAGCCTTAAGCCCTTAACTTAAAAGAAGCAAATAATTTTCATTTAGAAACATAATATTTTTGTAAGTACAAAGTTTTCACTTTTGTTCCAAACATTTCATTTATTTAGGCCAAACTGGACGTTGTATGTAGTCTAAAATATTTGCTGTAATTATTATAATATGGAAAAAGGTCACGAGGCAGCTTGGTATGTATAAGGACAAACGCGAATAGTCGACAATAATCGGACAGGACAACATTCTTGTTTGTAGAAAATTAGATTCTATTTAGAGCATACTAGAGTTTATAATTAAAATGCAAATGAGCGACTGAGACATTTCTGTCGACCGTACGCACGGGATCTAAAATAAGAAAAGTGTTAATGGGACCTAAACTAATATCACTACTACATTTTTATCACAGTATAGCAATATAATATCCCTACAGTAGTGAAACGAATGTACTTGCGCAGAGCAACGGAGGGGTACCCGCGGGGAAGCGGGCGGCGCGGGCCCAGTCCGCCAAACGCCGCGAGTTTGAACGACTTCGCGCGCAGGTGTGACGTTGGCGCGTTTTGTGTTTTGTGTTGTAAAACGATAGCCTGTAACATCTTATTTTATAAACAATGGGATATAACAAGTGTTCAGTGTACAGAATATGTAAATCTGATTCAAAAAACAAAAAGGATTTAATTGTCATAAAATATAATATCGACTCACAGTTCACACTAAATTGTGTTGGCCTTGGTGGCATTTATTTGCAATTTGCATCTCTGTTTTATTGTTTACGTTGTAAGAAGTGTAACAAGGAGAGAAACAATTTATAGAATAAAAATAAAAAAACTGTCAAATACCCTGTTACATACTAATTAGTACCTACCTAGCTAGGTACACAGGGCCACACATCAAGTGTAACATTTTGACCTTTGGACCGCCCTTACCGCGCACGTAATAAGAGCGAGTTTTGAAGTGCTTCTGTTACACCTGACGTGTGGCCTACCGTACCTACCAATTGTTATAATATGATAATTAATTATTGTTGGATATTTTATATATCCGAATGCGTCTTCATTATTTTAATAAAATTTTTAAATCCATACTAATTAGTAATTACTAATATTATAAATGCGAAAGTGTGTCTGTCTGTCTGTCTGTCTGTTACCTCTTCACGCCCAAACCGCTGTACAGATTTTGCTAAAATTTGGCATGGAGATACTTTGAGTCCCGGGAAAAGACAAAGGATACTTTTTGTCCTGGAAAAATGTACGGTTCCCGTGCGATTAACGAGTTTTGGCACAACGGAGTTGCGCGCATCATCTAGTAAAGAACTCAAATCATCTAAAAATAAAGTTTCACGTAAATATCTGGCAGTACGACATAATATGTAAATATAACACGCTGATTAATTACAAGCACAATATTTTATTTTTATTTTATTTCCCGTTTCGTGGCAAGTGGCAACCCTGGCATATCTGCTTGGTACTTACACCGGTGGCGGCATCGTGCGACATCAAAGGCGTTTCGTTACTGTAGGGATATTATATTGCTATACTGTGTTTTTATCGTATTACTGTTAATTAATAGACAGTATTAACCTTTTTCATTAATTTTGCTAAAAGACTAAAGGATGCTTCACACTACATATTTTTATTTTCATATTTTTATTGACAGTTTATTCATCCGATTTTGTTTTTTTGTGTAATAGTAGCAAACAAAAAACAAAACATACAGCAAACTACAAGGGCACCACCGCGACAGCAGTAACTTGTAGTAATAAAAAAACAAAATAAAACGTTTTTATTTCGGTCCGTAGACCGTAATATTATATGGCATTTGTTGTATATCTTGTCGATGACAGAGATGTCATGTTGCCAGGACGACGATAATAAAACAGTCTGAAAAATTGCTTAGCGTTTCACTGACCTCAAGCACAATATTTAACAGTGGCGACGAGGATTTGGGACTATTTATCGGCTAGAACATTGTTAAAACTACGCGTACGGCACAATGTCGGGTTCTTTTGGAATATTACCCATTTTTGACCATCTCGCGCAAGACTGGAGGAATTTCAAGAGTCGCTTCCTTCAATGGTTAATTGCGAATGATATTAAAGACGCAAACGAGAACAAGCGACGTGCCGTATTGTTATGTGCTTTAAGTGAAAACACGTACAAACTGGCATGCGACCTCGCCTTGCCGAAAAAAATCGACGACGTAAGTTACGAGGAGATTGTATCGCTGCTGGACAAGCATTTCATCGCAAAGGTGCAAGGGTTCAGCGAGCGGTACAAGTTCTACGCGGCGACACAGCAGCCGGGCGAGACGCACGCGCAATGGGCGGCCCGACTCCGAGGGCTCACGGCCGACTGCAGCTTCAGCGACGTCGAGGAGGCGCTGAGGGATCGCTTTGTCATGGGCATGCTGGCCTGTCCAGAGAGAGCGAAGCTGTTCGAGCAGGACATCGCGACGCTGACCATGGCGAAGGCGGTGGAGCTGGCCGAGAGCGGACGGTGCGCGAGGGCAGCGGGTGCAGTCGTCGGCGGCGCCGGGCAGGTGTACAGCGTACGGCAGGGCGAGCGGGACGGCGGCGGCGCGGGCCCCGTCAGCGACGCCATGCAGGTCAACAGCGTGCAGCAGGACAGACTCAGCGGCAGCGACGCGGGGAAGTGCTCCGTGTGCGGCCGGAGGAACCACGTCTCTTCTCAATGTCGGTTCAAAAAATTCAGATGCAAGAAATGTAATAGACAAGGGCACTTACAAAAAATGTGTAAAAAATTACATTACATGGGAACCGAGGAGATAAACGGGGACGATGATGATTCCGATGGTGAGTTATTTATCATACGTTCCGAGCGTGGCGAACCTATGGCAGAATTAGTAAGTGTAGATAATGTTCAAATAAAATTTGAAATAGACAGCGGGTCGGCTGTCACCGTAATTTCTGAGGCTACTTATCAGCAATATTTTAGCAAAAAGCCGTTGTTACAAACGAATAAGCGTTTGTTTACGTACACCGGGGCTAAGATTGGCTGTATAGGTAAGGTACGGTTGGCGGTGACGTACGAGCGGAACACCCGCGAGCTCGACGTGTACGTGGTGCGGGGCGGAGGGCCGCCGCTCTTAGGTCGAGATTTCATTTCGTTGTTTAATTTACATTTGACAACCTGTCATTTTGTATCTAGTGTAAATAGTAGTGTACAGGATTTAGAAAGGCAGTATCCAGAGGTCTTTTCTGATAAGTTAGGAACGTTCAATAAGTACGAGATAAAGCTCAGACTCCGGGATGACGCTAAGCCCGTATTTTTTAAAGCGCGTCCGTTGGCTTTTTCGCTGCGGGATAAGATAGGTGAGGAGCTGGAACGGCTGGTCGAGCTCGGTATTTTGAAGCCCGTCGAGCACTCCAGGTTCGCGTCGCCCGTGGTGCCGGTGCTGAAACGGAACGGTTCGGTGCGGTTGTGTGTGGACTACTCGGTTTCCATAAACAAATTACTAGTCGTCGAGCACTACCCGTTGCCTACGGTGCACGAGTTATTTTCGCGTTTACACGGGGGCCAAGAGTTCACGAAACTGGATTTATCGAGTGCCTACAACCAGTTTGTCCTAGATGAAGATAGCCAGGAGCTCACCTGCATAAATACGCATCGCGGATTGTTTAAATATACGCGTATGTCATTCGGGCTGACAAGCGCACCGTCTATTTTTCAGCGCGCGATGGAGGGCGTGCTTGCGGGCATGGACGGTGTGTTATGTCTGCTCGATGACATATTAATAACCGCGTCCAACAGAGACGAACACATGCGGAGGATTCACGAGGTCCTCAAGAGGCTGCAGGACGCGGGGCTAACCTTGCAGAGGAGCAAATGTGAGTTTTTTAAGGACGAAATAAGTTATTTAGGGTATGTTATTAATAAACACGGGTTAAAGAAGTCGCCGGACAAGGTTAAGGCTATTGTTAATGCGCCTAGGCCCGATAATGTACAAAGGTTACAGTCTTTCTTGGGTTTAGTAAACTACTATAGGAATTTCGTTCATGGAGCTTCGTCGTTGCTCGCTCCCTTGTACGAGTTACTAAAGAAGGGAACTAAATGGACTTGGTCGCAAGAGCACGAGCACGCTTTCACCGAAATTAAAAAGCGGCTGGCATCGGATCGGGTGTTGACGCACTATAATCCTAGCGCGAAACTAATATTGACGGTGGACGCATCGCCGAGCGGCCTCGGTGCGGTGTTGTCGCAGGTGGGCGAGTCAGGGGCGGAGCGCCCTATCTCTTTCGCGTCTCGTACGCTCAATTCTGCCGAGAAGCGATACTCGCAGATCCAAAAGGAGGCGACGGCAATCATTTTCGGAGTTAGGCGTTTCCATCAATATTTGTATGGGAGAGCATGTCCGTTCACATTGCGGACAGATCACAAACCTTTGATTTCCATATTTGGGCCCTACAAGGGTATTCCGGAGGTTTCGGCTAATCGGTTGCAAAGGTATGCGATGTTTTTAAGTGCATACAATTACAATATTGAGTATGTTAGGAGTGCCAATAACTGCGCCGACTATCTTTCTCGGGCCAGTTTGCCGGACGTCCAGCCGCTCGCGTCGGAGCCGACCGACGCGACAGGCGTAGAGGACGATGTCGATAAGGCATCCTATATTAATTTTATAGTGAACGGGGACATGCCAGTAACTATAAGTAGAGTTCGCGACGAAACACTAAAAGATTCAGTGTTACAAAAAGTAAAAACTTGTATATTCAAAGGCTGGCCTAAGGGAAATGACGACGACCAAATTAAACCTTACCGTTTATGTAGAGCCCAGCTGTCCTACGAAAATGGATGTGTAATGCGAGGGCATAAGGTAGTCATACCCGAGACGTTAAAAGCGGAAGTTTTAAAGGAGCTACACCGCTCTCATCTAGGAATGGTTAAAACTAAGGCTGAGGCTCGGGCTCGTTTATGGTTTCCCGGTATAGACGGCGCGATAGAGACCATGATCAGGACATGCGTGATTTGTTCACAGTTGCGACCATCACCGCCGCGCGTTTCGCCTGCACCGTGGTCGTATCCAAAACATGCTTTTGAAAGAGTCCATTTAGACTTTTTAGGACCAATTCATGGACGTACGTACTTAGTTTTAGTTGATGCTCATACGAAATGGGTAGAAGTGCATCAATGCAGGAACACTGGTTCTAGCGAGGTAATAGACAAAATGTACGAGTACATGTCACGATTTGGGTTACCGAGCACTATAGTGAGTGACAACGGATCGGGGTTTACGTCGTTCGAATTTCGAAATTTTTGCCGAAGTAATGGTATAGCTCACGTTACGTCGCCGGCATATCACCCCGCGAGCAATGGGCAAGCAGAGAGTTTTGTAAAAATTGTAAAAAAGGGAATCAAATCAGCTTTGTTGGTAACGGATAACGCCGAACGTCAAAAAATAATTTTGTTAAAATATTTGTTTGACTATAGGAATTCGGTACACTCTGCCACAGGTTTGTCACCGGCTCAAATGGTGTACGGTCGAAATTTAAAATGTCGCTTGGATTTAATAAAGTCTAGCTCACCCTCGGCATCGTCTTCATCACTTGTTAATAAAAAGCAGTGTTTACAGAGTAGTGAAGAAGGACATAAAAGAGATGCGAGTTTTGAGCCAGGTGATGAGGTTATGTACAAAAAGCATTTGAGTGGTAATAAGTTTGTGTGGGAACGTGGAACTATCGTAGACAAAATAGGGAAGGTTGTATATTTAATTTTTGATCATCAATCGTCATCTCATGTTAAAAAACATAAGAATCAGATAGTGTTGTATTCGAAAAGAATATGGCCTGCATTTGTAGACAATGCCCGAAATTCAGAGCCTGAGGAGTCGACGGGGGGAGACGAGAGTCATCAGAATGTTGATAATGATGGTCAGGTTCCGTCATCTTCGGACACTATCAGCGGCCCTTTAACTTCGAGGAATCCTAACCGATTACTAAGAAACATTCCTCGAGTGGAATATAGAAGATATTTATAATTATTTAAGTTTTTAAGAAGTTGTTGTTTATTATGTTATTTTGTTTGTTTATTTGTTTATATTCCCTTCTTTTGTGGGGGGAGAAATGTTGTATATCTTGTCGATGACAGAGATGTCATGTTGCCAGGACGACGATAATAAAACAGTCTGAAAAATTGCTTAGCGTTTCACTGACCTCAAGCACAATATTTAACAGCATTGAATCAATGATTTGCATTTTTTGATCTCTACTGAAAGCTCGTGGTGAAGCTACTACGAGCTTTCAGTAGTTAATCGTCAAAGTCAATACAATACGCCAACTAAAGCTACACGTGTATTTTTTCATATTAAACGCTTACACACTAAATTGTATCAACGTACTTTAATGGAAATTACGCTTGTATGTTTTGAAGGCAATCATACTTTCTAGACGAGGTTCTTATTAAGAGAATGTTCATAGTAGTATTTACAATTTCACATACATAAAGTGTGTAAGGACGACAAACAAGGAAGGAAACTCCTGGTATACTTTACAGATCAACCTCAAATTACTAACCTACCATAATCTTTGTGTCAAAAGGCTGTTTGATATTTGAGAACGCAGCGGAACCTGCGGAAGTCGCGGTCCGTGTGTAGCGCTCTAATATTTTCATTATCGCAACCGCGACGTAACCAGCTAAATAACGTTTATTATTTCTTATCTTTATACACAAACCCTAATTAATTATTATTTAGGAATAGATTATTTTCTTGGTCATTTCTATTTATTCTTTCTGTGGATTAACTGCCGCACTCAAAGATTAATGATTACTTTATTAATAATAATAATAATAAATTTTTATTTCTCAATAAAATCATAATACAATATAGCTATGAGGCATCCCCATTAAGTAAAGAATTACTTGTGTTGGGGATGTCTCGCTCATTCACCCAGTTACTTAACAATATTGAGAAACTTAATATAAGTACTTACATTTCATACTATAATATACTATTTTATAATTAATAACAAAAATATATTACCAGATTTATCATGCATAAAATCCGTTAAATAAATACATTACATATTTTTTATACTTAGGTACCTAGCTCTCTTTCTGTATATACGCGTGTGCGTGTTTGTTTGTTTGTGTACGTGTGTGTATGTATGTTTGTGTCTTTACAGTCACACTACTCTTTTAAGCAAGTTCTCTAAGTCATCGTATGTGATAGTTTTGATCCATTTATTTAACAACACTTTACACTCATGCAGAGTGTGCGGAAAGATATTTAGCTTACGATTTATTAAATTATAAAGGTAAGATGATTGAGCAAGATATTGACGTCTGGCGAATTCCGTGCGTACTTGACAAACTGGAATAACATTAGCACTCCGTCTTCTATTGCTAATGATAGTCGTGGGTCGGTCTTTATGCAGGCATAGAATTACATTTAACACGTATAATTTTCTAACCGTGAGGAGGTCGCTAAGAGAGTAGAGGGTGTGAGTACAAAATCTATAGGGCTTAAAATACATGACCTTAATTAGCGATCTTTGAGCTTTTTCAAGGTCAAGGAATCTTGTTTTTGTCGCACCACCCCATATTGGTATGCAGTATGTGATAACTGATTGCACCAGTGAAACATAAATTTTATTTAGAAGTTTACTAGACATAACAGTTCTTAGATTTCTAAATATCCAAATAAACTTTCTAACTCTCGAAATTGTTGTGTCAATATGCTCATGCCATGACAGTCTCTGATCTATAATAACTCCGAGATATCTTGTAAATGTTACTTTTTTGATCTGGTTACAATTACAGTTCACATTATCAGAAATACCACAAGAATGGATTCGAAGTCTGAAGTCAGAAGAGGGTTGGGATCTAGAGCTGGGGGTGAAGCAAATAAAATTACTTTTGTCAGTATTTAACGTAAGTAAGCTCTCCTTCAACCATTTAGCAATTCGGGTGAGTCCCTCCTCAGCTATCCTTTTCACTGACTCCCATGAAGTTCCAAAGAAAACTATAGCCGTATCGTCTGCGAAGCAAAAGATTTTTCCGTTTCGGATGTAAATCCTACACATACTGTCAATATAAATCAAAAACAGAGTCGGCCCGATAACGCTTCCTTGAGGAACGCCAAACGTTACATCCTCTTCAGAACCGACAATGTTATCAATCTTGACAGCTTGTTTTCGTTCGCTTAGGTAGCTTTTTAAGAGAGATAGTGGTAAGCCTCGGAAACCAACAAATTCAAGTCTTTTTATAAGAGTGGGGATGGACACTGTATCAAAGGCTTTTTTTAAGTCCAAAAATACTGTCAAGCATTTGTATCCTTTATCCACTTTCTCAGTAATAAGAGATGACAGTGCCTTGATCGCATCTTGAGTTGAACGTCCTTTCCTAAAGCCGAATTGGAAATCAGACAGAATGTTATTTCTTTCTAGAAAGCTTATTAGTCGGTTATTTAAAAGTTTCTCTAGGATTTTGGAGAAGGCTGGTAACACTGAAATGGGCCTATAGTTTGCAACATCGTGTGTGTCACCATTTTTGTAAACAGGAGTAATAATAGAGCGTTTAAACGCAGAAGGAAAAGTTCCTGTACTGAAACAGAGATTAGTTAAATTTGTGAGTAAAGGGACGCAAAAATCTTTTGTTCTTTTAATAAAGCTGGTAGGAATGCTGTCCCATCCAGGAGCACTACTGGAAGAGATGCTTGCAAGAACGGAGGTAACTTCCTGGGAATCAGTATCAAGCAGAGCAAAAGATGAAGGGTGAGGATATATGGTACCGGAACAGCTATTTAATTGTTGTACCGATGTATTGTCAATAGCCTTAGCCAGACTTCTTCCTATGTTAACGAAATACTGATTCACATAATTTATAGAGTCGAGTCGTTGCGGTTTTATATAGAGCAAATTAGTGTTACTAGTCTTTTGACCTTTGAATTGCGTAATGTCATTAATAGCCTTATATAATTTTTTCGAGTCTTTTACACAGTCAAGAATTTTCCTACTGTTATACTGCCTTTTGAGTTTTCTTATTTGGTCCGTACAGAAATTACGAAAACGTTTGTATGTTATTTTTAATGTAGAATTTTCTGGATCGTTTCTTAATTTAAGTTGCATCTTATTTCTTAGGCGAATGCATCGAAGCGCTCCTATTGTGATCCATGGCTTAATCATACGTTTGCTGCTGCTATTCAGCCTTGTTTTAGTATTTAAATCAATAGCCTTCTGCACCATTTTAATAAAGGCTTCGGCAAAATCATTAGGATCATTAAATATGCTAAATTGGGATATGTCTGTTGCAATTAATGATTTGTAAGCACCCTCATAATCCACATGTTTAGTATATTTTTGATTTTTAACTTTTAATTCAATATTTGATATTTTAAGGAAAGTCATTAAGTGATCTGTAATTGACGTGTTAAGCACGGCTACGAGTGGAGAATATACTTGCATATCCGTTTTTATAAAAATATGGTCCAAGCAATTTTCTTCCCTTGTTGGTAGAGTATGACCCGGTAAGAACCCATGCATGTGCAAAAGGCTTAAATAGCTTAGTCTATTTTGTCGCTCAAGGGACTTTTCACATGATCTTGGTAGAAGGTTAATATTAATATCACCTGTTATTATTATATTTTTCTTAGACCTATTTTTTTGAAAGTAAGCTTCTAGGGAATTAATAAATAGTTCCGCGTTGTTTTGAGATGGCGATCTATATATTCCAAGGATAGTAAAATTTGAAGCAACTATTTGTATCGAAGAAGCATGATTTAATTTTATCTCTTCTACTCTAACATCAATATTATTTTTTATGTAAGTTACCACACCGTCGTTTTGATTTAACTGCCTAAAAGTTTGATAAGCGGTATAGTTTCTTAATAATGGCAAATTCTTATTTATATTTAATCTACATTCTGTAAAAATAATAACATCAACATCAAAGTTCAATTTTGAAAGGGTGACTTGAAAATCATCAAAATTTCTATAAATACTTCTAATGTTTTGCGTTAAGATTGTAAGTTCCGCACTAGTATTTAAGTAGTCATTAAGGTCTTCTATGTTACAAGAAAATGATTTGAACGAATTTAAGTCATCGACTTCTTGCAGAACACTAAGATGATTATTATCCATCGATAAATCCAAAATCAGCTAGTGGTCGCAGATATCCAAAACTAAATAACAAATTAATGCTAGATATTTTAAAATACAAAATCGTTTTGGTAAATCTCGTGTTAATAATAGATAAGATTTTAATAAAATGTGCAAGATAAAACTTCGTTAATTGTGCTAGAACCTGTAACGTGCCGTAATCTATAATTATTCCATGTGTTTTATTAATGTATATCTGTATATAATTATTATAATAAAGTTTAATAGCAAGTCTATAAATTAATGTTTGTTTAATAAAATATTTTGTCACGACCGTAATGTTATTATGATAGTATTTAGTTGTGCTTTGAAGTTTCATGTGTTTTTGTATTATGTTTGTCATGAAATTAGAAACGAGAAGTAGGTATGAACAGTTGGAATTCATGATACAGTATTTAAAAGCTAATTTCTTAGTATCTACGGAAATATAATATAGCATTTGTAGAACATGCAGTGCTTTAATAATTACAGAGCTTAATCTTATATTAAAAATTACAAAAATCAAAATGTAAACAAAGACATGCAATATTATTACGAGTATTACACTTAAACTAACATTATAAGAAAAAAATAAAGATTTAAAACTTTTATAATTTAAAACATAAACTAGTCACTCATTTTGCAGTAATTTTTGCACTTGAGCTTCACTGATAATATTAATAATACGCGAAGACTCTTCTTTCCTTACGAAAACTCTTCCAAAACTGGTCCAGCAAAATTTATAATTCTTTGTTTTCATAAGATCCCGAGCGAGAAAATAGAGACGGGCGCTTTTTGGGGTTAGTTGTTCAGAAACATATACCGGTGATTCTGTGGTAGTGGTGAAACCTAGTTGCTTACATTGGAGTTTGCTCTTGTTTTTGATATTAAATATTTTTACTTTTTTTAGAAGTTCATTTTTCAGGATAGTCGATCTTAATTCTAAAACAATTGGCGGAGTTCTTCCACTATCTTGCTTAATTCTTTGCCTATATATATCATTTATGTCTTGAGGCTCAATGTTCAAGTCAATTGATTTGCCTAAACATGTTATCATATTAATTAAGTCATCGCGGACCTCATTTATTTTTCGGGGAACGTTCTTAATCTCTATGCAGTTTTTACGAAGTGAACGTTGTAAATCCTCGATCTTGTCCTCTAGAAAAAGTATATACTCTCGATTTTTAGAGATATCATTTTCAATTTTTTGAATTTTTTTGTTGAACTCTTCATATTGACTTGATAGCAAAGAAACCGAAGTTTCGATGTTTAGGTTTGTTTGTTGAATATTATTGAGATTAGTTACAATATTTTTCATTTGACAATCTTGAGACGTAATAAATTTGTTAATCATTTCTTTTATTTCTTCCTTAAAAATTTCAAATTCCATGGGTAAGTTCTCCTCTCTCGCTCTTTTACCGCGTATAGAGGTAGGATTTTGTGGGTTTCCTTCGGCGCCCAAAGTGTTAGCTAAGTCCGATGCTGATTGTGACTTATTCATTTTTTATTATTAAAATTATTTTTTGTGGGGTAGTTTAAAATAAAAATAATAGGAGTGGCCTAGTAGCAGCCAATGTCTTCTCGTGGGTGTAGCTCTAGGCGGGGTACTTGTTCGACGGAAAGATGGCCGACAATGCTCCCGCGCAGATTGGTGGGCTTCTTTGGAGCGGTGTACCAGGAGCGCATAGATTCAAGCAGTCACCCGTGCGTTGATTTGTTAGAGATGTAGAAAGGAATTGCTACTCACAAGCTTTGTGTTGTCGGGTTATCTCTTCCGCGTTTATGGTCTCCTATTATTTTACTAGTAATTAAATTCACTATTTGATTATTTAAATGTTTAAATAAAAGCAAATATAAGGTTTTGGTAACACAACTGCACTGATCGGCGGTCCGGGGGGAAGAGGATATATTAATATAATAACTGTTTTTTTAAAAGATAAAACGGACTACAAAAAATTGTAAGTAATTGAGAATTAAAACTAATGAACTATCTCCAAAACTACTGAATCGATTTTGATGAAACTTAAAGTGTTCCCTAAGTTGAACAATACCTAGTACAACAAAAAAAGAGTCACTTAAATCGGACTTGTAGTTCCGGAGATAAGCGAACACAAACATAATAACATACATACATACATACATACACACATTTGTTCAGGCGCTGATATAGACTAACATCACCTAACATACACAAAAACTGGGCAGTTCTGGAAATATTACATACATGTACGCGTCGAATTGATAATCTCCTTTTTTGAAGTCGGTTAAAAATTGAAATTTTAACTTAAACAATTAAGCTTACTGACCTTAATTTCCGAACTTTTTTGAATTGAACGAAACGAAACGCGACTTGACAATGCGTAAAAGCCATACAAAATTGTTACACATACTAACAAAATTAAATAGTGTTTCTGTGTCACGCCGTGCACTACTTGACACTTGTACAATGTACAATGTACTATCAGAGAAGTTGATTCCTAGTCAGACGGGGGACCTACGTAGTTTGGTCGCGTTATGTCAAACCCAGCCGACAGATCACAGATTGACATGATCCGACCAAATGATGTTGGTCTGTCAACTGCCTAGGAATCAACTTCTCTGATAGTACATTTCTCATCATAATACATAATATTATGCTTCGCCGCATTTCGTCTCGTTGCATCCCCGTGATTTGATCCCCTAAGTATCAAAATCAAACAGACTCTATCTTAAAATAACTAAACTATAATAATTATTATTATACTGTTATCAATATTACTATAATAAATGATATTATTGTAGTGTATTATATCTATAAATAGCGTTATCTGTAAGACGACGTGTGAAATTCGCTTGTCACGTCTGTCCGTCCGTGTGTATAGCTCCTGAGTCCTGACGTGCGAAAACAGTATGTTTGTCTTGAATAAACGGACACTCCACCACATATTTTATTATTATATTTTTATCTAGCACGTGAAAAACGTTGTCTAAATATGTATATTTGTCTAAACTGTCTGTTTGTTTGTCTCAAGTAAACGTTATCTGTATTTTGCGCCTAAAACTACTAATCCGATATTAATGAGGTGTCATTAAAGTAACAACTAATAAATTGATACGCCTGCAGATCGGACATTAATTTATTCAACTATACAGGGTGTAACAAAATTAAGTGATGATATTTTAGGGTGTGTATGGGCCCCCTGTAAAGAGTTTGCTGTGAAAATAGCAGCGTTGAAAGAGTAACTTTTAGCATTATTTTTGTATGGGAAAGGAACGCTGGGGCGCTTGCCCCCAAAAAGTGGCTATTTCAGCGCTGCTACTTTCACAGTGTACTGGAAAAATAAGGGACACATAAGTACACACCCTAAAGTATTATCACTTTGTTTATAGTTACACGCTCAGACCAAGTAAAAACTCTTGGTCTGAGGTTACACGTTGAAAATATAGGAAAATGCTCTGACGCTTTGGACATACATGGATGCATTTTAGGCACCAAGGTAAGATATTATACTCTCATTTCGTGTACTAATCATTGTCAAAATATCAATTTTATGCTTTATTCTTTTCTGATAGAAATCCATTACCATCCATCATAATTCATTTCAAATGAATTCAGAACATAAAATGAAAAGGATATCGCATTTTCGTTTTAACGGGTACTAAATGAGTGAATATCAAAAAAATTGTACATCACACAAAAGAAACACAATTAGTGTCACAAAAAAGGATATATTTAGGTGCTACATATAAATTGGCATGTGACTGAAAGCTATTACTTTTAATTTAACGTGTACAATATTTTGGGTAGGGTAGTAGAATATTTGGGGATAAACAACTATTTTATGGCCGGTGAGACACGAAGGGGCAGTGTGAAAATCACTAAGCCATGACAGAACAAAGTTTGGGAAACACTGACTTAGGGTATTAATCGGGATTTGGGATACATCCCGTTATTTGACGTGACCTTTTTCAGGGCTCACGTATTGTTATCTTAAGGTGACGCCATGTTAAATTAAAAAACCGTGTTGGATGTGTTTGAGATTGCTTGTTTTCTATGCGAGGCTGGCCCGGCCTCTCATAGAAAACAAGCAATGGAACAGCAAAAATTGAAAGGGCGTAGGGACAAAATGGTTTTTGTCGCGTAATTTAAAAACCATAAATACATTTCATATAAGCTATGGACAAATTAAAGTGTATACTAGAACCAATTTATGTACAAATTTTGGAAGCTTATATCACTCTCCTCTGTTGGCAAAATAGGAATCCCTTTTTTTACAGAGGTCTTTTTGATTGATTATTCTGTGTTATAAAAGTTGACCAATCGTGTTATGCTATGGGTAATTCAAAGACAAAGACATGATGAATACTAACAGTGAACTTTAATTTCTTAGCTTTAGTCATTGCTGAGAAAAATGGACATCGCTACAGCCAAATTATCAAGGCGTCACCTTAACAAGATGCTAAGACGTAATCTACAGACTACAGTAAATAATATACATAATAATATGTATATTATTTACTGTAGCCCAAAGCACGAGACGGGTATTACATTTTATATTAAATACCAAATGTAAGGTTATATTTTCACTAATCGCCTGTTTTCAAAGCGTCACATTCAAGTAACTCTTTTAATATTATCTATGGCAGCCATTCTCAAAGTGTGCTCTGCAAAGGCCTTGTAAGATGTAGAGGCTTCGCAAGCGATACATAAATTATAGTATTTAGAAATGTCATGACACTAGCATGAAGAAAATTTATTCAAAGACAAAACATAACTTTTTTTGGTGTCCCTTCGTAACAGGGTTCCGCTACCACAAAAGTTTGAGAACCACTGATCTATGTATGGTATTTATCATTCATAAGATATCCCTTGAATTTATATCAATTATATAAATTCAAGAGATTTTAGGGTATTTCTATTTCTAAAAGGTCCTGAATGTATTCGCAGGTGTGGAAGAAATATGACATAATATTTTAGAGGAGGACATTCCCGCATATCTCCTTTCTAAATATTTATGCCAAGATATGTGAGGGTCAGCTTTTGAATATCTAGACCAAAACTTAGTATCATCACGATCGTTTGGCTCTTTTGGAGATTTTAATGTCTTGATTTGAAATGTGGGAAAGTCATGCAGTGCAGAAGCACAAGCATGCTCGACCGGATCAATACACGGCCTCACAGAAAACAAGCGTGAAATCTATGTATTGTGTTTTGTGAGGTAACGTGGGCCTAAGGAGAAGTGGAGTTTATATGATCAATAACCTGATCATATAAACTCTGACACCTGATGATGAATTTTTCGAAACCGGTCGTGTATATTATAATTCTGTAATAAATCTATTAAAATAAAGTGGAATAAGTGCAAGGAAAGTGTATAATTATTTAATTTATATGATCAGTTTTTTATCAGTCCAGTCCATCAATCTGGTAAGATTGATTAATTAACTAATGATCTAACCCTCGGATTGAGGCACTGGTGGATCGGATTGACAGATTTTTAGGATAAAAGTTCAGATCTAAATCCATTTAGAGACCATCCATTAAGTACGTCACACAATTTTCAGATTTTTAATCGAACTTACACATTCACACACTTAGTCGAAACATTATGGATGGGTTTGGGAACAGCCTAGGACCTTCAGATGTTACTTATTATTTGAAATTACAAAGACTACAAAGCCGTACAGTGGTATCACTGTACGGCTTTGTAGTCTTAGTAATTTTAAATAATATAGTAAGTCCACAAGACTACGAGATGTAAAGTTTAAGTTAATATTTTCTCACTCCACTGACCTTAAGAGGGGTGTAATTTCTACAGAGCTAAACTGATTTCTCCAAAAAAATAACGTTAAAGATACTAAAAGATTAACCGAAGATTATTTTAACGGGAAAAAACCTTTCAAGGTACAAATACAACATTCATAGAGTTAATAATAATAGTTTAAAGAAACTAACAAGACAATACAATAATTTGTAAAAAAAATCAAAAAAAGTTAACAAATTATTGCATTATCATTGGCTCTTAATACGTATGCAAAGTTTCGAAGTAATTGGACTAACGTGGGAGAGCCATGCTACGGCACGAACGGGCCGACTCGACCAGAGAAATACCACGTTCTCACAGAAAACCGGTGTGAAACGGCGCTTGCGCTGTGTTTCGCCGAGTAAACCCACTCAGGGTTTACCGGAGGCCCAATACCCTACCCTATTCCCTTCACTACCCTCCCCTATTCCCTTCCCTACCCTCCCCTATTCCCTTATTCCCTCTTAAAAGGCCGGCAACGCACCTGCAGCTCTTCTGATGCTGCGAGTGTCCATGGGCGACGGAAGTTGCTTTCCATCAGGTGACCCGTTTGCTCGTTTGCCCCATTATCTCATAAAAAAATACTGGAGATCGGCAAGAATCATGTTCAAAGATTCCATTACATACATACAGCCCAAGGTTATAAAAGCGTGTTAAAAAATTTCGTACCTTTTTACATCGCGCCAGTGCGACGATGGTGATGAGATTCCCCGGGATCCCAACCAGCATGAACAGGACACAGCAGATGGACGCGAATCGCAGCAGACCCTCGGGGTAGTCCTTGAACAGCTCCACCGAGGCCAGCTCTTCATCAGTGTAGTTGTCCAGCCCGCTCCAGCCATCTACTTCGCTGGCCAACGTGCTCTTCGGTATACTAGGCAGGAGATCACCCATTTTAACCCGTTGCACATTTTTCCACGCACATCCCAACGAACTCTCGCCGATTTTGTCGAGTCTCGTCTAAGCTACGCTGCACATTTTTCCGCGCACATTCCGACGAACTCTCGTCGATTTGGTCGAGTCTCGTCTAGGCTACGCTGCACATTTTTCCATTACGACGAACTCTCGTCGTGTCGAGTCTCGTCAAGCTAGGTCGGGACTGTCGGGTGTTTAGACGTGGACTGTGTGCCCCAGAACTCTCGATAAGGCATGGCTGTCAGCTGGACCGGAAGTTGGATGCTTAGCGCGTTGACCTGCACAGATAAAACAATTTGTTTGTTTAGAATGCATTACAATTTACGATAAGGATCCCTTATCGGGAGCAAAGGGCGCGTTACTCATTAGCGATAGGAAGACATCAAAATTATCTTAGACTATGCGCCGGAATTCTGGACTTGCGGTGAAGCTTACACTCAAATTATAACTTTGCGTCAATGCGATAGAGTTGAAATTTGAATTTCTAGTCAAATGTCAATCGACTGTCAAAAGCAATTCAACAACCGAATCGATGATTTTCATCTCTACTCTTATTTCATCTCCATTACCACAAAGTTCATTATTAATTCATGCTGTGATTATCACAAGACATTAAATTTTCCCGTAAATGCAAATTCCAGCGTGTGCGGTACTGCCCTTATTCTTATCTACACAAATATAAATGTTTGTACGTTAGTTTCATATGCGTTTGCGCACGTCGCGCGTCCGTCATACTCTACATTTTTAAAAGGTGAAAAATTATTTTAACGCGCTTATCTAGACGACTTGTTCAGAAAAAGTTATTTAAAATATTTATTAATATTAAGGAATTATCAAACTTTCAAAGAAAACTAAGTACCTATAGAAACTTGGTGCCATTGCAACGCTGAAGTTTTTGTGGTTTCTGTGACTCTGCGTGACTTACAGTGAGTCTCATAAGTCTCAACCACAAGATTTATTTATTTGTTTATTTGTTTTGGAAAACCAACAGCTGATTATAATTACATAGAATCAATTACAATCAGAACAATATATAAATTTATTGTTCTGATTGTAATAGCAATTGACCACAAACGTTATAACATTACATTTTACGTAAATATGCCATTTACATTAGTTAATATGCTTAAACAACAGAGAGAGAGAGAGAGAAGAAACAGAAAAGCGAGTTAATTTTGACCTCTCGTGAGTATAGCAGCGGTAATAATATGACGAAATAGAACTACCTAAGCAACAGGTAATACCTACTTAAGTATAGGAGCCTAGGAGGTAACTCTGAGGGTAGTTTTTTCCCTTATTTTATTGATTTATCGTCTTCTAAAAATCTGTAAAGATACAAATCTTCACCATAATATAATAAAGAATAACATTTCTCGGCTCAAATTAAATTGTTTATTCTCTTTGTAATTGAAAATACCATACTTGTATTTTTCCGTTTTCTTGTATTGTTGCTTTCCTTTGACCTAATACAATCCACAAGATGTAATCTAGGTAATGGTGATGGAAGGTGTTTTTTCGATAGCATTCATCAGAAAAGGTATTCATACAATATTCAGAAGTGAGCGACTTTTGATGTATTTTGTCTGCGACGGACGGTGAAATATGTGGGCATTTTTTTAAACAAAGTGTTTCGAAGCGAATCTGCTTAAGACGCTATATTGATAGTAATCTTACCGCAAGGGCAATTTTATACTTAATTTGTATGACTATAAAGTCGTGAATACGCTGCAGCCAGAAGCTATCGGCTCGCTCGGAAAACATACGAAAAAACGTAATTTTGATTATTTAAACAAAAACTAGGAGCATTTAAGCAAAATGCTTCTATACAATTTTGGGTTGCAAAGGTGTCTATTAATTAGACTAATTTCCTACAATACATCTATTCTCGTTTAAAAAAAAAATCTTCAAATTTCGTATTTTTAAGAGGTCATTTCGATCGAGAAATGTATCGAGGCAAAATACATTAATCGTGTTTCTGGTTCTTCTCAAACCTAGATAAGGCTATGAAGATATGTATATCTCATTACCAGATTTGTAACATTTCTGAGGGTCCTATTACTTCAAAAATGACGTTATTAATTATCAATATAGGGTCTTAAAGCTAATATTTCAAATTTGCTAAGCATATAATTTATTGTGCTTACTTATACTGCTTTACTGTAACGAATTTAATAATAATTAATTATTAAGCAACTATATTACGACACGCGCAACTTCGTTGTGCCAAAATTAGTTTATCGCGAGAGAATCGTACATATTTCGGGGATAAAAAGTAGCCTATACCCGTTCTTAGGTTTCAAATATCTCCATACCAAATTTCAGCAAAATCGGTACAGCGGTTTAGTTGTGAAGAGACACACACTTTCGACAGACACACTTTCGCATTTATATTTTTAGTATGGATAAGATTTATATTCCGTAAGTTTATTAATTACAAATACTTATAACTTTGATCAATTAAAATTTATTTGTCGGAAGGATAATATTTACCGGAAGGACATTTCTCTCTTATTAAATTTAATCAGTCTCAAAATATATTTGCAGACGTTTGATGGTTAAATTCACTAATAACATGCCATCGCTCTGGGGTCATCAACTGTGATCAGCTCGGCTTAGGGTTTAATTATGGCGAGTGGCTTGACGCAGAATAATGGATGGATGGTTCAATTTTTTAGTAGACAAAATAGATCAATTATTAGTTTATGGTTTGGTATTGAGTATCGTCGATGATGACGTCATGACGATTGGAGACAACAGCTATCCTTTCTTATATTACAAAAGTATACTCCCCACACCGGTTTCGGTGACGGTGGCACAAGAGCACTCTCTGTTTCTTTACTCTCATAACCCAGTGGGACAGCAGACCGACACGACCGGCGAGAGATCAGGCGCAGACCGACTTTTTACATGCCCATCCGACGCATGGATCATCTTGGAAATAACATGTTTCCGACGCGGGAATCGAACCCACGACTTCCGAGTCAAGACCGACGCTCTAGACCACTGGACCACGGAGGCGTTATTACAACAGTAAATAGTGTGTCTGTCTGGTAACTCTTCACGATTAAACCGCTAAAACGAATTTGATAAAATTTTGCATGCTAAATCCCAAGTTTTCATGACACAAACGTGCAATAATTACAAGATTGTTTTTTTAGATAACGGAGTCGCCAACAAAATGTAGTCGGTTTAAAATGATAATATTACATTTTATTGGTGATTGTGGCATTGTGACACTATAAGATAGTCGCTCTGTCAAGTCATCCCATACGTGCCAAAGCATATCTATACGTTTTTACCTTATTACTGTAACAAAATTGATTGGGTTGACAGAAACTACGAGGCCATACCGAACTTAGAACTTGTGACCCTCGCACAAGTTATGAGAACATCTGCGAACAATGTACAAATGTTATCACCGCTACACAAACAGATCCAAGGTTTGTTAAACGATTACACAAATTGCTCATTGAAGAGCAAGGAAATTGTAGATATGCTATAATCGTTTTATTTATTGCAGTTTAATATAGACTTATTTTCTAAGCTTTGTAAAAAATACTATGTTCTTGATAGAGATTGGTACTACTGATATATAATATTCTGTGGTAGAGATCAAAAATAAAGTAAAGGCGGCTACGATGCCACGGCAGACACACACAAACAGACAGATACGTCATAATACCCCTATTTTTTCTCGGGGTTTAAAAATAAAAATAAAATCGGCCAAGTGCGAGTTGAGCGCGCACACGAAGGGTTTCGTACCGTTATAGAGCAAAAATTGACCAAAAATGGTGTTTTTTGTATGGGAGCCCCCCTTAAATTTTTATTTTATCCAAATATTATTATTAATTATTAAGGTACACATATATTTAACGCTTCTGTGAAAATTTCAAGTCTACCTGTTGCCATTATTGATATCAAGCAAAAAAGGCCGAAAAAATCACGTTTGTTGTATAATAATATTAATATTATTATGTTTTTAGTATTTGTTGTTATAGCGGCAACAGATATACACAATCTGTGAAAATTTCAGAAGTCTAGCTACAGCGGTTCTTGACATACAGCCTGGCGACAGACAGACAGACAGACAGACAGACAGACAGACAGACAGACAGACAAACAGACAGACAGACAGACGGACAGACGGACAGACGGACAGACAACGAAGTCTTAGTAATAGGGTCCCGTTTTTACCCTTTGGGTATGGAACCCTAAAAAGGAAAAGGGGACAACTTAAATTATGTCAGCTACAGTCGCCGCTTTCCCAAGGGTATTTTTGTGAGGTGTTCATCCTCTTCCGTGAGGTATCTACACTACTATTATAAGGAGGAAAGATTTGATTTTTTGTTTGTTTGTTTGAGTCGAATAGGCTCCGAAACTACTGGACCGATTTGAAAAATTCTTTTGCTATTGGAATCTTACATTATTTCTGCTGAACATAGGCTACATTTTATTTTGGAAAAAAGTAGGGTTCCGTAAGATATTTGAGTTTTTCGGACGCAAGGTGTAAAAAATCAGCTAGAAAAGTTACTTATTTTGCGTACGCTGCCTAAACTATAAAAGATAGAACCATAAAATGTTCTAAGTAATTGTAGATCTTATTCTAAATCGGCTTATAATTTCATTTACGGTTTTCACAACACTTTCGCAAAATTCTTATGACATACATATTTACATAATATAAGTAGTTATAAAATAAGTGTCGTATCTACATCAGCTTATATCTGTATTCAATACAATATAAACAAAAGCCACTGGAAATTTCGTTAAGTGTCTATACCCATTATCTTCGATATAGTTTGTTAATTATTATAGTATGTATCAATTCACAAAATTATCTAGTACCTAGTACTAAACTTTTTGAGCTTAATATATATAATTTATAATCTTGTGGTAAAGCAAATATTTGCCTTTTTGAGAGCAATTAATTGCACGTTACATAGGTCACAGGTTTACAAACTTTCAAGATAACTGATAAAGGAAATCCAATAGGAATTATACGCAAAAGTCAGAGCAAAGAGCGCTACTAGCACATACAGTAAACAATTTGACCAAAATCCGACATGTTGCACACGTCATTATATCAGAATATTGACAGAAACTTTGTCAAACATCGAACAAAACTTTGTGTTCTGCTATTGCTGCACTGTCTTTGCTATTGCTGCTATCGTGAAAACGTCGCAGTAGTACTTACATCGCTTGAAGACAAGTGTAGAGATAAACTACGATAACATGCAGGGGCGCCCCAAAATTCAAAATGTTTGAAGTGCGTTGTCAAAACGTTTTTGAAGAGCGTTGTCTTGCGCTGTCGGCTAGTTGTGATTAGTTGACCAACAAATCTTGGTAATAAGTGACATTAAGTGAAATATTCTGATTGGTTGAATACTTATTACATACAAACTCTTTCATAAGGATATGACTACACACATTGAAACAGTGATTTGGAGGGGCGCGCCATGTTATCGTAGTTTATCTCTACTGAGGTCTGAGACGCTTCAAAGAGGTTGTCATTTTGAGTAACAACTGTTTTTGCTTAGCTCCATGAAAATGTCCAAGAGCCAAATAATTTTCGAGTCTCTACATTGTATTAGATACATCGTCTCACACAATATTTCATGAGAAATGTCACGTATTGTACATTATAATGATATCCAATTAACAAAGGTCTTTCGTCCCTTTCTCTTAGACCCTTGTCACTCCAACGTAGATTAATTAACGATATGTCTATCTCCTTTCTACGTCATGTGTATAATGTATATTTTGTCAGGCATTGAAAAGTAATGTATTTTGTAGACTAGACAATTTTTTTTTATTTTTCTAATTTTTCGTACGTTAACCTACGTTATAACTTATAAGCATAGTTTAATCAGTCTTTATTTATACAGCTGCCCAAACTAGTAATAACATTGTATCTGTCGATAACAGAGCTGCCTTTGTCCTGCTGCAATGGCGCAGTTTATAAAATAATAACTATCAGATATTTTATTTATAAGCAGATGGTGGACCTACATAATTTGGTCGCGTTATGTCAAAGCCAGTTGACAGATCACGACTAACATTTAATTTACATGACCCGACTGTCAGTAGGTCTTTCGTCTGCCTATAATATAAATCAATATCTATTATTATCTATACATATAATAAAACTGTAGAAATGAAAATTCTGTACATTAAAGATATTCAAAAAATAATAAGCGGGGGGTATCACTACATCGCTATACAAGCCAAAAATGTGGTTAGTTTTTTGTCTGTCTCTCTGTCTGTTTGTCTGTATGTCTGTTCCACTATTACACGAAAACTACTGATCCGATTTGAATGCGGTTTTCGCAGATATATTTGTCTTCTTCCAACTTAACATCTGGTGCATAAAAATTTTTCCCCCCACCCCTCTAAGGGGACGAAAGAGGGGGTCAGATTTTGTATCAAACTTTTTTCTTTAACACGAAAACTACTGATCCGATTTGCATACGGTTTTCGCAGATATATTTGTCTTCTTCCAACTCAACATCTGATGTATAAAAATCCCCCCCTTCCACCACTCTAAGGGGACCAAAGAGGGGGTCAGATTTTGTATCAAACTTTTTTCTTGGACTTACTTCATATTATTAACGGTGCCTGTTTTCCAACTAAACATCTGGTGTATAAATTTTCCCCCCACCCCTCTTAGGGGACAAAAGAGGGGGTAAGATTTTTTATCAACTGATGAAGTAGAAATACTTTAAATCGCAAAACAACGTTTTGCGATTTAACGGGACAGCTAGTCTTTTATAATGTAGGTTAAATTTGGAATATCAGAAGAGCCAAAAATGTTTAGTGCGAAATCCCCGAATAGAGAATTATTGGCCATATTTCATCAAACATTTCTCTTGAATAGAACCAATTCGTGGTTTCAATATAATTCCTTTGTCTATCGAACCACGTGCAAATCTGACCAACAATGTAATATAAAATATTATGAAACACCGAAATACTAACATACTGAGTAACAAGCTATAATACCTATTTGTCATATCACACGCTTTCTGCTGTCGTTAAGGCGACGCCTTGATAATTTCGCTGTAGCGATATCGATTTTTCTCAGCAATGACTAAAGCTAAGAAATTAAAGTTTATTGTCGGTGTTCATCATGTCTTTGTTTTTGAATTACCCATAGCATAACACTTCAACTTTTATAACACAGAATAATCAATCAAAAAGACCTCTGTATAAAAAGGGATTCTAATTTTGCCAACAGAGGAGAGAACTTTAATTTCAGCCAAATTGGCTGTACCAAATTATCAAGGCCTCGCCTTAAGGCTATAATCAACTAATAAGAAAGTACTATCAGACAAGTTTCTTCAAAGATAGATTGAGGACTTCGTCATTTGGTCGGTATTTGTGTGTCTGTCTTCTGTCGGTTGGGCTTGACATAACCCGATCAAATTACACAGACCATCGCGTGGCTTGGCGTAACCATCAGTTAATAAATCTAATTCTTGGACGACGCATTAGTAATTACAGGGTAGTACCAATAAATAATTATTATATTTTATTTAGTTTCGACAGACTAAATTAGAGCTAGAAGCTTGAAATAAATTAGAGCTACAGACTTGAAATTTAGCACGTGTGTTTTTCTCATAATGCCAACACTAGGTTTTATAAGTTCGATAATCCTTAATAAATATTGTGGAAAAAACCTAATTATTCTTTCGATAGTCACTTGGAAATTAAAATCGATGTGAATTGTAAAGTTCGGCAAAGAATTAATTAACTTTGTAACATTTCATATAACTATTTACAAACCATTAAGAGGATACATTAGAGCCGTTTTTCCATACAAAAGTTGTCCCCTGTTTCCTCCCTGGATAGTGCAGGTAGAGTTATAATTTTTTTCCTGAATATCTACGGCCACTAATACAATATCCCTATGTTTTCTTTTTTTTCATAATTTAATTATTAAAAAAAATATGAACGTTCAAAAACCCAAAAAATGGCCAGATTTCCCGCTGTGTTCAATCATCAAAAAAAAAAACAGGAACACAAGCCTTGCTTTAATTTTTAAAATAAAAAAGTACTTAAATCGGTTAAGTTTTGGAGAAGAAATCGGGGGACAACGAATCGTTGATTTTCTGCAGTTGTCTCTATCGCGCTCTGCTGTGTAGGCTTGAGGTAAGGGAGACAGCAATAGAATAATATATTACAAGTACTTTTTTTTCCATTTCTCTAGCCCTTGGTGTATCCTCTTAACGATGGGTTAAAACTTTATAACTTTTCAAAGTGACCTAGAAAACCAGGTCGAAGAATAAATCGATAGTAATTTATACCTTAACTGGAGTTTTGTTGTGAGTAATAAAATTATATAAGCACACACTTCGAACGCACTTGACTATTTTATAGTTCCCCCTAGTTTGTCATTGTACATTGTACGACAGTGGAAATATTTTTAAATGATTAATTTATAATAGGTATTATACTTTAGCTAAGTGATCAGTAACAAATTTGATATGATTTGAACTTTTCTTTCGTAACATGAATTTTGATTTTTTTATCGTACTCAAGATAATATTGTCTATACTTCAATAATTACAGTTAAATATCACTGTAATTATTGAAGTACAGACGATATTATCGTTTATCATAATATTACACTACAAATTCCTTTAAAGTCTTGGGGTGTTTCCGTAAGCCTGTGTACAATAATTTAAAATATTTTTATATTTTTATTGAGAGAATATTTTGTAATTCCACTTCACCTTCATTAGGTACTGATTTATGTATAAAAGTATTTCAATTTGCTAAAAAACAATTTCCTTGACCGTACCCACTTGGGCGACTCGGACGTAAAATATTTTCATTTTACTGTCACTCCGCGGTGCGGTTACGCTGCGGGAATTAAAATAAGTGTCGCCCGTCCGTCTGGAAAGTACATTAAGTTTTATTTTAACGTCCGCTGCGAGTACAATTTACTCTAATTGTTACTTTAAAACTTGTAGTTTGTACCATGTATATTTTATGCCTCAAAGTAATTGTATATGCTCTTTATTACAATTGAATAGCAAATTGACCACCTCCATTACTTTACGGTAAGCTCTATAAGTAACTTTTTAGGGTTCCGTAATCAACAAGGAACCCTTATAGTTTCGGTCTGTCCGTCCGTCTGTCCGTCTGTCCGTCCGCGCTTTTGCTCAGAGACTATAGGACCTACAAAGCTGTAATTTGGCATGAATATACATATTAATAATGCCGACAAAATGGTACATAAAATATTTAAAAATATTTTTTTATGGTACCTCCCCTACACATCAAACGGGGTTGAATTTTTTTTCGCGCCCACCCCATCGTGTGGGGTATCGTTGGATAGGTTTTTTAAAAATATTATAGAATGAAGAAAATATTATAGAGTATTCATAGATCATTTTCCGGTTTAGGGATCCATTTGTGAAATATTAAGTTTTAAAGTGGAAAAAATCGTTAGAGTCCAGTGTCCCCCCCTTCTACCAGCTAAACGGTTGCTTCTGGAAATGTGAAAAAATTCACGGGAGTAGGAAATATGCTGAATTTAAAAGGAAAACTATCACGGCTAAGTTGACTTCATAAGTTATTGAGTAATAGTCGATCAACTAAAAAAAATGTATTCGGCGACGTATAAACGAACTTTTTTTCGTTCAAATTCCTTTGAGATGATGTTGTTAGTAGTGTAAAACATGTTATAAAATATGTACATTCATTGACCATACAGAAATTTTCAAAAACTAGCGGTGCTACGGAACCCTACATTGCGCGTGGCCCGACACGCACTTGGCCGGTTTTTTTAAATGGAGAATTTTCGAAACGTTTTTTAACTTGATTTATAATAACAAAAAAATCGAATTATATATATTAAAATTCTGCATAGTTTTCATCTTTTATTTTATTTATCTATTTATTTTGAGAGTGTCTAGTTAACTATAAGTTGGATTATTTGGTAATTATTATATTTTACTAGCTATTTGACTACAGAAAAATACGATACTAATTTGTGTATTTCTTCTATCTGCTTATCAGTCGGCACGCATATTGCTAAAATATTGGTTACAAGTTTTTCTTGTTTTGGATGATTTATACTCCCATATAAAATACTATGTTGCTACTGTTTTGTCTTTAACAATGAAACATTATTTCAAGTGATACGTCGGATAAAGTAACAAAGACGGTTCATCTGATAATAAGACAGCTTACATACAACCAGACTTGTGAAAGCAACGTTATCTAGAAGAAGGATTTAAAGTTTTCTCACTATTTTTAATTTGTATAAGATTAACAAATATCAGTATTTTCTTATGCTCTGACAAATATTACATATTATTGTAATAAGACTCAGAATGTTGAGAATCAGACTTTTTTATTTTCAAGACTTTATTAAAAATATAATGTAGCTCTCAAGAAGCGTTTCATAGAACTTTATAATGGAGTGGAGGGATTTACTGCAGACGATAAAGTAGCCATTTCAGCCGGAAATAGTTTTTCCCGAGACGCGTTGCTTAGTTCCCACAACGTAACACTTATGATCACTTACATCTTAATGTAACATATTTTATCTATTATTATCTAAATTTCTTTTTGAGTATAAGAGAAAATTACGTGACGAAAATGTGTGCGAAATTTGTAAGTGGCCGAAATGTGTGATATCGAAATTTCTTTTATTAATTCATAATATGGACCTTTTAAATATTATAAATGCGAAAGTGTGTCTGTATTTTTCTATCTTTCAACCGATGCACAGATTTAAATAAAATTTGTTACGGGATCTACTTTGAGTCCTGGGAAAGGACATTAGAAATGCTTACGATTCCCGGCAATAAACAAATTTTAAGGCAACAAAGTTGCGAACAACATATAGTTGTATGTAGTTTATACTAGCCGTAAAATGTTAACCGTAAAAAGTATAGTGTTTGTTTATAATGTTTATACTATACGCTCTTACAACCTAAATGTGCGACAATTAGTATTCAAACAACTTTCCTCAACAAGAAAGCAACAAAACAAATAGCACAACAATAAATTATGGTTTTAATTAAGGCCACGGAAGTTGGGGTGTTAAGTGGACCTTGAATTGTTAGTTAGCATCTTGCTTAGTGGGACGAGAGGACGACCCGGTTCTTTTTGGGTCGGCCGGGACATTACTGCGTTTGTGGGTTAACTTTCGTGACGTATTGATGACGTCACGCGAGCCGAATGTTGAATAAGTTCGATATTCGAATTGTTTGCGAGCCTACTGGTTAGTGGTTAACGAAATAAATAATAATGTAACTATCTAGTGACTATCTATATTCTATACTATGATTGCTATGCTATACTTTAATCTTACAGCAGAATACTAGAGATAATTATTAGTACAGAGACGAATATGATAATTACTTAACTTGTACCTATTTAAATAAACTTCTCTTCTTAACTCTTCATCAAATTGAAATTTAATCATATAATTTAATCTCTGAGTGCGGGCGTTGAATCGAAGGTGAATACCATAATTTCACAAACTAATATGTATTTTGTGACCTTAGTTAGGTTACCTAAAGCCTGCGAACACAAACAAACATACAAATGAGGTCCTCTGTCTGGCGCAGTCGGATTTAAAACAATACAATTTACTATGCGTGGATATTCTCACCAAAACTTTAGCTTCCCTAAAAATCACAAAATACACAAACATACAAATTCAGTATTGCGACTCGAATATTAATAAGCACAAATCTCTGTGTCCTAGTTTCGGTGTATCAAATATTTTGTGTCGAGAAATATGACAGTAAATAATACCGAATATTAATATTTAGTATCTGCTATTAAGACCGGGCTGTCATTTTTTGCTGTGTTTTCTACTAAGTATTACACTCCCGGAAGACGATTGACTCCAATGAAATTGAGATTTATTTAATCATTGTATATTTATCTGATACTTATTTTGACTCGATAGTTTTATTTTTCGAAATTATGAATATTTTTGGGCTTTTAAACGAATATCTGTTACACTTATTGAGTTACTATAATTAAATAACATGCACTACTACAATCACACACTTTATAAAACAATAGCTAGCGGAAATATTTGTATTGTATTTAGTTTTTAAGTAATCACCAAAAAACAGTTCTGGGACTTACGACCTTTACTTTCCTGCTCTAATGCGGAACCGTTGTTACGCGATATTGTTCACTATTAGCTGCAGCGTAAAGCACATTGCTCGGGAGCACGATTTATGGAATCATTGTATCACGATTGGAGGATAGCGGGATTTGTGGGCGGGGCTAGCGTTTTAGCAGCAGGCTCTTAAAATCTAGACTCTAGAATGAATACACGTTTTATATTGAAAATGTTAATAATGTTACGAATGCGGACACGTAGTGTCATCTAGCGGCAACCAGGCGAAACCATCACAGACAGCGTAAATCCCCTATTCAATACCAGATGCCGCTACTTGTATGTTTTTGTTACCTGCGCGTACCCGCTCGAGAATTTTCCCACGGTTGTTTACATGTTGTGGAATATTCTCGTAAGGTCTAGAGCTCGCCCCGTCCCGTATAAATACGCGGCTAGACGAGCCGGCCAGCCAGTCTTCGAATGTTTTCGAGTGAGCGATAATCAAAGCGACTTCGGAAGTGAGAAACAAGTGACTTAGTGAGTGAACCAGTGATAGTGCTTAGTGTTTGAACTTAGTGCATAGTGTTTGGACCTAGTGCTTAGTGTTTAGACATAGTGATCTAGTGTGTGTAAGTGTAGTGTAAGTGTTAAGTGTAGTGCAAATAAAAGTCTTCAAGAGAGTCACCAGGTCTTTTCCTCCGAATCATCGAACCTTTAGCACGTAACAACTGGTGTCGGAAGTGAGATTTGGAGATGCCATTGACTCCGAGAGAGGACTTCAAGGGGAGTGTCAGGACAAGGGCACAGCGAGCTGCTGCCATTGACTCCGAGAGAGGAGTTCAAGGGGAGCGTGAGGACAACGGCGCAGTGCCATTGACTCCGGGAGAAGATTTCGAGGGAAGTGTCGGGACAAGGGCGCAACGGGCTGCGGAGGCCACACCCACTGGGGACCAAGCTCCGCCCACTGCGGGGCAGGCCTCAACCACTGGCCCCGCCCACTGGGACCCGCCCACTGGCCACGCCCCTCAGACCCCGCCCACTTTGGGTGTGGCCACGCCCACTGGCTCCGCCCACCAGGCCACGCCCACTGGCTCCGCCCACCAGGCCCCGACTGATCAAGCCCCATCAACTGGCTCCAGCCACCATGCCTCGTCAGTAGCTTCTACAGCACCGCAAATGGCTCTTCATTTAGAAAGTTTAATTAAATTAATGGAGCTGCAAAGGGCTGATATTCAGGTTTTACAAGATTCTCAAAGGGCAATGATGGAGGCACAAGACCGCAAGCTTGGCGTTTTGCAAGAGTCACAAAAGCAACAAAAGGACCTTCAAGAAAAGGCGCTTCTGGCAATAAAGGATGTTGGTGACACGGTGACCAAGCTTCGGAAAGATGTCGACATTATGGAAGAACGCATTACCGGGCTAGGAGTGGATATGGAAAATGTGAAAAGTGGCCTCACAGAACTACAGAAGTGGAAAGTGCGCCTGGAAACCACAGGAGTCGCGACGTCGAGTGGAACTACCGGAGTAGTGGTACAAGGACCAAAAGTTAAAGTGCCACCATACGACGGTACTACTTCTTGGAACGCTTATCGTCAGCAATTCCAGACGGTTGCTACTGCCAACGGATGGACTGAAGACCAATGCCTGACCGCTCTCACTGTTGCGCTCAGAGGGCAAGCTTTGTCGGTCCTGGAAGCACACACAGGAAATGGGTTCCAAGATCTGATGGAGGCGCTTGAATCCAGATACGGGGAGCGACACCTGGAGCACGTGTTCCGTGCCCAACTTCGTGACAGAGTCCAACGCTCAGGAGAGGGACTACAACAATGGGCGTTGGAAATTGAAAAACTGGTCAAGAAGGCACATCCAGGAGCAGACTCCAAGATGGTTGACTCAAACACTATTCAAGCCTTTGTCGACGGAATCAGGGATCTGGAAGTCCGAGCTGCAGTAAGGCTACGTCACCACACTTCGCTAAAGGAAGCGTTGGCGCATGCTCTAGAGGTCGAGGCTGTCCGGCGTGACATACGGCAGACCTATAAAATCCGCGAGGTCTCGGAGGAAGTGAAGGAGGTCAAGGCTCCTACGAAGAGAAGTTTTGGAGCCATGTGCTACAAGTGCGGCGAAAGGGGCCATCTTCAGCTCAACTGCCCGCAGAAGGATACCCAGATGGCAAGAATGAAAAGGCTTGAGGAACAGATGGAGGAGCTGAAGAAGCAAAGGGCTTCGTCCCCTGCCCGGGAGCAGGGAAACGAATAAAAGCCAGGACTGAGGGGCGAGTACTGGCTGATGCGGAGGGAGCCCCGATAACCGTTATCTCCCAAGCATGCAGCGGGAATAGTCTTGTGATTCAGGGGACTATTAACAGGACGGATTGCAAAATGACTCTAGACACAGGAGCCTCTAGAACGATAGTGAACCCAAATCTGGTAAAAGCCGCAAGACGACACAAGAGGAGAATTAACTGTCGGCTCCTTACTGCCTCCGGTCAGCCAATACCCGTCCTGGGAGAAATGTCAGTTACGATTAATGTAGGGGGGTCCTCATACCCTCATGACGTTATCGTGGCTGAAATAATGGATGATTGCATCTTGGGCTTGGATTTCATGAAGAAGCACAACTGCAGGATTAATGTCGCTGACGGAGTTTTCCAGTGTGGCGAAGAAGAAATTTTCATCCTTGGAGGCGCCTGCGGGAAAGTCGCATGTGTAAAAAAAATCATTATACCTGGACGAGCGGAAGCCCGGGTGCTGGTGAAACTACCGCCAGCTGGAAAGAACAAGTCTAACAGATGCGTGTTGATCGAAGACACACCCACCAAGACATCAGCACGAAAACTGATGACGGCAAGAACCCTTGTTAGTGGAAGCAGTCACGCTGTGGTCCGGGTTTTGAATCTTGGTGAACGTGAGATCTGCTTGAACAAAGGTGACGTCATTGGAAAGTGCGAGGAAGTTGTCTGGATGAGAAAGTGCAGTTCGACGACAGACGCAGACCCAGCAAACAGCAGCAACAATGGATTAGTGACTGAGCTACTCGATGACTGCAAGAGTAATCTGACTTATTCGCAGAGGATGAAAGCTAAGAAGTTTTTACAGCGCCACGCGAATATCTTCTCCAGTCAGGAAGGTGACCTTGGAAGAACGTCGATGGTTCAACACAGGATAGATACCGGAAACGAGAACCCGATTCGTCAACGAGCAAGACGGATACCAATTGCAAAGGAGAAGGAAGTGGAAGGCCTTTTGGAGGACATGAGAAGGCATAAAATTATTGAACCGTCTGCAAGTCCGTGGTGCTCACCTGTGGTATTAGTGAAGAAGAAAGATGGCAGCACAAGATTTTGTGTGGACTACAGGCGTCTCAATGATGTCACTAAGAAGGACAGCTACCCATTACCTCGGATCGACGACACTCTGGATACCTTGAGTGGCATGAAATGGTTTTCGACCCTGGACCTGAAATCTGGATACTGGCAGGTGGAAATTCATCCAAAAGACAAGGAGAAGACAGCTTTTTCCACCGGTAAAGGTTTATGGCAGTTTAACGTCATGCCCTTTGGATTGTGCAACGCACCTGCCACATTTGAGCGACTCATGGAGTGTGTACTGGCAGGCTTAGTTGGGGAGGCTTGCTTAGTCTACTTGGACGACGTCATCATTGTTGGCCGCGACTTCGAGGACCATTTGCGAAACTTAGAACGAGTTTTCGCCAAAATAGAGGGGGCCAAGTTAAAGTTGAATCCGAAAAAGTGTCGTTTATTCAGGAGTAAGGTCAATTATCTCGGCCATGTTATCTCCAGTGATGGAATCCAGACGGACCCGGAGAAACTGGAAGCAGTTCAAAATTGGCCAACCCCTAAGAACAAAACCGAAGTGCGAGCATTTCTCGGCCTATGCTCCTACTACAGGCGTTTTGTTAAGGGATTCTCGGAGATAGCCAAGCCATTACACCGGCTGACAGAAGATAAACGACAGTTCATCTGGGACGAGACTACTGAAGATTCTTTTCAGAAACTGAAGAAACATCTGTGTGAAACACCAATCCTGGGGTATCCACAACCTGAAGGTCAGTTTATAGTCGACACGGACGCAAGCAACACGGCCATTGGAGGGGTGTTATCTCAAAAACAGGGTGAAAGAGAAGTTGTGATTGCGTATTTCAGCAAATCTTTATCCAAGCCAGAGAGAAACTACTGTGTGACAAGAAGAGAACTCTTGGCTGTTGTAAAGACGCTACAACATTTCAGCAAATACCTCATCGGCAGACAGTTTTTACTGCGAACTGATCACGCAGCCTTGAAGTGGCTACTGCAATTCAAGAACCCAGAAGGTCAAGTAGCACGATGGATTGAGCAGCTCCAGGAGTACGACTTCAAGACCGAACACCGCAGCGGGAAGTCGCATGGGAACGCCGACGCACTCTCACGAAGGCCGTGTTCAGAGGACTGCAAACATTGTGTTAAGCAGGAATCTAATGAAGTGACAATAAAGTTAACGAGAACAAGTCCTTTGGGCCCATGGGAGAATGATGCTATGAGAGAGGCTCAAGAAACAGATGACGACCTTCGGCACATCATCACATGGAAGAAACGGGGTGATGTAAAACCAATCTGGAGTGAGGTTGCACCCACGGGCGCTGTCACTAAGGCGTACTGGGCGCAGTGGGAGAGTCTGGTACTTCAAAACGGAATACTCTACCGGAAATGGGAGAAGACTAACGGCAGAGAGTTCCATCTTCAGATAGTTGTCCCAAGAGCGAGAGTACCAGATATTCTCCGTGAAATGCACGATGGCGTATCAGGAGGTCATCTAGGTGTCAAGAGGACGTTAACAAAAGTGCGGGAACGATTCTACTGGTTGCATTGTCGAGATGACGTGCAGGATTGGTGCCGCAAATGTACTACTTGCGCTGCAGTGAAGGGACCACAGACCAGGAGCCGTGGGAACCTGCGGTTGTATAACGTTGGCGCACCGTGGGAACGAATTGCAGTTGATGTAGCTGGGCCATTTCCTGTAACGGAGTCGGGAAACAAGTATTTCATGGTCGTCATGGACTACTTCACCAAGTGGCCTGAAGTGTTTGCCATACCAAACCAAGAAGCTACGACAGTTGCTTCTAAGCTTGTGGAAGAAGTGATATCTCGCTTTGGTGTGCCTCTGGAAATCCATTCCGATCAGGGCAGGAATTTCGAATCGCAGGTCTTCCAGGAAGTGTGCAGAATCTTGGGAATGCATAAAACGAGGACCACCGCGTACCATCCACAGTCTGATGGAATGGTTGAGAGATTTAACCAGACCCTTGAGAGGCATTTGGCGAAATTGGTAGATGAAAAACAAAAGGATTGGGACAAGTACATACCGCTCTTCCTTCTGTCGTACCGTACCGCCGAGCATGAGAGCATAAAGGCTACCCCGGCATATGTCAATTACGGTAGAGAACTACGAGTACCAGTAGACCTCTTGACAGGAGGGTCACCAGAGGAACCAAAGACCGTACAAGACTATGTCTGCGATTTGAGGGAAAAGATGCGCTATATACACGCCATGGTTCGGGAGAATGGGTTACATTCAAGTGAGAACATGAAGACCAGATACGACCGGAAATCGAACACGAGCGGCTTCGAAGAAGGGACACTGGTGTGGCTGCATAACCCAACTCGTCGAAAAGGGAAATCTCCAAAGTTGCAGACCAAGTGGGACGGCCCATACAAAGTGGTTACCCGATTGAATGATGTGACTTATAGGATTCAAAAGCAACCAAGAGGGACATTCAAAGTGGTACACATAGACCGTCTGGCGCGTTACCATGGCAGTAACAATGATGCTCGGGACGAGCATCTCTAAGAGGGGAGTAGTGTTACGAATGCGGACACGTAGTGTCATCTAGCGGCAACCAGGCGAAACCATCACAGACAGCGTAAATCCCCTATTCAATACCAGATGCCGCTACTTGTATGTTTTTGTTACCTGCGCGTACCCGCTCGAGAATTTTCCCACGGTTGTTTACATGTTGTGGAATATTCTCGTAAGGTCTAGAGCTCGCCCCGTCCCGTATAAATACGCGGCTAGACGAGCCGGCCAGCCAGTCTTCGAATGTTTTCGAGTGAGCGATAATCAAAGCGACTTCGGAAGTGAGAAACAAGTGACTTAGTGAGTGAACCAGTGATAGTGCTTAGTGTTTGAACTTAGTGCATAGTGTTTGGACCTAGTGCTTAGTGTTTAGACATAGTGATCTAGTGTGTGTAAGTGTAGTGTAAGTGTTAAGTGTAGTGCAAATAAAAGTCTTCAAGAGAGTCACCAGGTCTTTTCCTCCGAATCATCGAACCTTTAGCACGTAACAATAAAATAACTCAGGCAAAAATTCTACTTTGATCAGCGACAGTTTTAAATAAATTAGTCGGTACTCGGTTCAGATTTTATATTAAAAAACAAAAAAAGCAGTTTTACTTTTAAAGTAATCTAATAATAATAATTATTGTCCTATGTCGACATAGGTTTTTTGAACTTGCGGTGCTTGCGGCATTGAATAGACATAAACTATATACACACAGGTACTATATCAGTATCCATACTAATACTATAAATGCCAAAGTGTGCGTGTCCGTCCGTCTGTCTGTTACCACTTCACGCTCAAACCGCTGAACCTATTTTGCTGAAATTTGGCATGAAGATCCTTTGAGTCCCAGGAAAGGACGTAGGATACTTTTTTATCCCAGAACAATGTACGGTTCCCACGCTAAACGAGTTAAACGAGTTTCGACGCAACGGAGTTGCGGGCGTCATCTGGTATTATTCGGCGTAATATTCGGCGAAACCTTTGGGTCCGACCAAAATTTTATATATTATACCAGGGTAATCTTAAATAGCATTACCGTTCCTATCCCTGTCTCCATGCTGACCAGTAGCACGAGTATCGCGGAAACACGATTGAGGCATTAGACTGATCTGATCCGCATTATGCGAGGCGTGATAATTCGACACCGCATATTGCATCAATATGCAGGGCATATGCATCATATGCCATATCACGTTGCGACGCATAAATATGCATTTTTGGGAACACAAATACGATTGTGATTATGGTATATCGTGCTCTGAATTAATTTTCGATGACATATTTTGTCGATGTTAAATGTGTTCCATGATGTGAAATACGTGTAAACAGCAGCTGGTATAATTTGTACATAAATGTTATGCTTGGCACTTAATACTTATGTCTTTGTGTTAACGAAGGTGCGATATTATGTATTTTATGAATAGTGTATATATATGACAATTATTTTTATTTTCGAGACGTTTCAGAAGTAATTAGTACCTACATATTTTCTAAAAGCAATATTTTTGTGACAGCAACGGAGAAAGAAAGGTTTTGCTAAAACTTGACTGTATTATGCCAGTGCAGTGGCTTTGAGTGCGCCCATCGTGGAGTCTTCGGACCGCTGGCGGGGTCGCGGATGTGTGTATCGTTCCCGTGGCCCCGTCAAAAGCCGGCGCGGTGGCGGAAGATGGGGGGGGGGGGGGGGGTTTAGTGGGTATACCGTGGTCTCATTAGCTACGGGAGTCCCACATCACCGCTCGGGTCGCCCCCTGCGCCTGGGTGGTATGCGTAATGCATTTCCCCCTCCGACAAAAAAAAAAGGCATATTAATATATATTTTCTATACAATTTTCGCGTGACCACACACTCAGCTATAATATATATTTCTGGTCTCAGTGTATTTAGTACGGTATATTAATATATATTATAGCTAAGTCTGTGACGGCCTTTAATAGTGATCAAGACTATTGATTCCTCTTGAACTCAAAGACGACAAGTAGTTTAGGCCATGTAGTCAAGGAAATATGAATGTAAAATATTATGCCTAGTAAAAGTTAATAAAATGATGGTTTTAAATGTTTTAGGGCCTGTTTCACCACTTCCTAATAAGTGTCGGATAGGCTATTCCCAAATTAACTTGACAGATAGAGTTTGGAGTAACTATCTGTCAAATAATTTGTGGATAGCCTATCCGGCACTTTATCAGCAGGTGGAGAAACAGGCCATAAGAGTTATTGAGAGTTTCAGTCGTGTTTTAAGAATAGTGAACTGTTTAAATTGATATTCGCATTTATAATATTTTAAATAAAATTGTAGAATATTTCGCATGAACCCATATATAAAGTTATAAACGCTATTACATACATACATACTATTACATACGAAAGCAATTAGCACTAAGTGGTACCAGGTGTCTGGACTCTCTACAAGTATATAATATGATTTTCCCGAACATTACTTGATGAATCGTTAGGTTGACCATGCTATTAGGTATATTTTTCGTAAGCAAATATGCGCGTTACTGAAATATTCTTCGTTAGTCAATTTGATATACTAGTATGTTTATCAAATCGACTAACGAAGTATCAAATTGACCGATATAATATACTTAGAGATGATGCCCGCAGCTCCGTTGCGCCAAAACTCGCTTATCACGCGGGAACCGTACATTTTTCCGAGATAAAAAGTAACCTATGTACTTTCCCGGGACTTAAAGTATTCTCATACCAAGTTTTAGCAAAATCGGTTCAGCGGTTTGAGCATGAAGAGGTAAGCCAGCCAGACAGATACACTTTCAAATTTATAATATTAAGTATCCATACTTAATTTCGATTAATTATAGGTAATCCATGGATTATAATTAATCGAAACCATATTTCAAAGGAATAATCTAAAAATGAACATGAATGTTTCTACAAAATGTTGTGTAATCTATGAAACATAATATTAATCTCATCATAAAGAAAATAATTATTGTCTCATAACGTGAAACATAATATTACCTATGGGGTAAACTATTTTCAGTCATGTCGCGTCTATAACGTAGGTATCTATTACATTATTATTTTTAGAATATTTTGTGGCTAATTATACTTCACGGGCAAATCAATGGATTAACGTGTTTTAAAAAACTCCGGCTGCCGCACTGAACGTTTGACTGATGTGCCGTGTGGGCTAATACTCTAATATAATAATAATACTCCCCAATCCGGTTTCGGTGACGGTGGCCAGTTTCATTGAAACCGGGCCAGGTACGCAGGAGTAATTTTTATAGTGCCCAGGTGTGTGCGCAGTACACAAGAGCACTCTCTATTCCTTTACTCTCATAACCTAGGGGGACGGAAGACCGACATGACTGGCGAGAGATCAGGCGCAGGAGTCAGGACCGACTTTTTACATGCCCATCCGACGCATGGATCATCTTACTTGTCAGACAATCAGGTGATCAGCCTGCATTATTGTCCTAACCAAACTTGGAAATAACATGTTTCCGACGCGGGAATCGAACCCACGACCTCCGAGTCAAGAGCGACGCTCTAGACCACTGGACCACCGAGGCGTTCAAGCGTGAATTGATAATAATTAAGCCTGAAGGTATTTTTAAATTAGTATTTTACTGATAAATATTATCGTGATATTAACAAGAAAGTCAATTAATGTGAGCATTGTAATTTCTATCGCATATTTTTTTTAATTGTAAAACAAAAAACAAAAAAGAATGATGGCCACCCTACCCGTGCGTAAGGACGCCGAAGGCATTACAACATTAGTATTTCTTTTCTCAGTATAACAACAAATTGTGTTATGATTTATTGTGACACTAATGTGAAGAGATACGATAAGTTGGTGATATTGTCGCATCTGTGCCCTAGTGGTGCTACAGTCCTATAGTGGTTGGTTGTAGCTTAGTAGTAATTATTAAGTCTAGTGGTTGTAACATAGTGGTTCTCGAGTCTAGAGCGGTTTCGACTTTGTAAGGTAGTGATTTCTTCATCAAACGATTTTTTTTTATGAAATAAGGGGGCAAACAAGCAAACGGGTCACATGATGGAAAGCAACTTCCGTCGCCCATGGACACTCGCAGCATCAGTAGAGCTGCAGGTGCGTTGCCGGCCTTTTAAGAGGGAATAGGGTAATAGAGGAGGGTAGGGTTGGGAAGGGAAGGATTAGGGAAGGGTAGGAAAGGAATTAGGGTAGGGAATTGGGCCTCCGGTAAACTCTTGTAATAATTGTTGTTTTACAAAGTGGTTCTAGAGTCCAGTGGTAGAGGGAATAAGGGATGTCTCATACTGACTGTAATAAAATCACGAAAGAACCAATTAATAATGATTATACCCAACAGAAACATTCAACAAAAAGGTAGCAATTAAAAATTGTGACGACCTGAGTATGTCAACCATTAAGGGGATACACCAAGGGCGAGAGAAATTGAAAATAGGTATTTGAAAATTTATTGCTCTCTCACCAATCTCAAGTCTCCCCACCGCAGAGCGCGATAGAGACAACACGACAAAAGTTCTAATAAAAGAACAGAAAATCATCGATTCGTTGTCCTCTGATTCCTTCTCCAAAACTTCTCCAAAACTAACCGACTTAAGTACTTTTTTCATTAAAGATTAAAGAAAGGCTTGAGCTGTGTTCCTATGTTTTATTTTTTTGTATAATTTAGCCGAACCTGTTTTCTGGATGTTTGAACACAGCAGAAAATCTGGCCATTTTTTGGGTTTTTGAACGTTCATATCTTTTTTAATAACTAAATTATGAAAAAAAAAAGAAAGTATAGGGACATTGTATTAGTCGCCATAGATATTCAGGAAAAAAATTATAACTCTACCGGCATTATCCAGGGAGGAAACAGGGGAGAACGTTTGTATGGAAAAACGGCGGTGTGGACTCCTCCTCCTCCTCTCCACCTCCTCCTGGTGAAAAGCATTTATATATCTACGAGTAGGTATGCACTGATATCTTATTTCGTGTAATTTTTATAGACAGATCATAATAATTATAGTGCTTTAAGTTTTAGCAACCACTTTATATATTATGAACAGTGCTGAATTTATATTTTTATGACAGTAGACCACTTTATTTCAGCCACCTCATGTACGAAATCCGTAGGGCCTCTATGGATGCTGCGGCCCTTAGGCCATGGCCTATAACGCCCTATTTATAAATCCAGGGCTGCACACGAAACGATCATAATGCTACACAAGACCAAATAAAAGAACAAATCCTATTTCACGTCGCATTCTCGCCATAACTCAAGTCGAACCATTACTCACACGATGAAAGGAAGCCATTGTTATAAATGCCTCGTCATCCCTCAACCCGACTATAGCTAACGAGAAATTAATTACTTGCCATAAATCTGTACCTTGAACTTTATCTAGTTATCTGATTTAGCGTCAAGGCAAGATTGACCTAAAGATGGTCATAGGTCATTTTTATGACTTAGTACTTTTGTACCTAAAAAGACATAACATAATATTAATATTTTATGATATTAAAACATGATTAACCTACCTATTAACGCAGATTTGTCTATTTGTAAGTGTTGTTGGTTTTCACTTAGGTATACCTAATATAATAAATAATAAATAAAAAAAAATTACAACTACTTTTCTGAAATAATATTTTCTTTACACTCTATATAGCATCTAAAGTATCTTATGCTTCAAAAGCTTCACTATACGCACTGAATCAATAGCAGATTAAAACATAAAATAGGTACAATAACATTTCAATAAAACATCTGAGAACAGCATTGACATCGTGAAAAACTCAGCCTCAGGGTAAAATATTAGGTACTTTTCTATTTTCTTGTTTGCTAAGATTCTCGAAAAGGTGTTATTAAGGAATAACGTTTAATATGATTTGACGACTACGCAGGAAAGTGGTAAGGGATAGATTGAACATTCGGTTGTCATGTCTTATGCGGCTATATGTATTATGCGGGTGTCTTATGAGCAAAGAAGAGTATGATGGAATTTTATTTTGATGTCTAAAACTGGACAGATTTTGGATGTCGTAGCTCATCAATTGTAAGACAAAATCCATACTTAACATATTAAATGCGAAAGTGTGTCTGTCTGTCTGTTACCTCTTCACGCCAAAACCGCAGAACGAATTTTGCTGTTTGTTATTTAGATACTTTGAGTCCCGGGAAAGGATATGAGATACTTTTTATGCCGAAAAAATGTACGGCTCCCTCGCGATACACTAATATTTCCGCATCGTATTTGCGGATGACATCTTGTATAAAATAACAATTTTAAAGAAAAAAGCGCTTATGAGCGCTAGCCGTTGCTTTTCCGCAATCGAACCCAATGTGCTATCAAAGAAGTTTGTTTCATAGACAGATGACGGATCTACCTTATCTGGTTCCGTTACGTCTCGGCTGTTCCCAATATTTGAAGACATGAGTGCATGAATGAGGTAAGTAACATTTTTGAAAATTTACGTTTTATTGCATAAATGTAGCTTTTAGGACTTGGAAAATGATTTGCAATCAAAAAATTTAGAATTTTACGTATACTTACAAAGTTAGCCAGATGATGAAGCAGGTAAGTTACAAGGTTCGTCCAAATGACTATGCAAGAACCGGGTAATTACATCCCATACAAATCCCATATGCGTTGCAGTACGGGAGATCGCTTGAATATTTTACTTTTTTTAAATAAGGAATATTATGTCGACTTTTTTATTGTTCTATTATTCAAAGGCATAGATAATTTAGTATATATTTTTTTTTTGTTAGCGTTTGGCTCTGACACCGGGGGTGTACTTTGCCACATACAAAGGTATAGTCAGTCTTCTTCATAATAATAATTTTCATCAACGTTTTTGTTTTTACTATATTATCGTCATTTATGATCATATCTAAAGTCTAGTCAAAGTCTAAGTAAAAGTCAAGTCAAGCAGTCAAGGAGTCAAGTCGGTTGATTACCCTATACTCTATACTGAAACTTTTGACGGAGTTTTGGAGGGACACAAAAAGCACGTTCCTGGAAGTTGCAGCACGTGCATGATAACGAACATGTAATAATGGTTAATATTCTGCCAATTTTACACATTAAAATAAAACACAGTTAACAAAATAATTTAAGGAAAATAATACAAAAAAAATACAACAGTACTCTTTCACATTCTAGGCAAAACTCTAGTAGGTATATTAATAATGACACGTTATTAAGAAAATAATAATAATATCTATGGACGCTTCACATCACGTTAGTCTGGCCCCGGGCTAAGTACCTGAAGGACTTGTGTTACAGGTACCAGACAACGTTGTATATTTAAGATTTTTATTATATCATACACAATACATATTTATACATATAATAATCAAAGCATATTTCATACACATCCATACTCTTTTATACTACAGATAGTTATTTTATTAAAGACTAGGCGCTTTTCGTTGTTTCCAAACAAATTAAAATTTTGGAAAAACCTATCGTAACTTAAATGGTGCCTACGTATAAAATATTTTGTTTTTGTTTTTATTATACTTAATATTAAATTGTTGGAAATATAAAAAAAATATTTAGGCATCAGTTTGGCTGTTTGCATTTATCCTGTGCTAATACTTTATAGCGTCGCGTCGCGTACCTAGTGTATTTATTCTTTGGTCGCGTCGATACTTCATTCGAAATTCGAATGAGCGCGCGGGCCAAATTTGAAAATCGAACTAGCTATGCTCGACAACATCTCGACAAAGAATTTTTTATTGTAAGTACTTGACTGTTTTTTTTTACTAGGTATTATGACGTACAAGCCATAGTCGTGAAAACGCAGTTAAAAGTGAGTATAATAAAACACAATAAAAACTTGAATTAGTATATTGTTCTTTTAATTGTAACATTTGAATAGTGCATAATTTAAGTTATTATTATTAATATACTTAAATTTATTTATTAAGTAAGGGTTCATTTTAAACAATCTATAATATATCAACTTTGAGAAACCCAAGATATTTTAAAAAATTAATTGATCTTACTAGTAAACTATAAATTGGGAAATCGTGTTTGTATGATCTTAAATGCTTCTTAACACTTAAACGGCTGAACTGATTTGGAGTTCGTTGAAGTGATAGGAAGATAATTTATGAATGAAACCACATCTCAAACTCCACTAAAATATAATACTTTAAAATGCGTGTTCACAAACTTAAAAGTATCTAGCTGAATCCTTAATAACAATTTTTACAGCAATCTGTCAACCAACTGTCTTTCGAATCATTTTTTTCCTCTCCAGCCTTAAAAATTGAATATAAGCAATATTGACATAGACTATAAACAACACTGATAATTAAAACTAACAAACATTAATACTAATTTACATTAATCTAAGAGGTGCGACAGAGACGCCACACCACCCCCCCACGGAGAAAGCAAACCCCGGGGGCAAACTAATCAAAAGTTCTGAAACGCACACGTCTGCCAGATCTCGTTGTATAAGGTTGATTGGGCAGATCAGAAGAAGGTGAAGGCTGAGGAGATGAATTGGGAATTGTGGACGGAGGAATGACAGGATCAGGAAGAGGTAAATTTGGAGCTACTGAAGGCGGAGGCTCATCCTGAACTGTGTACGCTGGCTTCGTTCGGTCGACGCTAACAGTAATTGACTTTCCCTTGATAGAGACCGTAAGGGTCTTACCATCGGCAGATCTATCCATAATTTTAAATGGGCCGCTATACGGTGGCTGAAGGGGTCGACGAACAGCGTCATCTCGTAGGTAGATGTGCGAGGCTGAAGCTAGATCCTTGAAAATAAAATTGGATTTATTTCCGTGACGAGAAGCAGGTTTCGGTCGAATGGACGACATATGCTGGCAAAGGCGCGTCACAAAATCAGCAGGATCGCTGGAGGCAACAGGATGCAAAGGGGGAACAACTAATTCGCCCGGAAGACGCAGAGTTTCGCCATAAAGCATCTCCGCGGCAGATGATCCAATGTCCTCCTTAAAAGCCGAACGGATGCCCAACAGTGCCAGGGGCAAGGCAGTAACCCAGTCGCCACCGTGACACATGATGGAAGCCTTTAGTTGTCGATGAAACCTCTCGATCATTCCATTCGCTTGTGGATGATAGGCGGTGGTTCTGATGCGCTTAGTGGCAAAGCTCTGCATCAACCTACGAAACAAGTCAGACTCAAATTGAGTACCTTGATCGGTCGTAATGGTTGATGGTACACCAAAGCGCGAAACCCACTCACGAACAAAAGTTTCCGCTACTTCCTCAGCTGTTATACCTTGCATTGGCCAGACTTCAGGCCATCTAGATACCCGGTCAATGGCGGTTAAGCAATAACGAAAGCCTTTGCAAGGAGGAAGGGGGCCGACAATGTCGATATGCACATGCATAAACCGGCCAGTCGGAGTGTCGAAATGACCAAGTGGAGACGAATTATGTCTCGACACTTTGCTGCGTTGACACGCATCGCATGTACGAGCCCACTGCCTACAATCTTTGTTAAGAGACGGCCAGACATAGCGATCAGCTATGAGACGAGCCGAACATTTAATGCCGGGGTGGCTCAAATTGTGCATTTTATTAAACACAAAGCGACGTAGATCCACGGGAACATAAGGACGAGGCTTGCCAGTCGAGAAATCACAGAACAAAGAGAAATCAGTGCCCGGTACGCTTATTTTTGAAAGCTTTAAACTGGAATTTTCCAGAAGCTGGGACAACTCTTTGTCTGTCTCCTGTGACTTGGCAAGTGCCTCATATTCCTGTTCCAGGGATATTGCCTCGATACGAGACATAGCGTCTGCAACAATGTTGTCCTCCCCACGAATGTATCTAATATCGGTCGTGAATTGACTAATAAATGATAACTGGTTCAACTGTGGTGGAGGGAGCTTTTCGCGACGTTGTACGAAAGCGTACAGCAATGGCTTGTGGTCCGTGAAAATGGTCACGTGTTGAACCTCCACGATGTGCCGAAAGTGCTGTACACTTTCGTACATAGCCAAAAGTTCGCGATAGTACGCTGGCCACTCACACTGACGAGGGGTCAGTTTTTTACTAAAAAATGCCAGCGGTAACCAATGCCCATCAATATGCTGCTGTAAGCAAGCGCCGATATGCATACTGGATGCATCGGTAAATAAACCGAGAGGTGCATCAGCAACGGGATGGTGGAGCATTGTTGCAGCCGATAGGCTCTTCTTACACTCCTCGAAATTCTGAAGAAGTTCTGGTGACCAAGGATATGGCTTCGAGCCTTTACTTTTGGTAGCAACCAGGGCGTTAATGAGAGGCGCCTGAAACTTGGCGGCTTGGGAAATAAAACGCCTATAAAAGTTAATCATGCCGAGAAAACGGCGCATCCCCTGGACATTCTCAGGGGGCTTAAAATCCAAAAGTGCTTGGACACGTTCCTGAGGAGGACGAGTGCCATCGGCACTGATGTGATAACCTAGGAACTTTACCTCGCTGACACCCAGGACGCACTTGGAGGGGTTTAACACAACACCGTACTCCTGGAGACGCCCAAAAAGAGTGCGCAGGTGCACTTTGTGAGTACCCTCGTCTGGTGAAAAGATAAGGATATCATCCACATAAGGAAAGCAGAAATCAAGACCCCGAGTGACCTCATCGATAAAACGCTGGAAAGTTTGACCGGCGTTACGTAAGCCGAAGGTCATGAAAGGAAATTCGAAGAGGCCAAACGGAGTCGTGATGGCTGTCTTCGAAATATGATCCTCGAAAACCGGGATCTGATGGTATGCTTTCACCAGGTCGAGGGTACTGAACACCTTGGCTCCAGCGAGGTTGTGTGCAAAGTCATTGATGTGCCTGACAGGGTACTTATCAGGAATGGTCCTGGCATTCAGGGCGCGGTAGTCGCCACAAGGACGCCAGGAATTATCCTTTTTGACGGTCATATGCAAGGGAGACGACCAGGCGCTCTTGGAAGGTCTTGCGATGCCACTCCGTACCATGTCCTCGAATTCTTTTTTAGCAGAAATCAATTTTTGAGGCGCTAATCGACGAGGGCGGCACGAAACTGGGGGACCATCGGTAGTCTGTATGTGATGCACAGTATTGTGCTTAATGACTCTGGGCAAACCAGGCGGCCGGGTGATATCCGGAAATTCGGCGAGTACAGACACATAGTTGGAATTACCGGCGACGATGGCTTTGACGCTGGGCTGCTCGACGGACGCGCAGGATGCCGGGCAAGATAAGCCGGTGATACCATCTATCAATGTCTTATTGCGACAATCAGGTAACAGGCGGTAATGTGCTAGAAAGTCCGCACCTATAATCGCCCGCTGTACGTCAGCAACGACAAATAGCCACTCAAAGTCCCGACGTAACCCTAAATTAAGCCGGAGGTTGACAGTACCAAAAGTTTTGATACTACTTCCATTTGCAGCTGTTAACACGTAGTCAGGCAATTCTGCCCGTCTAGGGAGCCAGCTATGAGGGAAGCAACATAAATCAGACCCGGTGTCAATTAAAAATTGGCGTTTTGTTACCTGGTCAGTAACGAAGAGACGGCGGCTAACTGACGAACAATCAGTTTCCGCCACTACTGATTGCCTCTGGAGTTTTCCGAGGGAGCGGTCCAGGTGCACGGCTTTATGCATTTGGCACCTTTGACACCGAAACGCCGGTGGTACCAGCAAAGTGTACTTGGAGCTGGTGAGTTTGCACGGGAGTTCCTAGATCTCGACCTGTTCCGGTTGCTGCCACGGGACTGAGGCCGTTCACGTAAGGAGAGAGCATTGACCTGTTTTGTAAGTTCCTCAACTTTACCCATCAAACTGGCCAAAAGATCCTGAGAAGGAGGAAAGGAGGGGGAAACGCTGGCTGATGGCGCAGCTGTGGAGAAAACTGCCGGTGGTCCTGTCAGCTCGGTGATTTTATCAGCCAGATTCGCTAGCTGCTCGAGTGACAAATCCGGCTGAGATGCTAAAATAACCTGCACATTTTGAGGCAGCCGTCTCAGCCATAACTGCTTTAAAATGTTCTGGTCAGAGAGGGAAACACCTGCCAAAGATCTCAAGTGGCGAAGGAATTGGGACGGTTTTCTGTCACCCATTTCTTCGCCACTGAGGAGTTGTCTAACCTTTTGCTCCTCCGACAGCGACAATCTATTGATAAGCTCAGTTTTGAGAGTTTCATATTGTTTCCCTTTCTCCGGAGGCCGCACCAAAATGTCCTCAATTTCACCTGCATATTTATGGTCTATCTGACCAACAATGTAGCTGTATTTGGTGGAATCAGCCACAATTCCCGCAATGTCAAATTGAGCCTCCACCTGCGCGAACCATACTGCCGGCTTGTTGGGCCAAAATGGGGGTAGTTTCACCGAAACCTTACATGTCTCTGACCGCGGTTGAGATGTTTCACCTTCACCCTCACCGTCTGCCATATTAAGAAAAAGAATTAACAAAAAACGTGAGAAGAAAAATTAGTGTACCAAATATGTTCCACATTAACGTAAAAATGGTAACTTAAAATCTAACATCTTATTTATAAAAATTTAAATTAAGTTTTTCATAGACAGATATTTACAACGGAAAGGTTATTTCCCAAACACAGCATTGAAACACAGGAAAAAATTAAAATAAATGTTAAACTAAGTGCGATAATGTTGTAAAAATAAAATTACTATGAGAAAATAATAAAATATACGGAAGTTACAGTTACACATGAAATCTGCGCAAAAATAACCCTAATTGCGTAAAATAAATACAGTACCTGGCGTGAATTGGCAATATTATTGATAGTTATTAGCTTATTATATAATAATATTATATTGTCTAAAGTTAAATTAAAACCGGTAAGGAAACAAAATTAGACAGTAACGCAAAGTCCCAAAAATGCCGGTCAATTCTACGTAAACATGCCAAAAACTTACCATAATACGTTTAATTATACACATTATAACTACTAACTAAATTGTATTTTGTAGAAATCCTAACTAACTTACTGATAAAAGTTCGAAGAAAACGACACAAAAGTTTGTTTACGTTTTTCTCACTTCAAACTTGACGGAATACCTGTCAGATAGTGACGTGCCACCAAAGACCGTTCCGAGCATAGATAATGTACAATATGTTCCGTTGGTTCCGAGTATGTTCCGAGCCAATGGAAAAATGTCACCGATATCGAATAGGAACGCACGACGGTCAACGAATGTCACTAGTAAGTACGGCAAACACTATGAACGAATGAAGTGAAAGCGGAAGTAGATAACTGTAGCCACACCACCAACTTGATCGTCAGGGAAAACTTCCGGTTCACGACAATTATTATAGGTGGCGAATGGCCTGATCGAAGATTCTCAAGGGAGATTTTCTCTAGATGGAGTCTTCTTTTAATGCCGCGATGAACCGGTTATGATAAATTTCAGCTAGAAGTATGCAGACAAGTTGATTTCCACCCGAAATCCAGCGAAATAGTCGCGGATCGACGGCCGGGGCGTTAAGGTAAACAGGTTTGTACTTGTTAACAGCAGAGATAGCGGCCGAGATAGAAAATCTCAAGGCAGCCAGCGCAGGAACCAGGAACGTGACGGCGGGGAATGTAGTCCTCGTCTCCGAAGTCCTATGGAATGCGTCGCAGCAAGGCAGCACAACACGGCACAAAATGTTCACCGCCGCGGCAATAGAAATCCAACTTTGGTTCTTGAACGTACGGCGTCACCACTTTGGAGTTCGTTGAAGTGATAGGAAGATAATTTATGAATGAAACCACATCTCAAACTCCACTAAAATATAATACTTTAAAATGCGTGTTCACAAACTTAAAAGTATCTAGCTGAATCCTTAATAACAATTTTTACAGCAATCTGTCAACCAACTGTCTTTCGAATCATTTTTTTCCTCTCCAGCCTTAAAAATTGAATATAAGCAATATTGACATAGACTATAAACAACACTGATAATTAAAACTAACAAACATTAATACTAATTTACATTAATCTAAGAGGTGCGACAGAGACGCCACACCGATTTCGACGAAATTTGCTTTGGAGATTATTACTTTCATCATCTCGTTTTCTCTACTTAATTCCTACTAGATGACGCCTACAACTCAGTTTTGTTTACATTTAGTTTTCTAATGCGGAATTCCCTTATAATCTTTCCCGTCTTTCAAAAGTATAATCCATTTTTGTTTAAATCTGTTTGGCCGTGAATTTATTGTCTTTTAAATTGAGTCTTGTTTCATCTCAATAAAAAAAGTGATTTATGTGTACTTCATGCATTGACAGTCTTTACAGATTTTGTTGCATTTAAAAGTGAAGAACCGAGTAACTTCACATTTTTCCTAATTTATCCTAGAATGGAGATTTTTTTATATACTTTTTAACATAACAATAAAAACGGAAGATATTTACACCTCCTGATACAATTAACAAAAGCCATTACTTGATTTGTGATGAAAAATCATAAAAAGTTTTTTCAAAACTTTAAACGCGATTTACTCGAAATTCGAAATGTGTTACATACCTCATTCATGCACTCACGTCTTTATTTGATCTATCTCTTACTTGAGATAGGAATAGCTCACATTAGACATTAGCTCCATATATTTTATGTCAATTCTATGTCAGCTGCGATCGGTTGTATGTCAAACTAGAGATAGGTAGATTGAATATAGGGAACGGCCATAAGGGTCAATTCAGACCGCAACCAAAAGGAGGCGAGTTGAGGCGCGGCGCAGCATAAATTTGTAAGGATTTGACAGATTTCAATTGTGTGAGACGTCGACGATTTATATGGTTCTAAATTTGTACTGAATTAACAGATTTCAATTGCGTGAGACGTCTGGCAAGTCTGTCAAATCCATACTAATTTAGAAAATTTATTGCATTATATCTACGCATCGCGTTGCGCTCTCAATCAACCATATCCCAGCCAACACGATGACTACGAGATGACGACCAAATGACGACGTAGGTCTGCCGTCTGCCTTCAATTTCATTGATGGTATGGCCGTACACTGGAACTATAGGAAATATTATAGGTACATAACTCTCCTGAAAGTCTGGTAAATAGAGAACTATTCGGTGGTCCGTTGTCTATATTCGGTTTCTCTCTACATCTCTACCAACGTTACGAGTACACTTTATAGCGATCGTCAAGAACGTTATCGCTCGCCTTAAAATCTTAATGATATTTCTAAAAAGTTTATAACAGTTCAGGGTCGTAAACGATTCTATTAGGAGGATATTTTACTAATTATCTAACCGTTCTAAATTAATTATTATAGTCTGAGTTTAATAAAATCTTTATTACCTTTATTTCATTAGCTACTTCGGCCAGCCGGCCTAGCATACGCCAACGAGATATCTCACTCTCGAGATAATTAAAAACTACTCGTCTCATAATGTCAAAATCTCGACATTATCTCGACAAAACTCTATAAAAATGTGTTATTTCGATGATAGATCTACGCGAGAAAAAATGTTTGTCATGCTAGGGTCAATAGAGATGAAGATACAAACTATCAAACATCGAAAAACATGTAGAGAGAGATATCTCGTTGGCGTATGCTAGGCCAGCTGATGTAGTTGTTCGGCTATATTTTAATGTTATTTCGGATAATATGAACAATTATTGATGTTACTCCGATTCTCACGCTTACCCGTTGTGCGCACAAATTGTCATCGAAATCGGTCCAACCGTTTTGGAGGAATTTCGCAAAAAAAATCACGACACAAAAATTATATTATCTTCTAAGTAGGTATGTAAATAATCGGCCAAGTGCGAGTCGGACTCGCGCACGAAGGGTTCCGTACCGGTATAGAGTGAAAGTAGACAAAAAAATTGTGTTTTTTGTATGGGAGCCCCCCTTAAATATTTACTTTATTTTAATTTTAATATTAATTATTAAAGTACAAATACAATTAAGGATTTTGTGAAAATTTCAAGTGCGTAGCTGTTACCATTATTGATTACGAGCAAAAAAGGCCAAAAAAATCACGTTTCTTGTATGGGAGCCCCCCTTAAAAATAAACTTTATTTCATTTTTAGTATTTGTTGTTATAGCGGCAACAGATATACACAATCTGTGAAAATTTCAGAAGTCTAGCTATAGCTGTTCTTGAGATACAGTCTGGAGACATACAGAAAGACGGACAGACGGACAGACGGACAGACATCGAAGTCTTAGTAATAGGGTCCCGTTTTTACCCTTTGGGTACGGAACCCTAAAAATGAATGTTAAAGTTTGTTAGACTCTCTAATATTATATTCGAACACGGCTGAACCGATTTGGCTGATGTTAGTCATGAAATATTCGTGAAAGTCAAGAATAGAAGAATAGAATAGTATATTATTAAATTTATTTCCAGGAAATTTGTAACAATTATAGTTCTTATTATTTAGGTATGATATCAAAATTTCTGCCTCATTGGCGTGGAAATATTGTCTAATTTTAAAACATTTCCTTTGAATCTTATTCTAATAAACATGCAAATTTACGTGCCTTAGGAAGATAATGCCAAATGGTTAAGTTAGTACCAAGGGGATGTTTAAATTATAAGAAAGTTGTACGAAATTACCGGGTCATCTAGTATAAGATAAGTTTAATAATCATATTGAAACTAAGCATTTAAGGAATTGCAATTATTATTTCAATCTCTCTACGCTTTGAAATGCTGTAGGTTACTGTAGCCTGTTATGTATTTCTGTATGTATACAGGCTGTAAAAAAACATAGTGATAATACTTTAGGGTGTGTACTGTGTATGTGTCCCTTATACTGAGTTCCCTGTGAAAGTAGCAGTGCTGAAAGAGCAAACATTTACGAAAAAGCGCTCCAGCGCGCAGCGTCATTAATTTTTCCATACAAAAGTAAAAAGTTACTCTTTCAGCGCTTGCTACTTTCTTAGCGAATTCTTTAATAGAGGTCGACCTATAACCCTAAAGTATTATCACTTAGTTTTGGTTACACCCTGTATAGTGTATACAGCAGGCATGCAGGAATTTAATAAAAAATACCATATGTACGCGTTCATATTCTACATAAATTATGTTTCTTATTGTGATGTAGGATAATGAATTTGTCGTAAAGTTCTTGCGGTTAGTTTCTGTAAAAAGTTGCTGTGGGTTTTTGCCATTTGAATGGAACATTTTGTATTTCATGCAACTCTTAACATTGTTTTTGTAATATCCATACTAATATTATAAATGTGAAAGGTTGTCTGTCTGTCACCTCTTCACGGCCACACCCCTAATCGATTTTGCTGAAACTTTGTATGCAGATACTTAGAGTTTTGGGAAAGGACAAAGGATTCTTTTTATCCCGGAATAATGTAGGGATAATACTTTAGGGAATGTACGTGCTTCTTGTAGAGAGTTCACTGTGACAATAGCAGCGCTGAAATACCATTTTTTTTTCTCTTTTTTATGGGCAAGCGCGCGGCTAGCGTCACGAGTTTCCTCATACAAAAGTGAAAAAAAAATTGGTCTTTCAGCGCTGCTACTTTCACAGTGAACTCTCTACAAGGGACATATACACACCCTAAAATATTAGTAGTCTTGTTACACCCTGTAGATCTCGCTCGATAAATGAATTTCTGTGCGAACTAAATTGTGGGCAAAACTAATATTTTATAAGGCATAAAATATATATATTGTACAAGGGAAATAATAAATTAATAGTAATAAATTAGCTGTCACGTTAATTTAACCGAGATATCTGGGCCTTTAGACAATGTATTCTTTAGTTAAAAACGATGACGAAATTCGTTATCAAAATGTATTGTAATTATCAATTTTAATAATAAATAATAATATTATCAATTATTCTGATGCAGGAAAATAATATGAAAAGTGCGTTAAAATATATTAAGGGTTTTCCAAGACTTTGTTTTGAATGTTTTGCAAGTCTCTTATATTTGTAGTTATTGGAAACAGATTGATAGTTCAACAAAATATAATCCTAAAGAAATCTAGCTTCAATCTGCAGTGGAGTGTAGATTGGTTCCTGTGTCGGCGCCGCGTAGACTGCCTCAGCGGGGGCTACGGACTACAGAAAACTGTTCACACTAACACAATATTACTAATACAGTAGTCCAGCTTAACCGAATAAAGACCAGCTTTATAAAAAATCGGCCAAGTGCGAGTTGGACGCACACGAAGGGATACATTATACTATATAGCAAAAATAGGCAAAAAATGTGTTTTTGTTTATATAACAAAACTGTATTTTTAAGCCCCCCTTAATTAGTTTTTATTTTGCTACTAATAATGCCAAGGGAGAGATAAGTTTTACGTGTTGGTCTTTTATTATTATCGTTTTAAACTTACGAATATGCTATCGTGGTCATGGGTGGACGGACTGCTGCCGGTCCAACGCAAAATATGTTTATTTAAAATACTAGAGAATTCATTTATTAATATTTGTATTCGAATCTACGCAGAACACACAAACATCACATAAATGTTTTAGATTTACATTTTTTTTTTTTTATAAAGAAGGCAGGTCGCTGTAGCCCTGACGTCACTGCGACCCATAAGGATCTATTGTGACTCCTTCGCATTAGAGTATCATCCCCAGCCCAATACTGCTCATAAATTGAACGATGTGGTTGGGGTTGGTGTCACGAATTTCCTCTGTGGATGAGTATTCGTGGCGACCAAGATGCCTGTTTCTGCTCTGTAGTAGAGCAGGACAGTTGAGGAGAAGGTGAATTACATAGTTTATATATATGGCTTCTTGTTTTACCTTCACTATAACTATTTAAGTAAAATTGTAAGCTGTTGGTTTTCCAATATTAAATAAATAAATAAATAAATAAATTATTTATCTGAAATAACGCTATGCCTGCCCGGGCATATTGTTATTTCACCAGTATGTACTCACAGACTCTGCTGGTCTACTGTATATTAGAGATATTGTATTGTACTTATACACTGAAGAGACTTTTATTGCTTCTTAAGCACTTCATCATCTAGAGATTCTACTATACGATACACTCCGTAATAGTGTGACGTTATAATAATTTACTGTTTTGTGTTTTAGACTGTTATAGGTTCTATTCCCGGTTCGGATCTTAGAACATTAAGGGCCTGTTTTACTACTTCCTGATAAGTGCTGGATAGACTATCCACCACATAACTTGATAGATAGAGTATGGAGAATATGTCAAAAAAGGTTATGGATAGCCTATCTGGCACTTTATTAGGAAGTGGTGAAACAGGCCTTTAATCAAAATATTTTTAGGCCTTTTTCACCACTTCCTGATAAAGTGCTAGATAGGCTGTCCGGCACTTATCAGCAAGTGGTGAAACAGGCCCTTAGTCTTGTTAAGATAAAGAAGACCACATGGTTGCATGATAAAATGTGATTTTTGTGTTATTATCTAAATTTTTAAGACCCATAAGTATAAAGACGTCGCCGACGCTTTACGTCCCTCTTGCTAATTCTCTCCAATAAAGCTTTCCAAATTTTAAAGCCGGAATGCTCTTTATCAAGTAATTCCAGCACCTGCACCGGTCTCTACGTACCCAAAACTATAAAACTTCAGCGTTCAATAAACTGTGTTACTTAAATTTTACTTAAAACTTATTTAAGCAAATTCACAGTAAAAAGTACAAAAGGCGGCCTTATCGCTACAAGCGATTTCTTCTAGACAACCTTTATTATAAAACTATAAATTAACTGATTATGGTAGGTGACTACATAGACACCTGATCTGCCACATGGCCTCCAAGTAGCAGACTCGGGGGGCGACTGCTACAGCCCTGGCGGGGTCGCGGATGTGTGTATCGTTCCCGTGGCCCCGTCAAAAGGCGGCGTGGCGGAAGATGGGGGGGGGGGGGGGGGTTTAGTGGGTATACCGTGGTCTCATTAGCTACGGGAGTCCCACATGACCGCTCGGGTCGCCCCCTGCGCCTGGGTGGTATGCGTAATGCATTTCCCCCTCCGGAAAAAAAAGGTGACTACATAGACAGCTGAGATTAAAGTGTGGAGTAAAGTAGTGCATCCAGTAATACTAGCGCCTGCTACTATACCAATATAAACAATATTTACAATTTAACCCAATATGTAATATGCTGTGCTCTGTAATATTCTTGGTTTATTTACATCATACGTGGAAGACTTCATACAGATTTTTAATATATGTACCGGATTATTGGAAAGGGACTAGGGGCACATCGTTATTGATATCGGCTTGTATAAACGACTCGCAATATTCACACAGCCTAGGCAAACATAGTTTAAGCTAAATTGATTTCTCATGTTTACTTTATATATCGTTTACTGGAACAAAATTACGATCACTACTGTGAATATTATGTACGAGCTTTTCCCCGCGGCTTCGCTCGCGTTAAGAAGTATTATTTTATACAAACTTTCATCCCCTATTTTAACCCCTTGGGGTTGGAATTTATCAAAATCCTTTCTTAGCGGATGCCTACGTCATAACATCTACCTGCGTGTCAAATTTCAACCCGATCCGTCCAGTGGTTTGGGCTGTGCGTTGATAGATCACCATGTAGTCAGTCACCTTTGAGTTTAATGTATATTATAGATTTTGCTTGTACTTATATGATACTGTATTTTGTAGTTTTGCTAAAAATATTATGAATTATAATAAATTAAACTAGGTATGTAAATGCAATGTAATGTAATGCAAGAAAAGTGTATTTCAGTAATGTTGAATTATATTATATTGCTTGTGTAATTTTTCTACCCTCTTTTTTTTAAGCATTTTGTTGAACGAGTGAAAACTATAAAGCCCTGCAAACCTGCAAACCTTCAAGAAGAGAGCGTATTCCCTCTTGAGGCCGGCAACGCATCTGCAGCTTTTCTAATGTTGCACGTGTCCATGGGCGGTAGTTGTCCTCCATCAGGTGACCCGTTCTCCCGCTTGCCCTCTTATTTAAATATTTTTTTTGGGATGATATTTTAATCTGTTAAACTCGTGTCCTGACACATGACCTGTTCAAAAATTCATAAAACGGACGGAGAGTGGACCGTAAGCGTAACTTAGGAGAGGAATCACTTTTACCGGCATTCTCGATCAATATAATATTTGTAGACTCAGCAGTAGTGTCTCTGTAGTCTGTACATTTACAGTTGTGTGCATAAAAACAATTGAAGATGTAAGTTGATCAAGTGGCTAAATGTTCGTTTTTTTGCATCAGTGGAGGCTCAGGAGATGAAATATAAAAAAATATGGATTTTATGTACACTTTAGCTATATACCGTGCATTTTTTGATTGCAAATCATTTTCCCGAATCTCCATTTAATTAAAAAAGAACATTAAAAAATATTATTTACCGGCTTCACCCATTTACGCCTTCATATTGTAAATCTTACGTCCTTATAATACAGCAATAAATGTCATATTTTCCGATCAGGTGATATTCGATGACAGCGTATTCTATTTCCCCTGGGAAATAAGTCCCTTTTACGACAGGAGAGTTTAAACGTAGCATTTTAGCACTCATCAGGGGCATTTCCTAAAACACTGGGTACTTTGATTTTCAAACCACAGTAGAAATTGTTATTTTTTATAGCCCAGACAAATTAGACACAAAAAGGTCGTAACCCAGGAAAAAATCGCATAGAGCTAAAAATCGGTAGAGACGTTAAATACACCATTATAAATAAAACCTTAAAAGTCCCCGGGAATCCCTTTTGTGCAAAAAATAATATTTATTCAAGGTCAAATGTGTGAAATTAAGGTTTTTCAGGTTTTTGTCGAAATTGATACACACAATTCTCTATAAAAAATATTTCAACGCTTTTGTCGAATGTTTACTTTTCCTGGAGTATTAGTTCTGTAAATCACGAATGTTAACCCATCAATCCCCAAGCCGCAAGCGGCAGCCGGCTACCAATTGAAAATCTATTGTGTCTGCGATACCCACGATGTAACGTCTGATTTAGACGACGCGACGGTCTTCAAACGGCTACAGGTAAGTGAAGCCGGTAGGAATGCTCAAGTTACCCCATGGAATACTCCAATTCTTCAAAACTAAATAAAAATGCTCACAACAGCTCCAATTGAAATCACGCAGCCGCGAACAAGGGTTGTTTACGGAAACCAAAACAGCTCATCTGAAATTTCGTGCTCCGAAAAGTTCAGTTCATTATAAAATTACTATTTTAATTTAGACTGTTCAATATTTTGAACTGTTTTGAAAATAACCTAATGGAATTTGCAACTTGAAGAGGAACAACATTGTTTTGGCATAACAAGCCAAATCGATAGTCCATCTCAACCTTAACTTTCGTATACGTTTTCGTAGCATGTAGGACGTACAGTATCAAATTTTATATGTCAGGAATACTTTACGTTAGTTTCAGTAAATTGACTGTTTCTTCTAAATTATGTGACTCAGACAGGCAACACTTGGGTCAAATATTTATTAAGGCTCTATTGGGGAAATCAGATAAAAGGAAGGGTCGTCCCTTAAAACAGTAAAAATCTGTTGATACAACATTTCATTGCCCGGCCGCAATAATATAATCTGAACCCTATAAAAAGGTAAGTGCTCACAAGTTGGCTACCCCGATTTTATTAGCAGTATCGAAGCAGTCTCGCCAGTATTTTTGTAGTAAAACATTTTGCGGACATTCGGAAAACTCGACAAGAATTTTATGTCCTTAGTTTTCGAGACAATTTGATTTCGGAGATACGGCTGATGGAATTTTTAAATTTAATTTGTTGCTGAGATTGATGAAATTGAATAAAACACTAAGTGGACTGCAATTCTTTATATTATTCAAAAACTTAACATTCTTTTACACCATGTTTTCTCTACAAATGTCATTACTATCAATAGGAAAGAAAGAGGAAGAAAGTAAAGTATCTTTAAATTGGCGAAAACATTAAAAGAAAGGCAGTTGTACTAGTGGTATGGGCCATAATCACTCATTGTTAAAAAATAACGAGAACTGGAATTTTGTAGAGTAAGTTAGGCCAAAGTCATAATAGTCTAATATTATGTACTTATTTTAAAAATCTATAACTTAGTAAAAATCTATTAAAATTATACCTTTTTCACTTTTTTATCGTTAAGATATTTGACTGTTGACGGCAAAAGGTAATCTGGAGCAAAACAAGGATAGAGTGGCGGAGATTTGGAGCAAACATTACGATCTCTGGGAATCACCTGTAGCACTGTAACAATCACTGTGTGCACGTTTCCAGCCAAATGTTATTTATTCTGTCGTCGGCACAGATAACGATGTTTATTCGTATAGAATGACATACATTTTTTCACATTTTCCTGTTTTGGAAGAAGCATTTTTTCGCGACTTGGTACTACCGACTACCGAGCGATTTAGGTAAGTAGAGTCTTAAGGCAAAAGTAGAAAATCTACCTGTTTTCTACTTAAGTGGCTTGGTTATTAATATTTATGTAGGTACAATACTGGCACAGAATAAGTTTGAATGCACAGTAATAGGAAAAAATGCAAAATATATATTGTTTAAAACAAAAAAATAACCGTACGATAATAAAAGCGCGAAAATTTCAATACCAAAAATGAGAAGAGAAACATTTTATTCATAAAAGAAGGCCTAAAATAATAATTTTCACGTGCGCTCCTTTATGTGGAGTTTTTACTGATTTACATAATAATGGAGGCTGAGTTGAGGCTCTGGTCCGTCAGTATTAAAATAAAATATTTAAGGTGACGCCTTGATAATTTGGCTGTAGCGATGTCCATTTTTCTCAGCAATGACCAAAGCTAAGAAATTAAAGTTCACTGTCAGTATTCATCATGTCTTTGTCTTTGAATTACCCATAGCATAACACGATTGGTCAACTTTTATAACACAGAATAATCAATCAAAAAGACCTCTGTAAAAAAAGGGATTCCTATTTTGCCAACAGAGGAGAGTGATTTAAGCTTCCAAAATTTGTACATAAATTGGTTCTAGCATACACTTTAATTTGCCCATAGCTTATATGAAATGTATTTATGGTTTTTAAATTACGCGACAAAAACCATTTTGTCGCTACGCCCTTTCCAGTTTTTGCTGTTCCATTGCTTGTTTTCTATGAGAGGCCGGGCCAGCCTCGCATAGAAAACAAGCAATCTAAAACACATTCAACACGGTTTTTTTACTTTAACATGGCGTCACCTTAAGCCGAAAGCCGAAATCTTCTGACGTAAAATTCACACGTTCGGTTTTAACCACTTTAAGCATACGGCGAAACCGTTGATCTTTCGAAAGCTGGTATTTTAAACGAGTATAATAATATTTATATATAATAATATAATATAGTTAAATAACAATATATAATTTATAATATATATAATGTATATATAATTTAATAATATAGTCACATTCATATTTTTATGACTTTGAGCAAATCAAATCATGAACGCAAACGTCTGATATTTAGACACGATAATATTCAAATGAAAATAAAGAGTTAATGGAGTAAATAATTGAATAAGTAACTGTAAGAAAATCTGTATAAATTGGGAGTTACGTAAATAGAAGCGAGCTCAACCAAGTGTTAAACCCACGTTAACAGAAATGATCAAATTATTTGATGTTTGTCTGAGATTTGCGATTGAAACACGTGTCGCAGGAAATTGGTACAGCCCTCAAGAGATGGATCTTTGATAGTCTTTGATACCTTTAAGGGATTTTCAGCACTATCTGTAATTTATTTTTAAGGTTTCCGTAGTGAGTTAGTAGTGCCTACAAGCTACCCTTACCTTTTTGCTCTATGCGCATAAACGTAGCAAAAAGACGGACAGAGTCTTATTATACACAGATTAACTGTGTCTTCAGAGTCGGCCACGCACACATTCTGACGTCTGTCAAATGGCCGGACTAGCGTAAGAATGTGTGCGTGCGGACCGTGTACATGCAGTCAGCCTGGCCGACTCTGAAGACACATTGCTGTGTATAATAAGACTCCGTCCGCCTTTTTTCTACGTCCGTCTATGCGTCTTTATAGTTGGTTTTTGGTTTTGGAATTATTGGTCTGGTGAATACTTTTTAGGATTTTTTTGGAAACATCGGACGGATTTTTTCACGAAAAGAGCATGTTGAAGTTGTAAGTTTGTAATTAAAATATTTACTCTCATTATTTTTAGTAGCGATCACAGCAAAGGATTTATTATTGAAATAATTATTAATAAAATTATTTTGAAACATTTGAGGGACCTAACGCTTTATTCGCACTTCATTTATACTTAATAGAACTGTTTTTAAGAGTATAGGAAGAGCTACTATATTATCCATTCTACTATAAGTACATAATATTTGCCCTTTGTAATAAATTCTTACAAAGTGAGTCATATTATATGATATCGCTATTCACTACATATTTCATCATGTTTTCTTACTAAAAGTTTTTAGGTAATTGGGTTAAACGTAATTTAACGACTCATAAATCAAAGATTAGTCAGATTGCTAATGTTTATTTAATCATCCGCGACTTCAACCAAACATCCGGATACAGGGGGGCGATTTTCATACATCGAATGTCACTTCGATAGCTAGCTGTCGCCTGTCCTTCTGCTAGCAGTTTTACGCGCGAGTAGAAAAAGAAATAGAAATCATATATTGCCAGAATGAAGTTAAGTAAAGTAAGAGAGAAGTGACGTTCGAGGTTTCAGAATCTGACCCCTGCACTATATCAATAGTAAGGAAATAGTTTTAGGGTAGTTCGGTGCTAGTCTGTGTATTTTGTACACGTCGAGATGCAATATGTTATTAATATTTACGTTTATCTACACTACTATTATAAAGAGGAAAGATTTGATTTTTTGTTTGTTTGTTTGTTTGAGTCGAATAGGCTCCGAAACTACTGGACCGATTTGAAAAATTCTTTTGCTATTGGAATCTTACATTATTTCTGCTGAACATAGGCTACATTTTATTTTGGAAAAAAGTAGGGTTTTGTAAGATATTTGAGTTTTTCGGACGCAAGGTGTAAAAAATCAGCTAGAAAAGTTACTTATTTTGCGTACGCTGCCTAAACTATAAAAGATAGAACCATAAAATGTTCTAAGTAATTGTAGATCTTATAAATATCTACAAAAAAGTCCGCGAAACACTATACCTATCTATGTCGAGTGAGGCACAATAACCATTTATTTATTTAAAAATCCTGAATTTTTTTTGGACTACATTTAAACGGATATATTTTACTCACGCTATTAATCCTTATCAAAATAAATTATTTTATCACTAAGTACAGTTTATGTAGATAATATTTGGTCTTTGAATGATTAAAATTGGACGTTTGGTTTTGAAATTATGGCGAAATTAAAATATTACGATACTTAGTGGGCGTCACCAAAGCGCGTGCGGGAGGAAGACAATATTCTGTTGTAGAAATGAAAATTCTGTACATAAAAGATATGAAATGACACCCGAAATTACACCTTTGTCACTACATCGCTATAGAAGCCAAAAAACTGGTTAGTTTTTTGTCTGTCTGTCTGTCTGTCACTCTTTCTGTCTATCTGTATGTTTGTTCCAGCATCACACGAAAAATACTGATCCAATTTGAATGTGGTTTTCGCAGATATATTTATCTTCTTCCAACTTAACATCTGGTGTATAAAAATTTTTCCCCCCACCCCTCTAAGGGGACAAAAGAGGGGGTCAGATTTTGTATCAAACTTTTTTCTTTAACACGAAAACTACTGATCCGATTTGCATACGGTTTTCACAGATTTTCATACGGTTTTCACAGATATATTATATTTGTCTTCTCCCAACTCAACATCCTCCCCCCCTCCCCTCTCAACCCTCTCTGGGGACCAAAGAGGGGTCAGATTTTGTACACAACTTTTTTCTTTAGTGGACTTACTTCATATTAGGTATTAACTGTGTTTTTCAACTTAACATCTGGTGTATGACCTTCCCCTCCACACCCTCTTAGGGGACAAAAGAGGGGGTAAAACATGTATCAACTGATGATGTAGAAAATATACTTTAAATGGCAAAACAACGTTTGCCGGGACAGCTAGTGTAAGTATAAAGTAATGAATTTTATGAAAATTCATCATTTTGTGTGAATATCAGCGGTCTACCATGGTTACGGCAAAAGAACCTAGTGCTGACAAATAGGCAGAGAGACAAGCAAACGCCAAACAGACAGCTTCGTGATAATTTGACAGGTACGCAGGTACCTACTCTATTTAAAGTTAGAAAGGTAGACCGCATAATCTCAATAAAAAGTGCGTTCTTACCTTTTAGAAACTGAACCCTAAAACGGTTTTCTCCTCTATATTATTAAAAAGTTGGATGTGGGAGATCTATAAATACTTTTAATTATCTGTCCGTCTGGGAGAAAGCAAATTAGGCGTTTTTATTTATACTTTCAACTCTCCTAATTCTCTAGTCTTTCCTAATTAGTAAGATCCTATTTAGTAATCGAGAAATCTTCACTTAATTAATATTGTTGATCTCCGAGGTTAATCTCTATTTATAAATTAGAGTTGTTAAAATAAGTCCCCACGCGTACGGTCGACAGAAATGTCTTTATGCGTTTTAATTATTAACTCTATTCCACGCTATATAGAGCATATAAATATATTTTTCCGCAATACTATATTGATTCGTTGCAAGTTCAGATATTGTAGAAAAACAGACATTATTTTGCGTTTGATTAATGTACAATTTTGCGTTTAGTCTGATATTTCTGAAAGTTTTAACCAATCCATACTTTACTAATATTTTTTCGCGATTTCAGTTTTCCTGCGTGATTTTCAGTGTAACGAATTTGGGGGCAGCACAATATGGTTTCTTATAATTTACACACAAAGAAATACTTTATTAAGCGTAGAAATTGCCCACGAGGAGGTTCAATCATGAAAGCGAAAGGTTCCCCTCTATGTCTAAAGAGGTAAATGAGGTCACAATTCGAGGAGGTCTATCTCACCCCGACTTAAATTGAGGTCAATAAAATTAAATACAGGTCTGATATAAAAATATCCACGAGACCACGCGGGCCTTTGATAACTGACTCTCAATGAAGCGGTGAGAAGGGTCTGTGGGGGCCTCCTGAAATATCATACGGGAATAAGCGGTTATGTACTTGCAATGTTTGCATACTTGGGTTGCCTGAGAAAGCCTTTTGTGCCTTCGTGAATGGACCATCATAATATTCTTTTACGGATAAATTCGTTAAATGATTAGTACCCGAATATACCGCAATATATTTTTAAAGTGATGTGTACCTTCACCTTAACTTTTATAATAGCGTTGTGCATTTTTTTGTCATGGGTAAAAAATGTATTACCCGCGTAAAGACATTGTGACCCGATTAAAAATTCGACGTGCCTGAGGAACTAACATTACCACTGTTTCTAGTGGTAAGATTTTCACTTCTACGTTGATATTTCAATTAAAATAGCTATGCCGCATTCAGAGACATTTAGTGATGATTAAACTTCCGTTTAAAGAAGATTTTGACAGATAGTGTCTGGAGCTTCTGTCAAAATCTTTATTTAATAAAGGCGAAGCCAAACGAGCGTAATTTGTGAGTCGTGAGCCGCAGAATTCTGCTGCATTAAGTTTCATACAAAAGTTATGTTTGATTCACACGGCGCGGCGACTCAAAATGAGTTGTCATTTGTATGACAAGAAATTCTGCCCGGCAGAAATTCTGCTGCTCACGACTCACAAATTACGCTCGTTTGGCTTCACCCTTACGGACTACGGTTACGGTTATTCATCTCTGAGTGCAGCAGTATGTCGTGATAACTATCACCATACCAAATCATGTCACTGGAAATACAAAATCAATAGGCTACTTGACCTAATTTTTTTCTTCATGCTAATCGCTTCTTAATCATTAATTTTCACGAAATAAACTAATATTTTATTATTTTACACAGTAAAAACCCATAAAAATGTTGATTGAAAAATACGCCTAATAAATGGCGCCGAAAACACAGTCCGCCATAGTGTGACGTCATACGGTTTGAATTTTAGAGTCTCTTTATTTAACATTTTTTTATGTGCTAAATGTACGAGTCTTAAGGTGCCCAAAAATTATAAAAGAATTAAATAAGAAATTAGAAATCATTTGTAATGTTGAAAACTTTTGGAAAAAAGATTTGGCCATTTTATTTCCCGTCTACAATAGATGGAGATAATATATAAAACTGGTGTTTTATTTGAATTACTCAAGAAAATATATTTTGCAAATCTTTCTAGGCTTATTCTTATTATTTATGTACAAATAAACTTACACATAACGAGCGCGATAAATAAAAGATATTAAATTACGAACATGATGACGTCACATCCAAATCGGAAGTACTGCAAAAGCGTTTTAGTCAGTACAAATCATATTTTCATAAAATCATATTTTCAAATCGACTTTATTTATCAATCATAAGCTTTTATTTGATGATAAGGGTGAAATACGGTTTCCTACGCCAAGTTCTACTAGAAATATGCATTTGTTCAATGAAATTGAATATAGGTCAAGTAGCCTATTACTTCATATCTGAGCACCTGGCTCAGGTAGTAGACCAACATCATTTAATTATTATTTACCTAATGAATAGGTAAAACTTTATTATTTTAAATTGATCGCCAAGAAAACACGTTCTTCATTCAACCATTATCAATTCGATTTATTAAATCAAATTAAATTTAACGAACCAAAAACCCTGAATCACGAACCAATAAACCCGAAAGGTTATGGCAAGGATTAATACGAACATTAGGAATTTTGCTGTCGAATTATAATTATTTTCGTTGTAAAAATCAGAAACAATTTTGTGATTTCAAATTGTTTTTCAAGATACATCATACAATTTTAAATCATTGTTTGTAAGGATTTGACAATTTATTATTTTCAATTGTTATGTTTAAATTGTTTTGGTGGGTTTTTGAATTCTTCTAACACCTATTATAATATCTTGTAGAGATTCAATATTTTTTTAAGAGCGACTCAAAATTTGAGTAGTTGTTCTGTGACGTTTTTGTATGTGGCGTTATCCCTCAAAATAAAATTTTTAACCGACTTCCAAAAACGAGAGGTTCGGCTCACAGGTTCGGCTGTATGTATCTTTTTTTTTAATGTGTGTTCATTATAGTACCACTACAACCGCTACACTAATACGCTGTGTTATTTTATTACATGACATTTACATCTACTGATAAGTTGGTAACGCTTTGATTCTGTGTTTCAATTTGTTCACAGTTAGGGTGAAGCCAAACGAGCGTAATTTGTGCGTTGTGAGTCGCAGAATTTCGGCTGGCAAAAATTCTGCTGCATTTAGTTTCATACAAAAGTCCTGTTTGATTCACATGAGCGTAATTTTGTAAGTCATGATTTGTATGAAAAGATATTTACGCGACCGAAATTCTGCGACTCACAACTCACAAATTACGCTCGTTTGGCTTCACCCTTATATTTCTTCCGATGAAACCTTAAAAGCAAAGACTTAAGAATCACTATAGAATCAGGTAAAATCAAAATAAAGTTTCATCCGTTATTACGTGCGGAAACGTACTCATTATATTGGTCTAGTTCATTTTGGCGGTATTTTCGTACCAACCTACTTTTCGTTCCTAGTAATTATTGTTGAAAATAGCCTGACAATTGGGTCGCAGGCATGTCCCAGGTACAACAAAACTACAACAGCTGTAGTCTTTGTTTCTTTCTGTTAGTCATTCTGTCTCTCTCTTTTTCCGCACTTTTCATTGTATGTATTTTAACAAAAATACATGCCTGTGCCCATTACATCATCAATAATATTACATATTGTTTTAACTTTTAAGATAAACTTTTTCCTACTAACATAATGATATTACTTACTACCTACGAATCTTAGAGCATTAAGCCAGGCTGGTTTAATGCTCCCCCCCGATGGTTGCTCGCCTTGTCGTGGCGGTGCGGTGGGGCTCTAGTAACCGCGGCTTGGACAACCGCGGTGAAGCAAAGAGGCAACCAGGGAAGGCCGGTGTCGCCGCCTGGCCCGAGGAGGGCGCTCCCAGTGGACTGAAGGAGTCCGCTGCGGATGCGCGCCGAGGTGGGGCCGCAGAGGAGAAGCAAGTAGGTATTGCGGTGCGCCGCTTGCCCTATCCTCTGCCGCCGAGGTGTGGTCGGTGGCAGAGCCACAGACCTGATCTGCCACATGGCCTCCAAGTACCAGACTCGGGGGGCGTCTGCTACAGCCCTGGTGGGGGCCGAGGAGGAGGGCGCACGTGTTGTGCGCCCATCGTGGAGTCTTCGGACCGCTGGCGGGGTTGCGGATGTGTGTATCGTTCCCGTGGCCCCGTCAAAAGGCGGCGTGGCGGAAGATGGGGGGGTTTAGTGGGTATACCGTGGTCTCATTAGCTACGGGAGTCCCACATCACCGCTCGGGTCGCCCCCTGCGCCTGGGTGGTATGCGTAATGCATTTCCCCCTCCGGGAAAAAAAAGGCTGGTTTAATGCTCTAAGCTACGAATAATAAATAAATAAATAAAATATATTTTTATTCAAAATAGGTATCATGATAGGTCTGGGGGTGTAGTGCGAGTTTTATTCGATCATACGCATCGAACACGTTAACGCGAATTTGTATGGGATCAAAGCAGCGCCACCTACTGGCTTACGTGGAATGAAATGAAATGAAATGAAATGAAATGAAATGAAATGAAATGAAATATATTTATTGCAAGAATGTAGTGCATAACATAGGTCTTAAAATTATAAAATACTGTTCTAAACATTCTGCCATCCAGGTGGCGTGCAAAATCAAATTAAGCATAAAATATAATATTGGAAATTAATTTATAGAACTACAAAATTAGAATCTATATTACAAAACTGAGTCCATATCTAGTTATTGAATTACTATATAAAGATATCCATTAGAAGTCAAGATAAGTAAATTTATAAATAATAAGTAAGTCAAAAAATATTTAAATGTCAAAATGTCAAAGTTACAGTAATAAAATTCATTAAATTTTCTGAAAGCAATTATTAAATGTTAAGGTTATTTTCATTATAATTCATATACTCTTGGATACTATAAAAACTTTTTTCTGCTAACCACTTTGTAATTTCTCTTTTGAAGACTATGTTATTAAGGTCTTTAAAATGGTTTGGCAATTTATTATATATTTTGATGGCATTAATGTATACATTTCGTTTAAAAATGGACGCCAATATGCAATACCATGTTAACCCACAAGTCAACCATTTTGAGAAAAATGATGTTAAAGTTTCAGATAACACATTTGCCCCCCAAATTTAAACGGTTAGTGATAGAGTCATAAAAATTTACTCACTGCTTTTTAATATTGATTGCTCTCATTTGAAATAGTTAAATTACGTAATAATCAAGTAATACTGCAATTATTAGACTGTTTTGTTATTGCAAAATCGGGAATCACACTAAATTTGAGTGGAAATAGTGTCAAGAAGCTTGAAACGTTTTTGAAAAACTCCTAAACCTGGGTACTATTTGTTCTACGTAATGTTAAGAGACGTAACACTGTGTTGCTTAATTAGTTATACACCGTATTAAAATAAGATAAAAAGTTAAACATCAAACTATTTAAGGCACATAGTTTTATTTTTTGGTACATTATAGCACTTTTTGTTTGATGAATGCAGCTATGAATCTTTTTTTTTTAATTAAATAAGCGGGAAAACGAGCAAACGGGTCACCTGATAGTAAGCAACTACTGTCTCCCATGGACACTCGCAACATCAGAAGAGCTGCAGGTGCGTTGCCGGCCTTTTAAGAGAGAATACGCTCTCTTCTTGAAGGTTTGCAGGTCGTATAGGTCCGGAAATACTGCTGGTGACAGTACGTTCCAGAGATTTACAGTGCGCAGAAAGTTACGCGAAAAACGCACTGTGGAAGACTGCCACTCATCAAGGTGATGAGGATGGTATGTTTTTCGCGTGGGACGATGGCGAAAAGTTGCAGGTGGTATGATTTAGAACAATTCCTCAGAGCACTCCCCGTGATACAACCGATAGAGGATGCAGACTGAAGCTAAATCTCAGTGTAATTCCAAGGGGTCCAAGCTATTTGAATTTTGAAACACTAACTATTACGGTAGGCCGTTTTAAATGAATGCCAGAAGTTCGAACTTCATGAAAACGTGTAGTAGACTAGTACATATACTACTGGAATTTATTTGTATAATGTGTGCATTTCTTTCGTAAATAAAATATGTATCTATACTAATATTATAAATTCGGAAGAGTTTGTTTGTTTGAACGCGCTAATCTCAGGAACTACTGGTCCGATTTGAATAATTCTTTCAGTTTTAGATAGCCCATTTATCGAGGACGGCTATAGGCTATATTTTATCACGGTAAGATAATTAGGAGCGAAGAAATAGAGGAAAATGTGGAAAAATCGGAGGAAATTATTTGAAAGGGCTTATTTGAACGTGCTAATGTCAAGAACTACTGGTCCGATTTGAAAAATTCTTTCAGTGGATAGCCTTCCTCAACAAATGGGCTATCTAGCCCATTTGTTGAGGAAGGCTAAAGGGTATGTTTTATCACGCTAAGACTAATAGGAGCGAAGAAATAGAGGAAAATGCGGAAAAACGGGGGAAATTATTTGAAAGGGCTTATCTCGCGAACTACTGGAGCAATTTTTATATTATTTGGCATTGGAAGTAGACCACGTGAAGGATCATAGGCTATTTTTTGTGGACTAATTTGTCTGTAAAATATCTAATTTACGCCGTACGCGGGCCGCGGTACGTCTAGCATGATATAATTATTAAAAAAACATTATAATAATATTTTTGTTAGCAACTTATAAAGCAGACGCAGGTGTTCGTTTTAGATTTTAAATTTAAATTTGCCATAGAGTATGTGATATGTGTGTTTTTTCGTTTTTTTAAGATTTTCAGCACATTGTGATTCGTGAGATGTACAAAAGAGATGTAAAACAGTTTTTATGTATTATACTGATGTGAAAATAAGTGGAGGTTTCCAAGGTAATTCTTTATTTTATACGATAGCTGATCAAATAGATTTTCGAGGTTATGGTTCGAACTTTTGTGAATATTCTGCATAAGACTTCGACTTTCTAGGGTATTTACCTATCACCCTTAAATCCATAAATTTATGCAAGTCCCAACCTAGTGTGATCTCAGTCTACCCTCAGTACCTTGACTCGATAATCAATAATAATTTTGAATTAAGAGAAATGTCCCAATTAACTAAACATCTGTTGTCTAATCGTCTTTTGACATTCATTTCTAATGACTTTAATTAACCAATATCAATTTTTCAAAACAATGTCAAGTCCCTTGACATTCGATTTTTACAAGTGATTGGCTATTCTTCATTTTTCAAAACCATGTCAAGTGCTTTAAAACTGTGCTAGGATCGCGAATGTGGTCAAAACATTATTTTGCAATAAGACGTCAAAAGGTTATCTATCAAAAAATTGCAATTTTACCAACACCTGAATATTGTTGAGGTACGGAACAAGAAGATAACGAATATTTAAGTGTTGTAGTTTATACTTAAAAACAAACATTTAAGCTTTACAGTACTTAATACACAGAATATTCACAAAAGTTCGAACTATAACCTCGAAAATATATTTGATTGGCTATCGTATAAAATAAAGCATTACCTTGGAAATCTCCACTTATTTTCACATCCGTAATCCACATAGAAACTGTTTTTACATCTCTTTTGTTACGAATCACGATGTGCTGATTAAAAAAATGAAAAAACATACAGCTGCACTTGACACTGTCCGAAAGGCACCAACGGTTTGATTTGAAGTTAGATTCGCAATAACATGTCAAGTGTCATAGCACGTTTTTTGTTCGGATGATAGGGCCGTTAACGTTACACTAATAGTGTCATATGACTTGATACTGTTTTGCTTAATAACCTATGTCAGATCCAGAGCCCTCAGATTTTTTCAAATGATATTTTGTTAAACGAAATATTTTATAGCACCTAACACTCTTTTGAAAAACGTTCCTTATCAAGAGGAGATTCCAGCCACGTGCATAACTCAGTTTTCGATTTTTTGTGGGTTAACATTGTTTTGCATATTGGCGTCCAAATATCAAGCCAACACTGGGGCATATATAATTTAAATTTATTTCTTGGTAGGGCGGTTCTTCCATTTGCATTTGCACTTAGTGTGAAGTGTTCTGGATGCTGTTTCACAAATACATTAATATCTCTTAAGTACATACAAGGCAGTGGCAAAATGTTAAATTGTTCAAATAATGGTTTACAGCTATCCAGTGACCATGCTCCACATATTGCTCTAACGCACTTTTTTTTATATGGATGGATACCGCTTTGATCCCATACAAATTCGCGTTAACGTTCTCGATGAGTATGAACGAATAAAATTCGCACTACGCACTCTGTACACTTTTTGAACGTCGAAGAAAGAACGTAGAAACTAAGATGCCTACCACGGGTTCGGGAACTAACCCGGCGAGAAGAACCGGCGTCAGAAACTCGCACGGGGTTATCTTTTACTAAAAATATGAAAAATTACAATTTTAAAATAAAATAAAAAGATCACTCCTATATGATTACTATTTATTGCATAAAAAGATAATAATATTATACTGACAGTATATACTTGCAGTTATTGTGATCTACAAAAGGGCTTTTACCTTGTAGCATGATGGAAAACCATGATAAACACCAATATTGCGAAGCTATTATTAAAACAACCATTGCGATGATGAGCAATCATAGATGTTAATGTCATACATTAGTATGTGTTAGTTCGTTGGCTAATTTGGAGCATGCTAAGAAGCTGCTTCAGAAGGAGAAGCGGCGCCTATAACGTAGCATCTGTTGCAAACACATTTCGCAACGCCGGTTTTCAGTATTTTAGAAAATACGGTACTTACCTAGAGCGTAGAGTGAATTCCTTTTATCTGTAAACAATAGAAGACAGATTATTCAATGAACACAATTTAAGTAATGGGATTGACATATCTTCGGATAAAAATCCCTAAATAAATATAGATTAAAAAAAAAGATTATGAACACGTGTAAAACAACTGAATTATTGAAAACAAAACTATAGTGATCAATCAGAAATGATCGTTTGTCGGCATTTTTTTCTTTTTTGTTTGTTTATAATAAACATCTTGACAGCTGCGAAGTTCACACGAGTCTCTACGAATGCTTCGACAGGGCTGTCACCCGCATGAAATAATAATATTGTTGATAGCAAGATAAATTATTGTATAATAACTTATTTTCTTATATTGCTTAGACTAGGTATTTATGAAACTTATATTGAACTTTATCCTCTGAAAAAGACTACTACTGTTCTATCTATCTAGTATATTTCTATTCTAGTATATTGTATTATAGTTCAGTATCATTAAAGTTTATTAATAAGTATTTTTATAATATTAACAACCAACATCGTAAGTCATCTATCTACAATCTACATTCTATACGTAATAATATAAACTCAAGATAAGTTATTCTAATTACGTTGATTCGATCTCATCTCGACAAGAAACCATTAAATAACATTTATTAGACTGTAATAAGATATTTGCATATAATACATACCGTACTAATTTCCTACTTAACATCTGTATTTCTAAACGTAAGTATATATATAACACTATATATTTTATTAGAAATAAAATGCCGCTATATCAACAAAAAATAAAAAGAAGTCCTTGGAATACATTTCTATTATTTTTTAAAGTAGTTTTAAAGTGATCGCTGTCTCAATCTAAATATAAAAGATTAAAGAAAATTATATATCTATGTATCTTTAGCTGCAAATACTCTTTTTTACAGAAGATTTGAATTATTAGAGAAAAAGCGAACATTTTTTACTACAAATAGCGACACAGCATGCATGCATTTTGGTCCATTTTATCATGAATGGACAACCAGTGTCCATTCGACTCGCAATGTCGCGAATCACGCGAACTTGTAGGTAACAAAGGTAAACAACAGTATTCATATAATAATAGGAGGGCAGTTGTAATATTCTCTGGTGACACATGTCACTAGTGACAGCCGCTGTCGGGCAGACGATCGAGAACCGCAGACGGGCGAGCACGCGGCGCAGTCTTATCGGTGAGTCATTATTATCATTATTTAAATACTGTGATCTAAACGTTATTATTTAGGCTGTGTGTTTAGTTCATCGAGGATATCCAACGCCTCGAAACTGTTATGTATATAATCGTCTGGATAGTAATGTGTAACATGTTGATACTGCATTTAGATTACGAACAATGAGAATATGATCGTTTAGTCATCTTATTATACGAGGTGTTGTAGTCGTTTGTGTCCGGTTGGTCACATCCAGTGTTTACTGCCTACTGTTGGGTGGGTTTGATATAGACCTTAGCTATAGAGTGCTCGGTTGAGCCGTTGTGGTAAGGGGTCGCTGTAAGGGGTGGTTGGAGGCGACTGCACAGTATAGAAACCGTGTTCAACGTTTATGTGGTGATTACCAGATGGACACGTGTATATAGTTTAGTTGGCAGCCTACGCGGTCATTGACCTGCTAGGCCATCACGATATAGAATGCCATAGTCTAATAAGGACTGGCCGCATAGGCGAAATTGTCATGTGTGCTCACACAGGTGGACGCAGCAGAGTTATAGTTATAGTTTTCGCCTCCACTGAGGTGGTTGCGACATGGTGGAGGTGCTGGGATATGGTTAGCTCGGCATGTTTATAATATCATTATACGTATTATGTACCTACTTCTAACTATTAGAGTTACCTGATAGTAGGTCACAGAATATCAGGTAACCACATGGAAAGGATCTTATATTATTCTTTAGGTGCTTACGTTATAACTTATAATCAAGTATATATTGTAATTTGTATCACATAGGGGTCATAAGCGAAGTTTTATATAAAAGTCTGGTTATGAGTTATAATAATTAGAGTCAGGATACCTATTTCATAGTGACAAAAAAAAAAATGGTGCCTGGCAACAAATGTAACACAATAATATACTGACTGTAATAGTATACTGGTCATCCATCACTTTACTTGCAGATGAACCCAGTAATAGAATTAACATGAAGTGTAACTTGTATTTAGTAAGTTACGGTTTCCCTATAGTATTATAAACTAGTTTCCATTCTATTTATCATTCTATCTATGGTGAGATGTTTAAAGGATATTTAGTAGTAGACACGGTATAGTAGTGGGTTAATAGTCGCCTATTCACGAGACATAGGAATGTTACACGGTATAGGTATTGCAGTTAAAAGGTAAATTAAAATAAGTTAATATCAATTATCGTTTTAGATACGTAGATAGCTATGTATCTAGAGTCTATACTTAAAGTGGAGACGTCCGATAATAAGTCTTTATCGAGGATGTACATTACTAACATTCATATTATCTGGGTGCACGGGAGTGCCCCCGCCAAGATGAGCCAAGCGAAGCGCGCACGGGCACTACCTACCTTTTCTCGAAACGTTTCGCCGTATTTTTGCACCCTCGTAACTTTGGTTTGGATAATGCCAGATAGTTGAAATTTTCAAGATATTATGACATGAGTATAATAATTAAATGCGCAAAGTTTGAATATTGTTACTATTATACTTTAGATTTTATAGGGGTCCAAAAACCCCACAATAATGGACTGACTCACCGATCATCAAAATTGTTAGGGTACTTCCTGAAGTCATAGAAAGCTGAAATTTGGTATGTGACATACTATTAGTACAGAAACAACAAAAAAATTATCAAACCCAACCTAACCTATCCCATCCCCTTGATATAGAGAGGGGATGTTAGTATGAGATACCCCCGTTTCTTGTGCTAGATACAAAATTAAAAATAGAGTATAAAATAATTCTCGTGCCAAAAAAAATACGTATTAGACATGAGAGACCATAGACTCACAGAAAACCGGCGTGAAACAGCGCTCTCACAGAAAACCGGCGTGAAACAGCGCTTGCCCTGTGTTTCGCTTAGTGAGTAAGTTAAGCGGAGGCCCAACTGCACCCTAAACCTTATTCCCTATCCCTGTTCTCTTCTGCTGATTCCCTTAGCCTATTCCTTCATAAAAAGACCGAAAACGCACTTGCAACACTTCTGATGTTAGTGTCTATAGACGACGGTAGAACTTACTTTCCATCAGGTGACCTGTTTGCTCATTTGGCTCCTAATTTTATATAACAGATCCCCTCTTAAAGGCTGGCAAAGCACTTGCAACTTTTCTAATATTGTGAGTGCACATCCTCGTTAATTGCTCCTTAATTTCATAAAAACGTAATAATTTATGTGGTAATTTTTCCATCTTTCAAAGAATCATTCCGTACCTCCTTTTAAATATTATTACATCTATACCTACTAATATTATAAATGCGAATGCGTAAAGTTCAAATAAAGTTAGTTCCAAAAATTCATAATAGATGGCGCCGCGCCGCCGCCGCGCATCTTCTACATCACACTATCGCTTACCCAAACGTGTTTCTATAAGAGGTGGTAAGGATGAACATACTGTTTTCGATTAATTTGATGTTTCACATAATAGAAGTATTTCACATAGTAGAACTTACTTTCCATCAGGTGACCTGTTTGCTCATTTGTCTCCTAATTTTATATAACAGATCCCCTCTTAAGGGCAGGCAAAGCACTTGCAACTTTTCTAATATTGCGAGTGCACATCCTCGTTAATTGCCCCTTAATTTCATAAAAACGTAATAATTTATGTGGTAATTTTTCCATCATCCAAAGAATCATCCTGTACCTCCTTTTAAATAATATTATATCTATACTAATATTAATATTATAAATGCGAATTGTAAGGGGGTGAAAATGCGTAAATGTGTTCAAATAAAGTTAGTTCCAAAAATTCATAATAGATGGTGTCGCGCCGCCGCCTCGCGTCTTCTACATCGCACCATCGCTTACCCAAACGTGTTTCTATAAGAGGTGGTAAGGATTAATATACTGCTTTCGATTATTTGATGTTTCACATAATAGATAGATAGATAGATAGAATATACTTTATTGCGTTCCAGATAATATTGTACAAACATAAATTAATACATTAGCAAAGACACAAGAACGCAAAGGCGGCTTTATTGCTTTTGAGCAATTTCTTCCAAGCGACCTTTGGTATCTATAGGAGTATAATAATAATTAACTTAGTATGCTGCAGTGCACTGATAAAAACTAGTATTGAAACTTAACAACTAACTTACATTCTAATAATATTATATGCCTAATAATAACATAAACATTAACATTCTAATACACAAATAATAAGTATATTATAATTAATATTTGAAATATATTGTATTAAGAAGAGTTGATGTTCGACTTCGACCCCACTCCCCAGCTGTTAATAACCCTCTATGCAAAAATCTTCTAAAACTGTAGTAATGAAAATTCTGTACAATAAAGATAATATTAAAAAAATAATAAGCGGGGGGTGTCACTACAATATCGCTATAGAAGCCAAAAATGTGGTTAGTTTTTTTGTCTGTCTGTCTGTCTGTATGTTTGTTCCACTATCACACGAAAACTACTGATCCGATTTGAATGCGGTTTTCACAGATGTATTTGTCTTCTTCCAACTTAACATCTGGTGATAAAAAAATTCTTCCCACCCCTCAAAGGGGACGAAAAAGGGAGTCAGATTTTGTATCAAACTTTTTTCTTTAACACGAAAACTACTGATCCGATTTGCATACAGTTTTCGCAGATATATTTGTCTTCTTCCAACTCAACATCTGGTGTATAAAAATCCCACCCTCCCACCCTTCTAAGGGGACCAAAGAGGGGGTCAGATTTTGTATCAAACTTTTTTCTTGGACTTACTTCATAATATTATTAACTGTGTTTTCTAACTTAACATATTCTGTTGATAAAAAATTTCCCCCACACCTCTTAGGGGACAAAAGAGGGGGTAATATTTTATATCAACTGATGAAGTAGAAATACTTTAAATGGGAAAACAACGTTTGCCGGGACAGCTAGTTTAAAATATGTAAGAAATGTTTTCTGTCTGTCTGTAAACATTGAAGTTTGAAGTAAGCGTCCCCCGGAAGCACCTCTAGTCTGTCGTGCAAATGCAATTTGCAGTAATGTAGCAACGAGAACTACTTACCATATAATATTATTATATTATAATAGAAGTTGCTTTATGACGGGTACTACCGCGCGCTATTTAAAGCTGAAGTCCACGCGGACGGAGTCGCGGGCTCGCGGGCAACAGCTTGTATATTATTATTGTATGTTCCTTAAGTATATTATTAATAACTTTACTTTGCAGACTCTAGACCTTAAATCATTTTAAAAATATGTAAGTTCAAAGTATAGTCGTAGTCTCAGCATTTCTTTGCAAATATTTAATTGTAGGATGTAAACAACATCGGTTAGTTCAAAGAAAAAACCTGTGCCTAAAAGTTAAACGGCTAAAACATAATCACGTCAAACAATAGTGCGATGTAGATACCTAACAGTGAAATCTCTTATTGACTAGAGTACATTTACAAGTATTATGCGATGTAGACGACCAGCAGCGACATCTATTATTTATTAATTATTATCAAATATCAATAGGAAAAAATAAAACCACGTTTGTTGTATGAGAGCCCCGCAAAATATTAAATTTATTTTGTTGAAATACATGATCGATGAAAATTTCAACTCTCCAGCTACTACCGTTCTTGAGATACTTCCAAGAGACAGATAGACAGACAGACAGACGGGCAGCTGACAGACACTGAAGTCTAGGAATAGGGTTCCATTTTTACCCTCTGGGTACTGAAACCTAAAAGAAATACACCAAAAAAAAGAAAGAAAAAATTAACTAAAAAAAAACAACGTAATTAAAGTTTAAACCAACTTACAAAAAGAAATGAAATCCCACAAAAAACATTTTCATGTAAAAATGTTGCCAAGATGAGAACATAATATTGTTATAGTTCGTGGTGTCAAAAAGTAGTGAAATCTCATGTAGAGCCAAGTTTCTAACCTTACATACTTAGCCCTAAATCTAAAAACCTTAATTTTACACCAAAGCGCGGCAAAATATTTGATAATAATATAATGTGTCAGCCGAACGAGAAGAATCTAAAAACTCTACACATTAGTCAAAATCGGTGGCTTGGCCATTTTGTTATTCGGCAGGGCTTTGAACTTAATATACCCTAACTAAAGAAAAATGGTCAGGCTATCGATTTTGACTAATGTGTAGAGTTTTTAGTTTCTTCTCGTTCGGCTGACACATTATATTATTATCAAATATTTTGCCGCGCTTTGGTGTAAAATTAAGGTTTTTAGATTTAGGGCTAAGTATGTAAGGTTAGAAACTTGGCTCTACATGAGATTTCACTACTTTTTGACACCACGAACTATAACAATATTATGTTCTCATCTTGGCAACATTTTTACATGAAAATGTTTTTTGTGGGATTATGAATTACCTATTGTTTATTTTTTGCCATCGATTCCAGAAATACGGCGGTATGAATAGGTGTATTTTAGACAATTGATTGAGGAAAATTATCAATGTTTTAGGGACGTTTTAAGTTACATTATACAAATACATTAAAGTGAGTATTTATTCATTGTTACAGTTTGAAGAGGAAGGTTGGCACGGAGTTGTGTCACGATTAAAGTGGCTTGTGCATTTGTGGATATATTGAGTAGATAGCTATTACACTATGGAGGAGGTAGTTAAAACTCGACTAAAGTTACTTATAGATCATGTCGAGTCTTTGAGTGTTTCTGCTCAGGAGACATTAGAAAAGTTACAGCTTGGCGTAGTATCGGAGCAGGAGGTACAGTTGGTGGCTGCTAAGCTTAAGGCATCTATTGATCGTTTTATTTCCGAAATGTACAATTATTACAAGTTGATTGACAATCCTTCGGTAGACGATTTGTCTCAATACACGTCGATTCAGATTAAAGGCGAAGAGCTCGTTGCTGAACTAGAAGTGCGGTTGAGGCGAAGAGAAAAAGGTAGTGACACGTCTATTGCTAATAATGGCAACCTTAACATAACGAGTAAACTACCAAAAATGGAGTTGGCAAAATTTGATGGTGACGTATTGAAGTGGCATACTTTTTGGGATCAATTTTCTTCGAACGTTGATACGCGGAATATCAATGATGTAGACAAATTGTTATATCTGCAATCGGTATTAGAGGGTGAGGCTAAGCGTGCAGTAGAGGGCTTAGACACTACCAACAAGAATTATGCTATAGCGGTATCGACATTAAAAGAGAGATACGGCAAACCGGGTATTATTATCGATGCACATTATGCTGCAATATACAGAATTAAGGCAGCTGGCAACTCAGTTCTAGATTGTCGAAGAGTTTTTAATGAAATCGAAAGACATCTTCGGGTACTAAATTCATTAGGGGAAGACGTCAATCATAACCATCTTAGAGTCATGATAATGCAGAAATTTTCACAGGATTTGATTTACGAGTTGAGGATGAAAATGGGTACTGATACTGATACTATAGAGAACATACGTAAATATTTAGGACATATCATTTCAGCTAGGGAAGCGTCGAATAGAATGAAAGTGGAGGCAGTTGCTTTAGAAACTCCTGGTACGAGTAAAGACAGTGATGATAAGTTTACATTAAATAGTCTACATGTTCGAGTAGATAAGGACAAAGAGAGATATAACTCCCAACGGCGCATGCGACCATTTTCAAAGCAGAGGGAAGAGAGCATTAGGAAAAGTGCATTTAAAGGGGCAGAAACTAAAAGAGATTTCAAGGACGGCAATTTCATGGACAGGGTCAACAGAAGGAAAAGACATTTAGACAAGGAAGATGCAGGTAATATAAAAGAGTCAGAATTCAAAAGGAAGAAAGTTAGTTGCATATTTTGTGGTAAAAATCACTTTAACGACGAATGTGATGTAGTAAAGTCCGTTCAGGATAGAAAACGTAGACTAGAAGGTCGTTGTTACGTTTGTTTTTCTAAAGGTCACAAAGCATCTGATTGTAAGTCAAAGATGAAGTGCAGACACTGTAATTCGTACGGAGATCACAATCGAGCGCTATGTCCTTCACAAATATCGGCGAAAACTGATAGTTTTCACGTTAACACGTCTGTAGGGCGAACTATTTTGCAGACCGCTGTAGTTCGAGTGAAGAAGATAGGAAGTGACAATATATCTAGGGATTGTCGAGTCCTTTTAGATTGTGGTAGTCAAAGAACGTATATAACCAGCAAGGTGGCTAAGATATTGAATTTACCAACCCTGGAAGAAAATCGACTGTCGGTATTCACATTCGGTGCAAGTCAGCCACAAGAAATCGAAAGTCCGGTGGTAAATTTTGAAGTTTTTTCTAAGACCCACTATCATAAGGTTATGTATGCCAATGTAGTTCCTCATATCACAAATAGCGTTCCTACCCCGAACGAACTATGGAAGGGCGATCATCCTAAGCACATGATTATGGCCGATGATGGCACAAGTGGTGATCAAGTCGACCTACTAATTGGAAACGATTATTACCACTCTATTATGTCCCACGAAAAAATTCGTATCTCAGAAGATTTATATATGGTTAACTCCGTTCTTGGCTGGATAGTTTCCGGAAGATTTAATTCCGCGGGGGACAAAGTTGTAGATAAGTTGTCATGTGTAACTTATTTTCAATCAAGTATGGGATGTTGTCCATTTAATGTACCTGATCCGCCGTTACAAAGTGATAATATTAGGAGGTTATGGGACTTAGAATCTATCGGCATCACAGACTCCCCAAAGGCAAGTCGAGATGAGGAAGCTATTAGGCAGTTCAATGAAACTACAGAGTATATAGAGGGCAGATATCACGTTAAGTGGCCATGGATTGATTATCCACCCTCCCTACCTTCTAACTTTGGCTTAGCCTGTGGTAGATTATCAAACTTACTGAAACGACTTGATAATAATGTCTTAAAAACCTATGACAATCTTATTAAAGAACAGTTAAGTATGGGTATCATTGAAATCGCTCCAAATGTCCTACCGAATGTCGAACATCCAGTACATTACCTGCCGCATCACTGTGTAGCGCAAGGAGAGAAACTGCGCATTGTGTACGACGCATCCGCAAAAACCAAAGGAAATAAAAGTTTAAATGAATGTTTGTATCGCGGGCCACTTATGCTAGAAGAACTAACTGGACTCCTGTTACGATTTAGAGAACACCGGATTGGCATTGTTGCTGATGTTGAGAAGGCATTCTTGCAAGTCGGTTTGCAAGATGCAGATCGTGATGTTACGCGATTTTTGTGGCTCAAAGACCTCGAAGGTAACGTATCAGCTGATAACTTATTGCATTTCCGGTTCTGTAGAGTTCCTTTTGGAATCATATCGAGTCCCTTTTTACTAAACGCTACAGTTAGATATCATTTGATGAAAATCGAAATCCCAATGCTGAAACAAATTGCGGAGGATTTATATGTGGATAATTTAGTAACCGGCTCAGAATCCTTTCAGGAAGGGACTCAGTTATATAAAGTAGCCAAGAAGGCCTTTGATGATTTGTCAATGAATTTGCGACAGTGGAATTCAAATTTAGGGGAATTTCGTGGAACGATACCTTCACAGTTTCTTGACAAAGAAACGGATTGTATTAAGGTATTAGGGTTACAGTGGGATTTACGGAAGGATGAGATGAGGCTGAGGTTCAGTTTAGAGGGAAAAGATCTTAACCAGGTAAACACAAAGAGAGAAGTGTTAAGACTTATAGCGTCGGTATTCGATCCTTGTGGGTTTGTAGTTCCGCTAGTTTTACCCGCTAAGATATTTTTACAAAGTTTGTGGTCTGAAAAGGTTCATTGGGATACTCCACTGAAAGAAGATGCACTTCACGAATGGAGAACTATTATAGACAGGTTAGACTATATGAAATATATAGCTGTGCCAAGGCATTATGAGACTTGCTTGGTAGCAGATAATGAGGCTGAAGTAATACGTGAATTGCACTGTTTCACGGATGCGTCGTTACATGCTTATGCTGCAGTTGTATACATGCGTAGTACGTACAAAGATAGAAATGTCGTCAGTTTTATTATAGGAAAATCACGTTTAGTAGAGAGAGCTGAACAGTCTAATTTGAAAATACCAAAGCTTGAATTATTAGGGGTTGTAATAGGCAGCAGATTGCTACGTTATGCAATGAAATTTCTTAGATTAAATATTCTAAATCAATATTTGTGGACGGACAGTCAGATTGTATTAAATTGGTGTACTTCAGAGAAACTCCTACCACCATTTATCGCGAAACGAGTGGACAATATTAAGCAGAATCGTGAGCTTCGTTTGCGATACGTACCTACTCAAATTAATCCTGCTGACGTAGCGACGAAGTGCAGTGACTCTTGGATGAATGACATGAAGAGGTGGCTAACGGGTCCAAATTTCTTGACACGTTCGATACACCACTGGCCTAAAAATGCTACCGAAGTAGTGTGTTCTCAAATTACCTCGGCTGGGGAGGGTCTTCCAGAAACTCCAGAGGTTCAAGATCAGAACAATATAATACCTTGTCATGGACCCCACAATGAATGTTCCGGCATAGTAGATAGTCCAGTCGTTGAGGCAAATATGCCCGGAAATGTCACTGGTGAAACAGCCTCCCATAAGGAGTTTTCGATACTTCCTGAAGATCATGTCGAAGAAATCTTGCGTATACAACTGTCACATTTTCCGAAGGAGACGCGAGGTGAGTCTACGGATCTTAAAAGGTCATTGGGGCTGTTTCTAGACAAGAAAGGAATACTGCGCTGTGGTGGTAGGTTCCAACATGCAGACTGGCCAGAGAATCAGAGACATCCTGTCCTTCTTCCAAAAGACGATCAATTCACCATTAAAATAATTGAGAAGATCCACGTCTTAAATTATCATGTGGGTGTCTCGCATACTTTATCTGCAATCAGGTTGCATTATTGGGTGCCGCATGGACGGTCGCAGGTTCAAAAAGTGCTGCGTCGTTGTCAAGCTTGTCGGAAGCAAGGAGGAGGGCCCTTTAAGCTGCCACCCATGGCTCAGTTACCACCAGAGAGAGTTAGATACCAAAAACCTTTCTCGTTTGTAGGGATTGATTATTTTGGTCCATTGACAGTGGAGACGAAAGGCTCCAGCGAAAAACGGTGGGTTTGCCTATATACATGTTTAACGGTACGAGCCATTCATTTGGAAGTAGTACAAGATCTAACAGCGGAGCAATGTTTACTGGCTTTGAGAAGATTTATATCTACTAGGGGAACTCCTAAAATGATTATGTCGGATAATGCTCTACAGTTTAAATTAACTTCGGATGTTCTTATTAATGGCTATTGCATTGAGAGGGGTATCAAATGGAAATTTATTCCCGAGCTTGCGCCATGGTTCGGAGGATTCTATGAAAGATTAATAGGAATAGTGAAGAGTTGTTTAAAGAGAACTTTGGAAAAACATATTTTAAATGACACACAATTGTGCACTATTATGAAAGAGGTTGAAGCAGTTGTCAACTCCCGTCCGTTGACTTTTGTCGGTAGCGAACCGGAACACATTTTAACGCCTGCTGATTTTTTGAGGAACGGCGGACCTTTAGTGACGGAAGCGACGGAAGAAGAATTTGTACTGCCAGCCACCGCGACCAAGGCTAGCCTCATTGAAGGTTGGAAACGAGGACAGCGCATCCTGCAAGAATACGTAATGATGTTTAAAAATAATTACCTTACAAGTCTTAGGGACCGTAAACACTCCCATCGTCAGCCCAGAGTTGTTGTTGATACGATACCAAAAGTTGGAGACACGGTACAGATCAAAGGAGATTCCAATAGATCCTTATGGAAGGTCGGTAAGATTTGTGCTGTGATTAAGGGTTCAGATGGGCAGATACGGGTTGCCAAAGTAGCCACTTCTCCAAATGAAACTCTTACGAGATCAGTTGCACATTTATACCCCTTAGAGATCAGTGACACCGAACATAAAACGCCACCTGCACTATTGAGAGAGTCCGATCAGTTGCCTACGCCTCCTGAAAATTATAGGACGAATATAGAACCACAATATGCACAGGCTACTGTCCGTGAGACAAACGATTCTACGACATCGGGAGTGGATGTCTTTCCCAGTAGACCACGGCGCCTAGCGGCTCAGAAGGCAAGGGACAAAGTAAAAGAATGGGCATCGCAACTCCTGTTTAACGTACGCTGTATTCCCAATGATGATATTGTGATTTAGATGATAATATAAAGCTGATTCATTGTATTTGTTTTTTTTCTTTCTATTTCTATAGCTTGTATTTTCTTTGCGGTGGGGAGTGTCGCGAATCACGCGAACTTGTAGGTAACAAAGGTAAACAACAGTATTCATATAATAATAGGAGGGCAGTTGTAATATTCTCTGGTGACACATGTCACTAGTGACAGCCGCTGTCGGGCAGACGATCGAGAACCGCAGACGGGCGAGCACGCGGCGCAGTCTTATCGGTGAGTCATTATTATCATTATTTAAATACTGTGATCTAAACGTTATTATTTAGGCTGTGTGTTTAGTTCATCGAGGATATCCAACGCCTCGAAACTGTTATGTATATAATCGTCTGGATAGTAATGTGTAACATGTTGATACTGCATTTAGATTACGAACAATGAGAATATGATCGTTTAGTCATCTTATTATACGAGGTGTTGTAGTCGTTTGTGTCCGGTTGGTCACATCCAGTGTTTACTGCCTACTGTTGGGTGGGTTTGATATAGACCTTAGCTATAGAGTGCTCGGTTGAGCCGTTGTGGTAAGGGGTCGCTGTAAGGGGTGGTTGGAGGCGACTGCACAGTATAGAAACCGTGTTCAACGTTTATGTGGTGATTACCAGATGGACACGTGTATATAGTTTAGTTGGCAGCCTACGCGGTCATTGACCTGCTAGGCCATCACGATATAGAATGCCATAGTCTAATAAGGACTGGCCGCATAGGCGAAATTGTCATGTGTGCTCACACAGGTGGACGCAGCAGAGTTATAGTTATAGTTTTCGCCTCCACTGAGGTGGTTGCGACACGCAATGAGTTTCAGGTAACTGTTGGAGCTGCCGCGTACTCTTCTCATCAGGGATGCAGATCTTTTTCTCATTATAGCTGCAAAGTCGTCCACTTCGGCATCCGCGAACATCCCTGACGCGCTACAGAATCGCGGCAGCCCCATCAGTGCCCGAAACCCATTATTGTATTGGACCCGCAGGGCACTATAAGCCGTAAGCGTATGTTTGACCCATAGACTGCACGTATAGAATGTCTGACAGTAGGCACGAAACAAAGTAACCTTCACCTCTGCCGTGCATTTAACAAATCTACGAGCCAACATATTCGCCCTGACTGACAGCGCCCTGCGTTCCCTCGATATGTCCAGGTCATCAGCCAGCGACTCGGTGACCCAGTGGCCCAGGTACTTTACGCGCTCGACTCTTCTGAGCGGCTCGTTGTTGAGTGTTACGCTCGGCATTCTGTAACTCTTGGTTCCCGCCTTAAACACAAGTATCTCGAAATTGAATAATGGGGGCGCTGATTCCGCTTCAAATAGGCACAAAAAGCAGGTGTGTATAAGCTGCTATCTACTTACTTACTTGTATAATAGAGATCAGTGGCTTAGCCTCAGGCGTGGCGGATCTCTACGACATTGTTACGTAGCATACAGTCACAGTGTAGGTACGTTGCGGTCTTATGTCCAACAGACAAAATCGTACATAATGTCTCTTAATATTATTATCATCCATAGTCCATACTAATCCTAATATTATAAATGCGAAAGTGTGTCTGCCTGTCTGTCTGTTACCTCTTCACGCCAAAACCGCTAAACCGATTTTGCTTAAATTTGGTACGGACATACTTTGAGTCCCGGGAAAAGACATACTGAGCGTCATCTAGTCATCTATAACTGAAAATTTGTATCGGAAATTTGCCTCTACCTGTTCTATTTTGTTCTGTTCTGTTTTCTATAATCTATCTATATATTAATAAGCAAGCGAAAAACTTTGGATCCCTTTTGACGAAAAATGGGGGAACGTAGGTGAATGAAATTTTGCACAATTATAGTTTACATGGTGAAGGAGTGCATCGAGCTAATATCATTTTAAAATTATACTTTTATCATACATTTTTTTAAACAAATAAAACATTACACAAACTATAACACACACACTTTTTTTTTTTTTTTCCCGGAGGGGGAAATGCATTACGCATACCACCCAGGCGCAGGGGGCGACCCGAGCGGTGATGTGGGACTCCCGTAGCTAATGAGACCACGGTATACCCACTAAAACCCATCCCATCTTCCGCCACGCCGCCTTTTGACGGGGCCACGGGAACGATACACACATCCGCGACCCCGCCAGCGGTCCGAAGACTCCACGATGGGCGCACAACACGTGCGCCCTCCTCCTCGGCCCCCACCAGGGCTGTAGCAGACGCCCCCCGAGTCTGCTACTTGGAGGCCATGTGGCAGATCAGGTCTGTGGCTCTGCCACCGACCACACCTCGGCTGCAGAGGATAGGGCAAGCGGCGCACCGCAATACCTACTTGCCTCTTCCTCTGCGGCCCCACCTCGGTGCACATCCGCAGCGGACTCCTCCAGTCCGCTGGGAGCGCCCTCCTCGGGCCAGGCGGCGACACCGGCCGGCCCTGGTTGCCTCTTTGCTTCACCGCGGTTGTCCAAGCCGCGGTTACTAGAGCCCCATCGCCACGACAAGGCGAGCAACCATCGGGGGGATAACACACACACTAGGAGATTTTGATTGACAAGCCTATACACACGATATGTACTCTTTTATATTTTGTGGTTGAAGTCTATTGTCAAATTGAAAATAGATTTAGTTTTTTCATTTGAATCGTAAATCGGCGATCTCTAGTATATCTAAAGTCAGGTTTGTCGAGACTCGAGGTACGCATTACCGTTTTAGCGGTTTTAGATACAGATCCTCCATACACAGATATAATTTGTATCAGATTAGTCAAGTACTTTTCGAAACATTCGATACCTAGTTAGATACTTTGGAATATACACACTTTGGAAATGTGAGCTTTTCGCTTCCAATAAAGTAAAAGGATCTCACGTGTCGAACACACGTAAACGCGTCGTTTCACATTTACGTGGAAACTCGCTGACACATTAAAATTTCACCTCTCTTCGTTTCAGGCGAAAACCAGCGTTATTCGAGGCCAAATATTTTGATCAAAATTTTAGGTTATTTCGAACCTGTAGACATATTTTATCTATACCCTGGAATGACGTTAATTGTGATTGCTGAAGGCAGCTGGTAGGTAAGCCGATCATGGTGAAAATCATTATCAACCAACTCGGCCTGCTGTTTATTTTAACGTGGCTTTAATGCTAAGGGCCTTATCACACTGGCGATTAGCGAGCGATTTGAAAGCGACGCGATTGCGCAGCGCGCACGCTGCGGTTGGGCAGCGTCGTCGCGGCGGACCTTTACGACCTGCAAACCTTCAAGAAAAGAGCGTATTCCCTCTTAAAAAGCCGGCAACGCACCTGCAGCTCTTCTGATGTTGTGAGTGTCCATGGGCGACGGTAGTTGCTTACCTTCAGGTGACCCGTTTGCTCGTTTGCCCCCTTATTTAATTTAAAAAAAAAAGTCTGAAATAAACATGCAAAAAAAATAAATAAAGCGAAGCTTCTTGACGCGCTAAAATAGCCCAGTGATCAATAAACGTACGTATGACTATTAATTTAAAGGTATGTTTCTACGTAACCTATTGTTATATTCAAGATAAAAACTTAGATACTGGAATACGTATAACCTAGTTCTGGGATGTTGACGAATGTTCTGTCGCTACGATGGATCACTACAATTGTACCAAATCTCCTCTCAAAGTGTGGCCACGTTACTTCCCTGCGTTGCGTTGTGTCGCCGCATTGACTCTCATAAAATGACTCTCGTAAAACGTTGCGTTTGATGAAATGAATGATATACAACATGACTGGTGAGACATTACCGATACTTATGGAGAGTACTCTTCTACTCGATTCTCATTACAATTATGTAATAAAATTAGGTTCTTAATTTTTTCCGAATTTCCCAAAAATAAATGAATCATGGATACTAAGTAAATTACGCGGCTAGGCAAGTAGGCATACTATGCGGCCGGTGCAGAGGCGTGCGCTACCAAAGAAACACCACACAACAACCCCTCCCGCTCGCAGTGTCCATGCGTTGGATAAATAATCATTTAACTTTAAGCTTTTGATTATTTCGTGAGTCGCGCGGCGTGACAGCCGCTGCACCGACACCATGGCGCTCGTATTCAACGAGCTGCTGGCGTTCGTACAACACGTCGTCAACACCATGGACGAAGATAGCATCGTGCAGCTGTGCAGGTCCACCTACACCAACGAGGAGATCTGCAAGGGCAGGCTGATGCTGTACGAAGCGCTTGGCAAAACGGCGCAGATGATATCCCGGAGGAGAGACGGAAGCGAACGAAGCTTGCAGGACATCATCTCCCTGATCAAGCAGACTAGTCCAGCGGAAGTGCCGGTGTTTGTGGCCAAGCAGCTCGACAAACTACCGGTGGTATCGACGGACCACGTCAACGTCTCCAGCCTGCTCCAGAAGTTCAACATCATGAGGGCAGAGCTGGACGAGATGCGAGGTAGATTGGATGCCTCGGAATCTACCATCAGTGAGTTGCGTAGTGAATTATATTTCTTCGCTTCATTCTTCGATATATTAACCAAGTAGTCCTTTGTCTATCTGCTAGGCAATCGCGTTTTTTAAAGACGTTTGTAGGTAGTTGAAAAAATAACTTTCCATCCCGGCCACTCGCTCCTGGACGCGCCTCATTCTTTGTTAACGCGAGGCAACGCGTGCACGTATACTAAGTAACCATGCCAAAGCGCAGCGCTCAGACGAAAATTGGTTATTTTTTTAAGATGATTGAGTCAGTGTTGTAATTAAAATCAGTGTTATTTTATCGTGTAACAAGAAAATACATGTAAGTACTATTAAATACTTAAATAAACGGTAGGCACTACCGAGGCCAAGACGAGCCAATTATATTCAATACTAACCGGCATGTACTGCGACCGCGAGTCAATAAACGTACAATGTGTTTGGACTGAGAGTCTTTATACACAATCTATAATATTATGTATGCTTCATCTGTTCCATAAATATAATAATTATTATAGAACTATATGTTTGCCGGATTGGGGGAAACATCTGCAATTATTTAATTAACCGGCATGTACTGCGACTGTGAGTCAATAAGTACAGTGTGTTTGGACCGCGAGTCCTTTTACACAATCTATATCTATATGCATCGGAATTGACTGCGAGTCTCTGACGATGTTTTACCTATTCTATAAATAGAACTATACGTTTGTCCGATTGGGGGAAATAAGTGCAAGTTAATTACTGCAAGTACTTAATTATATTAAGTTATTTTATAAACTGCCATAATGTGTGGATTGACTGCGAGTCTCTAAACACAATTTATATGCATCGGAATTGACTGCGAGTCTCTGACGATGTTTTTTTTTTCAGCTTTTCTATAAAAATAGCTATATATTGGCCGGTTTGTCTGAATCAACTGCGAGTTATTTTATAAACCGCCATAATGTGTGGATTGACTGCGAGTCTCTAAACGCAATTCTTATGCATCGGAATTGACTGCGAGTCTCTGACGATGTTATATCTAAAAATAGAACTATAATATATGTTGGCTGGTTTGAGATGATTAACTGCGAGTTAATTACTAGTTAAATTTAAAATATATTCTTATTCTTTAAATCAACATAAAGTATGGATTAACTGGGAGTCTCCGACAATGTTTAAAAATAAAAATGAGCAACTACCGCGCGTTCCCCCGCGCTCTTTGTTCTATAAATAGAACTACATAATTATTATAATATTATCTTTACCATTTTATACAAAAATATTTCGAGCTAATAACTACATTGACTGCGAATCTTATCAGTTAACAACCAATGCGCGTCCCGCACACCTTTTGTTCTAAATATAGAACTACGATTATAATTTATTATGTCTGACGGTATGTAACTATTATTATTAAATAAATTTTGCACCAATGTTGGGATTCGGGATACACCGCGAGTGTATAACGAAACTTATTTAATATCTTCGTAACGTGATAGTTACTACCCTCAATATTTTTTGTAACATAATATTAATTTATATGACAAATAAGTCGATTATAACGAACAATATAACTACCCCAATAATTTTTTTAGGTCACTAAGACCAGACTATCGGGGAAATATAATTTGAAGTGACCGATATACGGGTCGATCAGGTTACGAATAAACCAGAAGTTTTCCCACTCCTAAACCAGGTGCCAACGGTCGATTCTGACCCACCGGCACCGGACCAGATCCGGATAGATCCAGAGCTTCTACTGACGTTAGGTGAACCCTTGTTGGGTTCGCCAGATTATGATTTTAAAGGATCACAAAGACGATTAAGATAAGCTATTGCTTATAAAACATTCCTGCTAATAAGTGTTGCAGCTCGATTCTATTTCGGTCGATTATTATCATTATAGATTTCACCTGACAATGTCTCGAAATTATAAGACCTATCAGTTATCGCCAGTATCTAACTTATCTCGATATTAATTATTATCAGACTTATCAGATAATATACTATCAGACAAGACAAGATTATAAGCCTTGTTATATCAGACCGAGATTATTATGGTTTCGCTGGATAATTCCAGTATTTGTTCTCAGAGACAAATTAGTACATTCCATCATCAATCGGGTACTTTTCGGGCTCTGACAAACCCTTCCCGTTACCCGTCAAGGAGGGGGGGGGAGAGATGTGGACTGTGGTAACCGTCGGCTGGCGCCACTAGTATTGTAACGCTACAATCAACCCCCTTCGAGTTCGAAGAACGTTGAGACGAACAAATGCTCAACACCGCAGCCGTAGTGCAGCTAACAGTCATTTTTATACATATTTTATAGATGTTACTATTATAATTATTATTCCCAACCTGCGGCCCACCGGAACTTTATTTGTGGCCCGCGTGATGTTAAAGCATTTTGAAATTCACGCCCACCAGCAGTAATCGTGAAAGTCGTAACTCGTAAATTATTTTTGTTCACTAGTAAATCGTTGATTTTGAACGTTATTTTTAAACCTAAAAATGTTTGTTGCGGCCCACGACACCAAGACCAAAACAAGTTTGTGGCCCGCTTAAAAAATAAATAAATAGGGAACTTCGTTCCAAAAACAACAACAGGTTGGGGGCCACTGGCTTAATGTATTATACATCATGACATCAATAAATTATTATTAGAATTTAAAACTATATCTTCGTGTAACTCCACCGAAGATTACCTTATTTCAAAGATTTTCCTTTCTTCAAACTATTAAATATTGTATTATATTTTAAATACAATTTTTTAAAAATTATTTTCAATTTGAATCCACTTCGTAAGTTTATTTCTAAATAATTATTTTACATGTTAATTTGGAAAATTACCGTATGGCTTTCAAGGCAATATCCAAAAGTGGATATCTGTCAAAAATAGATTTAAAAGCCAGCTACTTGTTGGTTCCTATTAACTCACTATTCGATTGAAAGATTTAAAGCCTCAAGTCTTGACGTACAGACTATCAGATGCGCAGTGCGCTTACATTTATTCTCACAAAAAATATAAAGAAGGAAACCAGATCAGGCGTAGAAGGCTTTATCACTACTAGCCTTACCACGCTTTCGCAATACCAGTGTTCTAGGCGCAGCCTCAGGCGCCCCTTTTTTGTTTAAGTTTTATTGTTAATAGTGCCATGGGTGTATTAAATCCACAACAAATATGTAAATATTTAAGTCTTAACGCTTACAATACATATTACTATAACATAACTAGATGTCTCGGCAAATGTTGTTTTACCATATAAAGTATTTTGCCCATATTATTTTATTGAAGTGACTTAGTAAGTATGTCACCATGACGTCTATGATTGCTATCCCATCGTACAAACAATGGTCGCCGTCAGTCTCGAGTTGTAACATTTTACTATTATTTATTCAAAAATACACTCATCAATATAAAAATAATTAGACGTTGTCCGATTCTCAACCCTAGCCGATATGCTCGCTAAGATTCACGAAAATCGGTCGAGCCGTTTCAGACGAGTTCAACTACGCACACCGTGATACGAGAATTTTATGTACCTACATATTAGATATATTATATAATAATAATATAAGCCTATTAAAAACGAAATAATATAGAACAGTTAAATCAGTGTACTATTCGTGAGCTACCTCAACTGATAGGTGTTCTGACACCTGATTTCTGACCCCCGTCGCGGAATGCAACTGGTTTTCAGCGATTAAAATTATTAATGCTAAATAAATGCAATGATAAATACGATAACATAATGACACTTAATCTTGAATAATATAAGTGTAAGTATAAATATTTATCCTGCTGGACCGAGAACACAATATTCTCTAATTTCAATCATATTGTAATTGTAATTTGTAATATGCAATAATCACACTATCGACGAGTCGACGGCCACAGGGCCGGACACAGTTATGAGTTATAACAGTAGACGCCTTAAAATTTATTCTAAAATGCTAGACTCGACTTAGATTTTAGGTAAATACTCTCTTCAATCTCATTAGTTAATAGACTTATTACAGAGATCTTCGTCTGCTTTATCAGAACCTTGCCAAACAATTTGACAATGGCTGTAAAACGATATCTTCTACAGCCATGTCACTGTGCACTGTCATTGTTTATGAACAATGTTGATATTATTGGATGGTGACATTGGCTTAGATGAATGTTTAAAGTGTCTTTTGAAAGAAGCTTTCCGGTAAACATTCTAATTCCTAGCCCATACCTGAGTACCTAGTGTAGTACCCAGGATCCACTTATAAATTATTTGTTTTTTCTTGCACTCTGTACCTACTGAATACTGATCATTGACTTAAAACTTTCTGCCAAATAATAAAACTCGGCAAAATAAAAAATACGGTTTTAACTTTTAAATTATTCGAAATTTATATTACAAAGACAAACTCCTGAGCGTAATCGGATGTTCTTAAATTATGTAACTCTTTTATAAAAAAAAAAAAAGAAGAAGAAGTTATAATATTTAAGTTATTACGCCCTGCGATGGTTATTCAAGATTATACTAAATAGGATAATGCTACAGTACGGGTTTAACGCTCTGCACAGAACAGCCACCTCCCATTCGGTAATAGCCGCTGGATAAAGCAGGTGCTGTGCGAGAGCGGCGCGGCGTCGACACGTCGAGCGCCGACACGGGGATTGATACTGGACCTATTAGTAAGACGACAGTCGACAGGCAGAGCTAGTGACTCCAATACTTTCGCTATTTTCCTAAGCCATAATTTTATCGACGAACAAAGTTTCGCTGAATCAGTTATATAATCTTAATCACCATGATCCCAGTACGTTATCATTTGAATCACAAAACCATAGAGGTCTCTTAAGTTTTGTTTCGACTATTATTATTATTTATGGGCATAATGTTAAAAAAAAAAAAAAAAAATTCTCGAATATAATGATTACTATTCATAATGTATTTAAATATAAACTGTATATATAAATTCTAAGTATTTTGTAAAAAATCTTTCTTTCGTTACTCTGAAAATCTACTTGGTTAATATATCGAAGAATGAAGCGAAGAAATATAATAAATGATCAAACGAACTTACCAAGTGAAGTTCGATCATTATTATATGAGTCGCTTCATTCAAAGATATAATCTCCCTCCCACCCAGTCTGCAAGAAACTATGTTTGCTGCAGTACCCAAAGAAAGAAAGAAAGATTTTTTGCATTACCTCTCTCTAAACATAATGAGGCGCGTCCAGGAGCGAGTGGCCGGGATGGAAAGTTATTTTTTCAACTACCTACAAACGTCTTTAAAAAACGCGATTGCCTAGCAGATAGACAAAGGACTACTTGGTTAATATATCTTTGAATGAAGCGACTCATATAATAATGATCGAACTTCACTTGGTAAGTTCGTTTGATCATTTATTATTACAATTAAAATGTAATAATTCACTATGTAGGTCACCCGAGCATCCGATCGACTCGATAAATATGCGTCGCGGAGCTCAGCGCGGCTCGCCGTTTTGCACGTCAGCGAAATCGAGTGGGTCAGCAACAGCCGCCGCCGTCAGCTCGCCGTCACCGCGTGACGTCGACACGAAATTGAGGCCATCGACTCAACAGAAAAATTATGCAAGCGTCGCTGCTTGCCCCGCACCGCCCCCGCGGGTAAAGGCGAGGGGTGCAAAGGAGGGCCGCAAGGCTGAACATCTTCGACTCGGCAGGGACGAGAGCAGGAGGTGCGATGAGGAGGGCTTCGTTCTGGTGGAGAGGAGGAAGAAGAGGAAGCCCACCGTCCGCAACCACCGCGGCACCGCACCTTATGTGCCCGAGCTGCGCCTGCGCAGCGAGGTGCCCGCGACACCGCTCTATGTGTCGCGCCTGCACTGGACCATGACGGTCGAAGACGTCGTAAACTACATCCGCGAGAAGACCACCTACACCTTGAGGGTGGAGCGTCTGCACTCTCGCCACAAAGTGAATTTTAGTTCCTTTGTGGTGAAAGTGCCGACTCAAGTTTTATCCATCTTCGAGGTGGAGGAGTTCTGGCCCGCCGGTGTAGTTTACCGGAGGTTTCGGGGGAGGCTCCCGAACGAAGCGCGCATCACGTCGCCGAAAGAGACTTTAACGTGATAAAGTGTAGTGTGATCGTGTGTGTGAATGTGAGAATAATATATATTAGGATAAAATTGTTCGGCGTGCATCCGTTTTCTGATTGCCATAATACAAGTTTTACTTAGTATGGGATTAGACGACGTGATGTACGCTACCTTGCTTTTATACTATTGTATATTATTGAATGATTAATAAAGAATTTGAATTTGAATTTGAATTGAAGCTACATTTACTCAGTGATCAATTGATATTATTTTTTTCCAACTAATATAATAGCCAAATATCACGTCCTCGAGTATTGAACATGTCTCACCAGTCACGCAGTAGAGTAGACCACGGAGAAGGATACAAAATACAAAAGGTATTTTGGTCGCGGGAAAATTTACAATCACCGAAGGATAACTACTGTTTTTACGCTGTCAGGGCCAAACGAAACTTTTGGTAGGAGTTGTAACCGAATTCTATTGCGTTGTCGAGCGTTACTGCAACCCAGACGTAGAGTTTTTCTAATCCGATGATACAACGTGCCGCAACGCAATGGGGCAGTATGGTTCTACCCTAACATAATATTTATTGCGCTAACTAGGCTGTTACAACTATTTCTATATTTAGTTTGAGGTCGGTAGGTAATTGAACTTCTGACAAAAATATTACAAAATTATTACACAACTTCTAAGTAAAGAGTATTATTTTTCATAAATATTATTTTTATTGGACTGCGCGAGAAGGAGATTTATGAGTGTGCATGTATATTCTCTTGCAGGCTTACGTTTAAATTGGTAAATCTGTCAAATAATTCAAGCGTGAGTTCCAAAATTTGACCCAGTATACTAACCAGTGCCCAAGACGTATATTAATTCATAATATAATCATAACCATAGATTTGTATTCTTTTGCTTGCACATACTCGCTTATCTCTACTGCAATTTCACCTTCGCTCGTGGTTGCCTGGAAGAGATTGTTACCTAGTAATAAGGCCGCCATTGTGACACCTGTTTATTATTTTATATTTGTTTGTACTCTCTCTGTATTGTGTGCACAATAAAGAATATTTGAATTGAATTGAATTGACGTATGCTATATTACACTGGTGTGCCACTGGGGAGAAATCATGTATACAGTGTATTATAATGACATCCCAACAAAGTCATGTGTTTATTTCGGAACGAATCGTAAGGCTTCGATTTTAGACGTCATGTCGAGTCATGATTCATGAACAACGACCAGTATACTGGTTTATGTTTTGGAACATACCCATCATGTTGACATCAACGATTTCTAACTAAAGCTGACCATCCTAAAGCGTCTACAATTATACTAGTACATTCAATAACTTCGATAGATAACACCGAAATACATTCTACGTCACAGATAACATGCTACAATTAAACGAATAGCGATATTGCGAGACTTTTACTAATTTCGAGACATTCTATCGCGATGCGACCCTTGTACAGACCGTTCACTATTAATCTACCACTGAATATACAAGAGTGAACCTTACGTAATCGACTTTAAGGATATTTCAGAGGTAGAATGTGTCTAAACGTGGACGTAGATGCTATCACGTCGTCAGGGTGACAGACTCTAAATGGAATCATTTGGGATAATAAATCGCTCAGGTCGTTACGTTTTTCGGAATATTTTCATTTAAATTACCCCCCCGTGACTGGTTACAAGCAAGGGTAATTTGAGTCGTTTTTGTCAAGCGAAATGAAATTGTAATATAGAATTAAAATGTGTAAATCTGCAAAATGAAGTTTTGAGTTTTTTGTTTTGCTTTGTCTACAGTTCGTTTTGGACAGGATAATATTTTCAATAATTTTCATACATAAAGGTAAAACTTGGAAGCCCGCTATATGAAGTTGCAGCAGACGACGTGTCGTCGCGACACTACTGTTTCTATGTATTTCTATGAAAGTGTCGCTAGCTTCGTGTCGCTAGCTGCGGAGGGTATTTTATAGAAATACATAGTAACCAGCAGTGTCGCGACGACATGTCGTCTGCAGTTGTCGCGTCTTGCTCGGTTCCAACTGGTACATTAAATCTAATTGTACTTACGCGCAGTTAGCCCCTAATATTTAAGTATATTTGAAAACAGCTGATATTGAAAAGTGTATTGCATTTCAATGTTAACGAATTAAAGCAGTTTTTACTTGATTGAAGACGTTGGAATAACGTTGTGAGTTACTGTTTCAGTCTTTTAGTTTTCTTTTGCTGAATTTTGTACATAATATTTGTTTGCCATACATAAATTTGTACGTACTAAATATTAATGTACAAAAGATACATATTTGAGCGTGAAACAAAAGCCTTAAGGCCATAAATTGTGATTCCTACATAGATTTTATCGCGTCTACGACCTGAAAAAAATCAGGACGAAACTCCGATATTGGGGCTGTCTGGGAATTACTCTATTACGTAATATTGTGTCCGGTTTGCAGAAAAATAATGACGAAAAAAAACGGATGCCACGAGAAATATTATATTCAAGTAGGTACTATACAGGATTACAGGGTGACAAGAAAGGATTGAATAATTCCAGTGAAAATTGAACGAATCGTAAATTGCAAATTTATTTTAATAAATTCCAACACTGTAACATTAAGGAGTGGGGTGAAAGTTTATAAGCTCTTTAAGTTTCACCAGTCACCACTTCGCGTTTTCGGGTGATTAGACTTCAATGTACTTTAAGATTTTACGCCTACCTTAGATGGATTTGAGTTGCTACTCTGCTGCTGAAATCTGTTATGTCTTAAGTAGGTTGGTAGGTAGGTAGCCAATTCCAAAATACCTTAACGACAATTTTATTTATATTTTGTATTTGTATTTGTTGCGCTTAAAATTCGTTTATTACGCGGGGACAGTACATTTTTCCGGGATTAAAAGTATCGTATGTCCTTTTCCGGGAATGAAAGTATCTCCATATCAAATTTCACAAAATTGGTTCAGCGGTTTAAGCGTGACGAAAAAACAGACAGACTGACAGACGCAATTTCGCATTTATAATAATAGTATCGAAGTATGGATAGAAACTGTAATGTTTATGGCATGAAAGTAGAAAAAAAGGCTTATGGAGTCCTATTATACACACCACTGTGTCTTCAGAGTCGGCCAGGCACACATTCTTACGCCTGTCAAATGGCCGGACTAGCGTAAGAATGTGTGCGTGCGGACCGTGTACATGCAGTCAGCCTGGCCGACTCTGAAGACAAAGTGCTGTGTATAATAAGACCTCTGTCCGCCTTTTTTCTACTTTCATGGTTTATACACCAATTACTACACGAGTACTTAAATCACGCAAAACTCAAAATATTATGTGATTAGGGTAGAAACAACATTAATTAAAAACATAATCGCCATAGGGGCTATATTATTTGCAAAACATTTACAAAGATTTAATTTTTGCACCCTTCTGCTTCCTCAAATTCTCCCTTAAGACACCTAGTAAAATGATTTTAATTGAAATTCCGATTAATCCTTTTGACCTTAATCCATTTTCATTACAACAGATTAAAATGCTATTCCACGTTAATTTTAAAAGCGGGGGAAATCGTAAATGTACCTTTATGTTAATTTAACGACGGGATTCATGAACCGAACTATGTAACGTATAGTCACTTTACACTTAGTTTATTTCCTGAATCTGTTATTACATGAGTCGGCATGAAGAAAATTGTTTTTGGAATTGAATTTTCTCGTATATTTTTGGACTTTTGAAAGGATTATCGCGTAATTTTTGTAGCGCAGCCAGGACCGTGGTAGCGTAAAGTAAAGAAACCTGGGAATTGGGAGAGAGTTGAAACTTGAAATTAAGGCCTTTGACCAATTATAGTGAGGTGATGGTATGATGTATATGTATAATAATAACGATACAAATAACACGACGGCACAAATCACTTATGTATAATTTTGTATAATTTTTATACACTTGTAGCTTATAAGGGTAGAAAATTATAGGAATATGAGGAACCTTGTAGCATAGTTGCATCTATGTACAAAAAGGTACCGCTTTCCCAAGCAGTTACCTACACTAAACAAATTACATCTAACTTATCGAATAATCGCGTAAAGTGAAGTAAAAATATGTACATAATACATTTCTCGTTTCCTTCACACAATTTCTGTGACCAAACCACATTACGTCGATATAATATATTTTACTGCCTCCATAATGGTCACTTAATCACTTTCATCTATAAATCGGGCTTCGGAGTCAGAGTGGAGTTTTTCAGCAATCGAAGTGTCCCCCAATTTATCAAGTGCGTTATGACGCGTGTCGTGAGCAAGACTCGACTACATACAAAAGATGAGTTTTGTTATTAAGTTTACTGGCTTTTAATTTTTTTATAAAATCAGGGGGCAAACGAGCAAACGACCACCTGATGAAAAGCAAGTACCGTGCGTTGCCGGCTTTACTTGCGTATAAACATTAAACATTATCAATCGGGAACAGCGATACTAAAAGTTTAAGTTACTTACTACGTTTATAACATGTAACAGTTCAATTTCGATAGATTTTGCATGAAGAAACATCCAATAGTTATAACAAACTTTAAAAATTTTGATACAATGAGAAATCTATTTATTTTTAATATTAATTATGTATTAGTTTAAACTATACTTTCGGTTTCAAAAATAATAAATAATAATACACCTTGAGAGTTCCGTAGCAATTTCGTAGACCTGCTACGCCGTAGGCTCTATTTGCCAGGATGTACAAATTAAATACAAATACAAATAATTTCTTGACCATAAATAAGTTTACAAGCATTTTTACAAGTAATGGTCCCCTAGACTAGGCGGGGCCTGTCCTATGGGGGAGTTTAAAAGAGTCGCTGTGTGTAATTCTTGTCAAACAGTCGATTAAATTTGTTGAAAAAACTGAAACCCGCCTACGTGCGCCTTTTGATGTACCTAATTATCACTAGTGTACAAAAGTACGCACCTATCCCGACATACGTTGTTATATTTGTCGCACCTATACTATGTAGGTACTATTTTGAAATTTGATACTTTGAACTTCGGAAAAGGACATATTCCAAATTAATACAGTAATTTTTGACTCCAATTTCCGACTCCAATTTCCGAAAATAGCTTTATACGATTAGGCTGGTGAAACTTCCTCAATCAATCGATATCACAAAGTTTCTATAGCTAAGTAATTAAAATGGATTAATAATATTTCATCTATAAATAACTGTTCTATAATAAGCTAACCATTTTTTAAAGAAACATATACCTACAACTCGGTCAAGTTAACTCCGCACCTCGCTGGAATGCAATGCCTCCCCACTAACCCGCAGACCTCCCCGCGCTCGCTCCGTCGCACACACAGCGTATATATGTGTCGTCATGGCCGCCAGGTGCGGAGTTAACTTGACCAAGTTATATGTAAAGTACTAATTATATATTCTGTGGTTATACTTAGGTTACGTTAAAAGTTGCTTTCATCATCCCATTGTGCATTGTCAGTAAGCGAGTTATCAGTTAACGCTCTTACTGCCGCAATCAGAGACGAATAATAATTACGTAACTGTATTTAAGTGAAACGTTTGACAGATAATGTATGGAGCTTATGTCAAAATCATTAATAATAACTAATCACAGTTAAGTAATTAATATTCGTCTGAGTGCGGCAGTTCTTACTAAAGATACCTTACCACAAGCACAAATAACTACAATAATTATGAATTTTGGGTTCTAACTTCTAAAACATAAGATAATACACAAAATACTCGAAAAACACTATGTTCTTTCTTGCACAGCCAGGTAAAAGCAATAAACAATAATTTATTTTCAGCTTCCCCGACAAAATTCCTCATTAGGGAATCAATTTTAATGTCACCAAAACGAAAGTGTACAAGTTCAATGTTAGGTAATAAAATATGTTACAACTTACATCAAAGAGGGCCACGGTATGGCGCTTTAAAGATCATGTATTTTTAGATCTTTTGATGACCCCCTCATAATGTATTTTAGTACCAAAGTCCAGTCCTGATTCTACTCTGCAACATTAAGGATGGTTTGCTCCTTGTTCGATTCTGTTCGTTTCCTATTAAAATATAGCTAAATATTATTCTTGTACACGCGAAAAAAAAAATAAAACAGCAGACTTTTTGAGTTTTTAAAAAGAAAAACAGCCATTTTAATATTAATTTTTAAGCTCGTTAAAGTTTGGCATTTGTAAAAATAAAATTTTGCGATTACAATATAAAAAAAGTAAAAACATTTAAAAGACAACAAGCCCCTGACACAGTTAGGGGGAAAAAAGTATACTAAAACTACATCGTCTGTGGAAGCTGCATTAAAATAGTTGAATCAGGGTACAGTGTTAGATAGATGGTGTTTAAAAATGATCATGGTATTCGTTGACACATAAGTTATTAATCTGGTCATTAAAAGGATTTGTGTAAATCATCAATTCAACAGGATGTTTGTTCTGGATTTTATTTAATTGTTGTCAAAATCATTTAGGAATGTATTTTTATGATTCTTTCGAACTGTGATGCTAAGGAAATAACTTAGTTTATTTTTAGGGACCGATTCTTATACCTCGAATAATGCTTCGATTGCTGGGTGTCTTGCTTGAATACACATACGCTGCCTTACGCGCGAGTTAAGACGTAATTAGATAACCTTAGAGCGACACTCAAGGAATGAAAATTGGACCCCAGACCTTTTGAAGTTCTTTGCCGGTCAGTAAGGATAAAAAAATGTTGTATTCGTCTCAACTCTCAAGGTGTGTTTGAAAAAACGGCCGCGTTTTGCAGACTCTTCAACAGACTTCCATCCAAAATTTCCGTTTTAGAGTGCTGACCAGGCTATGCAAGTATGCACAGGTTTTCCATCCAAAGCACATAAAACCATAAAAATTGAAATAATTGAATAAACTCCTAAAGTCAGGTAGCCATTTTAATACGTGTTGAGAATCCAAAATAAAACAGCAGTAACATTGAAAATTGGCAGGCTCCGACTAACATTTTATAACATGAGGGCAAATACATTTTTTTCGGTTACAATGTAAGGCAAGGTAGTCCCTTGCCACAAAAGAAAATCACTGCCAGATAAAATTTAAATAAAACCTCAATACTCATTAAAAAGCCGCCGCTTTCTAGTTAACATGCTACCTCAAATTAGTCGCCAAAGTAGTTTATTTACTATCCATGAATTTGAAGTGTATTTTTATGGTGATATTCAAGATTTTTTTACAGAATCAGCATGCCATTTTCCAATATTCTGTTCGGTTATTTTGTTACTTTGTTTCTTTTTGAGTCTACATCACTTTTGGTGTAAGAGAATTCCATATAATTTCTTCAGACAGGAAGCTTAAAAATCAGTATTTTCGAACTGGCCTCGCCTTAAACATACCTTGTAACTCGCCTACTTCATTATCTACCTAATATATTATCTGGCTATACATAAAATCCACATTTTTTTATTTCAAATCAAATTGCCGGTCCTAAAACCTCCATTTATGAAAAAAAAAGAAACTTCAAAATTTTAGTTACCCACTTTTCTCACTCACGTCTTCAAACATTAGCAGCGTACAGTGAAGTAACATTAGAGTAATTTCGTATAATCCGGCGTTTTATTTTCAATCCGAGCCCGAATTCGCAGTTAATATGAGGCGAAGGTTCCGATACAATATTGAATGGGGGGATTCGTAAATCGAATCTTGAATCATCCCCTACGTGTGAATCGGGTTTTGTGTGAGACATGTGTGACAAGAAAAGAGTGTTTATTTCGTTGGAAAACAAATAAAGTTGCTCTTTTTAAAGGATTCCAAAAACTTTAAAAATGGTTTTTTGTTTTTTTTTAATACAGACCAACAAGGATTGTATCTTGTCATCCAATTTCAACAATATAAAATTAGGCCGCTGCCTTAATGCCATCAGTGTTTTCTTTTTAGCATGTCAGCATTCAGCATTTAGTATGTCTCTAAAAGGATTCAGCGTGAATCAGAAGTATTTCAAGTAATACTTTACATTATACTTCGTTGCTGCATCCTATGAGATTTAATAAACCTGTAGTCCGAATTTTGTGGTACTGCATCATCACACGCCATTTAGATATTATTTATTTAATTTAAAACTGAAAAAAGACAATCAATTGGTTTTATAGTACTTCCGCCTTGCTTTCCTAGATGGCGGTGTTAGTTCGTCCGTCATTCGTTTTTCGTGTGCGGCATCGTCAACACGTTATCCTTTTTAAACTAATTTCTACAGTGTTAAAGTGTTATAATTATTAGTGTAAATCGCCGAATAATATTGGAAAAAGGAAGAATAAGGATGATTACGAACATATTCGCCGTAAAATACAGCGATTGGAAACTATGGCATGGTAACGATACGTTAAAAAAGGACTATCTTAAGGGTTAATACGTGATATTAACCAGATAGTCAACTTTTTGTACCTTAATGGGGTAATACGCGATATTATCCAGGTTACAAACTGAGTCGTGATGATACGTGATATCATCCTGAAAGCAACTTTATGCTTTTGCTTATTCACACCGGACAAGATCCGAGTCATCAGCGTCTTCCTCCCTGGAAGGCCGCTGCGATAACGAGCACTCATCCGACGACAAAAGGCGCGATGAAGACATCGACGCGCGGGAGGCTCAATCTTGCTGTGGAACTCCACAATCTTTAGCCGACGTCGAAGACGTGGATTATATGGAGTCGGCCGCGCCTGCACCGGCGTCGCCGCAGGCCGCACCGCCGACATCAGCGCCGCTGAGCCAACCAGAAGCCACCGTGCCAGTAGATCCTAACCAAGAATCTACTCCCAGGTTACCACTTGAAATACTAAATATTCTTGGCAAGGCCAATAAAACAGAGAAAGCCCTAGGCGAACGCATTCCCACCGAACTCTCTGAACGTTGGGGTAAAATCTTGGTCGATGGTTTGGCTAAGGAATACAAGGAGTCGCTTGTGGCGAAGATTCTTATACCGACTAACCTTTCGCTGGCACAAGCGCCTAAACTCAATCAAGAGGTAGCCGCAGTTCTACAGCAGGCTGCAAAAACCGATAATTTTTTTTTTATAATACAATCCAAGGCGTAAAAAGCGACGTCTACCTTTTCGGTGAAAAGCGCTAGCAACAAGCACTGCCGGGCAACTCCCGAGCTCCTCCTCGTCAGCAGTACGCGAGGCCAGCGCCAGCAGCGCCGGCCCGCCCGCACGAGCCGCAGCCGTCGACACGTCGGCGAGGAGGGCCCAGCAGCCCCCGCGCCGCGGCCGCCCCTACGCGAGCGCCAGACCGAGCAACGACAGGAGACGCCGCTACTAGAGGTACCTCACGCTGGCCGCATCCAATTCTTTTTACGCAATTGGCTTCTAATAACCTCCGACAGCACGGTGCAGTGCTGTCTTATGCTAAAGGATATTATAAAATACCCTTCTGCATTGAGTTATAAGTCCCTTCTGTAAGCCACCTTACCAACGTGTGGAACCAAGTAATCCACCTTTTACAAAGAGTCAGATGAGCAAAGCAATAAGTGAACTCAAACAATTAGGTGCTATTTCAGTATGTAATGAAAATTTGCCAGATCAATTTATTTCATACATTTTTCTTACACCGAAAAGTATCGGTGGGTTAAGATTTATATTCAACTCAAAATTACTTAAATACATTTTTAATTTGCACGTAATCAACTTTTAAAATGGAAGATATTCGCACTGCTATAAAATTGGTCTTTCCAAATGCCTATATTCCTAATATCTCAATCTCAAATCTCAATCGATCTCAAGGAATTGCTTGTGCGGTGTGCCGATTCATACATTACATAAATTTATTATTTTATTTCTTTTTGAGATTTCGATTTCATGATAATCTTTGTGAATTTAACTGCCTTCCTGTACGGCTTAAGTTCTGTGCCATTTATATTTGTAAAGCTTCAAAAGCCTCTTTTTATGTGGTCAAGAAAGCAGGGCCATCTAGTGGTCGAAATTCGAATCGAAATCTAAAGATTATGCTACTATATAATATATTAAGGTCAAAATTGAAACAATTAGGTTTTATTATCAACTTTGAGAAAACTAGTATGACGCCTTCACAACTTTGTAGATTTATTGGCTTTGACCAATGATATTATATTAGCTTTGACATAATATTAAATACTCAAGTCATGCAGTTACTCCAGAAATTTTCTAACTAGCCAACGAAATCCATAACAAAGCGCGATTTCGCGAAGTTCATTGGCACTTTAATTTCAGCATGACCAGCAATAGCATACAGCCGTGTAGTTGTATATTCTTTGATACAACTGGCCGCGTACTAAATACTTTGAACGAGATAAGTTTTTAGCTTCACAAAAATGTAATAATAATTTTGATTCCATCATGCCTGTAAAACCTTATTTGTACCACCAGTTGGTGGTGCAATATTATTTTTAATAGAATAAAGTAAGCTTTTTAATAGAATAAACACAAGTTTATACGAGCTGGAGATCTTCACAGACTCGTCACTCACTGGCTGGGCGCCGCGTGCGACGGAGTAGTAACTAGATGCCATTGGTCTGCGGATGAAGCTCGCCATCATATCAATTATCTCGAATTATTGGCTGCCTAGGGATTGAAATCATTTTTCATTTCATCGTTGTGATAATATTTTAAATGTCTTACTAAGAATAAATAATACTACTGCCATAATTATATTATCTTATATTAATATTATAATGTGAAGTATTCAATTTCATCATCTCAATGAAATCGCGAGAGATATATGGCAGTAGTGCGAGAAACAACGCATATATAATTTATTTGCTTCTTATAATTTGTCACACAACAAGACAGATCGAGGCCATGAGGGGTTCAAGCCGTTCGACATCGATTATATAAAAACACAGATGCTGACCAGGCGTCTAGGTACGTAACGTAACGATAGGAACTTACTAAAGATCTTATTGAGCTTCGATCAACCTGACAACCTGATGGCTGATACTGTACTTACTCGCGTTGTGCTTTAGTAATAAGTGCTATATTATTATCTGCTAAGATATTATGTCTCTTGGAAACAAGACCCAGGTGCGCCTTCATCATCCTAGCTTTTACAATTTCATGGCACGATTATTTTTTCTATGCCTTTCCGCCATTCGCGCTCATACTGTCTTAGGAAAATTATAGAAGAGGAAGCGACTGGTAAATTAGTCGTTCCGTACTGGCCGTCGTGTCTCGGCCGTGTTTTCCACTGTTTTGATCGCTTATCAAATCTGACGAGATTTATTTTAGGCCAGATAAAACCTTCTGGCGTGCGCAGTATTGTGCGGAAAGTCTACCTAAGGCGCCGAATACCGGAGATGTCTATTGACAATATCATACTGAAACCGTTTTCGGGAGGTACAATTAATCAGTATGATACAGGATTAAAACATTGGTTTAATTTTTGTCAAATTAATAATAATATTGATTTGTATTAAGGATTCGTAGCTGATATAATATTACGAATTATTAAATTTTAACAGAAAAACTTAATGAAAAAGCAAGTTGCGGAATGTTAAATTGTTATAGGTCTAGACTCTAGTTTGTCTCTAATCATTGGTAAATCCCGTTGCAATAACGATCCTAAGATTTTTTAAAGGAGTTTTTAGGAGTAAGCCCAGCTTCCTAAAGTATTCATTTTTAAGGGAACCTTATAAACTTTTGGAGTACGTATCTAAATTTTATCCGTAAGATTCTATACTTATTATCATTAGAAATTTAAAAAAAAAAAAAAATTGTAACTCTCATTCTAATATTATAATAATTTTAAATAATAATTCAACTCGTTGTCGACGGGACAACGGGTGCAGACGTTATCACTCATAAGAAAAGAAGACGTTCATTCCGAAAATTCACGTATCGTAATCACTATTAATAATTATTCATCAAGCCCCAGCTAAAGCTTTATCTACCTAGATAAGACAAAAGAGCTGAGAAATGACCCAGCTACTGATAAGCTCATTTTAACAACTAGAAAGCCTTTTCATAATGCCAGTTCCCAATCTATAAGTTGCTGGATAAAGAGTGTCCTCAAGGACAGTGGCATAGAGATTGGCGTTTATTCAGCGCACAGCACGCGACACGCCTCCACGTCGGCGGCGCGCCGCGCGGGAGTCTCCGTCGACATCATCAAGCGATGCGCTGGCTGGGCCGGCTCATCACTTTGTTTTGCTAAGTTTTATAACTTACCTTTACCAGATTTAGCACAAGACAGAGCTTTCGCAGAAGCTATTTTTAATGTAAATTCAGATTCATAGCATATCCAAACTAATTAAGTAGTATTATTATTTAGAAGTACAATACTTTATTAAATAAAAATTGTTATGATGTCTATGATGTTATATCATTTTAAATTCCGTAATTAATTAACTTAATGTAATTAATCTGGTATTTTATCATTCCGCAATTACGCGCTGAACATCTACAGGTTTATTAAATCTCATAGGATGCAGCAACGAAGTATAATTTATGGTTAATTGAACTTACCTTAAGTGAACTTCAACCAAAATTATACGAGTTGCTGCATCCGTAGAGATTTAAGATCCCACCCCACCCACTTCTCTTAGTTTGTTGCCCCTATTCTTTACTTGCGGAATGATAAAATGTTATGAATTATCCTCTCTAAAAAGAATGACGGACGAACTAACACCGCCATCTAGGAAAGCAAGGCGGAAGTACTATAAAACCAATTGATTGTCTTTTTTCAGTTTTAAATTAAATAAATAATATCTAAATGGCGTGTGATGATGCAGTACCACAAAATTCGGACTACAGGTTTATTAAATCTCTACGGATGCAGCAACTCGTATAATTTTGGTTGAAGTTCACTTAAGGTAAGTTCAATTAACCATAAAATATATTATTATGTTTCTTTGATTTTGGCCACACAATCAAAAACTTCCGTAGAATTGTATTATCAAAGATATTGATTAACAGGCAGATGGCAGACCTATTTGACCGGGTTACGTCAAGCCAATTTCAGTCGTTATCGGTCGGTTCGACTTGGCATGAACCGACCGAATCACGCAGAGATCTGCCATCTGCCGTGAATCAATTTCCTTGACAGTACCTACAGCTTTACAGGGATTAATTCTGGTTTCTGTTCTTATGTTTCGGCTGATTCGGCTGTCGTTTTTCTGCTTATACTTATGGACCAAGAGCCAGCGACAGCTAGACTTTCTTTATTTTATGAAAGCTGAAAGTTTACCTGCTTATAACTCCTATAGAGATAAGCGCGACGTCTACAAAGTTAAAAAAAAAGCAGCCAAGTGCGAGTTGGACTCGCCCATGAAGGGTTCCGCAGCAGCAATAAGGTTTATTTTTATGAAATTAAAAGGTTTTTGACAGGGCTCGAAAACGTTATTTTAAATAACGGTTTCAAATGGTTCGGAACAGTTCTTTGCAATAACGTTTTTTAGGAACGAAAACGAAATGAGAACGTTATTTAATTAACGGTTTCAAATCGTTCGGAACAGGTCTTTGCAATAACGTTTTTGGGAACGAAAACAAAATGAGAACGTTTTGAAAACCGAAATAAAACGGTTAAATCCACACAGCGGGACCACTGAGTGCTGACCACGGGTCGACATGAATAAACTTGTTTTTGTCAAAGCGCAGTGCCGACTGCCATGCCGCGCCGCCTGCTAATTATTGTGCACCTATGTCATTCGCGCTCGAATTTTCAATGCGACGTGTTATAAAATATAAACTTTGATTATATGTACTAGTTATTTATTTAATAAATATTTTTTGTAACTTAGTGTCTCATAAGTCATTTAAAATCAGAATATAAAATCCCACAAAAAACATTTTCATGTAAAAATGTTGCCAAGATGAGAACATAATATTATTATAGTTCGTGGTGTCAAAAAGTAGTGAAATCTCATGTAGAGCCAAGTTTCTAACCTTACATACTTAGCCCTAAATCTAAAAACCTTAATTTTACACCAAAGCGCGGCAAAATATTTGATAATAATATAATGTGTCAGCCGAACGAGAAGAATCTAAAAACTCTACACATTAGTCAAACTCGATAGCCTGGCCATTTTTCTTTAGTTAGGGTATATTAAGTTCAAAGCCCTGCCGAATAACAAAATGGCCAAGCCACCGATTTTGTATTAAGAAGAGTTGATGTTCGACTTCGACCCCACTCCCCAGCTGTTAATAACCCCCTGCAAAATGCAAAAATCTTCTATACATATAATAAAACTGTAGTAATGAAAATTCTGTACAATAAAGATAATATTAAAAAAATAATAAGCGGGGGGTGTCACTACAATATCGCTATAGAAGCCAAAAATGTGGTTAGTTTTTTTGTCTGTCTGTCTGTCTGTATGTTTGTTCCACTATCACACGAAAACTACTGATCCGATTTGAATGCGGTTTTCACAGATGTATTTGTCTTCTTCCAACTTAACATCTGGTGATAAAAAATTCTCCCCACCCCTCAAAGGGGACGAAAAAGGGAGTCAGATTTTGTATCAAACTTTTTTCTTTAACACGAAAACTACTGATCCGATTTGCATACAGTTTTCGCAGATATATTTGTCTTCTTCCAACTCAACATCTGGTGTATAAAAATCCCACCCTCCCACCCTTCTAAGGGGACCAAAGAGGGGGTCAGATTTTGTATCAAACTTTTTTCTTGGACTTACTTCATAATATTATTAACTGTGTTTTCTAACTTAACATCTGTTGATAAAAAATTTCCCCCACACCTCTTAGGGGACAAAAGAGGGGGTAATATTTTATATCAACTGATGAAGTAGAAATACTTTAAATGGGAAAACAACGTTTGCCGGGACAGCTAGTTTGAAATATGTAAGAAATGTTTTCTGTCTGTCTGTAAACATTGAAGTTTGAAGTAAGCGTCCCCCGGAAGCACCTGTAGTCTGTCGTATGTCTGTCGTGCAAATGCAATTTGCAGTAATGTAGCAACGAGAACTACTTATCATATAATATTATTATATTATAATAGAAGTTGCTTTATGACGGGTACTACCGCGCGCTATTTAAAGCTGAAGTCCACGCGGACGGAGTCGCGGGCTCGCGGGCAACAGCTTGTATATTATAATTGTATGTTCCTTAAGTATATTATTAATAACTTTACTTTGCAGACTCTAGACCTTAAATAATTTTAAAAATATGTAAGTTCAAAGTATAGTCGTAGTCTCAGCATTTCTTTGCAAATATTTAATTGTAGGATGTAAACAACATCGGTTAGTTCAAAGAAAAAACCTGTGCCTAAAAGTTAAACGGCTAAAACATAATCACGTCAAACAATAGTGCGATGTAGATACCTAACAGTGAAATCTCTTATTGACTAGAGTACATTTACAAGTATTATGCGATGTAGACGACCAGCAGCGACATCTATTATTTATTAATTATTATCAAATATCAATAGGAAAAAATAGAACCACGTTTGTTGTATGAGAGCCCCGCAAAATATTAAATTTATTTTGTTGAAATACATGATCGATGAAAATTTCAACTCTCCAGCTACTACCGTTCTTGAGATACTTCCAAGAGACAGATAGACAGACAGACAGACGGGCAGCTGACAGACACTGAAGTCTAGGAATAGGGTTCCAGTTTTACCCTCTGGGTACTGAAACCTAAAAGAAATACACCAAAAAAAAGAAAGAAAAAATTAACTAAAAAAAACAACGTAAACCAACTTACAAAAAGAAATAAAATCCCACAAAAAACATTTTCATGTAAAAATGTTGCCAAGATGAGAACATAATATTATTATAGTTCGTGGTGTCAAAAAGTAGTGAAATCTCATGTAGAGCCAAGTTTCTAACCTTACATACTTAGCCCTAAATCTAAAAACCTTAATTTTACACCAAAGCGCGGCAAAATATTTGATAATAATATAATATGTCAGCCGAACGAGAAGAATCTTTAGATTCCGAATAACAAAATGGCCAAGCCACCGATTTTGACTAATGTGTAGAGTTTTTAAACTCTACACATTAGTCAAAATCGGTGGCTTGGCCATTTTGTTATTCGGCAGGGCTTTGAACTTAATATACCCTAACTAAAGAAAAATGGCCAGGCTATCGATTTTGACTAATGTGTAGAGTTTTTAGATTCTTCTCGTTCGGCTGACACATTATATTATTATCAAATATTTTGCCGCGCTTTGGTGTAAAATTAAGGTTTTTAGATTTAGGGCTAAGTATGTAAGGTTAGAAACTTGGCTCTACATGAGATTTCACTACTTTTTGACACCACGAACTATAATAATATTATGTTCTCATCTTGGCAACATTTTTACATGAAAATGTTTTTTGTGGGATCTTTTTTTCTACTCTCAGTTCTCACTTCTCACACTGTGGCCGCGATCCCGCGAATGAATGACCGAAAAATAATAGTTTTTGTTATATCGATCGAGGAAATGGCAAAAACCGGTTAAAACCGTTTTAAGGATCAAAAACGAAAAAATCATAATGTTCTCAAATAGTGTTCCGAATAGCGTTCCGTTCCGAACGAAACCGCAATATAATGTTCTTTAGGTATTTAAGGCGATAACGTTTCGAAAAATATAACGTTTTTCGAGCCCTGGTTTTTGATTTATTTTTATATTTCAGTCGATTTAATGAAATTTGGATTAAGGTTTACCATTTATGACGTATAAAAAAAACTACTGGCTAGATCTCGTTCGAACCAATTTTCGTTGGTAGTTTTTATAGTAATCTACGTCATACATTTTTTTAGAATTATCATGCCCCTACTTTAGAAATTAGAGGGGGGGGGACACACATTTTACCACTTTGGAAGAGTCTCTCTCGCAAACTATTCAGGTTATAAAAAAATGATATGAGAAACCTCAATATGATTTTTGGAGACCTATCCATAGATACCCCACACGCATAGGTTAGATGAAAAAATTTTTTTTTGTTTCAGTTGTACCTATGGGGACCCCTAAAATTTTTAATAATTTTTCCATTTTTGCATCAAAATCTTAATGCGGTTCACAGACTACATCTGCTTACCAAGTTTCAATAGTATAGCTCTAATAGTTTCGCAGAAAAGTGGCTGTGACATACGGACGGACGGACAGACAGACAGACAGACACACAGACAGACAGACAGACATGACGAATCTATAAGGGTTCCTTTTTTGCCATTTTGGCTACGGAACCCTAAAAACTATGGAGATTCGGTCGCGGTTACTAGGAGATAATATGCAGTTCTGAAGGTCTACCTACTATTCTTCTTTTATTGATTTTTTTAGCTCAATTATTCTTTTATTGATTTTTTCCGGATAATTACTGTGAGAATCTCGTCTCCACTGTCGGACACTTCTTATTGCCAGACCACCTCGAAGTCTAATACTTTACGGGTGACGGTAAGAATGACGAAAGTCTGGCTATCGCTGGTTCTTATTCTTTTTTTTTTCTATAAAATAAGGGGGCAAACGAGCAAACGGGTCAACTGACGGAAAGCAACTTCCGTCGCCCATGGACACTCGCAGTATCAGAAGAGCTGCAGGTGCGTTGCCGGCCTTTTAAGAGGGAATAGCGTAATAGGGGAGGGTAGAAATGAGAAGGGAAGGGAATAGGGGAGGGTAAGGAAGGGATAGGGTAGGGGATTGGGCCTCCGGTAAACTCACTCACTCGGCGAAACAAAGTGCAAGCGCTGTTTCACGCCGGTTTTCTGTGAGGACGTGGTATTTCTCCGGTCGAGCCGGCCCATTCGTGCCGAAGCATGGCTCTCCCACGTCAAAATATAATATCGTATATCTTAAATATCATAGTTTTAGGTTATTATTAAAAAAAATAAGTTTTATTTATTAATTTACATTTTATAGAGTGAAAGTAAAACCATGTTAGTAGAACACTTCTCTCAACATCAATCAATTATTGTCGATTATAAACTGTATTACCTAGTTCACGTAACATGGAAATGCTGTACATAAACATCGTTTATAAAATATTTATTCACTATTCAGAACATGATAAATGTGAAAGTTTGTGGGGATTGATGGATAGCCCAGTTCGCTGCCGTTTCCGACTTCTATGCTCATCCGAATTACACACATAAACTATATTGACATAGTTTAGATAAATAAACTATATTAGTTTTATTATTTACTAGCGACCCGCCCCGGCTTCGCACGGGTATAAAATATATAGCCTAGATGTCACTCACTGAAAAAATGATCAAAATCGATTCAGTAGACCTACTGAATCGATTTTAATCATTTTGATTTTAATCATTGTAGTTTTGATTTATATTCATGACTACCCGTGGCTCGCATTTGTCGGTACCGCCGCAAAAGCTACGTCCCGTAATTTTTTGTAAATATGTATCTTCGAAACTATTCATTTAAATCATATGCATACTGCATAGATCTACATTAGCCATTATTTGGGTTCCGTACCGGTATAGAGCGAAAGTAGACAAAAATTGTGTTTTTTGTATGGGAGCCCCCTTAAATATTTACTTTACTTTAATTTTATTATTAATTAATAAAGCACAAATACAATTAAGGATTTTGTGAAAATTTCAAGTGCGTAGCTCTTACCATTATTGATTACGAGCAAAAAAGGCCAAAAAAATCACGTTTCTTGTATGGGAGCCCCCCTTAAAAATAAACTTTATTTTATTTTTAGTATTTGTTGTTATAGCGGCAACATATGTACACAATCTGTGAAAATTTCAAAAGTCTAGCTATAGCGGTTCTTGAGATACAGCCTGGAGACATACAAACAGACGGACAGAGGGACAGACGGACAGACATCGAAGTCTTAGTAATAGGGTCCCGTTTTTACCCTTTGGGTACGGAACCCTAAAAAGCGACTTTGTTTTATAATTATGTATAGACCTTGAAAAAATTATGTCAATTGTCACTCATCTGTTTGTGTGCTAGTGAGAAAATTATTTCTAAACGTCTGGACAATTTTGATGAAATTATTCGTGTATGTACGAGTGGGTGATTGACAGCTGTCAAAACGGAATAAACATCGTCTTAAAGTTAAAATTAATTAAAAATATTAATACTTACTAAATTGACCAAAAAAGTCGAGAAATAACACCGTGGTAACCTCAAGCAAGTGTGCAAGTGTTTGTAACAGAATTACTACAACAGGACCGTAATTGTGAGTACTGCTTCATCAAGGAACACTATCCCGGGATTATCACAAAACTGCTAATGTGAACACCAAACAATATTTAACCTAAACATCACTACAAACACCTACAATAATTGGATCTCCGACATTACAATATATATGAGGAATTCATCGAAAATTTACCTTGCCATAGGAAACATACTTTCTGTTGTCATTTTCAAATTCAAATTTTTAACCGTATCACTTTGCTGGACACATAGATTGGTAAATTTAACTAAAAACCGACAAAATATATTCTACAGAAACAACATACAACATAAATCTAGAGACATCAGACATCTGATTATGACAGCTGACATAAGTCGCAACTGACATTGGCATAGGGCATAGACAAAAAGGTTATTTTTTGATCACAGATAAATTAACATACTTAGTTGTCAAAAAGAAGAAGAAGACTAACAATGGAAAATGTTACGATACGACCTAAACTACGTAAAGCTATATCCGACCTTAATATAACGAACTTATCTGCAAATTCCTCACTTTCACCATCTACTGACATCGACATTTCAATGAGAAGTCTGCCTCACCAATCGGAGCACCTAGACAATTCTATAGTTTCTGAATTAAGCAAACAAATACTAGACTTGAAAAATGAACTCGAAATCGCTCATGAGGAAATCTCTAATCTAAACTATGAAAATCGTACTCTCAACGTAACAATACAAGAAAAAGATAAACTAATAAATATCCTAAAAAAAGTTAATTTTGAAAGCAATATCTGCATGACTCCGACACCTAGAACAAGCAAATTTAAAAGACAAAACCTATTGCAATTCGACAAGACACCAAAAGAGTCATTACCCCCTAAAACCCCACTATATGGTGAAGACAAACACAAGTCTGGTAATAATAGAGATACATTACTAATAAATAAAAAACACGTAGACACTCCACCCCAGATAATAGATGTCGCCACAAACCAACGAAAAAGTCAAAACAATGAAGCTACTGCAAAGAAAATAAGAATTTTTGGCGATGAACAACTTCGTGGCTTATCAACAATAATGCATGACGCCAGAAAAAACAAATGGAATGACAACTACTTAGTAACATCAATAATTAAACCAGGTGCACAATCCACTGAAATATTGAAGAGCACAATGAATTTACATGAAAATATGAGTGAAGATGACATCATTATTTTAGGAATAGGCATGAATGACAACAACCCATTTACTCTATTTACAAATCTGTGTAATACATTGTTTCAATTGAAATCTAACAGAATATTTGTAATTAGTGTACGAAATAATAAGAATTTAAACGTAGATTTTCTAAATTATCACATAAAACTCCTATGCAATAAATATCTAAACTGTACATTTATTGAACCATCGAATATTTATTTAACCAGGAAAAATTTTAACACTTACCTAAATTACCTAGAAGTTTTAAGCCTTAAATTAAATATTGAAATTGATAGTCTCGCTTACAGCAGCACATTTTTAAAAAGTAGAAAAATAACACAAAAACAAGCATTAAAACGAAATAATAACACATGCAAACATACACATCTTAGGCAAAAAAAGATTTCATCATATTTCCCTATTATATCTAAAAATAAAAACAGTAATGATCTACACACTCAAAAAACACAAGAAAATCCACCTATCATAATTACACATAAAAAAGGAACCATCCCATACTATTTTACAAAAAATAAAACACCAAAAAATCAGCTTTTTCGAGAATAACCAACACATTACCTTGCTACACCAGAATATTGCCGGAATACTAAATAAATCAGATATCCTGGAAGCCTCTCTACATGAATTACGAAAAAAAATTGGTGAAATACATATCATATGCCTAACTGAGACGTTTATAAAACATGGATGCGAGTCGAATCTCAACATTAAAAATTACAAATTGGCTTCACATTACTCACGTAATCAAAGGAGAGGTGGCTCTTGTATATTAATACATGATACTCTTGAACATTATAAAACAAATTTTAAAATCACACCTATCTTGAACAATTTTGAATACTGTGCCACCAGAATACCTAAACTAGAACTAAATATTGTATGCGTATATAGGACTCCTAACTCAGACATTGATATTTTTCTTAATAATTTAGACACTCTTTTAAAAACCATAACTGAATCTAAGTCAAGTAATACTATATTGTGCGGTGATTGGAACATTGACATCTTAAAAAACAAAACTTCCTCAAAAAGTTTACTTGCGATACTAGCTAACTACAACTTCATTAACCATATATCACGCCCGACTCGTAAGGACTCATGTATAGACCTCATCTGTAGCAACATTATGGAAAACGTTATTGGTGATATCCATTTCTTGGCCCTCTCGGACCACGAAACAGCACAAACAGTAACCATAAACATAAATCAGAAGCATAGATATGACAAAAAAAACTGCTATTATTTTGAAAAAATTAGGGACTACAGCAAACATAATATAAATAAATTCTTCGATTGTATTAATTCTCTGTCTTTTCATGATATTTTACAAATACAAAACACTGAAGAGGCGTTTAACTCATTTCACGATAACCTAACATTGTACTATAACTTATGTTTTCCTACAATTACAATAAAAAAACGTATCAAACCACTTCAAAATAAATGGCTCACAAAAGGACTAAAAAGATGCTGCGTTAATAAAAGAACCCTTTACTTAAAGTACCGTTTTTCTAAAACAAATAAATCTGAAAATAAACACAACTACAAGACATATACAAAAATATTACAAAAATGCATCCACGAATCACAAAGACTAAATAATACTAAGTACATACAAAACTCACACAATAAATGCAGAGCCTCCTGGAATATTATAAAGAGATATCAGAGCAATAAGATGAATAATAGTATAACAAAAATACAAATAAAAGATAGAGAAATCACAGACACCAAAGAAATAGCTGACACTCTAAATTCACATTTTATACAATTGACGAATAAGATTAACATCGACGACAAATATAAAAGTACAGACATAAACACAAACAATAATGATAAATCTATTTACTTGACACCAGTAACACACTCTGAAATTCAAAAAATTATTCTAAATCTGAAAAACACAAACTCCACAGGATATGACGGAATTAAAACAAAAATTTTAAAAAAATGTTATAAATCTCTTGCCGTACCCTTGGCGCATATCATAAACCTATCATTGACTGAAGGAGTCTTTCCGGCGAGATTGAAATTCTCAATAATTAGACCTATATATAAAACGGGGAAAAAGACTGACTTAAACAACTACAGACCTATAACCCTGATTCCTGTACTATCTAAAATATTCGAGCGAGTTATGTATCAGAAAATGTACAGCTTTCTTATGATCAATAAAATTCTCAAGCCGGAGCAATTTGGCTTTAGGAAAAATTGCTCTACAACAAAGGCTTGTTTCAGCTTAATTAAAATCATCACGGAGGGACTAAACTCAAAACGACCTATCACAGCAATATTTTTGGACCTATCAAAGGCATTTGATTTTGTCTCACACAAGATTCTCCTTCAAACATTGGATAAACAAGGCATCAGGGGTATAGCAAATGACTGGATTAAAAGTTACCTTACAAACAGATATCAATGTGTTGAATTGAGTGAAATAATAGGTAAACATAAGAACACTTGTAAGTCCGCTTATATGTTAAATGGTTATGGTGTACCCCAAGGCTCAATACTAGGACCTCTACTATTTTTATTATACATCAATGACTTCCCTAACGTAATATTATATAAGTCGATTCTTTTCGCGGATGACAGTACTATAATAATTGACAATAAAAATAACCATAGAGCTGAAATAATCAAAACTCTCACAAAGATAATAAACTGGCTAAAGTCAAAAAATTTAATGGTAAACACCTCAAAAACTAAAATAATACAGTTTCAACCTTATAACAATAAACACAACGATCTAAATATTTCTATAGATAATAACAATATTGAAGAGGTCTGCTCAACTAGGTTCTTGGGAATAATTGTAGATCGCCATTGCACATGGAAGCAACACATAGAAAATGTATGCCTTAAACTGGAAAGATTCGTATTTGTATTAAGAAATCTAAGGCGAACCATATCCGAGAAAGCTGCATTGTTAGCATATCACGGATATGTATCGTCAATATTACGGTATGGTCTAATAATATGGGGAAACTCCACAGACTTCATACGAGCTTTCCGAATACAGAAAAAGTGTATTCGCTCTGCCTGTGGAGCGAAGGTTTTAGACAGTTGTAAACCACTATTTAAAAAGCATGGCATACTTCCCTTACCTTGTCTTTATATCTTAGAAGTATGCATTTTTATGCAAAAGTACAGTACTGATTTCTACTCCAGAAAAGTAGAAACAGCAACAAAAAGTTGCAGACTACCTGATAAGATATGTATTCCTGATCAGAGAATAGGTATGTGTAGTAAGAATGCTTACTGCTTTGCTGCTAAAATATACAACAAACTACCAACAAAACTAAAGGAACTTAATACAAATAAACTAAAAACTAAATTGTATGCATTCTTACTCTCCAAAATGTATTATGACATAAATGATTTTCTAATAGACAAAATAAGTATACAGACAACCTGACATTATGTGATCTTAAAATATTAAGTATTGCTTAACTTTATCTGACATAATATAACATATTAATATTATTTGGAAATGAAATTCGATGTAAATTTTGTAATTGATTTAAGAATTCTATTTGGACCTAATGTATTAAATTAATAATGACAGATAATATTATAATATAGTAACTGAACATACTTAATTTTGGTAAGCAATGAAATGAATGTAAATTATGTAAATTATGAATTTTATTTTGACCTAATGTAATAATAATGATAGATGATAGTAATTGGACATATTTTAATTATAAAATTTAATCAATGTAATATATGAAACAGGACAAATATAACTATACTTATTATTTAAATCATATAATTTAAGATAAATTATAATAAAAAGATAAAATTATAATTCTTATTAGAGAAATTTCTAAAAAGATATAATAATATATTGTACTTAAATAAATATTAACTGATAATTCTTAAATTGTATTGACAATCATTTAAAATAATTGCATATAACAATAATTGTATATCTACCAAATGATGATTTTTAAATAATATTATAAGAATGATGTCACAACTAATTCTAGTATAAGTATGTAACAATAATAATTTTTGAATAAGTTTTAAGTTAAAATATCTGATTATATTATTATAAATTATAATATTTCTACGCCCAAAGGCTGAAATTGTGAACACAACATATCTAAGTATAAATAATAACACCTTATGTACCAATTTCCTGAAATAAATTATTCTGATTCTGATTCTGATTCTGGGTCGAGGATTGTTTAGATGCACATTACAGCAAATAAGTATTTCTAGTAGAACTTGGCCTATGAAATCGTATTTTGCTCACATCATAAAATTTCCCTGGACTCAATGTATATCCAAAATAAAACCTTTGATTGATAAATAAGAACGATTTAAAAATACGATTTTATATTTTTTAAAACTACCTAATTCGTAACTTGTGATCGGTGAAGAGCCTCGCCTCACTTTCAATAATAAATTAACGATTACCGGTCTTACCACAAAAAACTAAACATCTGTTGAACTGTTGTTTTGTGACATTTTTGTACTGAATTTTTCTCTAATCAACTGTTCAACGGGTTTTTAAATCTTTTGTGGTAAAACCCGTACTCTCCATAATATCTAACTCTTGCTAGAGACTTAACATTTAAGGTGACGCCTTGATAATTTGGCTGTAGCGATGTCCATTTTTCTCAGCAATGACTAAAGCTAAGAAATTAAAGTTCACTGTCAGTATTCATCATGTCTTTGTCTTTGAATTACCCATAGCATAACACGATTGGTCAACTTTTATAACACAGAATAATCAATCAAAAAGACCTCTGTAAAAAAAGGGATTCCTATTTTGCCAACAGAGGAGAGTGATATAAGCTTCCAAAATTTGTACGTAAATTGGTTCTAGTATACACTTTAATTTGTCCATAGCTTATATGAAATGTATTTATGGTTTTTAAATTACGCGACAAAAACCATTTTGTCGCTACGCCCTTTCAATTGTTTGCTGTTCCATTGCTTGTTTTCTATGAGAGGCCGGGCCAGCCTCGCATAGAAAACAAGCAATCTAAAACACATCCAACACGGTTTTTTACTTTAACATGGCGTCACCTTAACATCAAAGTTCACGTTAAGTACATTTTACTTCAGTAATAAAGTTCTTTCGGCCAAGAGACTTATGGTCCATAAAATCAATAAGCCCAAAAGCGATTAATTAAAGCGTGACATCTTTAACACTAAAATACCACGTCCCTCGAATACTAAGCTCCAGACTTAGACCTGCTACACACGCAAGGATAAAACTGAACAGTTTCGCCACAGAAGAATATAATATTATGAGGTACTAGATGATTCCGCAATTACGCTGAAATTCGTCTATCATGCGAAAACTGTGTATTTTGAAGACAGACAGACGGATAAATAATTTGTATTTATAATTCTAGTATCAGACTCACATCCTAATTTTTTCACACTGTCCGAATTTGCGCATATAATATTGTTTCCACAAGCGTTATAATTTAAAATCTTTTCTGTGATTGAACTGTACAGTTTCATCGTAGTCGTCTGTAGCGGGCATTACAGTCTGGACCCGCAAACATCCTTATGCCAGACACGAGTCTTTGCGTCTTAGGCGGCTTGGGCGGACGGACTGGGAGGAATGCGATAATGCTGGACCTTATAACGGACCGAGCATTAGGGAATATGAATTTTCGATTGTCACTTGAATATCTTAAGGACCGAATAGTGTTCGCAAAGAAACTATTTTTACATATAGCTGTCCCGGTGAACTTCGTGTCATTTTAAAACCTTCCCTCAATGCCTTTCCTGGACTTCTACGAATAATTTAAGCGCGAGTGAAGCCGCGGGCAAAAGCTCGTAAATAATATATTTCCAAATTGGTTAAATTCAAACATTTTTGGTATGATACTTAACAATATAGGGTCTTACCACAAAAGATTTAAACACCCGTTGAACAGTTGTTTAGAGAAAAATTCAGTACAAAAATGTCACAAAACAACTGTTCAACAGGTGTTTAAATCTTTTGTGGTAAGACCGTTAGTGTCTAATACTGTCATTGTCTCATATTTTTTGAAGATCGTCATCCATCCAATACTCTACCTGCTATTAGCAGGGTTGGCCAACTTAGACTAGACCTAAGATCTACTGTTTACTAACGAAACCCTGTGCGATCTACCAAGTACCCTAATTACATACTTATTGAAATCGTAAAGCGCAATACACACTGAGCCCGCCGGGCGGCCGACAAAGCCCGGCGACACAACCCGGCGGGCGGCGGCCTGTTTGAAATGATCATCTTTGCCGCCCGCCGGGCTGTGTCGCCGGGCTTTGTCGGCGGCCCGGCGGGATCAGTGTGTATTGAGCTTAAATGTAACAGCATAGTGTAGCTTATTTGTCATTGCGCAGTCTGGTCTAATTATTTGTATTTTTTGCCTGGCCGCAATCGACTGGACTAACAGTCGCGATCGACCGGTTGGCCACCCCTGTGCTATACAGACGGCTAAAAAGAACCACCCTGCGCCGACACACCATAACGTCGCGCGCCATATTTCATTTCATGTTGCACGAGTTTATTTTAAGAGCTTGTCTACGCTACTGTATACTGCATGATTGGTGAGACATGTTCAATACTCGAGGACGTGATATTTGACTATTATATTAGTTGAAAAATATTATAAAAAAATAATATCAATTGATCACTGAGTAAACGTAGCTTAAAGTTAAATAATTATTTACCCAACGCATGGACACCGCGCGCGGGAGGGGTAGTTGTGTGGTGTTTCTTTGGCAGCGCACGCCTCTGCACCGGCCGCATAGTAGGCATCTACTTGCCTAGCCGCGTAATTTACTTAGTATCCACGATTCATTTATTTTCGGGAAATTCGGAAAAAAATTAAGTACCTAATTTTATTACATAAATTTATTATAATGAGAATCGAGTACAGAGTACTCTCCTTAAGGGCCCGGGTTACCCTCGAAATTTTCATACATTCTTAATACCAAAATCATTTTCTCATACGAAAATATTTAACATGTTTGAGTTATTTTTCAGCTTAAGATAGTAATTACCTAGGGTCCTGAACAAATTTTTTTTACAAAATATTTAAATAAGTACTAAAAAAAAATTTTTTGTGTTTAAATATTTTTTAGTAAATTTACTACTAAATATTTAAACACCAAAAAATAGACAAAAACACTAAAAAATATATAAACAAATAGTAAATTTACTACAAAATATTTAAATAATAAAAAATATTTTTTAAGGTTTAAATATTTAGTAGTAAATTTACTATTTATTTATATATTTTTTAGTGTTTTTGTCTATTTTTTGGTGTTTAAATATTTAGTAGTAAATTTACAAAAAAATATTTAAACAAACATTTTTTTTTAGTATTTAAATATTTTGTAAAAAAAATTTGTTCAGGACCCTAGGTAATTACTATCTTAAACTGAAAAATAACTCCAACATGTTAAATATTTTCGTATGAGAAAATGATTTTGGTATTAAGAATATATGAAAATTTCGAGGGTAACCCGGGCCCTTAAGTATCGCTAATGTCTCACCAGTCATGTTGTATATTTGTATTGTAACATAACAATCGCCACGTACGGGAATCGATCCTCCAATTTGTTTAACATATGGATGTATTATGTTGCCGATATATTGCTCCCATTCCGGCCTCCCAAGATATATCTTCGATATCACATCACATGTAACTTACAGCGTAAGCCGACCTAGATAATGGGGCTGTTCATATTTTTTTAGCTAAGGAGGAAAATCTTTCAAGTACAAATTGCTTGAAGCTGATCGCACATTGTCAGCACCGTAGGCGCCGAACGCTGCACCGCATAGTACACGAAATGCAGCGCATGCGGTGCGGACGAATGTGCGAGGTTACACATTATTTTATACAACGAATTCGAAAATGCGGCGCGTTCGGCACGTGCGTGCTAATAAATGCGCGTTCACATTAAAACAACTCTTTGTTTGAATGTTAGGCAGTGAATATTATGATGATGAATCAGGGATAGGAGTTAGGACCTTTTCGATGAGAAGAAGCATGGTCGCATTTTATCACTAAATTCGTAAAATTATAATGTAATTCGTCAAATTATAACAAATTTTAAAATTAATTCCACGTTCCAAATTCAATATTTCGACAGCACCAGTAATTGTGTCAGTTCACAATAAAAGCGCGGCAAAATCAAACAAAGAATGGATTTTGGAGGGAAACGTTGTCAAGTTTGTAACCTAATTTATGTGAAAAGGACATTGACAGTTAAAATTTAATTATAAACGTCCCTAGCTGTTTTGTTTCTTTTTTATTATATTTGGTTTTTATTTAATTTTGTTTTGAAATCAATGTGAAAGTGCATCCCCTTGTAACCTAACTAAGGTGCAAATTTTAATTTTCCTGGCTGTCCGAAGATATTTTTATTTATTTGTGATACTTATTATTGATATTGATTTGTTTTAACGTAGTAATTTTATTTATATTATGTAGATGTGTTATCATCAGTCAATCAAGGTTTTTTTATGTAAATGTGCTATCATCAGTCAGTCAAGGTGTGACAACGCGAGCCCTCACAAAGCTCGGATTTTATCTAGTTTATACTTATACTCAAACATAGTGTACCAAAATCACTTTGTTAATACATTGTTGAATCGTATACATCATAAGCCTAGTAAAATCACTAGGCAGGGGGATCTTACCCTATTAATGATACCTCGCAAATTCTCCGAAACAGAGTAAGGAGCTGCAGTTACTACCTTACACGAAAACGTTCACCTATTTTCAGCGCGAAATAAATATTTATGGACATTTACAAACACTTAAATATTATCGTTTGTCTCTACATGATAGTAGAGACAATATAAAATAACTTATAGAGATACGAAAGATTCGTTTCTTAGTTTGATAACACTTGTCATGAAAGAGTAGGTACACCGTACATTTTGATAAAAAAATGTTACTTTTGGCGATGCTATTGTAGAGTAATTACAGTAGCAGCGCCGAAAGAATAAAATATTATAGAGTGTACACAGTGAAGGACCTAGTATGTCCCAAACGCACCCTATAGTTTTATAATATCTTCTTTATTACCCTCTTTAATTATTATAAAATATAAGTACCATATTAAAATTGTAAAAAATATTGTTTGTTTCTCTTCAATCCGATTTAAGTACTAGTATAGCTACGCCGAGTCTTATTCTCAAGATTCCTTAGGCCTTAGAAATCTTTTTAGGCTATTCATGGGCAAGTCTTAGGACTTAGGACTAGACTTAGACTGGGACAAGACAAGCTCTAGCTTGCAGAACTAGTTCAATACTAGACTTAGTCCATTGAGCAATAAAACATGAGCTAGGGTACAATGAACTCTCTTTATATTTTCACTTCAAAGAAAGGTGTTTATTGAGTTAATGCGTTGTTTTATTGTTACAATTTGTGGTTCGGTGGTTAGTTCCATGGAGGTATCGCTTTTGGTAAAGTTTGAATCTATAAAAAACATTTTATGAGAACACTTTTTATGAAATTTGATATGTATTAGAACTGTGTCAAAACTCGATTCATGTTAGATTGAAATAGCAGAAATACTGTAACTACGTTTGGTTGGGTTGTTTTTGCAAAATTCCTCCAAGAGTGTTTGCACAAATTTAGCAGTTTTTATTCGTAAATTTTTGTGATTACTAATGTATATGGTGAAACAACGTTTGGCGGATCAGCTAGTACGTAGGTATTATAATATTATTTATTCATATAACATACAATTTCATAAGTTACTGAATACTGTCGCAACTGCAGGAGTTGAGATGTGCACGTGCGTTGCAGCGGTGGATTTGTCATCGATATTATAAAGTAGAATAGGCTTGATGACTATTTTTTTTCTTATTGGTAATTGAAAGACCCTTAAAAAATAGAAACATCGCTGAAAGAATGACTCTGATAGCTTAAAAATTCACCAAGATATGACAATTCAAACATCTCATAAAATAGACCTGCCCGAAACGCTCCATACAAAGTGCTACGAAAGACTGACGTCACTCTTTCTTAGTTTGTACGCATCGGAAGAGAACTTTGTTAGATAGGTATATTAAATATTGCGTTTATGAAAGTGGTTTCATAACAAAAGTTGCTTTTAATTGCATAAGTTATCGAATGGTATACAAATATTAAAAAATTTAATTAAAAAAAAATCGACTTGATTATCCAACTTTGAAGGCGCATAACAAAAAAAAATACAAATGCTATCGAGCTGAAATTTTGGGAACACTTATTTTTTACCGTGACTTCTTTATTTTATTAACAAAATTCGCTAATCTTTGACCTTGTCATCATCCCTATTAACATGTTTATTGAAAGAGCTTGTACTATCTAATATGTATAAAACGGCAGAATTCTCTAAGTAGGTTGCCTCAGAAATAGTTGTCTCGATAATGCCTACTCATTTAAGAAAAACTTCGAAACGGAGTTAATAATAATATTCACATTGTATTAGGTACTAGATATTCCGCGCGGCTTTGCCCGCATAAATTAGGAATTTTACGGATACCGTTCCCGCAAAAATAACCCTGTTTGTCCCTTCAGCTAGTCTACTTATTCAACATCTGTGCCAAATAAATTGAAAATTCATCCAGTAGTTCGTGAGATAAGCTGTTTCAAATAATTTTCTCGGCTTTTTCCACATTATCCTCTGGCTGTTTCTTCTGCAACCAGTCAACCAATTAAATACCTTATCGACTTTTAAATTGCAAAGCTCGAAATCATGGGATTGAGACAGAGAGAGGGTATTATGAAATTATTTTTTAAAATAAAAAAATCATAAAAAATAGGCAGATTCACCAGCTCATTTAGTTTCATGATTGAGTGCATTTATTCAGAACTAGCTGTCCCGGCAAACGTTGTTTTGCCATTTAAAGTATTTCTACTTCATCAGTTGATACAAAATCTTACCCCCTCTTTTGTCCCCTAAGAGGGGTGGGGGAAATATTTTATATACCAGATGTTGAGTTGGAAGAAGACAAATATTATATCTGCGAAAATCGTATGCAAATCGGATCAGTAGTTTTCGTGTTAAAGAAAAAGTTTTATACAAAATCTGACCCCCTCTTTTGTCCCCTTAGAGGGGTGGGGGGAATTTTTTTATACACCAGATGTTATCGGATCAGTAGTTTTCGTGTGATAGTGCAAGTGGAACAAACATACAGACAGACAGACAGACAAAAAACTAACCACATTTTTGGCTTCTATAGCGATGTAGTGACACCCCCCGCTTAATAATTTTTTGTACAGATTTTCATTTCTACAGTTTTATTATATGTATAGATATAGTGTGCATCTACAATATAACATCGACTAACGTTGCATCGGTTTATTTTTGTATGTTTTAGTTCACTTCGTGTGAGATACTCCGCTCAGTTCGCCACATGTGCTTTATGTCTAAACTTTTATTATCCACCCTAATGAACATCTTTATAGAGTTTTTATGATAAAAGTCGAATTATCCCGGGCTTTATATTATTATCTAATAAAGTATTTAGTCAAGACTCAAGATATTTGTGCCGCATTAGCAAGAATTAGTAGGTCCTCGTATCATGGGTGAAAGTGACATAATAATTTAGCAACCAACATGCTATAGTGACAACTTTGAATGCCTAGTTACTGAGGTTTTTTAACTTTTATCGCCGAAGGCCTTTGGTACTATATAACGTCAAATCTCTGTTGAATATCTCTTCAACGAATATTGCGTTTCAGAAACATGGTCTATTGCTATATTATGTACCATCGAAGAAATTTATTCATAGACAGTCTGTTGACTGACCTAAGTTATTTGGTCGGATTATGTCAATTCAATGTTAGTCGTAAAATAATATGTCGGCTGGGTTTGCATAACTCGACCAAACTAAGTAGGTCTGCCACCTCATTATGAATCAACTTCTTTGATAGTAAGTACGTATACGTAAAAAAACAATAAAATTTTTCACCTAAACATAAGCTTAGCTTGTACAACAATATTGAAAGAAAGTATAATATCTACTGGTATACCTACGTAAGCAAGAAATCCAATAATTTTAAAACACATATTTTAACATAGAATTTCTTTGATAAATACTCGTACTTACAAAATATTTGCTGTAGATTTTATGTTATTATTCAATCCAACCTACTTGTAATCTACACAAAATATGTCAAACTTCGAACCCGCTACATACACTGCCGTAATCCTCAAAAGCTCTACGTGAGATTCATAGCAATATTGGACCACCTACGAGCATCTACACTACTATTATAAAGAGGAAAGATTTGATTTTTTGTTTGTTTGTTTGAGTCGAATAGGCTCCGAAACTACTGGACCTATTTGAAAAATTCTTTTGCTATTGAAATCTTACATTATTTCTGCTGAACATAGGCTACATTTTATTTTGGAAAAAAGTAGGGTTCCGTAAGATATTTGAGTTTTTCGGACGCAAGGTGTAAAAAATCAGCTAGAAAAGTTACTTATTTTGCGTACGCTGCCTAAACTATAAAAGATAGAACCATAAAATGTTCTAAGTAATAAACTAATAAAATTTATTACCGCTTTGTGATTAATATAAATATTCATAAATCATTAACTCACGTAACATTCTGTTACCGTATAATGAATGTTAATTAAATTTATGAACGTATAATATATGAACTCATGTTAATAACCATTAATATAAACATTAAGTGGTGGTAAGAAGAGTACATAAGCTTTAAATACCGTACTTACTTATTGGTTTAAAAAGTTATAACTTATGATACTGTTCACTGTGATAGTAGCAGCGCTCGAAGAATTACTTTTAACTTCTATATTTCTGTGAGAAATATCCTAAGAATATGAATTTGCTTAAAAGAAGTTAGTCTTACCCTTCTACTTTAACAGTGAACTCTTTACAGGGAATAACAGGACAGATAATTTGTCAGTATGTATACGTTGTGTTTTATTTACAGCCGTGCACCACATAACAAACCCATTCCTTTCACCACAAAGAGAGCATCTTTTGATATACAATATCTTACAGCCAATAACAAGTAGACGCTGGCGGGCTGCCAAACGAGCGGTAATGGAGTGATGATGATGATTTATCGATACAGCTATTATTAGGTCGTCAACATACCTGCAGTTTTATGGGTCGTTAAAATCCTCTTACGATTTCCTCATCTCCGTTTGATCATAAAGTTATGTTTTATCTAGGTATGATATCTATGTTACAGTTTTGACGTTACATATTTTGTTCTTTTTGATGTTTTATCTAGGTATGATATCTATGTTACAGTTTTGACGTTACATATTTTGTTCTTTTTGATGTTTTATCTAGGTATGATATCTATGTTACAGTTTTGATGTTACATATTTTGTTCTTTTTGATGTTTTATCTAGGTATGATATCTATGTTACAGTTTTGACGTTACATAATATTTTGTTCTTTTTGATGTTTTATCTAGGTATGATATCTATGTTACAGTTTTGACGTTACATATTTTGTTCTTTTTGATGTTTTATCTAGGTATGATATCTATGTTACAGTTTGACGTTACATATTTTGTTCTTTTTGATTTTTTTAATAGCGGCGGGCGCAGTCACAGAACAACTCTATTTAAGGTACACAGCACACCTCAAAGTGTTATTACTTTGAGTGTTATACACCGTGTTATAAAATTAGTAAAAGTATATTATAATAAAACTACTTTCAACTATGCAAAATTTGACATAGTCAAACAGTATAATAATTCGCCCTTAGAAAAGATCAGCAGTCAGCGTAATGTAATATATGCCACAGAAGCTCAACCCTTCCTAAACAAACAACGCTATCCCCACAGTATAGCAATATAATATCCCTACAGTAGTGAAACGAATGTACTTGCGCAGAGCAACGGAGGGGTACCCGCGGGGAAGCGGGCGGCGCGGGCCCAGTCGGTCAAACTCGCGGACTTTGAACGACTTCGCGCGCAGGTGTGACGTTGACGCGTTTTGTGTTTTGTGTTGTAAAACGATAGCCTGTAACATCTTATTTTATAAACAATGGGATATAACAAGTGTTCAGTGTACAGAATATGTAAATCTGATTCAAAAAACAAAAAGGATTTAATTGTCATAAAATATAATATCGACTCACAGTTCACACTAAATTGTGTTGGCCTTGGTGGCATATATTTGCAATTTGCATCTCTGTTTTATTGTTTACGTTGTAAGAAGTGTAACAAGGAGAGAAACAATTTATAGAATAAAAATAAAAAAAACTGTCAAATACCCTGTTACATACTAATTAGTACCTACCTAGCTAGGTACACAGGGCCACACATCAAGTGTAACATTTTGACCTTTGGACCGCCCTTACCGCGCACGTAATAAGAGCGAGTTTTGAAGTGCTTCTGTTACACCTGACGTGTGGCCTACCGTACCTACCAATTGTTATAATATGATTAATTATTGTTGGATATTTTATATATCCGAATGCGTCTTCATTATTTTAATCCTTCGATCGTGGGTTCTTGGAAATTTATTGTTATTCTATTGTGTCTTGCTCACCGGTGAGCTTATGGGGCTTGATAGGTTAATAAAATTTTTAAATCCATACTAATTAGTAATTACTAATATTATAAATGCGAAAGTGTGTCTGTCTGTCTGTCTGTCTGTTACCTCTTCACGCCCAAACCGCTGGACAGATTTTGCTGAAATTTGGCATGGAGATACTTTAAGTCCCGGGAAAAGACAAAGGATACTTTTTGTCCTGGAAAAATGTACGGTTCCCGTGCGATTAACGAGTTTTGGCACAACGGAATTGCGCGCATCATCTAGTAAAGAACTCAAATCATCTAAAAATAAAGTTTCACGTAAATATCTGGCAGTACGACATAATATGTAAATATAACACGCTGATTAATTACAAGCACAATATTTTATTTTTATTTTATTTCCCGTTTCGTGGCAAGTGGCAACCCTGGCATATCTGCTTGGTACTTACACCGGTGGCGGCATCGTGCGACATCAAAGGCGTTTCGTTACTGTAGGGATATTATATTGCTATACTGTGCTATCCCTACGCTCCATTCAGTAGTAAAAACGTTATTTTCACTATATTTTCAGTCATCTCTCGCATTCGTTTTGGTACATTTGTAAAGAGACAGCATTACTTTGTTTTGGGCAACGGTCCACGCTCTACATAGTTTTCTGTGGACTTCATAGTTATAAAATAAAATATAATATTTATTTATTTATTTATTCACACTTTATGCAATTTACAAAGGCGGGCTTAATGCCTTCTGGCATTCTCTACCAACCAACCTTAGGGTGATACTGCGAATGTATAATACAGGCGTATATTTTGTGGTAATGAGACACAAAGGATTAACGATAAAATAATTAATGGATTTATATATAAATAATTAATAATTATAATAGACATACATAAACAATAAAATATATAATATTATATTAAAATTTAAATAATATTAGGTACTTATATTGATTTAGATTTCAAAACGGTTAAATCAGATAAGTAGTTTGCATGGCCCACTCACCAAAATATTTATATTATATTTATTTATAATTGAAACTATATTTTCGGGGCAACATATTTGTATAGTGTTTAAATTTTGATATGCCAACTCAAACCATACGTACGTACGTGAGTGATTTTTGCAAATATAAACTAAAAATCGAGGATACAATAATTACTGAATCGAATGTCATTTTGTTGAAGAACACGAATAAATAGTTGTTTTGCAAATTTCTCATCCGATAAATATTATAATGTAGATAAAGTCGTAGATAAAGTAGTAGATAAAGAAGTAATCGTGGAACATTTATAATAGAAATAATATTATAAGCCGGCACATTGGAAATAAGTTTACATTATAAACACAACATTAGTATTTAGTATACCTTAGTATTTATATACTCACCAAGTCACCAAGTGAGTGATTCAGATGACATGATGTTTTACTCAGAGTTAACTCTACGCAAGTCCGCTTAGGTTGCCATTTAAAAAAAGAAGAAAAGGAAAATAATACTGAAATATTATAACAGTTCTATAAGGCTCCTTTTGGTTGAAATAAGAGCCAATTAGCTGCCGCCACATTGTATTAAATTGTCACTGCAAAGACTGTTTCACCCTCAACCCATCCTGACAATTTCATCGAAGTATCATTTTGCAAGTGGCTGAAATGAAAAATATGTTAGTATCATTTTGATTAATACGCACTTATGACGTCATTTCAGTGTCATATTATGATCCTTGCAGGCCTGTATGACTTGAGAGTTGAGCGTCAGCACTCAAGAGTAGAGGGCCATTACGATTCCCCTCAAGATGATGCCAAGGTTAAGTAGGGTCCGGAAAAATTGCTAAACGCGGAATATTAGGGAGAAGTACATACTCGACCCGGAATAGCCCTTTTAGGGATGATATCTAATGCCAGCTCGATCCTATTTCAAATCTGTTTACCGAAATTTCTAGACGAATTTTGCGTTATTTCCGTAGCTCACCAAACTGGAATAATATTATAATATCTCTATTATGATGATCAATGTAAGTCATACACTTCTACATTAGTGCATAACTTACAATTATTATTATGTATGTTGACATTGTATAATTTTAAGTTACATTGTTAATTTAAAAGATAAAAAAAATCTCACTTTTTTGGTTAACCCTTCGATCGCGGAAAAAAAATCTAGGCAAAAATCTAGGTAGACGTAAGTCCAAGACAAGATGGCGCCCGGCCTTGACCCGCCTACCCTCTTGTAAAATTAATAATAAATTTATGACGAAACCATATTTTATGCTTCTGTGAAAAGCATTAAACAGCTATGTTAAATTTTATATCTAATAAGCATCATAATTATAGTATTTAGCCCGATGTGATTTTCATCTCACTACTATAAACTTTGAAATCTTTTTAAGTGATTTTTTTTTCGCCACAAGTAATGAATACATTGTTCTTATTTCAATAACACAGGGCTAGACAAACTATATACATAAAAACAATAAACAATAACAATCTCCACATGCTTTGTGTAAGCACTTAAAATTGGATAGTAAAAAAACGTTTCGTATTACCCACAAGCAAACTTCGACCTTAGTGCTACACAAACAAAGTTCAAAGTGGCCCGCGGCCGCCGAAAACCGTTATACCGTCTCATATTTCACTCAATTTCACTCATATTTCATACAAAAATAATTGCGATAAATAGTTGTGTAGACATTCTAACTAGCTGTAATTACTTCTTTTTAACGTTTCACGTGAGTAATTTACAAACATATTACGCAAATCGCGTAAAAATCACCAAAAAAGAAACCAACTTTTCGAGTGTAACTTAAAAATTCATACGATGTTTTTCTTTCAAATTATTATCTAAAACTATTTTTATTTATTAAATTAAACTATTTTACTACTTACATTTGTTAAACACATCAAATAATTAAAACAAATTACACAATTGTTACACAACATGGCAGAACACACACGAAAAAATCACGACTTTCAAATGACTGAAAAATATGTCGTCGACCACAGATTGTATAACATTTTACATTCAGAATGTGGCAAATTTATCATAGATCGTAACTAACCAAACTCTTCATACAAAAGTAGACTCTAAGTCGACGAAATACGTAATTTAATCGAATGAAAGAGCGCGGCCACATCCGGCCTTACGGTTCTTGACGGAATGGGTTTTGACAGTTGTTGACAGTGACAGCGGCCGGATCCGGCCTTACGGGGATTGAAAGGTAAAGTGTTTTTTAACCAAAAGCGAGTTTCTTACGCCGGTTCTTCTCGCCGGGTTAGTTCCCGAACCGGTGACGCGGTGGTAGGCATCATACGTACGACTTTTTGAGAACATTTGTTTCAAATTTATTCAGAAATAAAACAATTTTTATTTTAATTAAGTAATTTATTTATTTATGAATACGACTATAATAACGTATCGTTTTGAACCTAGTGCATGTAAGCAGATTTTTATTAATATTATAGAGTATAAGACGATAGAGCTTAGCTAGAGGTTCTATCAAAATGGATAATATCAACTCTATTGTTGATTCAGGTGTATTACGAAATTAATTGGTACTGTAATCCTAATCCGGGGGTCTCGATTTCTAATGAGGCAGTTAAACTTAATACGACTAAATTAAAAATACGTGAACGATGAAAACACATATTTCCGCATAGTTATAATCTAGAAGATTTTCTTTTTTCTATTTCCGCAACATGATTTGTGCAGAGATTGGTTTAAATAATTTCAGTAGATATTTCGCCGGCCACCGTTCATATTTTTACTGCAATAAAAACTATCCAATCATCTTTCCCGGGACTCAAAGTATCTCTATACCAAATTACATAGCAATCGCTTCAGTGGCAGCGTGAAAAGTTAAGTGCCATGCCACACGATGTGGTGCGGCGGCGGTGCGGAGCCTGACTGGTGCCGCTCCGGTTTCCTCCATATAAAATTTGTGGCATCGCACACGGCGCCGTCCGGTGCGCTCCGGCAGCCGGCGCTGCACCGCACGCGCACCGGAATTGAGATGAGGCGGGGAGGGGTGTATGTCCTTTACTCTCTCTATTCCTTTAGATTTAATCTATTCCTTTACTCTCATAACCCAGTGGGACGGCAGACCGACACGACTGGTGAGAGATCAGGCGCATTACCGACTTTTTTACATGCCCATCCGACGCATGGATCATCTTACTTGTCAGACAATCAGGTGATCAGCCTGCATTATCCTAACCAAACTTGAAAATAACATGTTTCCAACGCGGGAATCGAACCCACGACCTCCGAGTCAAGAGCCGCGCTCTATACTACTAGACCACGGAGGCGGTGTATGTATTGGTGGAGCTCGAGTCCGTCGTTGTACGTTGTGCGGCGCCGCACTCACCGTATGGCCGGTAGTCCGGCGAGATGACCTCCGGTGCGGCGCCGCAACGCGTCGTGTGTAATGGTTGTTACAGTCTACAGACGAATGTACACGCTTTCTCATTTATAATACTAGATGACGCCCGCAACTCTGTTGCGCCAAAATTCGTTTATCGCGCGGGAACTGTACATTTTTCCGAGATAAAAATAACGTATGACCTTTTCCGAGACTCAAAGTATCTCCATACCAAATTTCAGCAGAATCGGTTTAATAGCGGTTTAGGCGTGAAGAGGTAATTACCTACCTACCTCTTCACACCCAAATCGCTGTCTGTCTCTACATAGACACACTTTCGCATGTATAATAATATTTCCCTTGGTTACGACATCACGCGCAAACTGCTGGACCGATTTTGCTGAAATTTGTTATGGAGATACTTTGAGTCTCGGGAAAGGACATAGGATACATTTTGTCCCGAAAAATGTATGGTTTCTGCACAATATACTTTTATGATTTGCGCATAAACTATTCAATCTATTTTGATGAATTTTGGTATGGAGATACTTTGAGGCCCGAGAAAGGACATAGGATACATTTTGTCCCGGGAAAATGTACGGTTCCCACACAATATTCTTTTATTATTTTTGCCTAAACTTTTTAATTTAATCTATTTTGATGGAGTAAGCGAAATATTTTATATGGCAAAACAATTTTTGCCGGGACAGCTAGTTAATATAGACGTAGAAATTTATTATGCACGCTGAACATTTAATATAGTAGGAAAATTATCATGAACACAAACAAATAATATGCAAATCGCGGGTCGCGGGTAGCGGGTCGGCCCTCGGCACGTGTGACGTGTCATAAAATACAGAGGTCGCGTCCGCTGTTACATAATATTCGAATTTGGCATTTGACACTTTCATATAGATCATTTTGGAAAGTGCCTGGTGAAATTATTCTTATGTATCATCGAGGAAATTGATTTATAGACAGTTGGCGGACCTATGTCATTTGGTTGGAATTTGTCAATTCAATGATAGTCGTGAGGCGTGAGGCGTGACTGACTAGTGAATAGTGATATTAAGTCCAGGTTAATTCTCCTTTTGGCTAATAATTAACATCTCTAATAGTACATAAAATTGTCATGTAGCGGTGTTTGTTCCCAAACTCTTCCAAAACGTGCCGATTGTGTTAAAACTTTGCAGTGGCCTATGAGTCTGAAAATCAGCTAATACCTATCTATTTTTCATTTCAGGAATAATATTGTACCAACAGTGTACTTATATTATGTCCTAATCGCGCCTATCAAATTTCCCAAGATCATTGATCGGCATGACATGAGGAAAAAATGAAACAAATAAAAAAACTTGGCATTACTTATACATTCTGTGGCATTACATAAAATATCTTTTTTTACGACGGCTATTTCAATAGAAACTAGTTATTGGCTATATTTTGTTAAGAACATAGCCAAAACTCAGTACCCCAGTGCTTAGTAAAAGGAAATTGGCGACGACAGTGTTGACGGGGTAAGTTTGACCGATGACTGCGACATATAAACTAATCTGTGGTTTAAGGTGACGCCGCGTTAAAGTGAAAAACCGTGTTGGATAATATGTTTTAGATTGCTTGTTTTGAAGAAATGGAACAGCAAGAAATGGAAAGGGCGTAAGCGACAAAATGGTTTTTGTCGCGTAATTTAAAAACCATAAATATATTAATTCTTAAAAGCTATGTAATATGTATAAATTAAAGTGTATGCTTGAACCAAATACCAATCTATGTACAAATTTTGGAAGCTTAAACCACTTTCCTCTGTTGACAAAATTAGAATCCCTTTTTTACTGAGGCCTTTTTGATTAATTATTCTGTGTTATAAAAGTTGACCAATCGTGTTATGCTATGGGTAATTCAAAGGCAAAGACATGATGAATGCTGACAATGAACTTTAATTTCTATGCTTCAGTCATTGCCGAGAAAAATCGATATCGCTACAGCCAAATCATCAAGGCGTCGCCTTAACTTTTCTTCGCGTCATTTCTCGCGCGTCATCTTAAGCCACAACTCGTATCCACGATTATACGCTTTCGAGAACTCTAATGTGAAAACTTCATTGAGATTAAAGAAAATATCTAAGTTTTCTAACTTCTGAGAACAAAAGTTAATGATAACTAGGTCGCTCAAATAATAAATGGCGAAGGAAAAACTTGATATCAGAGTAAGGAAATAATTACTTTATTAATAACTGGATGTTGCGCCTTATTTAGTATTTAGCGCAGAAATAGTGCATTTAATGAAATATCCGGGATTCTGCTCCGGGACCCAAAGGATCCCCATAAGCATAAAAGGTGAAGAATTAACGGAGTATACATTAAAATAATTCTTAATGTACTTATGTCTGTTAATTCTTCAGAGAACCAATACATAACTGCCAATTCGCATCGCATTGCAAATATATGTGACAAAATTCATGATAAAAATTACATTATACGAAATGATGCGTTACGAATTCGCAGTTTTGTGCGGGCTTATTGTATTGTAATAAAAATACAATTGGCCATTGGGTACAGATAAAAAATTGATAGACGCAACTCCGTATTTTTTTCATGAATTTCGTACAAAGGCATAATATTCTCGTTTCATTGCAAGCGTTCCTATTGCGGGCTGCAACTCGTCTTGAACTGACTCCTTTGATTGCAACAAAGGCCTCTTCTATAAACAACTAGCTGACCCTGACAAACGTTGTTTGGTCGGCTTATGTCAATTTAATGTTAGCTAAGCTGTGATAGCGCATGTGTTAGCTAAAAGGTGGTTTTAAGCTATGATCGGTGAGCGGTCAGATGAGTAACGCGACCAAATTACTTAAGTCCGCCAACTGCCTAGGAATCAACTTCTCTGATAGTGCATACAGAATTTCATTAAAATCGGTTGAGCCGTTTTGGAGGAGTTCGCGCACAAACACTGTGACACGAGAATTTTATATTAGGTATGTATATCAGATTGTCAAGATCTCCTGGTCGTCTGTCAGACATGGCGGATGTTAGCTTCTGCCCGCGAAACCCGTTGATTCACACCAAATATCGACTCCACAAATAAATACGTATTGAGGTCGAGAAACACGTGTGATGATAAACAAGGAAAAGGTGAAAGCTATGGTAGCGTAATTAGAATAGAAACTGTGACGGGAATCATGAAACTAGGCATAAAACAGGTATTTTAAATGAAGTTTGGTAAATTGTTACCGCGCGTCGTCGGTCTGATGCGCCTGATCTCTCGCCAGTCGTTTTGGTCGTCCGTCCCACTGGTTTATGACAGTAAAGGAATTATAGCGAGTGCTCCTGTGTACTGCGAATACACTTGGGCACAATAAAATGAATCCTGCGTAATAAACTTGGCCTTTCATTGAAACCGGCCACCGATACCCAAACCAGTGTGGGAGTTATTATAATTAACGCGAAGTAAAGGTGAAGCCAAAGGTGAAAGGAGCGTAATTTGTGAGTTGTGAGTCGCAGAATTTTGTTCGCGTAAATATATTTTCATACAAATCATGGCTCAATCAATACAAATTAAACAGGACTTTTGTATGAAACTGAATGCATCAGAATTTCTGCCAGCCGAAATTCTGCGACTCACAACTCACAAATTAGGTACGCTCGTTTGGCTTCACCCTAAACTCTAAAGTAACTACGCTGCGCGCTGTAGGCAATTACTCCTTCTCCTACAGTTTCAGCCGTTAATACTGCGTCGATACGGTAAACCGTATCGACGCAGTATTAACGGAAACAACACATCAGATTACTGTGAGAAGTTAATTTAAAATGAACCTGTTATAGCACTTTGTACGTTGACGTCAAACAAGACCGATTGTTATGGACGCTTGTATCAACAATCGTATGCTATTCCAAAATATGATTTGTTGACGACGTTTTTAATCCTGTTTCTAACAGAATTAGCTATAATATATATTAATATACCGTACTAAACACACTGAGATCAGAAATATATATTATAGCTGAGTGTGTGGTCACGCGATAATTGTAGAGAAAATAATTATATAGTAATATGCCTAGCTATAAACATATTAATATATATTATAGCTAAGTCTGTGACGGCCTTTATGCTCGTGTAGGTGCGATAAAATTCGATATGTACTATCAGAGAAGTTGATTCGTAGGCAATTGGCAGACCTACATTATTTGGTCGGAATATGTCAATTTAATGTAATTCGGGATCTGTCAGCTGGGTGTTTGACATAAAACTACCAAATTACATAGATCATATGCCTAGGAATCAACTTCTCTGATAGTAGTTAGTACAAGTACCATTCTGCACGAATAAAGTATATCGCGTAAAAACAGTTCATACTTCTGGAATAAAATTATCCCATGCCCATTCCCGGGGTTCAAGGGACTTTCATACCTAATTTCATCCTAATCGGTTCAGCGGTTTAAGAAAAGGACAGCCTTAAAAATAGCTGAAACGTGAAACGTATCAGTTTAAAATCCGTACTGAATACAAACCCTTAGCCAAGACCTTTTCTTTATCGCTTCTTTATACGTTCGCCGATCAAAATGTATAGAATTGACATCAGAGTTCGGTAATATGACGTTGACGTCCGACTCGTCTACTGTCAGTTCCATACATTTTGATCGACGATTCTATAAAGAAGCGATAAAGTAAAAGTCTTGGCTACAGGCTCTGAAAGAAATTCGTTTGTTTGTTCCGTTCCATTTCCCCAAGCAATCTGCTTTCCTTCCTCATTGTACTTACAGTATTTATGTTAACGTATAATTAATACTAAACATAAACACAACTTTGTTTTTGTATCAATTTTTTGTGTTACGATTTTTAGGGTTCCGTAGCCAAAATGGCAAAAAAGGAACCCTTATAGATTCGTCATGTCTGTCTGTCTGTCTGTCTGTCTGTCTGTCTGTCTGTCTGTCTGTCCGTCCGTCCGTATGTCACAGCCACTTTTCTCCGAAACTATTAGAGCTATACTATTGAAACTTGGTAAGCAGATGTAGTCTGTAAACCGCATTAAGGTTTTGATGCAAAAATGGAAAAAATATTAAAAATTTTAGGGGTCCCCATAGGTACAACTGAAACAAAAAATTTTTTTTTCATCTAACCTATGCGTGTGGGGTATCTATGGATAGGTCTTCAAAAATCATATTGAGGTTTCTCATATCATTTTTTTCTAACCTGAATAGTTTGCGAGAGAGACTCTTCCAAAGTGGAAAAATGTGTGTCCCCCCCCCTCTAATTTCTAAAGTAGAGGCATGATAATTCTAAAAAAAATATATCATGTAGATTACTATAAAAACTACCAACGAAAATTGGTTTGAACGAGATCTAGCCAGTAGTTTTTTTTATACGTCATAAAGAGTAAAGTACAACTGAAACAAAAAATTTTTTTTTTCATCTAACCTATGCGTGTGGGGTATCTATGGATAGGTCTCCAAAAATCATATTGAGGTTTCTCATGTCATTTTATTCTAACCTGAATAGTTTGCGAGAGAGACTCTTCCAAAGTGGAAAAATGTGTGTCCCCCCCCCCTCTAATTTCTAAAGTAGAGGCATGATAATTCTAAAAAAAAATATATGATGTAGATTACTATAAAAACTACCAACGAAAATTGGTTTGAACGAGATCTAGCCAGTAGTTTTTTTTATACATCATAAATAGTAAACCTTAATCTAAATTTCATTAAATCGACTGAAAAATAAATCAAAAATATTTTAATTTCATAAAAATAAACCTTATTGCTGCTGCGGAACCCTCCATGGGCGAGTCCAACTCGCACTTGGCCGCTTTTATTATTTGGTTTTTGTATTACGAGATGGACTTTTTATTATTTGTGGTTTAAAAGTATTGGTAACCTAGTTACATTAATGTACTATTAACGTTTTATTTATTGAACAATTATGTTTTATACAATGAATAGAATTTCAACCCTCAATCGGTTTAGTAAAGTAAGTAGCTCTAGAAACGAAATAAAATCACTGTCTAACCTTAAACAGAAACATTCCCAAAAAAATATTAAACTATCCTTTTGAGAATTTTGTTGATACTTATAATATTATATTACCAGCCTGCCTAGCATACGCCAACGAGATATCTCACTCTACATGTTTCTCGATGTTTGATAGTTTGTAACTTTGTATCTTCATCTCTATTGACATTTGACCCTAGCATGACAAACATTTTTTCTCGCGTAGATCTATCATCGAAATAACACATTTTTATAGAGTTTTGTCGAGATAATGTCGAGATTTTGACATTATGAGACGAGTAGTTTTTAATTATCTCGAGAGTGAGATATCTCGTTGGCGTATGCTAGGCAGGCTGATGACGTCCGCAACTCCATTGCGCTGAAAGTTGTTTATCGTGCGGGACTGTACATTTTTCTCCAATGAAAACTATCCTATTTCCTTTACGGGACTCGAATTATCTCCATGCCTTTCAGCAAAATCGTTTACAGTGGTTTAACTTTTAAGAGTGAAGAGGTTTAACAGACAGATACACTTCCGCATTTATATTATTAAGGACCTGTTTCACCACTTCCTGATAAGTGCCGAATAGGCTATCCACCACTTATCTTGACAGATGAAGTATGGAGAATCTGTCAAAAAAGTTGTGAATAGCCTATTCGGCACTCTATCAGAGAGTGGTGAAACAGGCCCTAAGAGTGAGTTGCACCAACCTACTTTAACTATAACTTTAACCATAACAAAAAGTCAAATGAACTGTCAAATCCCTAGTAAAAGTCCTTAATGGACGCCATATTTGAAGTTAAGGTTATCACCTTAATTTTAACTTTAACTACGCCTCTGGTGCAATCCACCCTAAGCATGGAAGTATGGATTTTACGGTCGTTTTCATGTTTGATGTAATATCGAATAATGTTTGTAATTTTCGTGTAATATTTCACAAGCCGTCCAAGTAAAGCTCAGGATGTGTTAACGAACTCCTTCCGTCCGGCGGCCTGTAAACTTTTATGATTTTCCTTTCACGGCTTACAACATTCATCTTATTTTGAAATCAGTTTATCTCTGTTATTAATATAGATCGCCTTTTGTTATAATGGATGAAATATACGTGGACTATGAATACTGGATATTATAAATACAAAAGTGCCGGTCTCTTGGTTTTTCACGCTCCAAATTTGATGGGTACAGAATATGGAAAATTGTACTTGAGATCATTGAGATCTTCTAGATCTCAATGACCTAGAAGATCTCAGAAAATATAGGCGCAGCGAAGTTGCGAGCAAGATCCAGTGTTGCATAAATTCTTTATCTGTCAATGAGACTAGGATGCGATGAAATTGAAAGTGTCCAGTGTGTATTTCAATTTTCTACGCCTCATTTCGCCTCTTTTCTGTTTAAGCTGACCCTAACTTTTCCTTTTTAGGGTTCCGTAGCCAAAATGGCAAAAAAGGAACCCTTATAGATTCGTCATGTCTGTCTGTCTGTCTGTCTGTGTGTCTGTCTGTATGTCTGTCTGTCTGTCCGTCCGTCCGTATGTCACAGCCACTTTTCTCCGAAACTATTAGAGCTATACTACTGAAACTTGGTAAGTAGGTGTAGTCTGTGAACCGCATTAAGATTTTGATGCAAAATTGGAAAAATTATTAAAAATTTTAGGGGTCCCCATAGGTATAACTGAAACAAAAAATTTTTTTTTTCATCTAACCTATGCGTGTGGGGTTCGTGCGTGTCTATGAATAGGTCTCCAAAAATCATATTGAGGTTTCTTATATCATTTTTTTCTAACTTGAATAGTTTGCGAGAGAGACTTTTCCAAAGTGTGTGTCCCCCCCCCTCTAATTTCTAAAGTAGGGGCATGATAATTCTAAAAAATATATATGATGTAGATTACTATAAAAACTACCAACGAAAAAAATTGGTTTGAACGAGATCTAGCCGGTAGTTTTTTTTTTTTATATTATGTCATAAATGGTAAACCTTAATCTAAATTTCATTAAATCGACTGAAATATAAAAATAAATCAAAAACATTTTAATTTCATAAAAATAAACCTTATTGCTGCTGCGGAACCCTTCATGGGCGAGTCCAACTCGCACTTGGCCGCTTTTTTTATACGCTTTTTATTAGCTTCACCTGTATATTTGTTTGTAACATGTTTGTAACCGACTTCTTTGGGCGCGATTTTGACCCACTTTAAACGGCCAGATTTCGTTCAAACTTTGTAGATTTATCGAGGACCGATGACAATACACTAATTTGATATAATTATTCAATTTTTCAATTTGTAAGTATGTTTGTATATTTGTTTGTAACCCTTTGTAAAAAAAGCGTGTTTTTAGTTTTTTAACTATTACTTATTACGAGTATGTTTCATCATTATTATAGTGGTATACATATTTTATTTATATTTCTTAATCCAAATAAACAGCATAATCAGCAATCGGCATAAAGTTATTGGGGCTAATAAGTTTGTTCCTAAGTTATAACCGCCGAAGGCAAATAAATCATTATCTTATCGTGGAAGCCAACTTTGAATTATTTTCCTAGTTATTTCGTGTTGCCCGAAGTCGCCTCAAGTTGCCCCGAGTTGCCTCGAGTTGCCCGGAGCGAAATCAGGCGGATTGAACTCAATTTATCTACAACTTCGTAAAGTTGTGTCTCAGCTAAAAGGAAAGATGGAAAACTTGATGTTTTCGTAATATTAGGTTCATAAATTATTAGTAAGATTTATTAAAGGCATTATGTGGAGGCATGAGGGTGTATTAATTAATTTAATTCTCAAAACTAACAACCAATGAAAGCAGAAAATAAAAATATTAAATTACTCTACTACTGATTTCTTTGCAAGTACAAGGTAGCAATGAAAACTCTGTTTTAACAAGGCCGCAATGGTTTTTAAACGTCTTTAAAAGTCAATTAAATTGTAGTGTCTTGTACATTTAAAACGAGCTTCGGAGGCAATCTAAAGGAATGCGTACTGGCACGGAAAGACGTCACCCCGTTGTATAGTTTCACGGTAGAGGAGCTCAGATAATGAGCGACCTTTGTAGGAACACTTGATACCTTAAGGGTTTAGCACACTGGCTGCGAGGCGAGAGTACCCTAAGAGTTGATTCAGACCGCAACGTGACGCGTATCGGCCGTTCCCAATATATGATCTATCTCTTACTTGAGATAGGAATAGCTCACATTAGACATTAGCTCCATATATTTTATGTCAATTCTATGTCAGCTGCGATCGGTTGTATGTCAAACTAGAGATAGATTGAATATAGGGAACGGCCATATATGAATTTCTAAATTTAAATATTGATTTGACAGATTCGCAAGACGTTTCACGCAATTGAAATCTGTCAAATCTATACAAAATGCCGCACAGCGCCACGCCTCGCCTCGTCTCGTTGCGGTCTTTATTGACCCTAAGGATCTAAATTTGTATGGATTTTTATTTGCGTGAGACGACATGCAAATCTGTCAATTCAGTACAAATTTAGAAATGCATCTACGCGTCGCGTTGCGGTCTGAATTAACCCTTACTTATTTATAACGCCTGCGTGAAAGGGCCCTAAAGTTCTTTTTTGAACAAAAAAGATGTAAGATAAATGCTTCTATCATGATTCGTGAACGAACGCTACGAATGTACCCAATATTCAAACAAAAAGTCGGCAAAAATACAAGTGAATTTGAAGATATCAGATTTCAGAGGAAAAATTGTTGTTTTAATTTCCTCAACATGATAACAAAGTTTCCTTCAAAAATAATGAGAAACCTTGTTGTTTACTTTTCTTTTATAAGATTTTATACTTAAATGGTAATTGAGGAGAGCTTTTACTTGACCTATTTAAATATTATGGTATGTATTTATAAGTTGTTATACGATATAAACTGTAAGGTTTAGCCAAAAGTGTATATTATAATCTCAAACCGTCTACCTGCTGCCTATCTGCTAAATGCTAATTTATAAATCTACAGACGTTAATAGACTTTCTTTACTTGAAATAAAATAGCCCTCTTTACAAAATCAATAAAGATATAATATACCCAAATATAGTTCATTCACTATTTCATATATTATTATTTATTACGTTAACCAGAAGCCTTCGTTATCGCGAGGGTCACGGCTATGGGACCGATGCTCAAATTATTTAATTAAACTACCAGCAAATAATACTAAAGCCAGTTCCACCAACAATGTTAAACAACTGTTATAATTTTGGTTAACTTGGTGCTACTGAAAGATTTTTGTAAGGTCCACCATAAGTCTAACCTATAAAGTTTTCATAATGATTATTTCGTATCAGAGAAACCTTATTTATTATACGCTTTTTATTAGCTTCACCTGTATGTTTGTAACCGACTTCTTTGGGCGCGTTTTTGACCCACTTTAAACGGCCAGATTTCGTTCAAACTTTGTAGATTTATCGAGGACCGATGACAATACACTAATTTGATATAATTATTCCTTTTTTCATATTTCAATTTTTTAGTTTGGTTTTCTATAAAAAGCGTGTTTTTAGTTTTTTTTAAGTATTACTTATTATTTTAATGTTAAGTAGCTGCCTACAAAACGTAACTATAAACTTTTTTTACGTTACATCGAATAAACTATTTGCGGTTTAATCGATGATTAATTCGTGCCACCAGACCACGGACCAAACCATTTCATTACCAAAACAATAAGTGAAGTAGACGAGTAACAGCTCCAGTAAACAGCTATTCAAAAAGGACACCATTTGCGTAATATATGGTCGCCCTACCTGCCTCCTCGACCTAAAAAGAGCCCAGTTTATCTCGAGGGAGGCGAATAAAATACCGATGTTTGTCGACCGTGGTTTGTTTGTGGCACAATAAGCTAAATTACTTTGTTAGCGCGATTAACTAATTGAGATTAACGTAAGCGCGTAATAATATGGTAAATACGTAATAATATGGTACTAGACTCAAGAACATTTTTCCAAAAATATTTGAAAATGCGACATCAAACCTTTAAATTTTTTCCTTTTTATTAAGAATATTTTTCAGACGAGACCTGCCTGGGATAAAAACGAAATAAAGGCACTTACTTTTTCAGCTGTCTGTCTTTATCGATATCTGAAACCAAACAAAAAATTTAATATAATGGTAGTAAAACATTTTTATATGACTGGGCCATTTTTAACGACCATTTGGTACAAATGAGTAGGCATTTTATCGACCTACTTAGACATCCCTAAACTCCCTTCCATGTCCTTTTTGCGTTTAGATCAATTGTTCCCTGTCACGAGCACCCTGAGATGATCCAGATTGATGTCCTCCTAGCAGCGGGAATAAATTCCCCAGGAAAATTCCCGGGTATTCCCCAGGAAAATTCCCGTGAATTCCCAGGAAAAATTCCCAGGACGTGGATGTCACGGGACATCCATATTGGCATGAGACGAGCCGACAGCCACAATGATGACGCCTCATCAAATAACGCTATAAAAGGTTGTAAATCAAAACAGTGGGGCCATAAATTTCGCGTTTTCGGGATAAGCTTTTTGTTACTTACGACGTCATTAAAGGCGAAGGTTTTGTGATAATATAAATAATTGATATCAGTTTCTTGTCTATATTCTTGAAACTATTGGTAATATTGACATTAATTCTTTTACCGCATAAAAGTTTGAATATTATATTTTATAACTGCTATCCTGTAGCAAAAATTATCTACTGAATAATTTAAGACTTCTACAAAGATTTTTTTATTTATATTTACGTGATACGGAATTTCATCAGTCTTTGATTTCTCCTACTATAATCTTGTGCTTTAAAAATTTATTCAAGTTTGGTTAATAAAGGTCGGTTATGCGCCTGATATCTTTCTAGTCGTGTCGGTAAACTTTTTAAGGAAGTTTCGAATTAAGGCATCCATTATTCTAAGAATAAGCACAGGAATAAGTGCAAGTGCCATTGACAATGAACGCACTTGTTTTTGTGTACGTCCAGTGTAACACATTGTTCAGTATACACTTGTTCTATTTTTGAAATTGATTGGGAATTGATTTGTTGGTACTCAAGATCTAATCTCGACGGATATATTATTTTAACATCAGTCACTCCTCCATAGATTCTGTTCAGTCAGTAGTCATGGCATATCTCAATATTCCATGACTACTGAACAGAAAAACATTACGTATATATTATAGTAACTTACAAACATATTGGTAATATAATATATTATTCGCTATATTTTAAAAATAAATATTGTTAATACAAAATTATACGGGTAACTTGTTTCTATCCAGAAGGTAAATTAAGTAGTGTGTAAACGACGCTTAACGAACAGTACCGAAAATTATATTTTCTGCGCTGGTTCAGAAAGCTATGCATAGCAAGTGCGCTTGTGCACTAAAATCAGCATACAGAACCGATCAGCAAGTGATAGGAGCTTGTGCAACAAAACAACACTTTCGCTGAATTGGAACTTCCGAGTTTTGTTATAAATGTACGCGAGGTAGAACAATATGTTTACAGGTTAGCCCCAATAATTATCATTTTTCATTCCAAATTCAAATTTGAATCTAATACAATGTCAAGAAAGAGAAGACGCAAAACTTTCTAAACGTAATTATGATTGGTGTTTTCTTGCCTTGTTTTCATTTTAGTTCGCCACAGACTCTTTGTAAACGCAAAATATTATCACCCTAAAAGTAGCCCTGAAACGTATAAGTATCTTTTAAATACTTTTTGATTTAATTTATGTTCGTCCTCTACTCTCTCTTGACAAGCTGTAACTTAATTCGATCAAAGAGATCATTTTACCAAATATTTGCACCCAAACCGTTCCAATACTAAAATAATATAATTTTATTATCCCCCAGGACCCCAAAAGCAATTTGTCGAAGTTGAATTTATGCTTACTGTCAATACTTAATTTGGATGAGTGTTCGGCGGCGGAGAAACTTGGGAACTTTTGATTTTGCATACTACTGGGAGTGACAGCCGAGGTCAACGAATCCCGAAATTATCACGATTGTTAAACTATCACCGGTAGGGACTTTAATTTCTGATGAACTTTTAATATTCCCGTGCGAAGATAAATCGATTTTGATATGGTTAATTGGAAGCCGCTAATGATGATCAGTGACAGTTCAGGTGTTTCCTTCATGTTTCCACAAACGTAATACAATAATTGCGTCCATTTAAAGACATTTTTGTCCGTGAGACTTCAAGGCTTCATTTTGGGCCATTATGGATTACCAGGTTTACCAACATGATAACGTAGCTCTTTCTAGCATAAACACTAAACAGTCCATGTCGATCATGGACAGTAGAGAATTAATATGCCCCTATAATTATATTTACGACTAAATGATGCCCGGAACACCGTGGCGTCAAAATTCGTTAATAGGCGTGTCCACATCAAGCGAGCCGCCTCGGGCGAGGCCCGCCGCGCGCAGCAAGCGAGCAGCCGCGGGCGAGGCATGCTCGCCGAGGGCAAAGTGGACGGGCGCACACAGCGGCGCAGCCTCGCTCGAACAGCCCGAGCCAATGCTCAGTTGAGCACAAAGACACGATAGCACCGCACATACGCACCATATTTTTGACCGCGGCACAAACCAAAACATGTGACGTCCACACTGCGCGAGGCAAACGACTGAGGCGCCTTTGAGCATTTCAAAAAACCGACACCGCTCGGCTCGGCCGCGCGCGCGCTCGCCCGAGCGTGAGCATGCGCCCGCCTCGGACGAGCAACGTCTACACCAACCGAGCGGTACGGCGGATGCCGCGCGCGGCGGGCCTCGCCCGAGGCGGCTCGCTTGGTGTGGACACGCCTAATCGCGCATGAATGGTATATTTTTACAGGCTAAAAAGTGTCCTATGTCCTTTACGGGACTCGAAGTATCCCTATACCAAAATTCTGCAGAATCGGTTTAGAGGTTTGGGCGTCAAGAGGATTTTTGCATATTTATAATGTTAGTACCAATACCATCATTTGTTCGTCATGTCACATGGAGTCAACGTGTAGAATGTAGATGGTGCATAACTAAATTAATCTGAACTGCTACTCCTCAAATACAAGGTGTACCGTCAGTCCTGAGACGTTATTACTTATTAGCTATGAACTAATATTAAATAGATAGGTATAACCCGTGTGCTATGTTAGCAAACAGCTCCAAGTCGAAATAAACAGCAACATCGTTAGTATAATGTGTTTGCTGAAGTCAGTACCCTGCAAAGATGAAATTGACACAGAATAGAATGTCTAAGAGTGGATTGCACCGGGTTACTTTAACTATAACTTTAACTTTAACCATAACAAAATGTGAAATGAACTGTCAAATCCCTAGCAAAAGTCCGCCATATTTGACGATAACCTTAACCTTATGAGCGTTTACACCTTTCACGCTCAATTTGGCTTAAAACTGTACTTTTCAAACTTTAACTACGCTTCTGGTGCAATTCACCCTAAGTGTAAAATTTTTAATACGTCTAATTTTAATTTTTAGCAAATATTGAGGTCACACTAGGGAGGCTATTTAAATTAAAATGAATTTAAATTTTGTTAGTAGAGAACGGCTAAACCGAATTATTAGCTAATTTTGGTCTTGAAATATTAGTGGATGTGCAGAGAAGGTTTATTACGAGAAAGTGATAATATGAAGTTCACCGAGTCATAGAGTATCCAATAAAAACCAATAATAAAAATCCACGGAAACCATTAGTCAAACGGCTTATTTTAGTCGTGTTATGAAATATTAGAGCTCGCACGTTTGTTTGAAGTATACTCTCTGCTTAAATATTTATCCGTGTTTGGATTTCCGCATGTCGACTCTCAATATAGTTGCAAGTTGCAACATGCAATGTACTAACAGATTTAGAGCCATTTTCATTAGCACCAAAACAAACAGAGCAAGGTCCTTAAAATATACACATAATATCAGCTAATACAATATTATTGGTTATAAGCTTAGTGTGTCGAGAGGGCTAGCACTCTCGCGTTAGACTGATGAATTAAGGTGACGCGGCGTTAAAGTAAAAATCGTGTTGGATAATAATTAATAATAAATGTTTTAGATTGCCGACCCGGCCTCTCATAGAAAACAAGAAATGTAACAGCGAGAAATGGAAAGGGCGTAAGCGACAAAATTTTTTTTGTCGCGTAATTTTAAAACCATAAATATATAATATTATCTTAAAAACTATGTTCAAATTAAAGTGTATGCTTGAACCAATCTATGTACATAAATCACTCTCCTCTGTTGGCAAAATTAGAATCTCTTTTTTTACAGAGGTATTTTTGATTGATTATTCTGTGTTATAAAAGTTGACCAATCGTGTTATGCTATGGGTAATTCAAAGACAAAGACATGATGAATACTGACAATGAACTTTAATTTCTTAGCTTTAGTCATTGCTGAGAAAAATTGATCTCGCTACAGCCAAATTATCAAGGCGTCGCCTTAACTTTTCTTCATAATACTGTTCAAAATCAGTTAATCAAAAGCACTAGCAAATACATAAACTTCTGCAAAAGACCTCTATAAAATAGGTAATTTATAAAGTGCAACGATTTGGCTGCAAGTTTATAATTTTGGTGGTATGGAAACTTTATCTAGGTACGTGTAATACTGAATGTTAACGAATTACATTTCGACGTTTTCCAGGAAATCTACCTTCAGCTGCAGTTTGGAATTGCGCCCAAAATGTAACCGACAAATATTTTGGCCAAAACTTTTGGATGAAAACTAGAATAGTTAGTAAGTTTAACAAAATTAACGTGAACATTTTATCTTCGTGCATAATATTTTGCCTCCATCCCTTCCCTATAGTAAATTAATTGTTTCAACATGTATTTTTAATTCATAAACTAGAAAACTTTTGACGATGATCCCAGGAGTTGGGCCATTTTAAGTGAGTTTAAGTAATTTTCACGTTTCTTTTGTTAAGCTAAAAACTGACATTTTAGGACAAAAGGGACTCTGGCTATATATTTTGTTTTGTATTATTTATTATTTCTAAAAGCAATCCTCAGAGAGACAGAAATTGTATTTATGTGGAGCACCTACATTTATTTCAGAGAAATTCTTTTTAAGCAATGACATTCTGTGTGCTATATTTTTACATTTTCAGTTCATGAGAAAATCTTCAAATTATTTGGCTCTTTACTTTTAAGCAACACAATATAAAATTTTTGATAAGTAAATGAATGAAATCAAAGCGCTAAGTGGCCTCCAAAAAGACTACTCACTAACGATAATATTTCACAGTGGAAGTAAGAATGGAGGTTAATAATTGGCCAAGTGCGAGTCAGACTCGCGCACGAAGGGTTCCGTTATCCGTACCAGTATATATTGTATAGCAAAAAATATGGTAAAAAATTGAGTTTTTTGTATGGGTGGGCTCCCTTGAATATTTATTTTATTTAAATTTTATTATTAATTATTAAATTATATATACAGTTGAGTATTTTGTGTACATTTCAAGTGCCTACCTGTTGTCATCATCGACACCGAGCGAAAAATGTTTAAAAAATCACGTTTGTTGTATCTTATATATTTAATTTATTTTGTTTTTAGTATTAACTGTTATAGCGGCAACAGAAATACATAATCTGTGAAAATTTCAACTCTCTAGCTATTACCGTTCTTGAGTTACAGCCTGGAGACAGACGGACAGACGGACAGACATCGAAGTCTCATGAATAGGGTCCCGTTTTCACTCTAATAACCCTAATAAATGGTTAGTAACACTTACGTGGTGTTTGCGTTCACAATTAGAACGTAAATGATAACGTCAAACGATCATTACGTGCATCATTTGCCGTAACTATGAGGTGTGGTTAATTCAATAGCCTATATTTTGGGGACATGATCTTCTAATTTAAATACTGTACTAAAATGACGCCCGCGAATCTGTTGTGCCAAATTTCGTTTATCGCGCACGAACCGTACATTTTTCTGGGATAAATGTATCCTATGTCCTTTCCTGCGACTCAAAGTATTTCCATGCCAAATTTTATCAAAATTGGTTTAGCGGTTTAGGCTTGAAGAATGAAGAGGTAACAGCCAGACAGACAGATACATTTTTTCATTTATAATATTAATAAAGTATGGATATTAGGTATGTGTAGACGCGTATGCAAAATAAACAAAGGGTAGCTCTTCGGAAGTGCTGGCATAAGGTCGAATTTCAGCGCGCTGCGCGACGATGTTGCTGGGATAATTTTTAGGGTTCCGTACCCAAAAGGTAAAATAATGGGACCCTATTACACAGGCTTCGATGTCTGTCCGTCTGTCTATCTGTCTGTCTCCAAGCTGTATCTCAAGAACAGCCATAGCTAGACTTACAAAAAACACATTTTCTTCAATACTTTCATTCTACGGTACTGAAGCATTCGTGCGCGAGTCCGACTCGCACTTGGCCGATTGTTTAATCAATTATATTTCTCAATAAATTTCATATTACATGCGACGATGTGGAAGATAATTATTGATATGTTGCCGTCACATAATACATATAATTAAATTATGAATATTGAAACAATGGCGCAAACTGCAACGTGACTGTTATATGGAACGTAGTTTATTAACATAGCTTAGATAGAGTTCAACTACACTCAAACGATAACATGTTAGGGGGCGTCCACAAATTACGTGAGGTGTTTAGGGGGGGGGGGGGAGGGGGCCGAGACAAATCTCATGTAATCTCACGTTGGGGTCTCGGAAAATCTCACGTAATTTTTTTCTCAACAAAATAATACTATTTTGGTCCATTTCATCCAGATTGTACGTATGTTTAAGATTTTATCGTAAGCGTAATCGTTATACGATTTTACGATTCACAAATTCGTTTGAAAGAAAATCTAGTGACTGTCAAACCACAATATTTGTTTTATCCACCTGTACAAGTTTTTACGCAACATTTCGTAACGTACACCTTAATACTATTCTAATACTTAATACTTATTATATTATTATATTAAACTAGACTTTAATAATATAAGCCTTTTTTCTCATACTAATATTTAATTAATTTAACAATCCAACACGTTTATAACATAAGAATTCAAAAAAACACCTCACGTAATTTGTGGACTCTATTAAATATTATACAGGGTGTAACAAATTAAGCGATAATACTTTAGGGTATAAACGTGTTCCTCGTAGAGAGTTTACTTTGAAAGTAGCAACGCTAAAAGATCAATTTCTTTTTAAAGTTTTATATGGGGAAACTTGTAACCCTGGGGCCTCGGGCGCTTGCCCATAAAAAGTGCAAAAAATTGGTCTTTCAGCGCTGCAACTTTCACAGTAAACTCTCTACAAGGAACACATACACATTACACACCCTAAAGTTTAGTCAGTTCTAGAACATCTAGTATAAAGGTAGAGAGTAGAGACACCTCCCACAATAAAACAATCGCATAGTGTTCTTACATTTCAACAATAAAAATTATCATTATTATTCAGTGTTAATATTACATTTAATGCTATATTGAATTTTTAATGTTTAAATATTCAATAATAATAATTAATTTTGCTAGACAATATAACGACTTTGAAAGCTTAAAACTACGAAATAGATGATTACTGAATACTATGATAGTAATTATAATGATTCCTATTTAGCTAAAATAGAATATTAATTATCAGTTAATTAACAATATTGATAAATGATATTAATTACAATTTCATACGGTTTCATCAATTTTCAGAAAGAAATAAATTTTACGGGAACGCTAAAATCTAAGTATACCAGTTTTGTTTTTCCGGCCAGGGATTTTAAACTAAACATTTATTTAAGTTATTATAATTTTCACCGCTCTGAAACTAAAACCTGAAATAAAGCAATCCAACATTAATTATACAGCCCCAAAAAGCTTTTTGTTATTTGCTTTTAAGTTGGTCAGTGTTTGAATTAACTTTTTGAATAAAGCTAAATAAATACTAGACTAAGTTAATTAGGTTGATTTATTACATTACTAAAAGGGTAGTCTGCATGATAAAATTATAATAATCTTTAGTTTTTTTATCTGTTATAACCTCGGCAGTTCCTTGTATTGTAAACAAAATTAAAAACTCTAGAGCAACTAACCAGTAACCAATGATGAATGATAATTGTGTTCATTTAAAATTATTGCTCTCTTTGAATCTTTTCAATAAAATAAATACGACAACAGTACTACATCAAAATCAATACATGTAAAATGGGTATTCTGCTGCCGCTTTATATTAAGCTCTTTTTCCTCACTTATAAAGGGAGAGCCTAATAATCGCGTGATATTTTGTATCCCCTTTTTGTAGAATATAACAAAACAAAGTATAATACTTTAGGGTGTGTATAAGTTCCCTGTAGAGTTTACTGTGAAAATAGTAGCGCTGAAATAAATTTTAATATAGGCAAATTCATGACGCTGTGTCGCTTGCCCATATGTGCTCAATGCTCGTGTACAAACCACAAAATTGCTCTTACAGCGCTGCTACTTTTACAGTTAATTCTATGCAAGGGACCTACGAATTATAAAAAAGGGACACATACACACCCTGAAGTATTATCACTTTGCTTTGCTACACCTTGTTCATCCGCGAATCATTTGAACATTTGAGAAAAGAATAATGTTTTACGTTTATCGGGCAAGCAAAATATTTACTTTCTCCCGAAATACAGAAAGTTATTTGTACTTACAATCTGAAATTGGCGAAAAAAACCGTCGGCAGATAAAGTTTACGGCTACAGGAGGACACTTAGTAGTTTGGGAACTGACAACGATATTGCGAAAATTTGCCGACAAATTCCCAGATTCTTGCTAAGACAATAAAACTTTTTGTGTAAGTACCTCTACTCTCTCATTAGTGGAGGAATAATCTCTACATCGAGGTATCTCTATATCTCTACAACTTTCTGGGGGTTTTGTTTACAACACACTTTGGAAGTCAAATGTATGTCAAACAAAACTGTTTTCGTTTTGAGCTCGAAATTTTCGTCAAAAACAGACGGAAAAATAACTTCTTCTTCTGCGGTTGTTTTTCCATACAGTTAACTTAATTTCTGTGAACTAGCAAATTTTCATTATGCATTTTCTCAAACATTTTTATCTTATTAATTGAAATCAATCAAGGATTAAAGTATAACATGCCTCATATTACGAGTAATATGTAACCTTATTTACTATTTGCAGCCTAGGTACTAAGTATTATATAGATAAATAGTCATTTAAACGGCAAAAAAATTGAAAAACTAATATTCACTAATATCTATAAACTTAACATAATTATGCAAATAAAGATATTGAATTGAATTTAGTGATCTAGGTGCTGATTCAAAATAACATGCAGCATCTAACGCTTAAAATAAACTTACTTGTTTCAGTTAACTTCAACTATTTCCGTTGCAACTTCACAACAAAGTTTCAAAGTTTATAGGTACACAGAACATCAATGTTAAGTCACTATAAGTCGCTTACGATATTATCTATACGTCAATTCATTCAACGTAGTCACGTAAGTTTACGATGTATTGTATAACTCTGGGGGAAGTGAGCACACGTCCGTCCGCGAGCTAGGCCGGCCGACGACTGGTGGTTTTCTTCAGACGCGGCTGAAACGAGAGCGCCCAGCCTCCGAGGTTTCAGTGAGAGGTCGTTGGCCCCGCTGAAGCCTACTTAGGGCTGGCACATTTCAATGAAACTTTTGATGGTCGTGCAAGTTTTTTTGTATGATTCGCGTCTTTCTTTGAAGTTCCTGCGAGAGATTTATACTCAAACGTTACCCTTAGTTTAGGAATTTTAGGAATTTCGTATGCCGCACGGGAACGGTACGTTTTGGCGCGTTAAAAATATAATATTATTGTATTCATATTAATATGTCCTATCCCACGACTCAAAGTATCTTTAGCATCCTGAATTTTATCCAAAACCGTCGTGAGTAACGATGTAACAGACTGACAGATAAGGTGACAGACAAAATACAGATACACGAACAAACTAACATATGTACACTTTTTCATTATGATCAGGATGCGTAGAAAAGCTTCAAGCTGTAATATGTTTAGAATTATTTTACCTTAAAAAAAAACCGGCCAAGTGCGTGTCGAGCCACGCGCAATGTAGGGTTCCGTAGCACCGCTAGTTTTTGAAAATTTCTGTATGGTCAATGAATGTACATTTATAACATGTTTTACACTACTAACAACATCATCTCAAAGGAATTTGAACTGAAAGTTCCTTTATACTTCGCCGAAAACATTTTTTTTAGTTGATCGACTATTACTCAATAACTTATGAAGTCAACTTAGCCGTGATAGTTTTCCTTTTAAATTCAGCATATGCATAGCAACCGTTTAGCTGGTAGAAGGGGGGGGACACTGGACTCAAACGATTTTTTCCACTTTAAAACTTAATATTTCACAAATGGATCCCTTAACCGGAAAATGATCTATGAATACTCATAATATTTTTAAAAAACCTATCCAACGACACCCCACACGATGGGGTGGGCGCGAAAAAAAAATTCAACCCCGCTTGATGTGTAGGGGAGGTACCATAAAAAAAATATTTTTTAAATATTTTATGTACCATTTTGTCGGCATTATTAATATGTATATTCATGCCAAATTGCAGCTTTGTAGGTCTCTGAGCAAAACCGCGGACGGACAGACGGACAGACGGACAGACGGACAGACGGACAGACGGACAGACGGACGGACAGACCGAATTTATAAGGTTCCTTGTTGACTACGGAACCCTAAAAAAGCTCTACGTAGAGTGAACCTTAAGCCGGTAGCAAACGAGTCCTGTTAGGGGACAAATAACTCAGATTGCACTGTGGTAATACCAAAAACGATTTGTACAAATTAACATGGGACTTGAATAATAAAATTATGGATTTATTGACAGACCATTTAAGAAAGTTTTATGTCGCTAGTTTGCGCATAAACTTTTACGAATATAGTCCGTCGCAATTGTGTACTTCCTGTTGGGACATTTTGGATGTTTTTATATTTAAGGGGGTTTTTATGTAGGTGTAGGTTGCGCATAATTTTGAGATCGCTCAGCAATTAATATGCTTAGTCAAAACAGGAGTAAGTGGGACCGCGCCAACTGAGGTACGTTTATTTCATTATTGATTGAGGGACCAATTAACAGCTAACACCAATTATTTCTAAAACTAGTTAAACAACAAAAATATTATATGAAGCCAACACTGACCTAGTTGAAGAACACTGCTTTAAATGATCTCACTTCCATTAAGAAATACGGGTTTGTTGTAGAGTATAATATTATGATCTGTAAATCATAATGTTAAAAGTAGGTTAAAACGAATATTAACTTGTCCATAGCATTCAGTTATAGTCATGTTGTCACGTATTGGCACACAGCCTATATCATTTCATGGGAATGCACATGACATAAGCCTTTCGGTCATAGCGCCATAACTGGGTCAATTTCAGTCATATCTCATAATATATTAAACCATAGTAAGTACATTTACGCCCGCAGAATTTTCAGACCAATATAATACCTGCAAACCTTCGAGAAGAGAGCGTATTAAATCTTAAAAGGCCGGCAACGAACCGGCAAAATGTTGCGAGTTGCGATGGTAGTTGTTTTTCATCAGGTGACCCGTTTGTTCGTTTGCCCCCTTATTTAATACAATTATAATATAATACTTATTCTATTGAGTTTAGCTTTTTAAGATCATCCCTGGACTTCCTAGGAATATTTCAAGACAAAAGCTAGCCATATCTGTTAAGCCGTTCTCGAGTTTTAGCGAGACTAATACATTTTTCTTAAAATAAATTATGTTCGTTATGCCTCAAAGCTCACTTGCACAGGACATCATTTTGGTGATATTTCGTCAAATATTTTTTACTCAAGAAATAGATAACGGCTTTTACCATTCACGATTATCAGTAAGCCCTGGCTTTGTGGGCTTAACTTGTTGGTTAGCAATAATATCTCATTTGCATGCGGGGCAGGAAGCTGTCACAAGCTATTTAAACAGGAACCGATATTGTCCGTGTACTGTTATACGCCTTTGATTGGCGTTTATGTGTATAATAGCGGGTTAAAATTATTTCAATCCAGTGATCCAATCCAGTGCTGGAAGTCATTTGAAACTTTAATCTGTCTCGTTCTAACCCCACTGCAAGTCAGCCTGGCTCGTATGTATCCGGTTTATCTCGCCATCTTTATCGAGTCTGTCTGTCTTCTAATACACACTCTGTAGTGACATTTGGAGCGCAGCGAGCAATTTTTTAAAATTAATAAATCGTTTAAAACAGACTACAAAATCTATACATATAATAAAACTGTAGAAATGAAAATTCTGTACATTAAAGATATTTAAAAAATAATAAGCGGGGGTGTCACTAAATCGATATAGAAGCCAAAAATGTAATTAGTTTTTTGTCTGTCTGTCTGTCTGTATGTTTGTTCCACTATCACACGAAAACTACTGATCCGATTTGAATGCGGTTTTCGCAGATATATTTGTCTTCTTCCAACTTAACATCTGGTGTATAAAAATTTCCCCTCCCCCCCATCCCTCTAAGAGGACGAAAGAGGGGTCAGATTTTGTATCAAACTTTTTTCTTTAACATGAAAAGTACTGATCCGATTTGGATCGGTCTTCGCTGATATATTTGTCTTCTTCCAACTCAACATCTAGTGTATAAAAATCCTCCCCAACCAACCTCTAAGGGGACCAAAGAGGGGGTCAGATTTTGTGTGAAACTTTTTTCATTAATGGACTTACTTCATATTTTTAACTGTGTTTTCCAACTTAACATCAGGTGTATAAAACTTTCCCCCCCACCCCTCTCAGGGGACAAAAGAGGGGGTAAGATTTTGTGTCAACTGATGTAGAAATACTTTAAATGGCAAAACAATGTTTGCCGGGACAGCTAGTTAGATATAATTGGAAGATGTTGGTTAGAAATCGAAGCTCGGCTAAGCTACGCCTCAAGGCATCGCGTCTCTCGCCGTACCTGTAAACGACTGTACATGATTCATCCAATCGGATTCATCATTAAAATCATAAAGAAAACATCATAATAATTTGCGTATTGCGTATTTGCAAATCAAAGTCCGCGTAACTGTTCCGGGCTTCCTGCCTCCGGTTCCGTCGGCGACGCGCCCCGACGTGACTCGGCGTGATGCGACGTGACCGACGTACCAACACGAGTCACGACTAGACAATGTCTCCCAAGTAAGGATGAACCCACAGGAACATAGGCTTGGCCACGAGCTTTTCAGCGAAGCGGAGAGCGTACAAACGTACACGTCCCATTCGAATTTTTGTAACGCAACGCTTTCATACAAGCTTTTTGAATGAGATCAATGAATAAAAATTTTATTATGAGTAACAGAGACTCATTTGTAAGAAAATTTAGATTATTATGAACAAGTAAATCAAAAAGTTACAGGCAATATTATAATAGCATTTGCACGGGCATAGCACGAAATACATTTTTTTTTACTATTTGTGACTTTACGCATTTTAAAAAACTTTATTGTTTGTAACAATAAGGTTTTAAATAATTGTCCAATTCCATCCAATTCCATAACTAATTAATCTAACCCAATTAAGCCCGACATTATAACTTTGACTTAGCTTTTTTTAGTCTCGAAAATCAGTAAAATAATTTGGCCTATGTTACTTACTTTGGTGACATTTCTCGACTAGTAGTAGCCTGTCCTTACGATATTACATCACTGTTTGCCGTTCCTGGCACGTCGCATTCGTTACCGCTCTTCTGTGCTGCCCATTAACTTTGTATTGTTAATATTCAATATATAATCTACATTAGATTACGTACTTTTCACAAAGAAAGCTCTAAAATAAACGTGAAGTGTGAAATTCTTGTGATAAAAAGTTCTCGGGAAGGTAGACTTTTTCTAAGACTTTTCAATTAGCTTTCGCATTCATCCGCCTAGAAAAGCTAGTATCAAGTGATTATATTATTCTCTTTAGCTTACACCGTGACTGGTTACTATAACATCTGTATATTATTTTAAACTTTTATAACATTTAAACTCAGTTATCACAAGGTAGTCTTTTTGAGTTAAACTATTGAAGAACCTTCTTCGATTTTAATGCTTTGTATGTTTCAGCAAAATATTGATTTTGTTATAAAACACCTTGGAAGAAACTGCACTAACTAGAAACAAAATGTTTAGTTAAACTTCCTTCGTTAAAACTTGTGTTGTAATAATTCGTAAATTGGATTAATTTCTGATCGATGAAAATGAAACAACTCGTTAAAAACTACTTTAGTGATTAGTTTAAAAAAAACTTTTAAAATTCATAGTTTCAATCATAACAGGTTGACTGGCCCTAGACGATTTTATCGACCTATCAAAAGAGTTACTGAACAGAATATAAAATCCAGTCAAAAACTTCAGAAAAACGCCATAAAAGAGACTTTACTTTAGTGTTAACACAAAATTGGTACTTGAATTTTTCACAAAATCCTTAGTTATATGTGTACTTTAATATTTAATAATAATATTAAAATAAAATAAAAAAATAAGAGGGGCCCATACAAAAAACACAATTTATGGCCTAATTATGCTCTATAATGGTACGGAACCCTTCGTGCGCGATTCCGACTCGAACTTGGCCGATTTTTTTTAAATGATGAAAGTCTGACTGTATCTGGCTCTTGGGTAACATGGATAATAAAAGAGAGGTACCAATCACACATGTGTTTTACAACGACTCAAACATTTTTATATGAAAAAATTTGAATACAAACCGCTTTATTTTTATTCTCAGCCAATTCTGTATTTACGACCGTCTCAGTGAGTTTTGTTTACGAGACTGAAAAGTAAAGTTTAATGTAGTGAACAAAAATCTATAGGTATACATATAACTTCATACAGTTTACCGACGTGAAAAATAAAAACAAAAACAAGATAATAACATTGTAACCTGCACTACTATATATACAAATACTCCGCGTACTGTAACTACCAACAAGCTTTTAGTATACTTAATATGTATACAGTAGTCCGCATATAACATGTTTTGGATGATATATTACACCCAGACCCTAGAGCAGGGTTCCCAATCTTTTTCAGCCTGCGGCGCAGTTACACTTTGCACGTCTCAATCTTTTGTATCGGCGCCCTACTCTACCTAGCTATTAAAAAAATACATAAACAAACACCTATGATTATAGTTAGTCTAAGCAGGTAAGCAGTAATTAAGAAATATTTAATCATCTACCTGATTTACATAATAATTAATACTACAATTATTTTACTTTGTAATATTTGTGGTTTCGGGTAATGATGGAGGATCGACTCACGGCGCACCAGGGCGTCCCGCGGCGCACACTTTGGGAACCCCTGACTTGAGCGAGATATGATAAGATAAGGCAATTGCAAAATAAATGCTTCAGATATTCACCTAATGTATGTGTAATCTACTAATGCTCTCCGTTTCTCGATTATTCTATGATAACATATTATGTATATTGTATATGTAGCAGAATAAAAGTATCGCGTAAATTATTGTTTGTTTTACAATTATTATAAGCCTTAAATTCGACTTATTAATGTTGGTAAAATGTTTAATTACTAGCTAAAAGCCGAGCTTTGTAAATTGTAAGGGCTCGCGTCGTCACACCTTGGCTGACTGATGATAACAAACTACATATAAATTAAAATAACTATGTTATAGCACAAATCAATGGGCGTGATAGTTTTTCCGTTGAGTGAATCATAAAATGTTAAGGTTCTGGGATATACTATTATTATAGACCTGTCTAACAAGTAACAATTGCCTTAATATAAGTGACGAATAGCTTAACTTATTAGCTTTAGTCGCTATCCCTATGGCAATAATGGCAATAGGCACAGAGGTACTAAACAAGGCAATAGGATATAATATTACTGCAATGTTTCTACGCTAGAGACGTCACTACCACTACAGTAAACGAAAAGTGTTGTTCGACGTACAACGTTTCTGTCAATATTCTGTTACGTACGCAACATATAATTATCGGATTTTAGTCGGATTATTTACTGTACTTGTCTGATAGTAGCACCCTCTGACATTTGCGTATTATTCCCTATCACTTACACGTTTCCATTGACACTGCCTTATTATCAGATGGCATAGAAACCAAGATTCTGAAGGTTCTGATTCTACATTTCCTCTATTTACAGGGTCTAAACAAATGACAAACTCTACAAGTAACTCAAATGATGCGGTTTTGTCTTGGCATAATATTATATGCAACTATTTTAACCGACTTCAAAAAAGGTGGAGACTATAATATTATGTTCGTCTCTTTGTATTTTTTTTGTTGGGATAAGTTTCTACTACAAATACGCACTGGATTTAAAATATAAAGTTTTATTATATAACAATATATTGCTGTTTCAGTCACTTTCAGTAAAAAGAATATCTGAACGGTGAGAGCCAGGTTTTATTGTGGGTAAACTAAAATGAAAGACTTTCTTTTACCCTCAACGACGCTATCTTTAGTTTTATTGCTTGTAAGGTCAAGGGAAGACAAATAGATATAATTAATGACCCCATTTGGGACCATTAATGACTTTGTTATGACCCCAGATAAAGAAACTTTTTGAAGCGTTGTTGGTAGTTGATTTATAAGTAATTGAGGTACTGGTAACCTAGACTAAAAAAATATGACCCAAAAACCAAAAAAAACACTGAAGTTGAGAATAATCCGCAATGCGTATGAGTTATGAATATTATCTTTAAGCAGTATAATATAGTATCTGTTAGCAGTCTGGGATACATTAAGTGTTTTTCTAAGACCCAAATGTTTTAAGTAGATAACGCGTAATAAACAATTATTATTATTATTATTATTCTAGATGACTCCCGCAACTCCGTTACGCTTGTTTATTGCGCGGGAACCGTACATTTTTGTAGGATAAAAGTTTTCCGAGACTCTATACCAAATTAATCATAAAATTAAAAGAACCTCTATACCAAATTAAACTTCAGAACAATACCTCGATCGTGGGAATCATAGGACATAGACACAATTATTCAATTGTTATGCGGCACCTGGGTTCCGCTTGGGAGTATGGGTTAAGAGTAAATAGGTAGACAGATAGACAGGCAGACATAATTTAGAATTTATAGTATTAGTATGGATGCAAATAAACCTTGTTGACGTATCAGATAAATTTTTATCGCATTTTCTTGTGTGAAGCGGTGACAGAAAATATTTCGTATTTATTTATGTAACTATCCAAAGTTCTTGCTTTATGCTACAACTCAAGTTACAACCTTATAGCGTTACAGTCATAACCATAACGATATTCTTTGGAAGTTTGGCACGCCATTCGGCCTCGAATATTGAACCCCATATGGTGCCAAATGTGCCATGCTGATGTCAATGGACTTTTTAATTTCTTCTATGCCAGAGATGCCGAACCAATGGCACGCGTGCACGTAACATAAAATATGGAGCACGCTACTGGTCACAAAACTAGTAAAAATTATTTTACCAACAATGAAGGTGATCTACCTCTATATAAATAGCACCAAATTAGGCAAATTTTGAAATACGCACCAAATTAAAAAAAAAATGAATGGCTTGTGGCCGAGTGGCGAATGGTTTTATGACTTCTTCAGAAAGATTTCTTTAGATATATTATGAACGTTGATACGAAAAGGTTCGCCATCCCTATTCTAGGCTAAAAAGAGAGACGCAAGATGGTTGCGTAACTCTGAAGTTACAAGGAAATAGTTTTCCAATCTATGACAATGGTAAATTGATTTCCAAATCTATGATATTTACGTCTATGATTCTACAGGGACATAGAACCTAAATAAATGAGCAAAGTACTGAAAAACGCCTTGTTAACCGACTCTCAAAAAGGACAAGGTTTCTCAATTCGACCGTTTATTTATGTTCTTTTTTCCTGTGATGCATTAATTCATCGACCGCACGCATCTGGTCCGCAAGAAAATTGCCCGCAATTTATCATATTTTTATATAATAGAATAATATTATTATGTTTTCCTGTCACGCGGGCAACACACGCGCGGCCAGGAGCATGTTGATACCCGCATGCGGACGATTTGCACGCGAGTGACTACATAATATAAACTAGAGTCTCCACCTTATAAACACGTATTATGTACACAATTAGAAATATTTCTTTTTAATAGGGGATAACAAATATTTTTGTAGAGGACAATAAGTATTCAGTGTATAGGCCCTCGGTATTTTTCCTATAGAAAATATATTTAAGTACCTGTCAATAACAAGATAACAGAGGCCACGAAAACAGCGAACCGTAACACGTTTGTTTACCGTGGAAATCCGGAACCTGCGGAGAAAAGTGAATAATTGTTTGTTGTTTTCCGTAAATTTCAGTAAAATCGAGCAAACGTTTGTTTTAACGATATTTCAGATACGGCACGTTAAGGTGACACCGCGTTAAAGTAAAAACCGTGTTGGATATGTTTTAGATTGCATATTTTCTATGAGAAGCCGGACCGGCCTCTCATAGAAAACAAGAAATGGAAAGGGCGTAAGCGACAAAATGGTTTTTGTCGCGTAATTTAAAAACCATAACTATATTCCATAATATAAGCTATGGGTAAATTAAAGTTACATATGCTTGAACCAATCTATGTACAAATTTTGGAAGCTTAAATCTCTCTCCTCTGTCGGCAAAATTAGAATCCCTTTTTTTATAGAGGTCTTTTAATTGATTATTATATTATGTTATAAAAGTTGACCAATCGTGTTATGCTATGGGTAATTCAAACTTCAAAGACAAAAACATGATTAATACTGACAATGAACTTTAATTTCTTTATTCTTAGCTTTAGTCATTGCCGAGAAAAATCGATATCGCGACAGCCAAATTATCAAGGCGTCGCCTTAACTTGTAAGTTGTACTTTATAAGGTTGGCTTGAGAAAATTTAGGACAAATACTGTGAACTAGTTTACGAAATTTCTACAACTTCCTTCATTCAGAGATGTGGCTTGTCATAACCCGGCAAAATTATGTAGCTCCGCAACCTCGACCACCAAAGCTCAGTTTACAGATCATGAGTAACATTAAGGGTTGAACTACATCTGGCAGCACGGAATCGCCTTTTTCCGTCGCTCTTTCTCTTTCTGTCGCTTAGAACTGCCATTTGCTAGATCGAGACAGAAAGCATAATGCGATAGCACGTGGCGGAATCCTCGAGGCGATCGGCATTATGCTTTCTGTCTCGGTCTAGCAAATGGTAGTTCTAAGCGACAGAAAGAGAAAGGGCGACGGAAAAAGGCGATTCCGTGCTGCCAGATGTAGTTCAACCCTAACTTATCTTCTTAATATTTAAAGTTCTAAGAAAATTCCTTTTAACTTTGTTGTAATCGGGTAAAAACGTGAACACAACTTTCAGCAACGTTTTTAAAGTTTAATGTTGATTGAAGCATCCACTATAATTGTAACAGGATCATAATTTTCTCTCTTTCTCTTTTTTCCTGGTTTCTGTTTTTTTTTGACATGAGTTTATCTTTTCATTAGTGTTGCGGATTTGTTATTTTTTCGACGCTAGCCAATCAAAATCGATAGATACCTAAACTTCTGTCAAAAAATAATAATCAGAAACTGATCACGAGAGACACAAGACGCACAAAAACAGTTTTGCTCAAATCTCAATTATCCTGAAATCCCTTAGAGGCCGCAAATATAATAAATTAGGGTTTAGGACACTATTTCACGAGTCAGTAATTACAGGAAAAGTTGCACAGTAAATTAAAGCTGGGTGCTGCCACGCCTTTCAACTGCTCACCAACTATTCTGACCACTTCTGTTCATGTTAATTGCTTGTTTATAGCTTTTGGTTAAAAAGTAACAAGTATTGTTATTATTTTACAATTCAGATGTTTTGAAATACAAACTTTTGTGTCTAAGTTCTAACCTTTTTACTACGCCTTTTTCCAAAAAAATATAAAACTGACGTGGTAAAGCTATTGCATAGCATATTTCTTATATGAACTTATGAAATTATAATTCGTTTACGTCTAGTTGCACGCACACAAAGTCCGTGCTGAAGTCTGGCAACGCTGCACGGAGTGGGGGTTAGGTTTTTTTGGTTACGAAATTTCTTGATTTGGTCGCCGCAGTCAAATCCCGCGTTAAAAGCTATGCAATAGCTTAAAAAATAATTTACAACTTATATATAGTAGCATTTAGGTTACATAATATTTTGTTTCTCATTCTTCTTATCGTCGGTAGTACCTACTTAGGTACTGATATTATCAGGATTAATCATGATTAAATTGACTAAATTAAAAAGTTCCAACGACCTGAAAATCATCGTCACAGTACAAACGGAAATGCAAAACTGCCAACAGCTGTTCTGTATTCCGCAAACCATAATTTTTCATAATCACCTCCGTAAAAAGCTATATTCGTCAGTCGAGAGACGTCAAGAGGTCGTAATAGCTCGTAAGTCGTGTAATTTTAGAATAACACGGTTACAATAAGGCTCTACTTGTGAAACGCACCGTCCCGCCACACTATAAATAATATACAGTAGATCATCTTTATACTAGTGCACATGAAAAGAAATTCAGACAAAATTTCATGGAAAGTTTTTACGTAGTTATGTTAAAGTGGATAATTCCATCATTTATTAAAACCAGACTGGTAACCCAAGGGACCCAACCCAATACGGAGGTGTTACGACTTACGCTACCGTATATATTTGCATTGTGGTACTACTTTTCTGCCCACTCGAGTCATTTATCTGGGGGTAATTGCTCTCCCTCGGCCCAGCTAACTTATACTTAAGGGAAGTGTGTCAATTGGTTTATTTGGGTGCATTTCCCTGTTATTTGTCAGGCTTATTGTCCTGACGCGCGAATTGTTTTAGGGAATTGAGTTATAACCCCGTTCGCGCTGAAACGAAACGAAATATGACAATGCATAGATAAAGATATTTTGGTGCGTCAATGACAGTATCATAGGGGTGTGGAGCAATATTTATCAAATAAACCAGCGTGGCATTCTTTTCCCTTTCGCTAGCAGACAAAATGACTTATAAAATGAGTTAAAAATTAAAATCGATAAGCAAAAAATATGTTGTCATTATTATAGTATATGTAGTTATTATATTATATTATTACATAGCATTATTTAAATAAACTAAGATGTTACTAACAATTTATAAGTAAGCCTCTACTAACAAGTGAGTCTATGTTACTTGGCAAAATAAAATATTTCATTTCATTTCATTTCATTATTTGCCGAAGTAATATTTGTATGCTTAAACAAACCTAACATTTGCAAAGCGGTACGCTATATTTTGACATTTTAATTTCGTATTAAATCGCATCGGCACGTCGCGACTCGTTACCTCTCGTTTTGATGTGACTTTACCCTAAGGGTGGGTTGCACCAGAGGCGTATGATATAGTTAAGGTTAAAGTTATCGTCAAATATGGCGTCCATTATAGACTTTAACTAGAAATTTAACAGTTCATTAGACATTTTGTTATAGTTAAAGTAAGTTAGGTTGCACCAACTTACTTTAACGTACGTCTAGGTCCACTTGCACCAATCACGCTATCGCTAAAGTTCACCATGCCTTCTCTTTCATGAATACCGCAAACGAAAGAGATAGCGATTAACAAAACAATTTTGCTAAGCATTTGCCTATTAACATGATAAAAGGCCACTCTATATTTTGTCTTGTCTGAGGCAAAAATATTTGGTTACACAGTAAATTACCGCTAGAAGTAAATCATTCATGAAAGGATAATTAATTACTTCATTATTCTAGTGCCGGTTCCGGCCATTAATACTGTGTTCATAAATTGTTTAATGTGAATACTTTAGTAGGTCATACCTACTCCTTTCTATGGTGAAATTAAAAAAATATATATTGGCTTCATTTAACGCCCAACGAACAGAATATTTGAAAAATTATTTTGACTTTAGATACATGAAACATTACGCTTCATGTATCTAAAGTCAAAATAATTTAAGGTGCCACCAACGGTCATTGAACTTTCTAGTCTAGGAGCTATGTGAGAAATGCTTGCCCTGTACTACTATCGCACTTAAAAAAAAATGAACTCTTAATTAAGACAGAAAATTCTATAATTTGATATATCGTAAAACCTCTTGGTAACTATTGGTATGATTTTCTGCAACTATTTATGAGTTTGAAGTGATAGAAGTTCACATCGAGTATGCAAAATACGATATCACCCGATGACAGGGGAGTCAAGGAGACCGCCATGGACAGAATTCAGCGATTTGATAATATCTCTCTATATCCGTGGCATGGTGCTATTCAAACGGATTTTGATTTAGTTTTTTGTTTCATGTTCAGCCGGCTCAACGTTTGTATTGGTGTTTTTATTTAGTTTCATAATTTAAATAGTCGGTTTGAGCATCTACCCTTTCACCCTAAATTGCTTCAAAGTTCATCAACTTCAATCATCTCTACAGTCTAAATTACGGTGGCTACATTAATGGTAGTATTAGCTTAATATAAAGTACACCATAGGCCGTAGCTATAACAGTACACAAAGTCCCAAAGGGTCCAAATGAGCAGGGCTTGTAAGTTGTAAGCGGTTTAACCGGAAACTTTCAGAATACAACGGCAGATTTCTAAAACTTTTGCTCTTGAAACCTTAGAATTTATCAATTTAAACTTAACAAAAGTTAGCTTGGACTTTTAAAATTAGCATACAGTAATGTTAATGGAAAATCTTTACGCCAGATAGGTACCTATTTTTTGTTTTTCTTAGAATAGAACATTTATATTGTTTATTAATATTTATTATACATATTGTATATTGTTTTGATATTATCATGATTATTGGCATATCATCAGATAATAGTTATTAATTAATATATGCCATAATATCGATAGTCATGCAACATCCGTGGACCAGTGGTTATAGAGCGTGGCTCTTGACTCGTGGCTAGGTCTGTGGTAAAGACATATTATAGAGTACTTTTTTGTACTGTGCACACACTTGGGTTTTAATGAAACTGCCGATACCGCAACCGGCGTGGAAGGCAGTATCTTACTCCATAGTACCAGTTATTTTAATTTCCTACAGAACATTTCTGTTAAAACAATAGAGCAGCTATACTCAACCTGCGGCCCACCGGGAATTTATTAGTTGCCCGCGTAAAGTAAAAACATTTTGAAATTCATGTCCATCGGCAAATTCTTCGTGAAAGTCATTTTATTTCATTTTTTATTTTATTTTATTTAGGAAAACAAACAGTGCAAAATTATATATAAAACTTCTGGGAATATAACAAATAACAATAGACCATTTACATGTTTTCACTTAAGTATATGAAATTTCTTTCACTTCTTAATAGCTTATATTTTAAATAGCGTTATTTTGTAACAATTTTTGTTTGCGGCCCGCGACAACAAGACCAAAACGTGTTTCGTGGCCCGTATAAAAAAAGGTTGAGTACTACTGCAATAGAGAGAATAATTCATGCTGCTAATAAAGTTACTTCAGTTCTGGTGTGAGAAGGAAAAATTCCAGGAATGTTTAGTTTTATAACATGACACCATTTACGCTGTTCATTTTAATTAAGCGCGCACCTTGGGGAGTATGTTTTCAGCATTTTCATAAACCATTATTTTCATTACTTTGCATTCGAATATTTTTAACAGATTTCAACATGAGCTATTTGTAAATCTAAACTCGAAGTGTCATTGTTTAGAATTATCAACAAAAATTCTCAAAAATATAGGTATTCATTATAATGGCGCGACGCTCGGGCCATTGCCGATTTTTTTTTCATACAAATATGAAAAAAAAATTCGTCTTTCAGCGCTGCTACTTTCACAGTGAACTCTCTACAAGGAACACGTACACACCCTAAAGTATTATCACTTATTTTTGCTACATACTGTATGGTCGCGCTGTAAACCAGCCCCCAGACGAACAATTATATTGTGCAATGTCACGCTTCAATTTTATTGAACAGTTTACTATTAACAGTTACTTGACAATTAAATTGAAGTTGTTTTTATTATTCGTAGGATTGAAGGTTCAATATCAAACCTATTTTTGTCATATCAAACCAAAATTGCTCGTCTAGGGGCCCGCTAAGAGTAAAATAGTATTTTCGTGCACTTTAAAAAGAAGAAGGTATTCAAAGTTCCGAATTCCTTTTTATTCTGTCACTAAAAATAGATTAAAAGGCCTGTTTTCTATGCCATTTCCGTACAAGATGTAACGTTAGCTCTTGCATCATCCAATCAAGATCTCTTATCCATCTATTTAATCCAATCCATGAATTTGCCGAGATTTTTTTTATTACAAGTTAGTATGTAAGTATAGGCTACGAAGAAAATGTATTACCTACGCTTGATCATTAGTGTTTTCTAAATTCTAGACCCAAAACTTTAGACTTAGATACGCTTCAGGCTGTAACTATAGTAACATTCTCTTGTTCAGTTACTTTAAGTTCTCTTGTTCGAAAGAAACAATAATTTGTGAAAACATTTTTATAAAATAAATTAATGGAATAATGGGGCGGAAGATGGGACTCCCAGTTGTTGGGGCATTTGGTTGCAAGTTGCAACTCCATCCATGCTCCGGTAGCTAGGTTCCCATACATTTAATTTATTATTTTATCACAAAATCATAATTTTACTAACACTAGAATAAGGACCCTTTGTTGACTAACACAATGTAAAATATGGACGAAGGTCTGAAATAAATAATTTGAATTTGAATAATAATCGTCCATGGGCATCTACATCACCAGGGGCATAGTACTGTATGTTAAATTATTTGCCAGGGGAGCATATTTTATAACTTAAGTATATACAGAACATAACATTTAATACACATTATTTCAAATTATCTTTTAGTTAACCCATTCAGTGCCGAGCCCGCCCATCGCGTCGGCGGGCAATATTTTTTAACTCACATGCCGAGACCGCCCGCGCCCATGGGCGGGCTGATTTTAAACTGCACATACACGTTTTACGCACGTACATGTAAACTGAGCATTTAAAACTATTCATGTCGGAATCTGAAGCTTCATGCCGAAAACGCCAATGGGCGGGCATGAATACAATAATCGAGATGCCGGGATCGCCGATAGGTGGGCTGCATTACTAAGCACTGTACTCAGTACGGCGGCACCTGGGTTGGTTGGAGTGGGCACATAATACATATCGTTACTTTTCGAAAAGGCAGTGAATGAGTTAATTGTAATTTTTCTGTGTTAATGTTACAAACATACACAATATGGATCTTTTATTTGTAAGAGAATTTCATTAAAAAAATAATGAAACCAAAATAGTTGCGGTTGAATAAAAGTTTTCTTAGATGCGGATATTTCCCCTAGGATGACTATATTGTGCCTTAACCTTATGCCGCAGGTATACTTTGTAAGGGTCAACATACCTAATAACTTTTTCGTAGAACAAAGCCTTATAGACCCTAAAGGGCAAACACGAAAGAAACTAATTTTGTGACAATATTGACAATACAGTTCAATTGTTGCCCTAAGTATAAACAAAATGAATTTTTGTCAAAGGAAAAATCCCGATTCCCGACAATATTGCTCTGGGAGAAGTAAGATGGTATTTTGTGTTATTTTCACTATAGAAAAAAATATATGAAAATCTGCAAATACGTTATGAGAATTGATAAAAAGAATGTAGACTACATTAGCAACATAAACAGCAGTTTTATTAATAAGATCAGCCGTTAAGAATTAAAAAAAAATGCAAACTCACCAACTTTATAACATTAGTGTGATAAACAACAATTCTTACCTTCTAAACCTTTCTAAATGCATAGTTTAACTGCATGTTTAACTGCCTAAACACTAAAATGACGCTAAACGTGTAAAGTTATTCTACAGACTAAGTTACAGCTTCTATTGTGTGAAGTCACCAAGTAGGTTAGTCTGAGCTTACTGACAAAGACGCTTACTGCCATTTCAGAGGCTTTAATGCAAATTCTATGCAAATACACCAATTTTATATGAATATTCATTGAAATACAAATTTTGGGTACGGGCAAACTATAATATAGACTATGTATAGTGTAATATTACGTTGTTTCTATAACGAAAATCCATAAAGTTATAAAAAGCTTATGATGAGTATTAGGTATTTTGTAATATCTGAAGTATGAACCATAGAAACTAAATGAAAATCAGAAAGTTTTGCAAGACCCAAAGACCATTCTCACTTGCCAGCTGTCAGCGTTTTGTTTGAAGTGTAGATTACTATAAAAACTACCAACAAAAATTGGTTTGAACGAGATCTAACCAGTAGTTTTTTTATACGTCATAAATGGTAAACCTTAATCAAAATTTCATTAAATCAACTGAAATATAAAAATAAATCAAAAACCTTTTAATTTCATAAAAACAAACTTTATTGCTGCTGCGGAACCCTTCATGGGCGAGTCCAACTCGCACTTGGCCGCTTTTTGTTTTTACACGCACAATGCACATGCGTTGAAAACTATAATGGTGTCATGAATGGAATTTTCCTCTTTGAGTATTATAAAGCAGTGTGTTGAGTGTTATAAAAAGATTGTCATTTGTGTTAGAGCCTTTGTGGAGCAACCCCGGGGAGCCAATCCGCCCCCGTTGTGTGTATTTTTGCGATTTTATTACAGTGCTTTTCTATCACTGTGTATGATCGTATAATGTATATTGAAGGTAAAATGAGCATAAAACACATAATTATATTATTATAAACAATAATTATTATAGTGAACAATAATTGCATTGTCTTCAAATGAAATATTTGATGCGCTGAATTACTTAATTTCACAACCAGTTAAGTTGGCGATGGGCACTGGGCAGACGACTAACTCTCGCATATATATTTTATTTTTTCAGTTTACTTGTCTTCTAAAATTGGTAATAGTGAATAAGAAAAAAAAAGTTTTTTTTAAATCCCTGCATGACTCGTGACTCCTGGGGGGCTATTATGAACTCTTAAATCCAGCCAGTTTACAGGCCGTTGCATAGACACGGCTTGTAAACTGGCTGGAAACTGGCTGGATATAAGAGGTCGTAATGGCCCCCCTGAGCTAATAAATAAGGCTAGCTTAAATAAATTAATTCTCCTGTAACTTTCTGAGATTGCTCGTAACAATTACAATTATTTTAGCAATTCGGTTCCGGAAGCACCTCGGGTTTGTGTTTATTGTTAGTTAAGTTTAAGTTCGATCGTAAATAAGAGCATGTTTACTTAATAGGCCATTAAGTTCCATAAATTAAAGGATTAGAGATAGGTAGGTACATAGTTTATAATAATATTTCGGAGCATTGTACTAAAATATTAAAATTCTCTCAAATGAATGTAAGCATTTGAGTTGTAGACTCTATAATTATGGTCTACTAGATGTCCCGTGCGGCTTCGCCCGCGTAAATTAGGAATTTTACGAAAACCGTACATTTTTCCGCAAAAAATAGTTATGAAAAAATGAGTTAACATGTCCCTTCACGTGGTCTACTCTATATCTGTGACAAATAATATAAAAAATGCTCCAGTACTTCGAGAGATAAACCCTTTCTAATAATTTTCCCGGTTTTTCCATATTTTCCTCTGATAATTTTTTTAATTGCTTGACAAACTCGAGTCTCTATCTAAAAGACTATGAAACGTATCATGGGACGATGCACGGTTGATGGTATAATATGGTAGTGATGATGATGATGATGATAACTAATGTAATTTGCATAGTAGCATCTGCTTTCCGATCTTATATCAACGCCGAAACTCTCAAGCGTGTATCTATAAAGCGTCTGGAGTTCTCCCAGTAGCTTCCGAACCATGGGTGGGTGTCGCTGGGTCCAAAATCTTACTTGTTGTTAGCATATGCTCGGAATACTTCTCATGAAACCGAAGTCACCACATGTTTCCATATAAATTTTGAGGAGTTCCCTCGATCACCCATAGATTCCTTCATCAGGTCACCATTTTTGTGAATATGATACCAAATTGGGATAATGCCCTATACACCAAAAGAAAAATTTTGAAAATCGGTTCATAAACGGCGGAGTAATCGTTGATCATAAAAAAACGAACATAACACCTCCTCCAGTTTGAAAGTCGGTTAAAATTATAGCCTATGTGTTATTCTGATGTATAAGCTATATTATTGTAAAGTTTCATTAAAATCCGTTCAGTAGTTTTTGCGTGAAAGAGTAACAAACATCCATACATCCATACATCCAAACTTTCGCCTTTATAATATTAGTAGGATTGAGTATAGACTATACGGAACTCATCAGCGCTGATTAAAATTTGCAGCGCAATTAAAATCTCTCTCCGTTTAATACGAAAATCCAGCGTATAATTATCCGGCCAGGCAATCAATGAAATGACATGTTCATTGCTAACGCCCTCTTTGCTATGGAAAATTTTAAAAAAAAAACAGCGTCAGCGAAAGAGTTCTTTTTCAAAGAACTACTTTTTTAACTAGTTTTTTTTATTATATTTTAGAAATTTAGAATAAGTTAAAGTAAATTTTTTAATGAGGCATTCAAATCTGCTGACCATCAGTCACTAAGGGCACAGATAACTAAATACATAGTTCTAAGGGTCAGTACGTACTACGATCGTCATAATGACAACAGCTCTTACTTGTTCGGAAGATATTCTACAACGTGCATGGATGGCAAAATAACGTATGACGGATCCGATAGTAATAGTATAAACCATACGTCGAGCAATATGATTATAGGTTGATCGATCTCACTGTTGTTTTTAAGTGAAGCCAACGGCAAAGTATCGGTAATATGATTCCAAAGAAAAACTTCGGCATTTGCCAAAATCCAATAAGTATATTATGAAACCATTGAAATAATAAGAAATTAAAAGAAAACAGGAAAATATCAGGATATACGGGATTCAATATCCTAAACATAATATTATGGAGAGGAAAATATTATGTAAGTAGATTTTCTTATCTTAACATTATTTTTAATCTTGATTGTTTTTGTTTCTATGAAAATTACATACCCGGACACAGACAATCAGCATTAAAATTTAAGAGATATTGGTATCATAATGCACAAAAGCATTTAACTTACATTTTATAATACTCATTTTTCCCTTTATAATTTAAACAAACCCTAACTTACCTAATTCATCATCTGGCTAATTTAAATCCACATTTCAAATCATTTTCCCGGTCCTAAAGCCTCCATGCATGCAAAAAGACGGTATTTTTTTTAACTGTTACTTACCTGTTTCTTCCATTCAAATCTTGATCCTTGATATTCCTATATCAAGGCTTAGCAATCGGGAAGTGGTAAATTATAAACCACGATCTGTCAGTGACAGAACTGATAGAATGTACCATCAGATAAAATATAAAATAAAATATAAATTATTTTCGTAGTCGGACCTTGGTAATTTGGTGGGGTTACGAGTGTATCAAGTCAACGTTAATGATATTGTATCGATTGGGCTTACTATACCAACGAAATGACTTAACTCCGTCATGTAACATCGAGGAAATTAATTCCTAGGCAGTTGACGGACCTACGTCATTTGGTCGGCGTATATCAATTCAATGTTATTCAATGTTAACTGTGCTCGGTCCGATGGGTTTGACATAACGCGACCAAATTACTTAGGTCCGCCATCTGCCTAGGAATCAACTGAATCAACTTCTCTAATAGTACTATCAGAGAAGATGCTTCATAGGGGCATGGCGGACCTACGTAATTTGATCGCGTTTAATTAGAAGAAAAACTTTCTCTGACACTAGATTTATTAAATTTAGTAACACATTTTGTATTTCTATTTATAGTTTATATATAAATAGTTTTGTAAAATGCTGAAAAACGAAATTGTATTTTCTTTAGATTCTTCTTCTTCTTTTTAAAAATGGCCCCGTAGTGAGTTTTTTCTTTAGATTTCTGCAATCTGCGGTCAAACTCAGCCGACAGATTGTGATTTGTGACGTCGTAACTACGAGTATAACTAACTCCGCTGGCTCAGCGACCCGAAGTGGATCTTGGCCTCCGAAATGAGCTTTCGCCATTGAGCCCTGTCCTGCGCTATCTACTGCCAGTTACTGACTTGAAGGTCACGCAGGTCAGCCTCAAAGCATCTCTCCAGCGATACCTGGGGCGTCCAACAGGACGACGTACTGTTGGACGGCCCTTGTACGCTCTTTTTACCCAACGATCCTCTTCCATTATTTCCACGTGTCCCAGCCAACGGAGTCGGTGAGCCTTTGTTTCTCCGATTATATTGGGTTGGACCACCAGTTCTTCAATTTCGGCATTCTTCCGGATTCGCCAACAGCCGTCATTTGTTTTGGCCGGGCCTAGGATTTTCTATCCTCTTGACGTCCGTAATCTGCCTATGAATCATTTTCCCAGATAGTACATAAAATCTAAATGTACCATGTTTTGTGTTTGTCAGGTGACCTCCGTCACATCGACCCTTATGTTAATTATCTTTGCGTACACGTGTAGTAACAACATAAATCTATGTTTTGGACATATTAAGGCTAAGATTGATGTACGACCAGGGTGATATGATGATATCGATATTCTTTACTATTATAAATGCGAAAGTGTATCCGTCTATCTGTAACTTCTTCACGCCCAAATCGCTGAACCAAATTCGTTGAAATTTGGTATGGCTCTGAGAGCCGAGAAAGAAGATTCTTTTTATCCTGGAAAAATGCACGGCTCCCGCGCGATAAACTAATTTTGGCGCAATGGAGTTGCGAGCTTCCTTTAATAGCTATATCGTTTCAGTTTTCAATTTTCATCTACTCCACACCTAAGTCCGCCATCTGCATATTCTAGTTTCTACTGTCAATCATTGCCTTAACTCGGGGTTATTTATACCGATGCTATTTAACTTTACTTGTGATCTGGAGAGCCGATTGGCACCCGATTAAAGTTTTAATCGAATATAATCACAGGTCCCTTGACCTCAGGCACAGAATATAATATAATAGTACTCCGTACCTCAGGGTGAGATCAAATAATATATACTTACCTAAAGTCACTGAGCATAATAAGGAATATTTCGCAAAGGTCAGGGCAGAGGCCAGAGGGTGCTACTTGTGGTGCTACTAGTACATACCTATAGTAATTATAATCAAACCAAAATTCAACATGTTGCACACGTCCACTACACGTCATATCAGAATATTGACAGAAACTGTCAAACGTCGAACAAAACTTTTTGACTGTCTGTGCTGGTGCTGCTTCTAGCGCGAAAACAGTGCAGTACCTACTATTCTCAGTATACTTTTGAAGGGGGCGACTAACCCAAAACTTTCGAATTTATAATACATTTATACTTGAAAATAAACCCCAAATTGTTTCATTTTCTAAAATTACTAATTAGATACTAGATTATATTTCCAAGAATCTGATCTGAGTAAAAACACGATATCTTAAAGTTTTCTCGATAGAAAAAAATCACAAAGATGCAATTAATTTTCACGAATTTTTCGTTTATTGCCATAACCGTGCACTGAACCAAGTTAATATTTTAACACATTGTTTATCATTCTATCGTATATCGTTGAGAAACCGACCTAGCGGATTTTTAAAATGTTGTATAGGTAGTCATCGAGTTATTGAGAAAAAACTAATTTGACGATGAATCCGCATCGTCCTTTTGGCATAATATGAAAGACGGGTGTGTGTGTGAAGACTGAAGAAAGAAGGACGATGTTTGATTTTTGGGTTAGTCGCGCTCTTAACACAGAATCAGTTATTTTTTGCTAACATCGATGGAGGGTTTTTAAATACTTCCAAAACGATTTCGATTGAATAACACACTTAGGCCCACTTGCGCCAATCTGGGTTAAAGTTAACTCTGAGTTAACGTTAACTTAGATCTGCGCAAGGGGGCCTTAGGAGTTAAGTGCCGGATGGGCTATCCGTAACTTATTTGACAGAGAGAGAGAGTATATCTGTCAGATAAGTAATTGTGGATAGCCTATCCGTTGTGGATACTTATCGGTAATTGGTGAAACAGATCCAGGCTTTTGTCGCGGAAATGTTTCTACTTGGTTTTTGCAAAAGGCATATGTTGAAAAATGAAAAAAAAATCAAATAATATTCACGCCTTGTGCAAGCGTACATCGCAAAAAAGAAAGGTAATATTAAAAGCCATTTATTCTTCAATTTGAATAGTTACAAAAGCCGTGAGTTATAATGTGAAAATAGACGTTGCCAGCCCTGTTTTCCGTTATTTTTATTCATGAGTAGCAAAGCGGGAAAAACATTTCCAAAGATCAAGGAATAACTACATCGTATGTAGAAGGTACTCAGTTTCCGCTGTTTTGATACAAAGTTATGATTTTTCTATCGCAGTACAGTAGGTACTAGGTATCCATTCCAAATGAGTGTGGTCTGACAAAGGTCGGACGGCCACTGACCGAGTTGCGGTGGGTGTGTCGTTCCCGTGGCTTCGTCTTGGGTGGCGAGAGGAGCGTCGCGTCGCAGAGTTTTAGTGGGTAGGGTCGCAGCACATACCATCTTCGCCGCGATGAGCCCCACATATCCGCAGCGGGAGTCCCCATCCCCTGCGTCGAATGCGTTAATGCATTTCTCTACGTGAAAAAAAAGTAAACTATCCATTCTAATATTTTAAATCCAAAAGATAACTTTCTGTATTCCAAATTTCTGCAAAATGGGTTTTCTGGTTTTCATATTATGTTTCCCGGGACACAAAGTATCTTACTTTAAGTCCCGGGAAAGGACAAAGAATACTTTTTATTCCGGAAAAAATATGCACCGATAAACGAATTTATGCGCAACTAAGTTAAGGGCATCTTCTTAGCTCTTCTTCTTGCGGGCATCGACTAGTAAAAAAAAGTACTAAAGTAATTGCACCGTTTTATCGAGGTACAAAATCTTTTAAGCAGTAAAAGCGTTTGACCCCTGTTTTGACCCTAAATTGAGTTTGTGGACTTAATTCGAAGGCGTAGGAGGCTGGATGTCCCAGTTTTCAGTTAGATTGATTGCCATCATCAACATTTACATTACATCCCTTTATTCACACCCTAATAATATGATGTCTGCGACTTTGTTTGTTGAAAACCTGAACTATATACTTTTAACCAAACCATCCAAAAGACAATTATTTGCATTCTATAATTTGGAGAGTGAAGTCAGAAATTAAACACATGTTTTAATAATTAATACAGGTAAGTACTTACTTTTTGTAACTTTGGTCTTAAATAAAAGTTTTAGTTATAAAAATATTTCTATGATAATTCTTTAACAGATTCGCCCCGACAATAACCTACTTATATGCTAATCAAATCTGAAAGTCTAGAAAAGCAATTAACAATTTCAGAACTCAGCGCTCGTAATACGATTATTATTTGCAGAACAATTTGCATAATTCCTCCAAACTTAGAAAATAACTCAAAACTTAGCTCGATAATATTTACTTTGTACTTATTTCATAAGTTTATCGAATTTTAGTGCAATATCGTTAAATACTATATTATACTTAAAACTATGATGTTAGTACGTTAGACTAGACTATGTTTTTAACTATATTATAATATTGACTTGAAACATCCCGTTCTTTTTCGTACATAAGAGAAACACAATAATTAATTATTATTACGCAATGTGCTTAGAACTAAATAGATTTAGGGGCTGTTTCACCACCTTCTGATAAAGTGGCGAATAGGCTATTCACAACTATTTTGACAGATTCTCCATACTTTATCTGTCAAGTTACTTATCAGGAAGTGGTGAAATAGGCAAAAGTTTTTTCTAACCTATCACCAGAAGCGGCGTAAGGCGTGGGCGGTGTGGGCGTCTCACCGTCCACGGCCTCGCGGTCCTAGGGGCCTCGCGCCCCTTGGACAGCGCGTTTTTTTTTTGGATTTACGAGTATCAAAAAAATCTTTAAACAAAATCCTTCTTCTTAACATCATTCATCAGGGGGCCTCGCTAAATATATTTCGCCCACATAAAATTTAGGTCTTGCGCCGCCACTTCCTATCACTTATCAGACAAGGACAATTATGTTCATATCGCATGCATGCTGCACTATTTCCACTGTTGCCAGTCTTTATTAACTTAGCTTCAGCTTAGGAGTCACAACTATTAGCCTTATTTTCATGGTAGACTTTCGGTCATTGCAACTTTGTGCTGTCTCCCGCTTTGTATGGGGAGGGAAATTGGAATTCTTCCTACTCCTATTTTCTTCTGATTAATTTCGTTGCGGGTCCCAAGACAGTTTTAGCATGTCCCTCGGGCTCCCTGAGATCATATCAAAGGATTTTCGTGGTTGGATACCGCTGTCGATTCTGGTGACACAGAAGATACAGTGGTTGGTAGGTGTGGTGGGCCAAAGCCCGACAAAAAATGTTGCCAGTCGCCACGTTAATATGTATGAATATTTTTATGAGTAGCATTTATGTTATAAAAAATCATCTTTTTAAACGTAAAATGGTGGATGGTATTGACAAAGGAAGTCGGTTAAATACATTTTTTAGTTAATGTCGTGCTAATAAATAATAATCTTGCTCCTGATTTAATTAAACAGCAAAACGCTGGATCAGTTTATATTTCACCTTATGAAGTTATATAAAGGCGTATAATATGATTATTATCACAATGTTAAAATGTTGAGGCAAAAAGTGACTACCTGAACGCCCCAAGTGGCCATTTCTAGAGCATTTTGATAATAATATAGGTTTAAAATTGACGTAGGTGACGTAATTTTAACTTTCGCTAAATACATAATTTATACGCGGCGTAGGTCTAGGCCGTAAGTTTTTAATTTCTCTAAGTTAGGTATCAATATAAAATAGCACCTTACAGATTTTGGGTCATGGCGATTATATTTTGTTATTTTCATAGGAAAAAGAAAATTGTCGAGGATCATACAATAAAATGTGGTGTAATCTAAAAAAGTAAAAATCTGAAAAAGTTTGTGACTTAAAAGTTAAAAACAAACTGTCCCTAAACAAAATCACGTCATTAAATAATTATGCGATTTATTTGCCACAAATTGAAGATCCAAGAATATTTTTCCAATAATTTTCTAATGAATAATTCAGTTGCTTAAGTTAAATACAAAAATGTTTCAATTGAAATTAAATTTTCTTTCGAATAACAAGAAAGTTAAAGCCTAAAGGTTAAATAAAACGGGCCAATTTCCAAAATCAAGTCTCACGTAAAAATATTTTAAATTACGTAGTCAAAGATTTTAAATGAAGAGCTCATTATGTTGTATACCTGCTCCGTTTTAATAGCATTTTAATTTTTATGTAAATAAATCTAATAACTTAATCAAAGACATAAGGACCCAATCCCTTAGCCGCTTTGACTCCTACAGTCAAAGCGGCTAAGCTAAAGTGGGCTGCTTGCCTGCTGGTCACGTTAGCCGCATGCACATTGCACAATACAGCAAAAGGTTTGTTGTGTTGTGCATACGCACGATGCGACGTGGTGTTCCGTGTTGAGTGTTTGAGCAGTGTCCGCCGCCCTCCTGGGACGCTGCCGCCCCTAGGCCGCTGCATATACGGCCTATTTATAAATCCGGGGCTGATGTTGGGTTGTCTATTCCAATTTTAAAAAATTTAATTCAACATGCATCTCATTGCCTCTTCAAGTTGCAATATGAACTGACATATTTTTTGATATAAAATTATAGGGCAAACGAGCAAATATTATGACGATGAGAAGCAACTAAAACGTCGCCCATGGATATTCGCAACATCAGAAGAATTGCAGGTGCGTTGCCGACCTTTTGAGAGGGTTCATACGCTCTCTTCTTAAGAGGGAACGCGGGTACAGTAAAATTTGAACGAAGAAACTATTGCCATCACGCTTCACCCTGCGCTGGTACGTGTATTGTGATAGAGACAGATACAGTAAATCAAGGTTACGTATTCCTCTGATTCCTCCTTCAAAATAGAGCCTATCTATTTTTTTTTAAATATCTTCAGAAAGGATGAGTCTATGCCTCTACGTTTTTATTTTACCTAAAAGATCTTTCAAATTCGTTTTATGGTCGGTTGATTGGCGGGGTACGGAACATTCATTTTTGCGATTTTTGAAGGGTCATATTTTTTTTATTAATTAGCAAATTAAAAAAAATCGGACGTAAAGCATAGCTTTCACAGATCCCAATAATGTATAAAAAAATCATTTGTCTAGACGCATTATCCAGGGAGGAAATTGAGGAATACGTTTGTATGGAAAAAAGTGTTAGCGTATGCTCTTAAGAGTTTGCAGTTCGTACGGTCACATTGCAACGTTACCAAACTACGGGGCGGCACACGCCACCTAAGATCCAACCACTACCTTCTCGTGTGCAAAACAAAGGCCTACTGAGCCATTATAGTACACCTGGTGTAAGTTAAAGTTACAGTTATGAAACAGAGACAGTTTTCATCCCCGAAAATGTACGGCTCCTATTAAATGACTTTTTTGCAATAACCATCCATACACGACATCAACATTATAAGATTAAAATATTTCATTTCGTGCTGGAGTTCATTACAGTTCTGCCATTGAACCGTTTTATTCTGTATCACAATGGAGCTGGCGGCCCATTGAGTGGCTGAGTTATATCGAGACAATCTCGCCTCACAGAAATACTTCTTTGTGGAAATTCATGGGGACCACAAAGGACGATTTATTCTTGAAATATATTTGTAACCTTTAAGCTCAAATGAATGGGTCAGCTGTATAATATGTTTATTTTTAAATAACGTCTAACCATATAAAAGATTTCAAATTTTCGATACAACTAGCTGACCCGATAGCATATTATTCTATTTTGTACGTGTGTACAATACATGTTAAAATATACTTTTGCAGTAAGTTACAATCTGGACCATTGAATTATAAAAACATTAATTATTCTTGTTGACCGAATACGATATAGCACTGCAATTTTTTGACGCTAGAGTTCAGCACCAGCACAGATAGTAAGAAAAAGTTTTGTTCGACGTTTGACAACTTTTCTGTCAATATTCTGATATGACGTGTGTAACATGTCGGATTTTGGTCGGATTGTTTACTGTATGTGCTAGTAGCGCCGTCTGCTCCGACCTTTGATTAATATTACACTTTTATGAATCTTAACCATTCCTAAATCCACTTCACTTTTCAGAAAAGCTGTGTATCCATTGGGGCAGCCTCGGGCCGAGCAGCCTCGACTTGAAGCAAACCGAGGCTAGGTTGCTTGGCATGGCGTGGCGTGCCTCAGGTTGAGGCTACGTTTCCACTTGTGCGGCCTCGGGTCGATCGGCTGCCTCGCCCTGAGTCTGCCTCAAATGGATAAGCAGCTTTATAAAGGTTACACTGCGAAAAGAGCGACGCTGGCCGCCTGGCGTAGCCATGCTACAGCGCGCTACGCGGTCTCGTAGCACCTCTACGGTCGCTACGAAACGAAAAGCTTTCCCAAAAATTTTATAGGTCTACCAGAATCTGATGGCAAAAGACAGCAAATTTTCAAAAAATATCCTTGTTCATTGGATAAATTTATACTATATATTCACAGACAGAATCAGCCGCTATAAGGAAAAAAAGGATCAAAATATTTTATTACAATTACCCCGGTATTGCTAGAGTCAATTTACTTTCTCACTTTTTGCCATCAGATTCTGGTAGACCTATAACAACTTTAACTAAAATGTCATAGTACCACAGTACCTAGCGCCTGAGTTTTCAAAGTTTTCCTTTTGTCTGATACGGACAACGCATTATAACATGTACACAAAACATTGCGTAACACAGTTGATCTTTTTATTACTAAAATAATTACTTTACAGGTTTATCTTGTAATTAATTAATACTTTATTGTTTTATAACCTTTATTATAACCTACCTTTAACGCGTTAGTTGTACCTCCAATAGCTTTAATTTCGTTTCAGTTGCCCCTATAAAACAGTTTACGATGGATCAAGAGGGGTCCATGCGAGGGAGTCGTGTCATAAAACGTTTATTTATTCACAGGATCACATCGCTATAAATCAGGCTCGTGTTGACATACAAACATATTGTTAGCGCCTACTTGTGCGTTGATTTATACCCTTAAAACTTAAAGGCACAAGTTGGAACCGAGTGACACGCGATGACTGCAGACGACGTGTCTCTTTAATTATTATTTTTACAAAACGCTGTAAGCCAAGTGGCTTACAGCGTTTTGCAGAAATATTTCATTCACATTTTGGGTTACAGCATAATGTAATATAGAATATCTCAGTTAAAAACTTGTCCTCAATTTTGTGGGTTATATCAACAGAAAGCTTACATCGAGTAGATAAATTTAGACTCTGTTATGACAAAGCGCTGTAACCCGGGTTGCATCGTTTTGTCGTAACAGGGTAGCCCAGCTGATCACAATTAAGAGTGCATCTGACCCTAACTTGACTACATTCTTAAACCTAGATCTCAAAATCTGTAAGGTCTAGAAAGCTGATTTTTTTACACAAGTAACTTCAGTTCATGAAGATTAAATGCTCAAGACGGAAACACGATTACTGAAAAAATGCTCGATAGTTTCTTTTTTACAAAAAACCTTGTTTTAGACACATTTTTGCTTGGATCTTCGAAGTTCGCTGTCTTTTCTTTAATATTTTTTAATATCTAAAAAGGCATTGATAAAACCTAAATTTGCTCAAAACACTTTTTTCATAATCATTATAGTTCGTCTTTTATTCAAGTAAAACTAACTTGGCGATGATTCCGCGTCGTCCTTTTTCACCTGGCATATGAAAGACGTGCGTGAGTCTGAAGAGAGAAGGAATATGTTTTATTTTTAGGGTCAGTATCCCTCTTAACATTAAATTGGCATGATCCGACCAAATGACGTTAATTAATAATAACTCCCCACACCGGTTTCGGTGACGGTGGCCGGCTTCATTGAAGCCAGGCCAGTTACGACCTACGCAGGAGTAATTTTATAGTGCCCAAGTGTGTGCGCACAACACAGGAGCACTCTCTATTCGTTAGTGGGACGGAAGACCGATACGACTGGCGAGAGATCAGGCGCAGGACCGACTTTTTAGGGTTCCGTACCGAAAGGGTAAAAAGAGGACCCTATTACTAAGACTTCGATGTCTGTCCGTCCGTCCGTCTGTATGTCTCCAGGCTGTAAGTATCTCAAGAACCGCTATAACCGCTAGACTTCTGAAATTTTCACAGATTGTGTATATCTGTTGCCGATATAACAACAAATACTAAAAATAAAATAAAGTTTATTTTTAAGGGGGCTCCCATACAAGAAACGTGATTTTTTTGGCCTTTTTTGCTCGTAATAAATAATGATAAGAGCTACGCACTTGAAATTTTCACAAAATCCTTAATTGTATTTGTTTTTTAATAATTAATAATAAAATTAAAATAAAGTAAATATTTAAGGGGGGCTCCCCTAGAAAAAACACAATTTTTTTTGTCTACTTTCGCTCTATACCGGTACGGAACCCTCAGGTAATTAGCCTGCATTGTTCTAACCAAACTTGGAAATAACATGTTTCCAACGAGGAAATCGAACCCACGACCTCCTGCCTCCGAGTCAAGACTCAAGAGCCACCCTCTAAAGTTTAGAACATGGCTTGGCGACCTTGGCGTGGTTTAGAGTCCAAGCCACTAGACTACGGAGGCCTTGGTTGACTTGGTTTGTCAACAGCCTAGGAATCAATTTCCTCGACGGTACGTTAGTAGTCGAGTTAATTATTCATAGTTAAATTATATAAATAATTTACAGAAGTCATACACCTTACACACACGTAGTTTAACTACACGTCATTTAATAAATTTTGATTAATTTAATTAATTAACGTAGCATTGCAAGATTTAACTGTACATAAAAGTTATATGGCGACACATAATTTACTTTAGGTAGGATCAAGGCAGGTAAACTCTAGTATTATAACGTCTAAATGTAATTAACTTTGAGAAAATCCCTTAAAAAGCTTCTCTTAACGACTCGTGATCAAAGAAGTAAATCATTTTATGACAGCTAATCAAAGTTAAAATTACGAAAATTAAAATATTTAAGTAGCTGCCAATAAATTTTAAAAGCAAGTATAACGGCAGGTTTACATTATTTCAATACAGTGATATAGAGAGGAATTTATTCCAGCGAATAATTTAAACTTGGACATCAGGCACTGCAATGTACTGAAATGCAAGGCAAAAAATCAGTGCATTTCAGTACCCGTTTACATTATCCAGTAACAAGCACTGGATAGGGCCTCTGGATTTGAATAATGTAAACCCGCTACTAATAGCGGGTTTACATTATTCAAATCCAGTGGGCCACCCTAAGATGGCTGACATTTTCAGATCTCAAGCACAATATTTTTTACTAACCGACTTAAAAAAGGAGGTTATTAATTCGACCCCTAATAATGCAAGTTTCATCAAAATCGGTTTATTTGTTTTTGATAAATGAATAATTGTAATTACGTACAATAATTTTGAAGTTTTATCTTCTTAAAAAACTATTATTTAGAGAATCTCAGTTATAATGCAGCCTTTAACGACACGTGAGTGAATATTTTAGTGTTTTCTCAACCTCTAATTCCCAAACAAATTATGCTGGGAATACAGAAATAGAGCCTCCGCCAATGCAATAAAGCAAACCCAATTCTCGGAATTTGATAAATCAAAGTAAATTCGATAGTTTGAGCCAAAAATAGTTTGATTGATTCGAAAACCAAATCGAGTTGTTCGAAAACTTGGAAGTGCTATTAATTATATTATTATACTCGCGGTTTATTTTCTAACACTTTGAATTTAGGGTTAAATCACACCGCAACGCGACGTGTAGATGCATTTCTAAGTTTGTACTGAATTGACCCAGGTTAAGTTCACCCAATTTTCACAGTCAATATTATTATTATAACAGATTCCATACTAATATTATTTCAAATGTATAGTTTGTCTGTCTGTCTATCTGTCTGTGCTTTTGAGTGGATTGCACCAACTTACCTTAACTATAACTGTAACTTTGACCATAACAAAAAGTTAAATGAACTGTCAAATCCCTAAAGTAAAAGTCCATAAAGGACGCCATATTTGACGATAACCTTAACTTTAACTACGCCCTTTCATCCTAAGAGTGGGTTGCACCGGCTTACTTTAACTATAACTTTAACTTTAACCATAACAAATGTAAAATGAACTGTCAAATCCCTAGCAAAAGTCGCCATATTTGTCGATAACCTTAACCTTAACTTTAACTACGCTTCTAATGCAATTCACCCTGAGAGATTTTCTCAAAGTTAACATTTAGACGTCTGGACGTTTTTAGTATGGATCTCATAATAAAGACGTGGTATGGAATGATCGAAGCGACATTCGAGTTATAAGAATCGGGCCCCGGTGGATCGTGTACACTGTACAGTCCCATTACCTTGGAGCGAAGTGTTACCCGCAATTTGTTTATCAGTCCCCCACGAGTCCCCTCGGCAGTAATGAGGATGTGCCCGTTACCGACGGGGGACAGAACTCATGAACTATCATAATCATGAAGATATGGATAAATTGAGAACGCTTTTGGATTCTAATCTATACCTAATATACAAAACTAGACGCCCGCAATTCTGTTGCGCCAAAATTCGTTTATCACGCGGGAACTACCAAACAGCCAAATCGGTTCAGCAGTTTGGGCGTGAAGAGGTAAAAGACGGACAGACAAACACACTTTCGCATTCATGACATTATTAAGGATGTGTAATATATGTATCTAATTACTAATATCAGCTATATTTTAGTCTGTCCGTCTGCAAGCTACCGAACCTGTTTTTATGAAATGTATGACGTATATAAAACTTTGAATCATAATCGTTGAAGTTTTGAACAGACATAAAAAAGATACATACAGCGGAACGTATTACCTCCTCCTTTTTGTAAGTCGGTCAAAAATCAAATAACATCTAGGATTACTTGCACTTTGTTTTGTTACACCTGTATATTATATTTAACGCCTCCGTGGTCTAGTGGTACAGAGCGCGGCTCTTGACTCGGAGGTCGTGGGTTCAATTCCCGCGTTGGAAACATATAACATGTTTTCAAGTTTGGTTAGGACAATGCAGGCTGATCACCTGATTATCTGACAAGTAAGATGATCCATGCGTCGGATGGGCATGTAAAAAGTCGGTCCTGCGCCTGATCTCTCGCCGGTCGTGTCGGTCTGCCGTCCCACTGGGTTATGAGAGTAAAGGAATAGAGAGTGCTCTTGTGTACTGCGCACACACTTGGGCACTATAAAAATACTCCTGCGTAGCTGGCCTGGTTTCAATGAAACCGGCCACCGTCACCGAAACCGGTGTGGGAGCTATTATTATATTATATTTATAAAAGTATAAATTGGTAAGCTCGAAAATTCTGTCAATCGAATATCTAGACAAACTACACACGTTTAAAAATAAAACACGATAAAAACATTTTTACGACTTCTCAAAAACACGGGCTTTGAAATGCGATAGATATATTATAATATGCCCCCAATATATTTCCATTTTCCATATAGAAAAATATTAGTATCACAGCTAAACTTTATTATCAAGTAGATATTTCGTTTAATTGTTTGACTTTGTTTATACACTGAAGTGAAACCATATTTAATACAACATGAAAAACTCTACTCCAAAATCATTGGTTAATTCTTGTTACATGTTGTAACTTGTAAACGAGCATAATCATTACATTAGGAAGTGTATAACTGCTGCACTCAAGAGACGAATATTAATTATTTAATTGTAATAAAATTAAGATTTTAACAGATAATGTATGCGGCAGTAAAACAATGATTTTACAGTAAGGAGCGGTCCCTTCGGACATTTTATTAAAGTCTACCAATTTAAGTTCATATTGGCTTTTTCTTGACGGAAATTCATCTTTCAAACAACTTTGTTATTCTCTCTTTTGCTTACGTATAACATAATATTATGTATTTACAATAATTTGTAATAAAATGAAACACGAGCAGTTTAGAATAACCCTAAACTATGACAAAAAAGTAAAATTTTTGTCCAAAGTTTACTTTTTTGTCATAGTTATTTTTAGTAAAAAATATGTCCATAGAAAGAGGAACTAGGAAGTAACTTGAGATCTCTAAGTCCAAGGGTCACAGTAGTATCATATCATGGTACAATAATATGTGAATGACGCATTTTAGTGTATGTTTTTAATAAAATAATATTTAATGGCAAAGATTAAGAAACCGGCGATAATATAAGAATAATAGGTCAATATGATAAGTCCAATTTATGTAATAATAAATTCGTAATAAGATGTGACACAAAAATACTAAATTTAATACGATGATACTTAATTATACTAAATGAATAGGTACTTTAATTGTTTTAATTTAATAAGTAAAACATTCGTATTCCGTATGCTATAATATGGATAAGAAAAATATAATATTATAATAAAAGGTGACAATATTAATAATGTTAAGTAAGTATGTGATAAAATTGGTGTTAGACTGAGAGTCAAAAAAAGAGATAAAAAATGATCGAGAAACCTAGAAAAAATATTTTTTTTCGATCACAATTACTTATTACTAATTAACTACTGAGTATTATTTCTCAATAGGTTCTTACTTCATTAGTAGTAAAACAATAACCGCGAAATTCTTATCGTTGCGAGACATTCATCTTAAATCGAACAAAATTTGAATAAATTAAACCGGGTCATCGCATTTGATACCTTCACACGATGACATAAGTTACAAAATCGAGATTCACTAACCATGAATGACGCAGCCGTGAGCCTTTGAATGAGTCAGTCTCGGTTGACGATGCGCACACGCATGCGCGCTGTGTCAGTTTTGTGTTGACGTTCGTTGCGGACGGACGTGTTGCGCGGGAAACGTATTGGCGGGAGTTCGCGTATAATTAGGTATTTAATTACTTGAAACTTGTTCTTTTTTCAAATTGTGATGACAGGCACATTGTCGTACGTACTCCGTGTGATTGTTATGACCACCCTGTATTATGTATTGATCAGTGTTTTCAAGGGATTCAAACAATACCTTGTGGGTGACAGTGTACAATAACATTGGATTTGTTTGAGGTAAGCGGTAATTTAATATGACACATCTACCTGTTCTTACAATGCAAAATTATTGAGGCCTTAGTCATCAATACCAATAGAACAAAAATTGTAATGCGCTTGATAATGAGCGAAATAAATTAAAAATGTGGGTATGTAACAGCAAATTACTCTATCACTATTCACAACTGAAAAAATATCTAGCTATTATTTTGTAAATGCCTTTGCAGATAATAATTATAATGTAATTGAAACATTACCGTGAACCAAAATTATTATAATATCTATTACCTATCAATATTTTATTTATTCTATGCGCATAACAAAAAGGCACTGCAATGTAGATCAATGATTTTTATCAAAGCTGTTTTTTAAATGCATAAATTGAAACGATAAAACGTTTTTAATAAATAATGCAAGTAATTATTCATTTATATTCCGCCAAAACTGACCAAAGGCCTATTTATATTTTAATACTCAGGCTATTTTAAAAAGCTTTCGTCAAAATACAATTCCGAATTCAATTTTCGAACGTGCGCAAATTTTGCTATTGCCAAAAATATAAATGTCCTCCCTATGTCAAAGTATCAATAAAGTTAAAAATTAATTTGACATTTCACTAATTTATGTCCTGTCCATGTTAATTTCCATTATGATATAAAATCTGGCAAAACTTCAAATACTTGAACGTGTCTCTCGAAATATCACAAATAAAATCGTACACCGCTCGAAAGTTTCAGGAAAGCGTTTATATAAACATTAAATAACAGTAATCGAAAAAACCTAAGCTAGTTAAGTCAAAGTATAAACCTAGACTGCCCCATTTCATTTCACTATGGTGACCGAACTTTTTCTTGTACGAAAATGTACGTTGTAGCTTATCCTTACTTTTAAATAATGTCTAGATCACTTAACATTAGGCTAAGTATTATTAGTTAAGCAATCATTAACGAAACAATCACTATATTAAATTAATGACAAGCACGTATATACGCTTTCTAATACGTGTTTTACTAACATTTTCTTTCATTATTTTTTCTTTGAATTCGAATAAATGATTCAATAAAATTCAAGGTTCCATTATCTCTTTATAAAAATATTCTGGTACAGTAAAATCATCAAGTTTATTATAAGTAAATTATGCTCTTCTGTATTTTTCATAACGCTACAGAAAAAAAATATTAGAAAAATAATCCATACTAATAAATGCGAAAGTAAGTCTATTTGTTACCTCTTCACGTCCAAACCACTGAACCGATTTTGCTGTAATTTGGCATGAAAATACATTGAGTCCCGGGAAAATGTATGGTTCCCGCGCGATAAACAAGGCGAAACAAAGTTGCTGGCGGCAGCAGCGGTTTGCATCACCATACAACGGTAACGGAGAATCACCATACTTGACGACCTCTGTGGCTCAGTGGATAGCACGTTGGTAGCTTAAGCCGGGGGTCGCGGGTTCGAGTCCCGCCGACGGAACAAAAAGTTTTCAAAGTTCCTGGGTCATGGATGTGTATTAAATATATTTATCACTAGCTGTCCCGGCAAATGTTGTTTTGCCATTTAAAGTATTTCAACTTCATCAGTCGATACAAAATCTTACCCCCTCTTTTGTCCCCTAAGAGGGGTGGGGGGGCGAATTTTATCAACTGATGTTAAGTTGGAAAACACAGTTAATAATATTATGAAGTAAGTCCAAGAAAAAAGTTTGATACAAAATCTGACCCCCTCTTTGGTCTCCTTAAAGGGGTGGGAGGGGGGATTTTTATACACCAGATGTTGAGTTAGAAGAAGAAAAATATATCTGCAAAAACCGTATGCAAATCGGATCAGTAGTTTTCGTGTTAAAAAAAAAGTTTGATACAAAATCTGACCCCTCTTTCGTCCCCTTAGAGGGGTGGGGGAAAATTTTTTATACACCAGATGTTAAGTTGGAAGAAGACAAATATATCTGCGAAAACCGCATTCAAATCGGACCAGTAGTTTTCGTGTGATAGTGGAACAAACATACAGACAGACAGACAGACAGACAGACAAATAACCCTCCTGGCAGTCGGGTAAAAACTAACCACATTTTTGGCTTCTATAGCGATCTAGTGACACCCCCCGCTTATTATTTTTTGAACATCTTTAATGTACAGAATTCACATTTCTACAGTTTGTATACAGTATAGATATAATAAAAATCTTAAATATTATATGTATAGTATAAAAGATGTATAAAAGTATTAAATATATTTCCGTTGTCTGGTACACGTAGGCCGTAACACAAGTCCTTCAGGTGCCAGATTGGCGTGGTGTGAAGCGTCGATAGATATTATTATTATTATTATTATACTTAAGAATTAAGATGCTTTTCAGCCCGGCCGCACATCTCCGAAATTTTTGATCAGAAACGAAATTATGACGTGTCAGATGACGTCGATCGATAGCAGTTAAAATGTTTCTGATCAGAAAATCGGATCGCGCTCTCTCTTACCTTTTGTACCTTACCTTACCTTAGCTGAGTGAGCTCGAACTCGCCGAAAGGAAATTTCGGGTAGTGGCGGTATGGCGGTCCGGCTGACGTTCAAATGTTTCTGATCGGAAATTCAGACAATGTGTGGCCGGCCTTAATCGACTGCCAAATGCCAAATGAAAATATGTTATTTCATTCACGTGCCTAATTGTATTAAAACACGTGCATGATTCTAAACTTATACCCTATATAATATAATATTATATTATTTAAACCTTAAATAATAATAATAATATAATATAATATTATATTATATTATTATTATATAATATAATATAATATTATATTATATTATTATTATTATTTAAGGTTTAAACCAAACATTAGCATACCCAATACCAAAACTTCAATCAGGCACAGAATTTATAATAGTACTGATTCAGGGAACTAGTAACATTTCATTTTAATACGAAGAAGCACTTTTTAGGGTTTCGTACCCAAAGGGTAAAAACGGGACCCTATTACCACAGCGATGTCTGTCCGTCTGTCCGTCTGTCTGTCTGTATGTCTTGAGGCTGTAACTCAAGAACCGCTATAGCTAGAGTTCTGAAATTTTCACAGATTGTGTATTTCCGGTGCCGCTACAACAACAAATACTAAAATAAAAATAATATTAATATTTAAGGGGGGCTCCCATACAACAAACGTAATTTTTTTGGCCTTTTTTGCTCGTAATCAATAATGATAAGAGGTAAGCACTTGAAACTTTCACGAAGGCCTTAAATATAATTGTACTTTAATAATTAATAATAATATTTAAATAAAATAAAAAATTAAATAGGGCTCCCATACAAAAAACACAATTTTTGGCCTATTTTTGCTCTATAACGGTACGGAACCCTTCGTGCGGGAGTCCGACTCGCACTTGGCCGATTATTTCTAAAATTTACGCAACGCAATCCTTCCCAACGTCCTTGGAAGGAGTAAGGACCTAGTTATCCTACGTGACGCAGCCTGACCTAGTTCTAGTATATTGATCTAGACTTTGGCGCCATAAAGTTCTGGATACGAGGGATGCACTGTTTTATGACAGATGCAATAACCATAAGAGCCAATTTCTGGTCTCTTCGAGTAATAAAGTATTTATTACTTTTCGAAGTTTCTTCGAAAAACTTTATTTAGCTACAAAGTACAGTTTTCGAAGAGTGAAGTTCCTAAAATTTTCTTTGATATATTCTTGCTCCACGACTTTTGGAGATAAATATGTTTTAAATACCATTCCTGCATGAATAGACCCAAGTCCCAACTTCTCTAAGCTAACAAACTTTCATTCTTTGATAACTCTGTTTCTACATCCTAAAACATGTTCTTCATAGTATTTAGCGATATTAACCCAGGTTTAATATCGTTCAATCTCTTTTGCGAGACAAGAAGAGCGAGAGAGATGACATTTTATATTCTATTAATCTAGGGGTGATTTTATTTCGGTTCTGCGCTAGTGGACGTTGCTAAATTCTAATCAGTCAGTAGTAATCAGCTAGAGTAGAACAAACATAATATATTATACGTTTACATTGCCAAATCTTCCTTATTGTAAAAAGTCGGCATAAGCTCTGTCTGGATAAAGCCAGACATACGGTTTCTGAGGTTTTTTAAAGGGGTTTGCCTCTTGACTAACGCTTTTCACTGGCCAACTTAAAAACATTAACCAACCAATAACACGATTTAGGGCCTGTTTCACCACTTTCTGATAAGGTGCCGAATAGGCTTTTCACAACTTTTTTGACAGATTATCCATACTTCATCTTTCAAGTTAAGTGGTGGATAGCCTATTCGTCACTTATCAGGAACTGGTGATACAAGCCCTTACTATAGATAAACTCCTGTCAAAAAATGTGAGAAACCGGGCTAAGGTAGCTCGTTTGGAGATTTGGCAACCTGTATAGCTTAATAACGATTTAAGATATTTTTTTTTTTATTATTATATTAGCCTATAGTGTCCCACTGCTGGGCAAAGGCCTCCCCCCGGATCTTCCACTGTTCTCTCTCCTGCGCCACCGATAGCCAGTCTGGCTGGTATGCCTCCAGCTCGTCGCGCCACCTTTTTCTAGGCCGGCCGCGGCAGCGGCGTCCATCTTCGGGTGCCCACACTGTTGAGACCCTTGCCCAGCGGTCGGGATGCATGCGGCTAACGTGACCCGCCCACTCCCACTTCAGCTTGGCCGCCTTGACACATACGTCCTTGATGCCCGTTTGGGAGCGCAGTATGGTGTTTCTTATTTTATCGAGAAGCTTTACTCCTAACATACTGCGCTCCATTGCTCTTTGGCATACCCCGAGTTGGGACCTTTGCGAATCGGTCAATGACCATGTTTGCGCACCGTAGGTTAGGACCGGCAGAATGCACATGTCGACGAGTCTTCGCTTCAGGGAGATTGGTAAATCCCCCTTCATCAGCGTCTTCATGGACCAGTAGCTCTTCCAGGCGTTCTCGATTCTGCGATCGACTTCCTTGCCTTGTCTATTTTCAAAAGAAACTGTCTGGCCCAAGTAGATGTACTCGTCGACATATTGCATTGCTTGCTGGTCTACCTCGACCCTACGCTTTGTGCTATTGGTCATTATTTTAGTTTTGGACCTATTCATAACTAGTCCCACCTCGAGGCTTGCCGTGCTCAGGTCTTGGAGCATTTTTTGCAGTTCTGAGGCTGTAGAAGCAAACAGGACAATGTCGTCAGCAAAACGAAGGTTGGTGAGCCTTTTTTTGCCAACTTCAATGCCCAGTGCCTCCCAAGGGCCATCCAATTTCCTGAAAACCTCTTCAAGCACACAGGTGAAAAGTTTGGGAGAGAGCGGGTCACCCTGCTTGACGCCTTTGAGTACTCGGAATTTAGGGCCGGTAGTGTTGAGTTTTATGTCAGCGGTGCTATTTTGATAAATTATTCTTAGAAGTTCTATATAAGTAAGATATACCTACCTAATAATAAAAAATGTAAGTGGAATATAATAATTGTTTTCAATAACGACAAAAACAATTGTAAAGACTAGGTCTTTGCCCTACCTTTTGTCATGGACAAGGAAGTGAAGCAGTAAAACATATTGTCCCATTCAGACATTTGGTTGGTGACAAACGACCGTTGGCCTATTTCATATTGTGTTCGAGCCGGTTCCACTGTTGGTAGGGACTGGATCGTGTTGAAAGGAATAATATACTAATATAATAAATGTGTCTGCCTGTCATTTCGCGTTCAAAGCGTTGATTTTGATAAAATTTGGAATGAAGTCCCTGGGAAGGGCATAAGATTTTTGTCACAAAAATTGCGACGCAACAAAGTTACCGGCTATAATATTATTATGAATGTGAAAGCGGTTGAACCCATTATATTTAAATAGATACGAGAGACAGGAACGGACATTGGATAGCTTGAAAATAACGGATCGTTTAGGATAGCAAAATATATAGCAATATAGCAAAGAAAATCTCTGTTCTATAAATCTGAAGATCATCGAGAACCATTAGCCAAGTTTAACCACGTGACCATTACAATACGGAATTGAATAAAACAGCATACCTTATGTTATTAATTATTACACTGCAGCGCCACGAACAGCGGAAACCGCAGTGACGATTAATTTTAGACTTCTCCGTAAATAGACTCAGTCTTCTATGTCCCTTACACTTCTAATAGCACCCTTATGATGACTATATAAGGGTCATATAAAGAAGCTCAGAGGTAAAACGGGATGGACGGACGGCGGTAAGAATGTTCAAAGGTGTTAACACCTCCTGGATGTCGTATTTTAAAACGATTGTAAAATATGATTTACATTCTTACGAAAGATACTGAGTCCGAGTTTTCGTTTTAATTTTGAAAGTCTAAAAAATAGCTAAAAGTTACTATATATGTATCAAGTTTCTAAAATACATTTTTATACTAGATGTACTACTTATAAAGTATATTGATTTTTAACATTTAAAATTAGAACAAAAACAAAATAATTAACAGTTGTTTATAATAACAAGTCGACATGTTTGTCGCGTAACTTCCAAAGTCTTTCCTTCATTTTTCCTCACCTTAAACCACTTAACCTAAATACTGAAGACAATTCGCCAACAAAATCACATTTTATAACACAATAATTTATTTCGTACGTCACTGTTACAAGGACTTTATGAATTTTAACTCTGTTTTCTATTCTTATGTAATTTTTGCTATGGTGAAACATTTTTTCTCGCAGGTATTTTGATGGAATTTTCATTTAACTTGTGATTTGTGTATATTTTAATGGGTTGTTAAGATAATATTTATTATTTTTTTCACTTTAATATCTAATTATTAATTATTATTAACATGTTGTCCACATAAAACAAAACTCTTTCAGAAATATTAACGCTATCTTCATAAATATAAAAATGTATTTTCAAATGTGTTAGTCGCACTAAAACTCGAAAACGGCTGAACGGATTGTTTGACGGCTGATTTTAGTCTTAAAATATTCATAGAAGTCCAGGGAAGGTTTTAAAGAGACATGAAGTTCACCGAGACAGCTAGTTTTGGATAAAAATGTCATTATAGATGTGTGCCTTAAGCCTTTCTTAAACCTCGTCACGCTTAAATCGCCAGCAAATTTTGATGAAATTCGGAACGAAAATAATTTTTACTTTTTAAGCATATGAGTACAAAAATGCTTCATTTTCCGGAAAATGGTACAATAAACGCACTAAAACCGCGAGTAAGCGAATTCTTGCACCAAGTTGAAGGCGACATGTAAGACATAACTTCGGTTTCTGTTACGTTTAACACAGTCAGAAGTTTACACTTTGAACACAACTTGTACATGTCGCAGTCATCTAGTTCAATCTGCGATTCGATTGAATGACTAGCGCATTCATTGAATGCCACCATTCAATTGAATGACTCGGATGAACGTCGATTGAACGATCTTCACTCAACGTCTAACTAGTTAGCGATTTGTAATATAGCCCTTTGAAGATAGCGGGCATGAAATCAGTCAAGTAATTGAACGTATTTCACTTTTTTCCCACTGCGGCGCTAGTTGTCACTAAAACAAATATGGCGTCAAACAGCTCGCACAGCTGATAGCCCTGTGTTGATATTTTGTCGATTACTTTTTACTTTAAAGTGCTTTATTTGTAAAATAATATGACAGCGGAGATTAACCTATTACTATCTCGTCATCGTCAACGGCTACTTATATATAATTAATGACTTTTATGAAGATCCCATTTAACGACTTCCCTATATTATGACGTTTAGTCAAAACGTTAAACGTCACAGTCAACGTCTTGACGAATAATTGTCCTTTAGTCATTCAATTAAATGGTGTCATTCAATGAATACGCTAGTCATTCAATCGAATCGCAGATTAAACCAGATGACTGCGACATACATAAGTTGACAAACTGAGATACCATGTCCAACTTGGGAGTGTTTATCATAGCTCAACTATTGCGGTAACTGCAGTTGTATCATGCACAATCTAGGTAATGGAATTTGGAATGTGATTGGCTGTGTTTTGTCTAGCTATGACTGTTGCACTTTCAAACAATAACATAATATTATATTGTAATATGACAGTTTCTAATTAGAGAAAGATCTGATCAGACACATTATAATATCTTGGCCTGATTTATATGCGTTCGCGCGAATGAGCGGTTTGACCGCTTCACCGCGAAGTCACAAGCAATTGTATGTAAATATTAAATAGCGACGTGGTCGCGACTCGCGCTAATAGGAATAATTAATCGTAACATAGTACAGTTGAGAGATTACATAGCAGACCCACATGCTGCAGCAGGGGTTCCCAAACTGTGCGCCGCGGCGCCCTGGCGCGCCGTGGAAAGGCCAGAGGGGCGCCGTGAGTCGATCCTCTATCATTATCCAAAACCACAAATATGAAATATGTATTATAAAACGAAATTATTATATTAATTACGTAAATCAGGCAGATGGTTAAATATTTGTTTATTACTATTTACCTGCTTAACCTCATTATAGTCATTAACGGTATTTATACAATGTATCTTTTTCCAATAGCTAGGACCTAGGCAGAGTAGGGCGCCGCGCCGCGCCGTGACAAAATATTTTACGTGTAACTGCGCTGCAGGCTGAAAAAGATTGGGAACCCCTGATTTATAGTATGCTAACTTTAGAGGGCAAAACAAAGCGCAAATAAAAATATTATGTTCATTTGGCTCTACTTTAACCACAGAATACATATTAGTACTTTAACATAATAAGTATTTTGCGTAACACCTATGTTGAATTTGATATAATTTTCACCAAATCGTAGGCTGCAACGTAACGATTTTAATTTCAGCAAGTCAATATTTAGCTTAGGATTTTCTCGGACTGAATAACAATTTTTTAATATTTTGTAACCACGTACTGTTAAGTAAATATCGTGCACGTGTGGTACAAGTTACAACGTACACGTTTTTAACCGACTTCAAAAAAAGGAGGTTATCAATTCGACGCGTATATGTATGTAATATTTCCAGAACTGCCCAGTATGTATGTATGTATGTATGTATGTATGTATGTATGTATGTTTTTAATTTTTATGTTTGTGCACGCATATCTCCAGAACCACAAGTCCGATTTAAGTGATTCATTTTTTATTGTACTAAGTATTTTTCAACTTATGGAATAAAGCAAGTTTCATCAAAATCGGTTCAGTAGTTTTGGAGATAGGAAGTTTTAATTCTCTATTACGTACAATTTTGAAGTCGGTTTTATCTTTTTAAAATACAGTTATATTATAAGCTAGCCCGACTCCCGACTCCCGAGCCTTGGAAAAAGTCTGTATGGAAATATTTACTTTGGTTACGAAGTACTATTAGGTATATATTCTGTGCTTTGGTACAGAACCCTATCGCGTCTCCCTTCAGAATTTTGTAGCCTTCAAGTCCATCTGGGCGGCGAGGACCTCTTTTCTTAGACAGGCTGGGCGCAACAGTCATTAATAACGACTTATAGTACCAAAGTATGTGTTCAGTACACGTCAATGCTATTTGTTTAACATTTAATTTATTATTTAGTACTTGTTTTTACTTAAATATCGGTACTTCGTGTCTGTGTTTGAAGGTTTAGAGTAGATACTTGTTGACCTCAAAACCCAACTCCAAGTGTTTCTCAGCTGAATATACTTGATTTACGCTGAAGTGCGGTCCTTTCAGGATCTTTCCTGTTTACTAAATGTATTTTTTATTCATGCCTATATTTATTAAGCACATCTAACGGCCGCACTAAGAGATATTTAATGATGATTAAACTTCAATTTAATAAAGACTTTAACTGCTCATGTCACCTACATGAGCTGTTAATGACAGCTTATGTTAAAATCGATATTAAATAAAAGTTAAGTAATCATTAAATATCTCTAATTATAAAAATTATTATATTAACGTATTTAATTGGTCCATGACACTAACAATAAAAGTTCAAATACTGACGGAAATTTTAAAATATTAAAGTACTTATAGGCAACATTAAAATTTAAAATATTATCAGATATTTTAAATTTAGAAATATTTAGAGATATTTTAAATTCAGATATTTAGAAATGCCCGTAGATGAAACTCTTGAAGCTGATTAAAAAGGATGTCTTTGATAGATTTCTGGGCAGCTAGACAGGCAGAGTATTTTGAAGTCTCATGCAAAGCAGTGAATTTCCTTTTACCCTTTGCTACAATATACTGATGTGAGAGTTAGTTTTTATCGACTTGATGCCAAATCAGAATTAAGGTTATAATTGTCCAAAATTACTCCTTAGTCCTTACCTAACAAGCACACCCATCACAATATTAATATTAGAAATACATTTTCTTTTGGCACTTTTTGTGTTACCTTTTATTCAAATAAAAACCTTATTGTCTTCAACGGTGTCTTATTATTTTCTGGGGGGAGGGGGGGGGGGTTGGGTTATTAGTAAGGGGTTCGATGTCACCTGGAAATTTTAACAGGGATTCGTGGAGCCGAAAGTTTGAGAAACCCTGCTTTGGCTTGATAAGATAAGTATAGATAGAGACAAAAGTCGCATGTCTATAGAGTCTTGAATATAGAGACTAGCACTAGACTGTAGAGATACGTGTAGTATTTTACGCAATTAGTCATCTATTATCTTATTTATTGGTAATTACTAATTAATAATTATTGTCTCCGTATATAACTGTTTGTTATTGCTAATAATAGTATTCGCCATCGTTTTAATACAAATTCAATGTAGAACTGATCCTACGCGTTACCACAGCTTGTAACAAGGTCCACCAGCTGCATATCTCTTTTAGTTTAATAATCACTTGACCCGCATCGCGTCCAGTTCGTCACAATTACCTCTAATTGTTCGGATCGTCACGAGCGGCAGTGGACACGCGGTTACTACATTTTGTACTTATCATACATGAGTGTAATGCTGGCTTCTCACGGCGCGTCATATCACGAGCCGCGCCACGCAAAGCCGATTTGTACGAGCGAGCACGAGCCAATGCAGTCCCGAGTCCGTGCTACCCGTTCTCAAGGCGCGTAATATCACGAGCCGCTCGAGCCGCGCCTTTGAAGTTACCAACTTTAATCGGATCGGAATTCGGACGCGCCTGCTCGAGCCAGCCCGCGCCACCTCGGGCCACTACCTTCACACGGTGCGCGGCTCGAGCTGGCGCGGCGCGGCTCGTGATATTACGCGCCGTGAGAAACTAGCATAAGCATTATTAATTATGCATTATTATGCAAGTAGCTACCCGGAACTTTGCACCAAAATTCTATTATTTCGCCCGGATCGTCACGACACGTGGACACCACATTTTGTACTCGTCATACGTGAGCTCAAACGGTTTGAGTGTAATTTTGAAAATTATTCAAGTAGATTCCACGTACCCGGAACTTCATACCGAAATTATTTTGTGGAAACTGGAATCATAGTGCGGTATAGAAACTGTCATGAGTTCATGACGTGCTGGAATTAAAAATATCTACGTACATTATACATTATATATAAGACATAAGCCTGGTCACCCTACAAAAGATCTTGCGTGTTAAGTATTACATAGTATTACTGATATTATTAGTATAATCTAGCGTTATGGCTCGTAATATACGATTATTTATCAAACGATATAGGAGATATCTGTGTCATAAAGATGTTCAATAATGTAGTAGTTAGTTATAACACGCAATACATTCATAACGAGCGTATAATCCTTTGTTAGTACATAATTATGATAATTGTTATACTTAGTAATTATTTATCCCTAATACTTATTAGGAAAAGAACTCAATTATATTGTAACTTGTAATGTCTGAAAACTCTGAACCTAATTTCATAGTTAAATTGTTAAAATATTATTATAGTAGGTACGGGATAGGATTCCGTTTTAGGGTTCTGTAATCAACAAAACTTGGTTGACTACTGTACCCTAAAACGGAACCCTAACCAGCTGATTTTATGTACATTGGTAGGTTAATAGTTATTCAATTTAAGAGTAACCTTGTCCTACAAATAAAACAATCCATATTTTAGGACAATCAAGTCAAAGTATGAAATCCTTTCTATCTCTGTTAGCTACCACTTTCAAGGTTTTTCGAAAATAAAAATGTTGTTCGTCTTATCAAAACTCACAAAAAATTAGCTTGTTAGTAATCACAAAAAAAATTGTTCTAGGGCTCCCTGACCATTATAGGTGGACAAAACTGCAGCTTATGTCGTAGACAACTTTATCCCTAAACTGTACGGTTACCGTGTAAAAAGTTGAGATTATTACATTACCTGTCGCAATTAGCCGTTTTGAAAACGCCTGAAAAAAGTAATTTCCACAATCGCTCTTTTTATTTGTATAAGAAATGACACTTCCAAAGAATAAACATTAACATCAGCGTAATATTAAAAGAAAATATTTAGTGTTTGTTCAATTTAGGAATCCAGGTAAAACTAACACGACCTAAATCGAAATGTAACGCCAATATTACAGAATTATAGATATAAGATAACGCTGATGATAATGTGGTTATGGTGTTAATGTTATCGGAATATCATATTACAGGATATCATAATTCATAATATACATAATATTATTATGACTGTATGCTTAAACTTTAAGCTACTTCGACAAACGTCATGTTCAGTATCTTACTTAGTAAGTACTGGATTTATAAGCAACCGCGCGAACGCGCGTTTAAACCGCTACACCGCGACATCAAAATTCACAGAAATAGTACTTATATTAGAATTTCCTTTTTAAACGACTTCAAAAAAAGGAGGTTATCAATTCTACGCGTATGTATGTGATATTTCCAGAACTGCCCAGTTTTTGTATATTATAATATTGTTAATCTATAACAGCTTCTGAACAAATGTGCCAAATTTCAAAAGTGTATGTATGTATGTATTATATGTATGTTTTTATGTTTGTACACGCATATCTCCGGAACCACAAGTCCGATTTAGGTGATTCTTTTTAGGGTTCCGTAGCCAAAATGGCAAAAAAGGAACCCTTATAGATTCGTCATGTCTGTCTGTCTGTCTGTCTGTCTGTCTGTCTGTCTGTCTGTCTGTCCGTCCGTCCGTATGTCACAGCCACTTTTCTCCGAAACTATTAGACCGAAACTATTGAAACTTGGTAAGCAGATGTAGTCTGTAAACCGCATTAAGATTTTGATGCAAAAATGGAAAAAATATTAAAAATTTTAGGGGTCCCCATAGGTACAACTGAAACAAAAATTTTTTTTTTTCATCTAACCTATGCGTGTGGGGTATCTATGGATAGGTCTCCAAAAATCATATTGAGGTTTCTCATATCATTTTTTTTCTAACCTGAATAGTTTGCGAGAGAGACTCTTCCAAAGTGGAAAAATGTGTGTCCCCCCCCCCTCTAATTTCTAAAGTAGAGGCATGATAATTCTAAAAAAAAAATATATGATGTAGATTACTATAAAAACTACCAACGAAAATTGGTTTGAACGAGATCTAGCCAGTAGTTTTTTTTATACGTCATAAATAGTAAAGTACAACTGAAACAAAAAATTTTTTTTTCATCTAACCTATGCGTGTGGGGTATCTATGGATAGGTCTCCAAAAATCATATTGAGGTTTCTCATATCATTTTTTTTTAACCTGAATAGTTTGCGAGAGAGACTCTTCCAAAGTGGAAAAATGTGTGTCCCCCCCCCTCTAATTTCTAAAGTAGAGGCATGATAATTCTAAAAAAAAATATATGATGTAGATTACTAAAAAAACTACCAACGAAAATTGGTTTGAACGAGATCTAGCCAGTAGTTTTTTTTATACGTCATAAATAGTAAACCTTAATCTAAATTTCATTAAATCGACTGAAATATAAAAATAAATCAAAAATATTTTATTTTATTGTACCAGGTATTGTTCAACTTAGGAAATACTGCAAGTTTCATCAAAATCGGTTCAGTAGTTTTGGAGATACGGAGTTTTAATTCTCAATTACGTACAATTTTGAAGTCGGTTTTTTTTTTATTAATACAGTTATTAACCTCCATTATTAAGCCTTCGAACATATGGACGAATTTTCTGGGTATTATATACCTAATTTTAACAATGTTTTCTAATCATCTAAAGTCTAAACAAGTGATAGTATAGTAAATAAGGTTATTTTTACGCCAGCTATAAATATTGCTGTTAAATGACGCGTGGAAATCATTCAGAAGAACGCGAAAAGCGGTGCGCGTGAGTCGTGTTGTGAGAACAGTGAGAAGCACTCATTCAAACGAATTAAACGCGCGCGTGTGGACTGTCATGGTTATTTGATATTTTAATTGTATTTAATATTGAGTGTTATTGCTTACGTGTTGATGCTGTTATGTAAAAGACTTATGGTGTAATAATGGAATTATTAATATTAATAATGTAGTAAAAAGTGTGCAATTACGCGTCAATGATTTGTTTAGTTTTTGGATAAACACTAGGTAGGTATGAAAATTTAACAATGGTTACAAAAATGAAAAAAGGGGCCAAGTGCGAGTTGGACTCGCCCATGGAGGGTTCCGCAGCAGCAATAAGGTTTATTTTTATGAAATTAAAATATTTTTGATTTATTTTTATATTTCAGTCGATTTAATGAAATTTAGATTAAGGTTTACTATTTATGACGTATAAAAAAAACTACTGGCTAGATCTCGTTCAAACCAATTTTCGTTGGTAGTTTTTATAGTAATCTACATCACATATCTTTTTTAGAATTATCATGCCTCTACTTTAGAAATTAGAGGGGGGGGGATACACATTTTTCCACTTTGGAAGAGTCTCTATCGCAAACTATTCAGGCTAGAAAAAAATGATATGAGAAACCTCAATATGATTTTTGGAGACCTATCCATAGATACCCCACACGCATAGGTTAGATGAAAAAAAAATTTTTTTGTTTCAGTTGTACTTTACTATTTATGACGTATAAAAAAAACTACTGGCTAGATCTCGTTCAAACCAATTTTCGTTGGTAGTTTTTATAGTAATCTACATCATATATTTTTTTTTAGAATTATCATGCCTCTACTTTAGAAATTAGAGGGGGGGGACACACATTTTTCCACTTTGGAAGAGTCTCTCTCGCAAACTATTCAGGTTAGAAAAAAATGATATGAAAAACCTCAATATGATTTTTGGAGACCTATCCATAGATACCCCACACGCATAGGTTAGATGAAAAAAAAAATTTTTGTTTCAGTTGTACCTATGGGGACCCCTAAAATTTTTAATATTTTTTCCATTTTTGCATCAAAATCTTAATGCGGTTTACATACTACATCTGCTTACAAAGTTTCAATAGTATAGCTCTAATAGTTTCGGAGAAAAGTGGCTGTGACATACGGACGGACGGACAGACAGACAGACAGACAGACAGACAGACAGACAGACAGACAGACAGACAGACAGACAGACAGACAGACAGACAGACAGACAGACAGACAGACAGACATGACGAATCTATAAGGGTTCCTTTTTTGCCAGTTTGGCTACGAAACCCTAAAAAGCATTAGTTTTATTAGTATTTAAGTATATTATATTGCTCCTGAAAGAATTTTCATAGCATTTTTTTCGTAAGTCAGTAAGGATGGCGTTCGGAAGTACGTCATATTTTTATAATAATATTTTATTATTTTTTTAGGTAAGTACATCACTTTGCTGTAGGACGTGGGGTAATTTTCTATGGGCCGTAATCCGTCTTCTTTATGCTACTTTATTCTTAGTCATTGTTTAAACAAAATATTACGTTTCGTTTTTCATACATTAATCAAAAAGTTCTGCTTACGTGTAAATATAAACAAAAAGTTGTAACTCAACAAAATTAATATACCTAGCTTGGGGATTGTAATATTTAGACCGTACATTTCTAAGTTGTGAAGTAGTTGAAATTTATAATAATAATAATAATATAGACGAATCCCATAGCTTTGTTTACATTTGAATAATAAAAGTGAACATTTTTAAAAAGGTTTTATCATAAAATACTTATAATCAAATTTTAAAACACGTCTGGTATCCTTTAGTTGGAATACTCAATCAGCAGTAAGCATTTTATTTGTGAAAAGATTTTCGCCATTAACATTGAACTTATAAAACGTACGGCTATCTACCTCGGTTTTACGAGTTTTTCTTAAAAAATCTCTTATGAATTGAAAAAGATAAAATTTTACGTCCAAAGTTAGGACGTTAGGACGACTGTTTTCGTCAAAAATATGTTCGAAATTGCTTTTAAGTAAAACATAATTATGGTACTTAATTTTTGTAATTTCTACTATTCACACATATTTGAAAATAATAAAAAAAAATACAAATTATAATCTCACAAGTTGCAACTCACAATCTACAGGAACAGCAGATTATCTGTGAAACTGACACAATATACGAATTTATTCTCTAAAGTCAAACTGTCGCCTACGGCCTAGTCTTAAATAAATTTCCATTTGATCTTTCTTTACTCTACAAGACAGAATATAAGAAGTATCCGTTCATTCTCACAAAATTTATATTCTGAATGAAAGCCGCGATTGCACTCGAAAATTTTATCAAAATTGGTCCAATTTAACAGACTCTTAAAAATATTAGTACTTAGCAGCTAAAACAAATTTTCTTTACAGATATCGCAAAGAACCGGAGTCACTGATGTAAGTACACTGACAATGATTTGAGTCATCCCTGACTCAATTCTCCATGACTCACCGCAACAGCCTTCAAAGTAAACACGAAATCGCCAAACCACTGTTACTTGGATCATTGAGGTGTTCGCCATACATGGCTATTTCGCGCCATAATCAGCAAAGGACAAGATCCACCGTCCATACAATTTTGGGGTAATTTTAAAAGTGCCGGCCAACGAAAATAAACCCATTATTTAGATAGAACATAATCTAAGGAATATTTTTTATTATGACACCAAAGTTCTAAGTCAAGTTAATCAAAAGTTATTCAAGGTCAAACATTTTTTATATAACATAAGTAATAAATCTTATTTTATTAATTAAAAGCAATAAGTAATCGATCCCAACGTCCCTATCCGAGTCATAAAACAGTAAGATTGTCTGTCTATCTGGTATGTCTTTTCTGAAATTTGGTCTGCAGATATACTTTGGGACCCAGGAATGGATATAAAATACTTTTTAACCCGGAGAAATGTACGGTTCCCGCGCTATAAACGAATTTTGGCGCGACAGAGTTGCGGGCGTCAACTAGTAACAACAATATTAGGTATTGCTCACAGACTAATAAGGGGATACTACGTATGTATTGCTGAATTGTCAATTGTGACATTTTACCTTTTGCTGACGAATTGACGTCATCACGAGCAACATTTTTTTGTTGATTAGTCATGGTCCGAATGTCCTATTCTAGAAAAAAATACCTTTACCTGGCCGCACATTGTACGAGAGTTCTGATCAGAAACAGTTGAACGTCCGCACTGTCTCTTACATTTTGTACTGAGCCGAGTGAGCTCGAACTCGCCGGAAGTATATTTCGGATAATGTGCGGGATGGCGTGGCGGTCCGGCGGAATTCAACTGTTTCTGATCAGAATTCGGACAATGTGCGGCCGGGCTTATCCGAAATATCCTTCCGGCGAGTTTTAAGTTTAACTCACTTGGCTCAGTACAAAATGTAAGAGACAGCGCAGACGTTCAACTATGGATTTACAACTGTTTTTGATCAGAACTGTCGTACAATGTGCGGCCAGGCTAAGTCATCTCGGAAAGCTACCTGATAACTACAGAGTGTTCTTATTTATAGATGGTACAAAAACTTCACCATTTACCAAGAAAGGTAATTGTAGTTACCTACTATGTATCGTTCTGTAATTATTATTTGAGAACCACAAGACAGGTAGTAAATAAGGCCCAATTACAATAAATTATGTATTTACTTAAGTATAATTAATTTCATTAAACGCAAAAATTCGTGGGAGACTGAAGAACTATGTGTGGGCAATATCGTTCGCGCAGAAATTCATTGCCGTTAATTTTTCGTAAAAAAACTATCCTTTGTACTTTCTTTGAACGCAGATTATCTTTATAACAATTTTGAATATTATTACAATCACTTTAGCAGCTTAATCCTGAAAATGACGGACAGACACACTTCTGCATTGATAATTCTAGTGATGTGAGTAAAGTATAATGCACTCATTTGTGTTTAGTGGTTCTGGGTAGTAAGCTGACCCGGGCTGAAACAATGACGAGTTAACGAGTTTAATTGGTTGATTCACTGACATGCTCTGACAATTACAAACGTCTTAAATAGGAAACACCCACTATACGTCCTGAGTCCCGACTCCCGACCCTTTGTTCAGACACAATTTGTCATAATTTCTTCTATTGTATTAGACGTAGGATCTATCAGTAGAACAAAAAGAAGATTATCCTCTAACATTCAAAATGAGGTACAGACAGACTAGGTAGGGAACACTCTTTATTTTGGGGTCGTCATTAATGTCACTTCTAAAAAAGGTTCCGCCACTAAAAAGTTAGAGAACCGCTTTATTATGTATCAGGTTATATTATAATACATTATTTTCCCTTGCTTATATTATGTTACACAATGAATCATCCTGCCCACAGAAATAAATCAAGATAGAACGGCCACACGCGTGCGTTGCTAAGGTATCGCGCGTGTCAATTTTTGCTTTGCTTTTAGTTAGAACAAATAACTTACCCGTGGAAAGAAATACCTCCTTCAAACCGATTTACTTTCGTACTTCTGTTTTTAACAATTAGACACTGCACAATGAGGCATTTTTGCACAACCCCTCCGGTGTAATCAAGTCGAGACGTGCGCGCTGACCGAATAAACGTTCAACGAATTTTGCCCACTTGTGCAAGTTTGAAACACGCGTACTCCACCCGCTTAGCCGTTCTATCTTGATTTATTTCTGTGATCCTGCCTCACGAGCCTCAAGATAAGCTGTAAACTTGTAACGGCACTTAGTGCGGGTGCGAGGGTAATTATTCTTGCGAACAAAAGGAACAAATTAATACGCCTAGCGCCTATTGTCCGCGAAACCGTGATGAGCTCTTGTGTTTTACTACATACTCTTGAAGCGAATTGTGGGATATAACTCGAGTTGTGTCGTTTATTGTAGAGAATAATCATTAATGTAAAAGAAAACAAGTAAATCGAAAATGCGCGGTTTCTTCAGGCCTATCTAGTTAAATTGTTTTTCCTTACCTGAAACTCGCAAAATACAAAAATATGAAAAGGCGCCGAAAAACCTAATTCTTTATAATTTTCTAGTACCTACTTAACATAACCATAATTACTAATGCTAGGGCATTTTTTCTACTCCAATTTTTTGTCTACTCTAAAAAGATTACTAACTTCAAAGTTATAAGTTATATAATTATTTATAATTATGATTATATATAACAGAATGATGAACTGAACTAATGATGTTATATAAGTTATTAAGATATGTAATTATAATATTATATAGCTTTTAGCTCTACAAGACTACACTGCCATTTCACAAGACCTTAACTATTTCTTAATATCTTTATATAATATTGTAACCGCCAAAGTTTATAAGCCAAATTAATTATTTACAATTAATTAATTTTGGGGATAGCTGTTGTGACAAGCCGGCGCGGCGCGGCGGGGCGCCAAGTGGTGGGTATTACATCTAAACTGTCATTTAAATTCAGTTGCGGCGACCAATATACGATACAAAACAAGGTATTGTCGCCAGACTGCGCTAGTGGTGACCAAAAACTATTAACTATTATTTCATTTAATAGTATGTGAAATGGCATAATTATTATCTAAGCAGAGTTTTTCATACTTGATTGTTTTTTTTCTAATGGCATCGTATAATAATTAAAATATATTAATGAATGAGTTAATAATGTTATAAGTAAAAACAAACTGTAAACTTGTCGGTCAATTTGCTATTTCCGAATATTCATAAACTAGGTACTTTTATTACAATTGGCCAATAACAAATAAAGGCCAAGTGCGAGTCGGACTCGCGCACGAAGGGTTCCGTACCGTTATAGAGCGAAAATAGGGAAAAAATTATGTTTTTTGTATGGGAATTATTATTTATTTTATTTTAACTTTATTATTCATTATTAAAGTATATAATTGAGGATTTTTTGAAAATTTCGAGTGCCTATAATATGTTGCCACTATGGATTACGAGCCAAAAAGACCAAAAAATAACGTTTGATGTATGGGACCCTTAAATATTGATTTTATTTTGTTTTTAGTAGTTTTTGTTAAAGCGGCACCAGAAATACATTAATCTGTGAAAATTTCAGAAGTCTAGCTATAACGGTTCTTGAGTTGCAGCCTGGAGACAGACAGACAGACGGACTGACATCGAAGTCTCAGTAATAGAGTCCCGTTTTTACCCTTTGGGTACGGAACCCTAAAAAGGCTATCTGTTTATCAATATTTCTGTTTATGAATTATCTGTTTATCAATATAATATTTTATTACCCTATTTGTCCGGTAGGTACCTAAGCGCCCATCAGATCGTTTACAGTTAATAATGTAGATAAAAATTTCATAAAATTTTACAACACTAGGTATTCCGATAAAAAATATAGGAGAAAAATTCATGAATTTACGTTACACAAAGTTTTAACATAAAGTATCTAAATTATCATAGCAATATCTTTCTTAAAATGAAATTTGAGGTAACCCAAAAGTTTAGGTAGCAGATTATAAATTAGGATTTAGGGATTTCTAAAGATCTGGTACTTTATTGTGGAAAATGGATACTTAAACATAAATATAATGTCTTTTATACATTTTAAGAATATTTATGTACCTAGTTCACGTTATTCACGTAAGGTTGTGGTTTTCGAAGAGATGGTAATCCATACTTGGTACTACTAATATATAATATTCTGTGTCCATACGTTAACATTTTTAGCCCGGCCGCACATTGTCCGAATTCTGATCAGAAACAGTTGAATTCCGCCGGACCGCCACCCCGCACATTATCCGAAATATCCTTCCGGCGAGTTCTAGCTCACTCGGCTGAGTACAAAATGTAAGAGACAGCGCGGACGTTCAACTGTTTCTGATCAGAACTGTCGTACAATGTGCGGCCAGGATAAATCGGCCATACTAATAATATAAATGCAAAGTCGTGTTTATCTGTTATCCCTACACCTGTAAAATCATCATCAAAAGGGTTTTGTGGTTACTTACCACTGTTGATACTGGCCACATATTTGTTGAAATACCTTTTCCTATCAGTCATTCATCGCCCGCGCGCGGAACTAGTCCGCATGAAAGTTACCCGCATTTTATAATTTCATAGATGTTTTTCCTGTCACGCGGGAGACACGCGCGCGGCCGTGAGCATGTTGTCAACAGCATGCGGACGATCCGCGTGCGACAACACACATGACAGGAAAAGCGTATAACTGCCTTAAAATTAATTACTTCATTGTAATTAAATTTGACATAAGCCCCGTAAATTAACTGTCATCATCTTCAATCTTCATATTTTAATTGAAGTTTATGTCTCTGAGTACATTATCCGAATTTCTGATCAGAAAAATTCGGACGCAGTTCGTGGTGAGCTAAAATCTAAATGCCAATAACATCTGACAAAATCTCCATATTCGATTCTTACAAGCAGCTTTTGATTGTCTCTAGATCAAAGATACGAAAGTGTGTGTTCGCAGACGTCGTCTATCGTATCCACAAATAGTGCTGCCGATATAATGAGTGTCGCGGCCGGTCGCTTGCCAAAAATATTTGGCAATCCAGCTGATTTCCAGTCGTATTTCCATAAAAACGAGCATTTTTGTTTCACTCACCTCAGGTCAGAACGGTACCTTTTAATACTTACGCAAAATAAAAATAAATGCAACTAAGTGACAAATAAAATTAACCTTATGCTAAGCACTCACATACGGTTTTACTCGATCGAGCAATCACGTAGAGTAAAACCCACGGCTCGGGCTTTCGTCCACACATTCAGCGTTACTCGATAGTTTTACTCCAAATCGAGTAAAAATTATCGTGTGGACCGCAAAACTCACACGCTTGAGTATGGCTTGAGTAAAGCTCGACGGTTCGCGTCCAGTAAGTTCGAAGGACCTGTGAGTTTTGAGGTCCACACGGTAATTTTTACTCGATTTGGAGTAAAACTATCGAGTAAAACCGTAGAGGTTAAAACTATTTTACTACAATTTTTTACAACAAGAGTTGATAATATTATGAAGACGTACGTTTTTGGAAAAGCAACAGAACAATTTTTTGTCAAATTTGGCTCTGCACACAGAGCCTACATAGGTTACTTTTGATCCCGAAACAATATAATATCAATTATTATATCATATTTCAGAGAGATACTGTAATAATCACATGTACTTGTATTGTCACTTTTATAATCACATGTGCAGTAAGTATTTAAATAAGAGATTAGGTAAAATTATCAATTAAACAACATTAATATTTGGGTTAAATAATAATATAAATTAAAGTACTCGTAATTGTTGTTTGAAGCTATCATAATAAACAATACAATACTGTCTGTATACGTACACAATAGGTTACGAAACGAAGAAAGTTATGAAGGTGGAATGTGTAATCGTTCTCTCTCAGTGACCTATTAAACACAGAATGAGAAACATTTCAACCAATTTGCATACTGTATTTAAACTCACTGTGCAACGATGCGTAAAATATAGATAAAGCAATCTTAAAACTAAGGCCCGTATAAATAGTACTCAAGATGCATCTCGTTCAGGCTCTGTGATTGGTTGGCTGTCAAAATTTGGACCAATCACAGAGCCGAACCGCGTCTTGAGGCCGGGTCGCATCTTACGTACTGACTATTTATACGGGCCTAAATGTTGAGACACACTAGGCCGAAATTATGCCGGCGTAAATTCAATTGTCCGCAAACGTCAAACGCATACAAAATACGGACGGAACGTGACGGAATAGTGTGTCTGTCATCCCTCGCGTTCCGTCCGTATTTTGTATGCGTTTGAAACGCGGCGTAAACGTAAAACGCGGCGGAATTTACGCCGGCGTAACTTCGGCCTAGTGTGTTTCGACACTTATAAGCCACTAACTGCCGCACTCAGAGACGAAAATTCATTACCTGACTTAATTAAACTAAATTAAATTAAGATTTTGAGGTTAGCCACATTCATTATCTGTCAAACACTTCATTAAATTGAAGATTTCATTTTCCTGGCACACAAATTTTGATCATCTATTGAACAGCCCAGTGAAATAAAAATGCTTAGATAATAATGTGATTTTCCTGAACGTTATAAACCCACAAATACTGTTTTATAATATTAGTAGAGTACTCTCATAACTTACTATGTACACACAGCTAAAAAAAACAGAAATCAAACCATGACACTATATTTGGGAAGTAGGTTAAATTTAAACTTTAAGCATATTCCAACGTTGTAGGTTACAGAGTTGAAAATGTTATGTATCAAGAAAAGATGAAAGAATAGACCTCGAAAATGATTTTACAATTACATTATGTTACTTTACATAAATCATTATAATCAGCATCTAGAAATTTATGAGTGATTGATGAATTTCCAACTGTAATTACCTGCCTTTTCATAGAGAACTTCATAAGCTTTACATGCAAATATAATACCTCTACTGAATTAGATAATACGGTGGAGATATTCGCTAATTGTGTGTTACGTACCATGCATATTGATACGATGATTTTTTATAATAGAACCTTTTTATGGGCTCAAAGTATCTCCATACGAAATTTCTTCTAAATCGATTCAGCTGCATAATATTCAGAGGTTTGAGACACATTTGTAGTGAATCTGGTTTCGCAATAAGGCAGAAAAAAATTCTGCTTTATATTAAAGGAATATGGATGTATTTTACATAATAATTAATATTCTCTTAAATCACTCTATGTTATAAAAAGAACATTACCGTTGTAACTTGTAAAGTTCTTTTTTTTTTCACACTATAATGTTGTAGTGATTACAGTAAGGATTTTTTAAATTGGTTAATATTCTAACCTATAAGCGGTTATAATATAAAGCTGGCACACGGTAGCTCGCATCACTGGGTCCATTGTATAATCAGTACAATAAGGAGCAATTCATGCTAATCGAGTTTTATTATAAGTCGTTGACACGACGTAGGAGTGGTGCGTGTAGGAGTGCCATGCGAATTGTATCCTGTGACCTCACTATGTGATATATTATAATTAAAAAAAACCACGGGTTGAAAACAATATTTTTAAAAGAAATCAATGCACACATAAAATTTACAGGCAGAGTGGACCTGCGCAATATGGTCGCGTTATGTCGATCAAATAAAGTAGATTCCGCAAGCTGCATAGATGCGACAAGTGACAACAACAAAAAATAGAGTATAGGAACAATAAAAACTTCATTGCCACTTGCCAATATTCAACAATTGCCAGTACTTGTTCATCAAACAAAGACAAAAAATTCAGATTATGACTATGATATTTATGTAAAACATTTTATTTAGTAATTTACCGTAAGCTCAATGATACTAATCTGTGAGATATTGGCAAAAACTACTGATTATGAAATTTAACGGTCAGATTTCTTAGTAAGACTAGAAAGTAGGGGATCACCATATACAGATTAGGAGTACCACTAGAACTCCGATAGCGTGATCGAATCCACAATCAGTTTTACCTTTAAGTTCATAGGATAATGTTCTTTATCTCGTTGAAATAGAGGTCCTGTCGGCGGTAATATATCGTTGAATGGCCCGTAGCCCGTAATACGTTGTGCATTCTCTCTTGTAACAAATTAACGCAACTATTCATGTTAATCCATTGTGTAAATACATCACCAATGGTACACCATGCGTTAAGATTTAACACACACGATTTGCAACTTTAACAATGGAGTGTAGAGTTCAAAATCCCGTAACAGGATCGTAGAAAGTACATGTAGGGAAACTATAACGGATGCTCTTATAATTTTCCGAGATCATTAGTTTTTATGTAAAATACAAAAAGATCGTTTATGTTTAATGCGTAGAGTGAATAAACGGAAAAGAAAATCTTCGTTTCTACATTTCCTTTGTAAAATCCGTAATCCGTATAGCTCCGTATCCGTTCACTTGGGTGGTAATTGTCACCCGAGAGAATGATTCCTTCAGGAATGAAAAAGAAACACGGATACATTATATAAAGAAAAGTTGATAATTTTCATAATTTAACGAATGAAATGTGCCCTTTGTACCGGACTCTACAAAATGTAGGAGAATCTCTCGGTGACGAAAAATGAATGGTTATTATTTTTCATTTAATGGAAGTGGAAGTGAAAATTGAGGAGTTCCAAAACTGTTAGATCTGTTAATTTATAAATTTGTTCGGCACTTATATTTCATATTAAAGCGTTCAATTGCTTTACTGGTGAATTATGCAAAGTGAAAATGGCCAAAAAAATATTAATTTAACCCACATAAAATTATTATTTTACTTAAAGGTTTCTTCGAAAATAATTCCTATTTCAACGGCAAAAAAGTTCTGTGAGATGTAAGATAATTCTGAACGGTCTACATATAGCCTGAAAATGCCTGAAAGTAGATATATTCTGTATACTCCCACAAGCTTGTGCCTATACATACGTTTTAATATTATGGTTTTAATATTATATTCTTATTTCTTGCACGTGTCTGGTTGTATGTGATATTAAAATCTTAGACGTATTGCTGAAGAAAATTCAAGAAATAATTTAAGTGGTTATAACTGTCCATCTAAACTGCCCCGCTTATTAAGTCATTTAAGGCAGACTTATCTCAATACATATTTAATTTCCTTTAAAAAATTATATTAAGACTTTTCATGAAATGCAGGATAGTACACCTCAAAATCTGAACATTTTGTGTAACATTTTAGGGAAAAATTATCACGCCTATTGATTTGTGCAATAGTAATTTTTATTTAAGTATATGTAGAATGTAGATGTGTTATCATCAGTCAGTCAAAGTGTGACGACGCGAGCCCTCACAAAGCTCGACTTTGAGCTAGTATTATTATCATTATCATTGCTAGAATATTTGTGGCGGTCGAAACACCTAACAGGCTGCTTCATATGAATTGATATGCACGATCATCTTATAAGACGACAGGAATACTTATGTTCAATTGACATACCGACGGATTACATCACAAGGTCACTGGGACATCTGAACTCTACAATTGCTCCTGATGAGGATATCTCGTTTAAGACTATTTTAAGACTGCATTTTGACTGCACTGAGTGTAAATCTCTGAATACAATATCACGACTGAAAAGCTGTTTATTATTTGACGACCTCTGTGGCTCAGTGAATAGCTCAAGCCGGGGGTCGCGGATTCGAATCCCACCAGGAAACAAAAAGTTTTCAAAGTTCCCGGGTCATGGATGTCTATTGACTATTAAATATAATATGTAGGTGATTACCTATCAATAAAAATCTTAAATATATTATATGTATAGTAATATAAAAGTATTAATATACATAATATAATATATATTAATATTTCTGCTTTATCAGTTACCCGTAACACAAGTCTTTCAGGTACTTAGCACGGGCCACGGGGTCAGACTGACGTGGTGTAAAGCGTCCATAGATATTATAAGTAGATTTTTTTTAATTAATTACCGGGTGGCGGGTACTGACCATACCAGCCAAAACCGTTTCACTCTGGTTTTGGCTGGTAAGTGCCTGCTAATTAAAATATAATAATAAGGTGGTATTTAACTTAGATAAACTATCGAGCACGCACATTATTAAAGATAGAGTTACATTATAGATTTTCTTTCTTTTTATTAATTTTATTTTCATTTTATTAAATACTTGGTTTGAACATTTTGATTAACTATAAAACCAACTTGGTTATGGTTTTGACAATGTACAAAAATTAATGATGTCCAAAACCATTAGAAACACGCTTGCGCTACAGTTTATTGGCGTGGGCTTCAAGCCCATAAGTGGGCGTGGGATGCTCAAATAGAAGAATGCTACGAGAAAATAACAGTCCATTTCCTTAGGCTTAGGAGGATTTAAAAATAACAATATTTCATTCATTTTATTCAGTAAGCTCTAAACACACGTCATCTAAATATGAAACGAAACAACCGTATTTGTGAGAGAACATCTTTTAAAACGGAAACCAGCTGCTAAATTATTATTTAAATCTGCTGTTCAACGTTCAAACTTCTAAACGGTTGGACCGATTTGGGTCATACTCCTAAACTGAGAATAGTTAAGAATTAAGATTAATTGAAAAAATCATTATTTTTGACTGAATAGTGATGATCAACTAGATAATGTATTTTCAATTAATTCTATGGTCCAGATTGTTACAACTTATTTTAAAAGTATCTATTTACTTTGTTACAGATTTCAAGATGGCCGATTTGGACCTCGTGAACATAACAGAGGACATAGACGCACTAGTGCAACAGAGTGAGCTGTCCAAGTAAGTTTCAAGTATTGTACCAGCCTTGAACACTCCAAGGCACTGATTCCTGGCTTCAACTAGAAACTATCAGAATTAGTGCTTACCTTGGGTAGGAACCAATTAAGAATCCTTACTCAACAAACACTTATACACTAAACAGAATGGGTATTTGTAGCATAACGACTTGCAGATTCTGTAGGAGGATGAAACACCTATTCACCTTCTCCTCGACTGTCGTGTTCTACTACAGAGCAGGAACAGGCACCTTGGTCGCCACAAATACTCATTCACAGAGGAAATTCGTGGCGCCAACCATATCGTTCAATTTATGAGCAGTAATTGGTTGGGGATGATACTCTAGCTAGTGCGTAGTGCTTAGAAATAGAGTTAGGCTACAGCGACCTGCCTTCTTTAACAAAAAAAAAACTACCACCCACAAATAATTACATCAAAACGCTATTGAAATCACGACCTTTTATTTCATTTGCTAATGTTAAAAGTTCTTTAATTAAAGACAAAATATTATAAAAAACAAATAAAATATCATGTTTAAAAAAGTTCTTTAATATTTTCACTTAGTGTTTTATTCTCCACTAATGGTCTATAATTTAATTATCAACAAAGACAAAGCAACAAAAGCCTTCCGGACGATGTAAAAAAATGCCATAATAAAATTTTAAGAGGGTAAAAGGATTTAATAAAAAATAAAAGCCTCGAATTGAATTAACATTCTTAAAGCTGAGAAACATATTATGCGTACAATGGGTTTCCTGCACAGTTTCCTGTTATTTTTAAACATGGACTGGACCTTCAAAAGCCTAAAACCCTAATTGTTTCTAGACTTTCCTTTCAAACCTTTGTTTTGTCTTTAGCCTTCATAGTGTTCTCCAATTTCTGTAATTTAACGCTTATTCATACTTATTCGGCATGAAGAATTGAATTGTCCTTGACAGGAATTTATTTAGAACACGGTTCTGAATGTCAATTGTTATATTTATAACATTCTGTATAGGTAGTTAAATAAAAAAAATACCCTAATTATTTAAAACGGGCGTTATTTACAGTAAGTTAAGCTGTGTACTACTGACTGCATACCTATTGGCTTAAGATAACAAAATCAGGGTATTGTTGGAGTACTTAGTCTCGACAGATTTTTAACTAGACAAGTTAAAGTTGAACGATTTGAAATTAATTGGAATAATAAAAGTTTTTTTTTCCTATTTTTCGCTTTAAGTACCTGTCCAACTTTTTTAATAATAATATGATCTTTAAAATGTAATTTGCGTATCGTTATCAATCTTTTCATACTAAAAATCCTATAATATGTAACATTGTACGAAAAATCACCATTGATATCTACCTGTATCTACATACTTTCCCATGGCCGGGGGGGATACCTGTATCTACATACTTTACCATGTGCATTGTGCAAGGTTACATCCACATAATATGTCTCTGGCGATGTACCGGACATACTCAATTACGGATACGAATCATGACGCATCGCTAGCGCCGATATTACGGAAAAACGATACACAGGGATACTCAACCTTTGGCACGCAGGCAAAATGAGGCGATACTGTATTTTTTGCAGGCTGCGCTCGAAAGCTCTGTTCTCTCTGTTTATCTAGTTTGTAACAAAATAGTTTTGAATATTGGTAGAAATTTAGTATTGCCTATGAGTTACCTAATTATGACTTTAAATTCGAGCGCTTTTTTCACGATGCGTGATAATAATTCTCAGATTTCTCACCATGCGTTAAGCGTACCTACCTAATAAATTCTTAATTTTCATTGCATACTGTGAGGACATAATATATTATACTATTATTTTGTGTGGGACCGAAACAGAGTCGAACATCGAAACATACAAAATATTATCATAATCCATCAAGTTTACAATGTAATTTTGGAAAAAACAGCTAAATTCTAGATAATATCTGTATCCTCTGCAATAATACCCTGAGGGCTGAGTCCTTATCATATCAGTATTGGCTTACCAATTTTCCCATTACGGTAGATCACGTGAAAAGGTTGGCCACCCAGTCACCGTTAAGCAGGTAGGTCTGACCTGGTGATCGCGAGTTGAATATTTATGTCCCTACTTATATACTTGATGGCGTAGAACTAACACCTTCGGTAATTGCATAGGAATGTGTGTGTGATAACTGATAGTTGATACTAAGGGCCTGTTTCACCACTTCCTGATAAGTGTCAGATAGGCTATCTACAACTTAACTTGACAGATAGAGTATGGAGTTTCTGTCAAATAAGATGTGGATAGCCTATCCGGCACTTTATAAGGAAGTGGTGAACTTGCTTCAGTTGGATTGGTGTGGAGTTAACTTCTAAAATCTGTGGTGTGGAGTAAAACTACTGTATGTCTTCACTGTTTCAGGAAACCTTGACACTTAAATATTTTCGCATATTACTAAGTTTTCACCTTCTCTCCTTCCCAGGTTCTCTCCCGGTCTGCTGACTTTCGCGGCGGTGACGACCGGCGTGATAATGTCCGTCGGGCTCTTCGGCAACCTGCTGACCGTGGTAGCCCTTCTCAAGTGTCCCAAAGTGAGAAATGTAGCTGCTGCGTTTATTATAAGGTACTTTTAATTGTTTGAACTTTGAAGGTTTTGGACGGAGGGTAAAGGTAAAGAGCAAAGATACATTACTAATCCTACTTTCTTCTAATATTATAAATGTGAGAGTATATCTATCTATCTGTCTGTCTGTAACTTCTTTACACCTAAACCGTTGAACCAATTTTGCTGTTTGGCATGGATATACTTGTTGATTTGGATATGGTAAATGGTTGTTGACATGGATACATGGAGTACAAGGTTTAAGATAAACGAACTTTGGCGTAACGGAGTTTAGTTGCGGGCATCATCTAGTTATTATCTACATTGCTAATAATATAATTGGCGATTAGAAACTTGGCTACAACCGCTGACCGCACTAATTGGGCCTTCTGTCAATCGGCATCTCATCATTGTCTACACTCTACGTAACAATTGAGAATAGATTTATTACAATACATTGAGAAGCATTCGAGGAAGCTATTTTTGTTTGGATTTATGTGAAAGAATACCCAATTCTTACAAAATAATACACAAACTGCTGCACTCAGAGATATTTAATAATGAAGGGACATTTAACTATGATTAACCTTCATTTTAATGAAGCGTTTGACAGATAATTCATGAGGCTTATGTCAAAATGTTAAATTAATTACATTTAAGTAATAAAATATGTTCGACAAAGAGTGCGGCAGTAAGACAATATTTTCCAACGGCAATATTATGACTCAATACCTCAATATTAATACCACCGTTACCTTTCAGTTTATGCGTAGCTGACTTCCTGTTCTGCGCCATGGTGCTCCCATTCGCCATATCCGGCTTCTGGACCCGAACCTGGCCCCATGGGGACGTGCTGTGCAAGCTGGTCCCATTCCTGAGATATGGCAACGTTGGAGTCTCGCTGTTGAGCATAGCGCTTATCACTTTGAACAGGTTAGTTCGTTATTTCTTGCTTCTGGACATGCTGTTCACACCGGTACCCTTACTGAGATATAGCAACGTTGTTGGAGTGTCACTATTGAGCATAGCGCTTATCACTTTGAGCAGGTCAGTTCTTCTGGTATTTTTTACATCAGGTAGCATTTACGAGTACTTCAGGAAATTCTATGGAAACTGGTATTCTTTTTGAGATATATACGATAAACATCGGAGTCTCGCATTGAGCACAGCGCTCAACGCAGACAGTGATTTGAACAGGTCAGTTCTTATGGTAGATCTTGCTTCTGCCTCTGTTTTCTTTGGGGATGTGATGTTGCAAGCTGGTCCCATTCCTGAGATATGCAACGTTAGAGTGTCGTTGTTGAGCTTATAATCGCTTATCATTTTAAACAGGTTAGTTCTTAGAGTACTTCTGACTTCTGAAACGTCGTAGGTACTATGGTAAAATGGTGGGTAAATTGATTTTTTAAGATACGGCTACGTTGGAGTGTATCTGTGGAGCATAGCGCTCATCACTTTGAACATAATATTGTCAGTTCTTATGGAAAGTCTTGCTTTTGGAGCCATCTGTAGAGTCATGCTATGAAACTGGCACTTTTTCTGAGATACGGAGCGCGCTTTGCAAACTATAAGTCTAACTCGAGCGAGACTCGTTTTAGTATAACTAAAACGAGTCTCGCTGATAATTCCTTCAAACAAGTCAGTTCTTATAGTACTTCTAGCTAAATGACCCGTATTCTATAATAATCTATGGGGATGTACTGTGCAAACTGGTCCCTTTACTTCAAACAAAGCACTTATTAAGTCATCAGCTTCAACAGTTTTCCAAGATATCTTATTATTATTGTAACAGGGTGACAAGACTTGGCTCTTTTTTAACGCGATCATCGGAGCTAGACAAATCTAGAAATAGTTCTGAGTGACAAAGCTGCAAATGTTTATGTAGACGGTATCACAAAATATATAATAGTACGACAGTATATAACATTTTGACATTAGTATCAGTTGTATATAAATATTTTATGTGAACCAGAAAAATACCTACAAAATATTGATAAATACAAACGATCGTACTAAATCTCTCTCAATTCGACATTATCTGTCTACGAGGGAGTTTCTCTCCGATTTTCTTTCATCGGGGTCCTAAAATTTTACGAGCTAATAACCGATTCCGATGAATTCGTCGAACAGTAATTGACACAGGAAATCATGTTTTTAAAAGAATTTTCAAATATTTACTTGAAAAAGTCGATGTAATTATAAGTTGACAAGTTCTTTTTCCGACAATAATTGTACTTTAAAATATAATATAAGTACTTAAGTAATAAGTATACATGATTGTCGGAAAGAAACTTGTAAAAAAACTTTGCATGGCACGTGTAGGATATAAAAAGTTATATTATACAGCGAAAATGTCAATCCTAAATAATTTGTTTATCTCCTAACTCGATAGTAACGTACTGGGAACAGCTGTGTCGTGTCCGAAATAGATATACAGAACGTCTAGAGGTGTAAGTGGCCAAGTCTATGTATGAAATGAAAAAACTAAATACAAGAATAATAATTAATTATTGATTGTCAACGTAATTTAAGGGCCCGGGTTACCCTCGAAATTTTCATACATTCTTAATACCAAAATCATTTTCTCATGCGAAAATATTTTAAACTTTATTATATTTTAAACTTTAAAAAATATTTTTTATTATTTAAATATTTTGTAGTAAATTTACTATTTATTTATATATTTTTTAGTGTTTTTATCTATTTTTTGGTGTTTAAATATTTAGTAGTAAATTTACTAAAAAATCTTTAAACACAAAATTTTTTTTTTAGTATTTAAATATTTTGTAAAAAAAAATTGTTCAGGACCCTAGGTAATTACTATTTTATGCTGAAAAATAACTCAAACATGTTAAATATTTTCGTATGAGAAAATGATTTTGGTATTAAGAATGTATGAAAATTTCGAGGGTAACCCGGGCCCTTAAGTATTTTGGACTCTCACGAAAATTTTAAATGTAACTTTATGCAATATTTCATTTGCGTATGTACCAAATTACCAATATATTGATTTTAAGTAAAAAAAACTGAAATGTGCCATACACATTAAATAAATTCTTAACTTAAAGTCTCGTCTAACAATAATCTACATAATTATTTGTAACTTATTCTACGTACTTAAATATTATTTAATTTTGTAGAGCTTTTCAACTAAGATGTAAGCTATACTGTAAACATTATACGTAGTAACTTGTGAAAATACTTTGCAGAATATCCGGATCAATAGGACTTGCCCCTTCGAATTAGTTTGTGCTACTCTTTGTCTTATTTCTTAAAATGAACGATGAACGTAGTTATATTGTTAAAAAATGAATAATGTCATACGTATGAATTATTATGATACAGGTATCTTGTTTGATTATAAATAATAATTATTAATTGTCATTCGCATCTAGTAAGTACATTTATGTTTATGTTATGTTTTATAATAAGTAATTTTATAATAACTAATTGTTAATATGGCAGTCTTGGCTATTGTCGCTACCGTGCGGCCTATTGGACGTGCCAGACATCGCATCAATATCGTCTTATTCGTCGCGAGTCGCGACTGATCTCAAAATATTACGGAATTCCGCACTCAAAACACGATACAATGCCATGACTCCTTTCTGTAGTTGAAGCGGAAACTTTTATAGTGGCGCGGGCGTGCCGCGCTTTTTTTAACCGACTTCAAAAAAAGGAGGTTATCAATTCGATGCGTACGTATGTAATATTTCCAGAACTGACCAGTTTTGTTTATGTTAATCTATAACAGCTTCTGAACAAATGTGCCAAATTTCAAAAGTGTATGTATGTACGTATGTATGTATGTATGTATTGTTTTATGTTTGTTCGCGCATATCTCTGAAACTGCAAGTCCGATTTAAGTGATTCTTTTTTTATTGTACTAGGTATTGTTCAACTTAGGGAATAGTGCAAGTTTCATCAAAATCGGTTCAGTAGTTTTGGAGATAGGGAGTTTTAATTCTCCATTACGTACAATTTTGAAGTCGGTTTTATCTTTTTAAAATACAGTTTTGGGTAGGTAAAAATGGCAAACTTGCGTCAGGAATCAGGACTTAAAGGGCGGCCACATACATCAGTTTTCTTGTTTCGATTTCCTGATCCATTTTCCGAAACCGGGCCTCCGAAGGGCGGCCACATACATCACTTTTCCTGATTCGGGAATCGTATCACGAAAAAAAAAACTGATCGAATGTGTGTGACATACAATTACTTTTACTGCGTTCGGAGGTCCGGTTTCGAAAAACGGATCAGGAAATCTAATCAGGAAAACTGATATATTATGTGCCCGATCGAACACTTGACCTGTCGAAAATTCGTAAGACGGATGAAGTGTAGACTGTAGTGAAGGGCAAAACCCTAGCCCTTGCCCTAGCCAAAATAGCCAATGCCCTAGGACGCTTTGTTTACACTTCTAATGGAATTCCCGGAGGGCAACCTGTTTACATTTTTTCTATGTAAGTATCCCTAATCTTATGCTGTAAGTGAAACATTGATTTACGTGTAGGTAATCGGTTTTTGGAAACCGGCTGCAAATATTATATTCGGGGATTCTAGGGGAATTAAACGATGGAGATTGGAGACCTTAGGAATCGCGCATTTTACTATCTAAATATCCTACAATAGTGAGAACTTTAATCCCTCTCAAAAAGCTCTGATTTTTGAAGAATCAAAGAATCTATTTTTGGTAGATGTTTTTACAATATATAAAATATCTTGGACTTTTTCAACCCTAATCGCCAATAATCTAGATAATGAGCAATTTGGTATAAGGCTTAGCTTACAGGTGATTCAGAGCAATTTCTACAAGTGACGTATAATATTAATTTATGTTGTAAAAATGTAAATGGCCTACGTGCTGATCATACTAATGCCACAGTATAAACGACATACAGTGCACCATCGTCACAATATATATTTTTTTTTGTCTGTGAAATGTTTATTGTAATGTGGTGTAATGTGTATGTACCGAATAAACGTTTATTATTAATAATATACCGCCCGAAGCGGGGGCACGTAATAATTATGTGTGTTACGTGATTTCAGATAACTTAAAGTGGCAAAATGCAGTATACCTACGTCGAAACTTTCCCTAAGTAACAAATTATTATAAAGAGGATGTTTTGTTTGCATCGAATAGGCTCTGTTCTAATACTGCTGGGACGATTTTGGTAAAATTTTGCATAGAGATATAGTAGACCACGGGAAAAGACATATTACGATCATTTTTATCGCGGGAAAATGAACGAGTGCTGGTTAAGCTAGATACTGTTTTTAGCGGGCAGAGCCGCACGCAACTTTTTGTGATACAGCTTTATTCCTTGTTCGATTCAGTCCGTTTCATATTATGATGCAGCAAAACAGTTTTCTCATACATTCAAACTAACATGAGATAGGAAGCAAGCTTGATTGACATTAACGTTACATTAGACTAGAATCGCGATGGTGTCTGTATGGATCTCGATCAAGGACACGACTGAGTTGCCCTACTATAATATTCTACGTATACTGTGATAATACTGTGGTGAGCCGCCAGCTATCTGGGTCAAGGAGGAGTAATGAATCTTCTATTCATGCCGGAGACAATAAAAGGTAATGCCTCATGTAACCTACATTTATCAATCGTCATAATTGCAATTTGAAAGCCTGAAACCTGAAACGTGGAGCCTTAGGCCGGTATAAATAGTTGGCTCTTACTACTAAGAGCTCGCTTAAAATGTGTTTTAAGCTGCTATCCTTATTAATAAACCTCACTTGAGTACAGCTTTTAAGTGCCTTGATCAAGTGAGTGGGCAACGTATTAATAAACCAAATCTTGCACTCAACTGTACTGTCAAACTGTCGCTTGAGCGGGCAACGTATTAATAAATGAAATCTTGCACTCAAGTGTGCTATCAAACTGTTGCTTGAGTGGCTAATTCTTGAGTGTGGTCAGACCTTGACTTAAGCGCGCTCAGGGATACCAATTTAGGGATTTTTCCCACAATTAGGAGAAAAATACGATCTTAGGCATACCATCATAGGGATTTTTCCCACAATTAGAAGAAAAAAAACTAATTTCAAGAGTATTTTCTGGGATATGGAATGCTTATTTTTAAATACAAAATTAATATAACAAGCTGTTATGTACCTAATATATATTTAAAACGAATTTACAGTGTTTAATAAGTAAGGTAAGGGTAGTCATCACATTACCTACATTATTCTATTGTGTACTACCTAAATTAATCTATTAAAAGTAAGTACCCATATAAATTGCATTATCAAGCTAATATAAGTAAATTATACTATAATGAATCTGTATCTATATATTATATAAAACTCAAAGGTGACTGACTCACATGGTGATCTATCAACGCACAGCCCAAACCACTGGACGGATCGGGCTGAAATTTGGCATGCAGGTAGATGTTATGACATAGGCATCCGCTAAGAAAGGATTTTGATAAATTCTCACCCCAAGGGGTTCAAATAGGGGATGAAAGTTTGTATATAATAATACTTCTTAATGCGAGCGAAGCCGCGGGCAAAAGTTCGTCTCGAATAAACCGTAAGTACTCTGCAGATCATTTCGCCATACCATAAAGGCTTATGTAGGTACTGAAATTAATTAATAACCAAATATACTTACTTTATTGTGCAAAAAATACAATAAAACTTAGTTAAATATTGACAACAATAATTAGGTATTGATAGTTGTTTCTAACTATTATAGTCAAAAAGACACAATTGGGATGGATTTTATTAGGTAAAATCAAGAACGTTGGAATAATCAATAGGTTCTTTAATCTTTTCAAACACCGCAGGTAGTATAAGGTAGGGATTATAAAAAACAAAATAATCTTTTACCTTTATTTTTATTTATTTTTAACTTTTAGCGTAATATTATGTTTCATCAGTTACATTATAAACTCTTCGCCACAGAAACAAAACAAAATATTTAAAGTAATATCTTCTAATAGAAAATGAAAATTGTTATTGAAATTTTTAATATAATATAAAGTATACACTGTGTCTGTGTTATCAAGTTCTAAAGTAAAGAAAAAAGGTAAACTTTAAACTTCAATTGTTAATTAAGTTGGATCTAGAAGGTCCAAAAAAAATATCCTCACGGAGCCCAAAACGTTTCCATCGAATGCAAATAACCGTGGAAATTGGTTTGTGCGTTCTGGAGTTATAACGTCAGGAAGGAAAATCCGACTTATTTTTATATATTAGATAAGGTAAATAAAAGACTGTGTCAAATATTTTCTTGTTACCAGTAGAAAGTTGTACATATTTAGGAAATTAATCCTTCGATTGCGGATTGTTGGAAATCTATTGTTATTCTATTGTTGTTGCGGTCACCGCTGTCCTTATGGGGCTAATGGGTTTAAATGTAAAAAGGCTAATAAAGTTTTTTTATACAGAACAATTTCATAGCTTATATTTTTAAACTTAAGTAGGTACTTGAAAATGTATAATAAGATATTGTATTTTTTCAAACATAATAATATATCTTATTATACATTTTCTTTATTGCTGTTGCAAATTTTCAAATAAATTCAATTCAAGATAATACTTCCAATTTCGTGCTGCCAATTTATGATTGTCTGTATCTGTTTAAAATATTTTGAATTGGAAGTCTGATGTATATTCTTTCAGTACTCTCTTATATTTTTCTATGATATATTCTTGCACATCGACGGCCTTGTAAGGCGGGTACAGTTCTGTACACAGATTAAAGTATATGTTCTGTATTTTAATTTGAATGTCTTCAAGAAAGCATCAATGTGTGTTAACTTATTAGTAGTCACTGTTGGACAAATTTCCACATGTTGGCCTGAAACAAAGTATAGGGTTAACAAATAACATCCCTTTGATTAATTTATAAAGTATGTAAATGAAGAAACACAAAACATTACTACACAGCTTTCGGTAAAGTTATAAATAACTTATATTCCAACGAAAAAGCTTAAAGACTTTGTTAGATTTTACAATTTTAACAATATTCTTCTTCTTTCGAAATAACCTAGAAATAAACATATACTTGACACTTGACAGTGACAGCAGTCAGCTGTTGACGTCAACGCGTTCCGTTTGACCGAACGTGTTTTATAAAATATGATATAGAGTTGTGTTTTTTCATTTAATTTTAACGAAAATGAGTTAGGTTAATACAAAAATTTCAAGGTTAATTACTTTTAGTAAGTTGTGTTATAAATATGTGAGAAAATAAAGATAATATCGTACTATTTTATTTTATTAACTAGCTGTTGCCCGCGACTTCGTCCGCGTTAGTATAGTAGATCACGTCCCAAGTATTATTTTTCAAAAATATTCAATGTACAGAATTGACTTTCTTACGATTTTATTACAATATGTATAGATGACTTAGTTTGTTCCTACAAAGGATAATTAAGACGCAATACAAACTCCACGATACCTTTTAATTATGAACAAAAGTTTCATGAGGAATAAGGGGGGGGGGTTTGGGGGGGCGCAGCCCCCCCAAAACAAACGACACTGGAAAACCGTATGTGTAGTTTAGTTTTTAACTTTGTTCTTAAAAAAGATGTATAACGCCGCAACACCGCTTTGTTTGAAGCAAAATTTGGGGAGGTGGGGGGGGGGGGGGTTTGGGGGGGCAATGCCCCCCCCCCCAAGAAAAGACCGATGCCAAAGCTCCCAGCATGTTAATCAAACGACACTCGAAATTTGTATAGAAAAGATAGACAAAAGCTCATAGCATGGCAAGGAGTGAAGATAGATACAAAGTGTGAAGGAGAAATTTGTAGGAAATTTTATGGGCTTTCATTACGTACCGGACATTTTTTCTCTACAACGCACCGTTTTAGCGATATGAGCAAAAAAATAAAAATATTGAAACTTGAGCCCCTCCCCCCGCCCTAGGTGATATCGTCATAATATATAGCCTATGTGTTGACCCGACCTCTATATAACATTCGTGCAAAATTTGAAGTAAATCCATTCAGTACTTTCTGAGTTTATCCCGGACATACATACAGACAAACAGACAAACCGACAAACAGACAGACAAACAGACAAAAATTCTAAAAACTATATTTTTGGCTTCCATATCGATTGTAGATCACGTCCCAAGTATTATTTTTCAAAAATATTCAATGTACAGAATTGACTTTCCTACGATTTTATTATATGTATAGATTTGTTCCTACATACAAACTCCACGATACCTTTTAATTATGAACAAAAGTTTCATGAGGAATAAGGGGGGGGGGGGGTTTGGGGGGGCGCAGCCTCCCCAAAACAAACGATACTGGAAAACCGTATATTGTGTAGTTTAGTTTTTAACTTTGTTCTTTAAAAAGATGTATAACGCCGCAACACCGCTTTGTTTGAAGCAAAATTTGGGGAGGTGGGGGGGGGGGTTTGGGGGGGCGAAGCCCCCCCCTCCCAAGAAAAGACCGATGCCAAAGCTCCCAGCATGTTAATTAAACGACACTCGAAATTTGTATAGAAAAGATAGACAAAAGCTCATAGCATGGCAATTAGTGAAGATAGATACAAAGTGTGAAGGAGAAATTTGTAGGAAATTTTATGGGCTTTCATTACGTACCGGACATTTTTTCTCTACAACGCACCGTTTTAGCGATATGAGCAAAAAACTAAAAATATTGAAACTTGAGCCCCTCCCCCCGCCCTAGGTGATATCGTCATAATATATAGCCTATGTGTTGACCCGACCTCTATATAACATTCGTGCAAAATTTGAAGTAAATCCATTCAGTACTTTCTGAGTTTATCCCGGACATACATACAGACAAACAGACAAACCGACAAACAGACAAACAGACAAAAATTCTAAAAACTATATTTTTGGCTTCCATATCGATTGTAGATCACGTCCCAAGTATTATTTTTCAAAAATATTCAATGTACAGAATTGACTTTCCTACGATTTTATTATATGTATAGATAAAATCGATTTTTAATCGTATAAACGAAACGTAATTTGTATGTGTAGAATAGGCTTACAATAATTATTTCATATTTAGTTGCTGATTTGGATTGTTAGTTGCTGATTTGGGGTGAGTGAGATATTAATATCAACTGAAACGCTCCAGATATTAAACTATTAATTAGATAACATCCTAAGTTGCTGATCAGTGTTTGAGAGGATATCAACCAAATAGCGTCTTGAGATGAAATTTGAAAGCCAACTATTTATACGGGCCTTAATCAAGAGCGTGCGTGGCTTAGTAGAAAATGGGTGTCAAAAACTCTTGAATTAAAATCATTGATGAATGTAAAACTCGTAGGTCGATTCCGCTAAAATATACAGTAATTGTCCAACATAATCACGATACCCAAGGCCAGCCTAACTTCATGAAATGGATATTGAAAGACAGACAAACAGACTTACAACTACATAATATTTATGCAAAACGGTGATTCTTTAGGTATTCTATATAGTAATCCTAATAATATTATTATTATATTCCGTTTTTCCCTTTCGAGATACGCAGGATGCGTAAAAATAGAACGTCTACTATAAAGTTTTAGAAAAGTATACAACATTTGAATTTTGAAATCAAAAACAAAATATCCTTGGCATCTAACAACATAGTGATTTACAATGTTTTTAATTTACAGAGATAAGAGCTCGAATGGTTCGGTTTAAAAGTATTTTTCTGTTGCTTCCTCTACAGTTGAATGCACGGTCTGTCTTGAATAAGGAATTTACAATATTGCACTATTGCACCCCTAGTGGACAGCTTTTAAGATTTCAAACTTGAGATATTAATAACTGTGGTAAAATAAGAAGAGATATTGTAGTGTTGAATTTAAATTATATTTGGGTAATGTATCCCCATTCCCCCATATTATTAATAGATAAAAAGCGGCCAAGTGCGAGTTGAACTCACCCATGAAGGGTTGCGCAGCAGCAATAAGGTTTATTTTTATGAAATCAAAAAGTTTTTGATTTATTTTTATATTTCAGTCGATTTAATGAAATTTAGATTACGGTTTACCATTTATGACGTATAAAAAAAACTACTGGCTAGATCTCGTTCAAACCAATTTTCGTTGGTAGTTTTATAGTAATCTACATCATACATTTTTTTTAGAATTATCATGCCCCTACTTTAGAAATTAGAGACACAACATTAATTTACCACTTTGGAAGAGTCTCTCTCGCAAACTATTCAGGTTAGAAAAAAATGATAAGAGAAACCTCAATATGATTTTTGGAGACTTATCCATAGATACCCCACACGCATAGGTTAAATGAAAAAAAAAATTTTGTTTCAGTTGTACCTATGGGGACCCCTAAAATTTTTAATAATTTTTCCATTTTTGCATCAAAATCTTAATGCGGTTCACAGACTACTTACCAAGTTTCAATAGTATAGCTCTAATAGTTTCGCAGAAAAGAGGCTGTGACATACGGACGGACAGACAGACAGACAGACAGACATGACGAATCTATAAGGGTTCCGTTTTTTGCCATTTTGGCAACGGAACCCTAAAAATCACTCAGGTACATTCAGATGTAATAAGTTTTGTCCCTATCTACAATGAGCAGAATCGTTTGACAGACAAGAAATATGTCATATCTGTCTGGATGACACCCGTAACTCTGATACGCCAAAATTCGTTTGTCGCGCGGGAACCGTACATTTTCCTATGATATTTCCCGGGCCTCAAGTCTCAAGGAACCGCACACCAAGCAAAATCGATTAAGCGTTTTGGACGTGACGAGATAACAGTCAGATCACAGACAGACAGACACACTTTCGCATTTATAAAATTAGTATGGATTAGTATGGATTAGACTTGTATACATAGATTTTTTATATTAATAAGAGCGTAAGAAAATTATTGAGCTACAAAATATTAAGACCCATGTCCAGTGGCGGCGCAAGAAAATTTTGTGGGCAAAATATATTTTGCGAGGCCCCCTGATGGATGATGCAAGAAGACGGATTTTGTTGAAAGTTTTTTAGGGTTCCGTAGCCAAAATGGCAAAAAAGGAACCCTTATAGATTCGTCATGTCTGTCTGTCTGTCTGTCTGTCTGTCTGTCTGTCTGTCTGTCGGCCCGTCCGTCCGTCCGTCCGTCCGTCCGTCCGTATGTCACAGCCACTTTTCTCCGAAACTATTAGAGCTACACTATTGAAACTTGGTAAGTAGATGTAGTCTGTGAACCGCATTAAGATTTTGATGCAAAAATGGAAAAATTATTAAAAATTTTAGGGGTCCCCATAGGTACAACTGAAACAAAAAAAATTTTTTTTCATCTAACCAATGCGTGTGGGGTATCTATGGATAAGTCTCTAAAAATCATATTGAGGTTTCTCATATCATTTTTTTCTAACCTGAATAGTTTGCGAGAGAGACTCTTCCAAAGTGGTAAAATGTGTGCCCCCCCCCCCCCCCCTCTAATTTCTAAAGTATGATAATTCTAAAAAAAATATATGATGTAGATTACTATAAAAACTACCAACGAAAATTGGTTTGAACGAGATCTAGCCAGTAGTTTTTTTTATACGTCATAAATGGTAAGGGCCCGGGTTACCCTCGAAAATTTCATACATTCTTAATACCAAAATCATTTTCTCATACGAAAATATTTAACATGCTTGAGTTATTTTTCAGCTTAAGATAGTAATTACCTAGGGTCCTGAACAAATTTTTTTTACAAAATATTTAAATACTAAAAAAAAAATTTTTGTGTTTAAATATTTTTTAGTAAATTTACTACTAAATATTTAAACACCAAAAAATAGACAAAAACATTAAAAAATATATAAATAAATAGTAAATTTACTACAAAATATTTAAATAATAAAAAATATTTTTTAAAGTTTAAATATTTTGTAGTATGTTTACTATTTATTTATATATTTTTTAGTGTTTTTGTCTATTTTTCGGTGTTTAAATATTTAGTAGTAAATTTACAAAAAAATTTTTGAACACAAAAATTTTTTTTTTAGTATTTAAATATTTTGTAAAAAAAATTTGTTCAGGACCCTAGGTAATTACTATCTTAAGCTGAAAAATAACTCAAACATGTTAAATATTTTCGTATGAGAAAATGATTTTGGTATTAAGAATGTATGAAAATTTCGAGGGTAACCCGGGCCCTTCATTAAATCGACTGAAATATAAAAATAAATCAAAAACCTTTTAATTTCATAAAAATAAACCTCATTGCTGCTGCGGAACCCTTCATGGGCGAGTCCAACTCGCACTTGGCCGCTTTTTTTTATACTCTTAAATGCTAAAAAACGCGCCGTCCAAGGGGCGCGCCGCGCGAGGCCCCGCGAGGCTCCTAGGACCGCGAGGCCGTGGGCGGTCGCCCACACCCACGCCTTGCGCCGCCTATGCCCATGTCAAAGTTTATTAACCCACAAACAAAATTAACTAGGACCATTTTAGTTGATTAGTCCCAAATTATGAGAGTTCAAAAGTATGAAAATGTGTCAGTAACTCCATAGCCTTTCCCTAATTATATCCTACGTACATAAATCAACCTCTTCAAAAGTGCCAATTGAAGACATGTGTGGAAGAAGTCGGTAACTGCAATTTTACAACGAGCATTTACGCATTTTTTCCTATAACATTAATGAATACCGGAAATATAAAAGGGTGTACGTGCCAAAAACAAAATGTGGAGAAATTGTTGATCAAAATAGTAGTTCATCTTCGTTATAAATTTTATTTATTTTTTTAAGGGAAATACTTATATCACGAATCACGATAACATCTCTTTGTGTAGAAAAAACAAAGTATTTTACTTTTCAATTACTACAACAAAATTACATTTAAAATAACAATATATAGAAAACCCAAGTCCAATTCTAATAAGGCTCTAAGTGCCATACACTATGTTTTAAATAAAGATCTAAGTTCCAATGTTTGTTTCGGTAAATTGGCACTTAAGACATTTAAAGTTTTAGACACACAAAGACTAGTGACGTGATATTACATAAATAAATAACGAAAAACAACAAAGTTACCAAATTTTTGGGTCAAAATATTAAAATACCAAGTAAAAATAATGAAAGCAATAAAACTCTATTTAAAATAGCTTCATAACGCCATTTTCTTCCCGAACCGGTAACAACAACAGGTGCTATGTCCACCATTTTCATAACATTGACGGCACGCTTGCAGGGACTTAAACCCTTTTTTTAAAACAATGTGCTATGCGTCCCGCTCCTCCGCCTTTCTTAAAATATGTAAATACCAAGCCAAAAACTACGCTAGTCAATGCTTATTCTAGGTTATTGGCGATGGCACATAGAATACATTTCTGCAAAAAAATACGTTTCGAAAATTTTGGCACTTACACCCTTTTTTATTTCCGGTATTTGAACATACCTTGTAACTAACCTACTTCATTATCCGGCTAATATATTATCCTATACATAGAATCCACATTTTTTATCTATACTAATATTATAATTCTGAAGAATTTGTTTGTTTGTTTGTTTGAACGCGCTAATCTCAGGAACTACTGGTCCGATTTCAAAAATTCTTTCAGTAAAAAAAACGGGGAAAATTGTATGAAATTGCATATTATGATTGAAAAAGTAAAACCCAAATCAGATCAATTCAGTACTTTTATTATACACTTAACACTTTAGAAACTAATTACACTTGTCGGTTCGACGTTTAGAACAGCAATGAGCCTACCAATATGGCGACTATCCTATTTATACCTTTCCGAACTATAAACTAGAAACAATAAATCATAATATAACAGTTTTAGATCTACCTTATAAATATTTGATAAAATTATAAAATAATAATTTGATTTTATAATAATGAAACAATTATATAATAATATAATTGATTAAGGCTTGACATTTCATTTGACTTGACGAACAAACGGACATTTGAAAATTAAACCGAGTAAAATATAATCTTGATTGTTAAATAATTATTATTAAACATTACATTTTTTTCAATTATTATTAACAATTTCTAACATTCGGCCATCCTGAATCAATGCCTGGCCTCAGGCAGAAGAAAAAAAAAATGTTTATTTACTCTCATATTATACTATTTATGAGAAACTAACAATAATATTATAATAATATTTTATAATATAATATGCAAGTACACTAACATATGAAGAGATTGATTAGCTTAATCTAAATTTATACAATACAATATAATGTTTGCTTTATTTTCTTAGTTACTTTCATATTATACTATTAATTTAAGAGAAATTACTAACAATATAATATTCTATAATATAATATGTAAGCACACTAACATTTTAACAGATTAATCTAATCTAAATTTTACAATACATAATATACTTTTAATTTTATTTTCGGCCATCCTATTGTGATTATTGAATGGCCCCATTCAATTTAGATTAATATTACAATATTTATTTAACTTCACTTTAAATATTTAAATTAGCACTATATTATTTACTTGATAATTTCACTTCATTTTGTAGCTTGCTTCACACCGCACTCTCATTATTTAATTAGCACTTTATAATTTCACTTCACTTTGTGGTTCACTTAACTCTGAGCGATTTTTCTCATACACAAAACGCGCACTTTATTAAGAAATCACTAGAACAGGCTGCAGGCATAGCAATATAGCACACACTGGATGCAACGGCGTCGTAGGCCGCACCACCGCGTGCAAATACGGGGTGTAGCGGCATTGTAGGAGCTGGTGCAGGTGTAGCGTACACACACAGAGTGTACCGAAGTTGTAAGCCACATTACCGCGTACACGCACAAGGTGTACAAAACGTGAGCCACACTACCGCTTACACGCACAGGGTGTTTCGGCCTTGCAGCAATGGATGTAACGTACACGCGCAAGATGTACAAAACGTGAGCCACACTACCGCGTACACACACAGGGTGTTTCGGCCTTGCAGCAATTAATGTGAAGTACACACACAAGATGTACAAAATGTGAGCCACACTACCGCTTACACGCACAGGGTGTTTCGGCCTTGCAGCAATGGATGTAACGTACACGCGCAAGATGTACAAAACGTGAGCCACACTACCGCTTACACGCACAGGGTGTTTCGGCCTTGCAGCTGCAGGTGTAACGTACACACACAGGGTGTACTTTTGTTATGTTATCCGCAGACCGCAATATAATGCAATTGTAAATTTTACTTATATCTCGAGTCGCTTAAGACATGTAACAGTAATATAAATTCATTAAAACCATTTTAAAAAATAATCATAAAAATAATTTCGTTGTATAATATTTTGATTTATGTATAATGTATATATTTATGTATAATTAAAGTTTGTATAGTTAATGATATTGTATATATATATATATATATATATATATTTTTAAATATAAACATAGAGTAGTTTAATACATACATAATAAATTTATGTTCATGGTAAAGCATCATTCAGCACTTGAGTCATTTGAATCATCATTATCGGAGCTACTACCGATAGGTCCCAACCTTATCCACGGCTTCATTTTGTCCGCCGAGTACACGTTTTTATATTTTCTGCTCGAAAAACCGTCTATACTGCAGACTTCGTAACGATCGTTGCCTAGCACAGCAGAAACCTTGTAAGGTCCACTGTATGGGGGAACAAGTTTATTGCTATTACCGACGTTATTAACGTTTTTTAACACCATAACTAGGTCTCCTACTTTATACATGTGAGCAGCACAACGTTTTTTATCGAATCGGGCTTTCATCGCATTCTGTTCCTTACATATATGAGAAGCTACTTCTTCCCGAGTTGCTTGAATATTTTCATTTTGCTCTAAATTCATCGAAGTCTCATGCAGATGACTTTCTGCAATATTTACAGTCTGCTTACCGAAAACGATCTCAGCTGGGGTTTTGCCTATACCTTTATTAATAGTGTTGTTTAAACTCCATTGTACTTTGTTTAGTTCTCTGTCCCAATTGCGATCGTCTTCGGTAAAGTTAAGAGCAGTCAATGATCCAAGAATAGAACGGTTATAACGCTCGATTTGACCGTTTGCTCTAGGAGTTGCTACCGCGTTTTTGACGTGTTTTATTTGGTTTGATTCTATAAACCGTTTGAACTCTGCCGAGGTAAAGCTAGTGCCTCTATCAGAAACTACAACTCTAGGAGAGCCAAATAACCCTATGAATTCCTGTAAGACCTGAATCGAAGTTTTACTTTTAGTATTCCGAACAGCCCGTAACACAATAAACTTTGTAAACGCATCGATTATTCCTAATATGTAAGTATTTCCGTTCTTACTGCGGACAAAAGGACCTACATGATCTATATGTACACACTCGAAAGGCGTTGTAGGTTTGGGTATGGGATGCAACATACCTTGCTTCTTTCCAGAGGGTTCTTTCGCGTAGGCACATTGAATACATGATCGTACGTATTTTTTGACAAAACGTGTCATACCTGAAAACCAGTAATCTCTCCGCATTTTGTCTAGGGTCTTTTCAAAGGAAAAATGACCACTTTCATCATGGCACAAAAGACAAACCTTCCACCTAGCATCATGTGGCACTGCCCATTTCAACGTATCCCTAACTTTTCTATATATTTTACCATCTTTTAAACAATAATTGTTCATAATATCCTTTGCTTCTGCACAATTTTTATCAAGTACACATTTAATGAGTTTTAATTTGGGATCAGCTAATTGTATAGAAAGTAAAGTCTGGGCATCTAAATTTATTTTAAACACACTTACTTCATGTCTGTCTTCGTCAGTAAAGGGTAAGGAATTGCGACTTAATGCATCTGCGTGTTGGAGCTGACTACCTGGTCTATATTCTACGGTAAAATCGTAATCTTGTACAAGGAGCCACCAACGTGCAATGCGCGGAATAAGGTCTCGTTTTGTTAATGTTGTTCTTAGCGCATTGCAATCAGTCACCACCTTGAAGTGAATACCAATTAAATAAACTCTAAAGCGATTTAAAGACATTACTACAGCCAACGTCTCCAATTCGTACGAGTGAAGATGTTGTTCCTCTGGAGAGGTTTGTCGGCTGTAGTAAGCAACAGCTCGAAGAGGCGAATTTTCGTTTTCTCTTTGCAATAGAATTCCACCAATGCCATGTTGACTGGCATCAGTATGAAGCTCAGTGAGATGACTGGGATTGAAAATGCTAAGAACTGGTCTCGACGTCAGGTATTCCTTTATTTTAGCAAATGCATTAATTTGTTCTTCACCCCATCTCCAAGGAATATTATTTCTAGTTAACATAGTAAGAGGTCGAGCTATAGTTGCAAAATTATAAATAAACTTACGGAAAAAACTAGCTAGGCCAATAAACTGACGTATCTCGTGTGGGTTTTTAGGAGCCGGAAATGCCAATACCGCGTCTGTTTTTCGAGAACCGGGCCTAACTCCGTTACGAGATATTTCAAATCCTAAGTATTCTATTGACTCCTTAAAAAAATGGCATTTCTTTAAATTCAAAGACAGCTTAGCTTCACGCAATATATCAAGTACCAATTTCAATTTGTGTATCCCTTCATCTATTGAACTAGATCCTATCACTATGTCATCCATATATGCAAGAACAGCCGGTATTTTATGCTTGATTAATAGTTTATGTACCATCCTTTGAAATACCGCTGGAGCGTTCGTCAGACCAAACGGCATACGGTTATATTCGTAGTGTCCGTCTGGTGTGACGAATGCTGTATAATGTTTGGAGTTCTCCGACATGGGAATCTGGTGATAACCTTGGGTCAAGTCCAAGGTGCTAAAATAGGATTGCCCCTGAAGACTATCTATTTGATCGTCAATTAACGGCATAGGATATTTGTCCTTGATGGTTTTACGATTAAGCGCCCGATAATCGACACAAAGACGCAGTTCACCATTTTTCTTTGGCACTAATATTATCGGGCTCGCATACTCTGAATTTGATTCTCGAATTATGTTACTCTCCAAGAGTTCGGATATAATCTGAGAAACTTTTTCACGCTCTGCTAGTGACAGCCTATATGGACGGTACGTTACAGGAGATTTATCATGCAAATCGATTGCCATTTCGGCTAGCGACGTTTTACCTAATTCACCAGTTGAGAACGCGAAACAATCTCTGTAATCATTTAATATGCCGAGTAATTTATTAACAGCCTCAGGTAACAGTGTTTTATCAATATTCAGGTCATTATATGAAATTTGCGCGTTATCGTTAGACACATGCCTAACATTTACAATGTAACTATTTTTAATATTTTCAGGAAATATTTGATTGGGTATACCTATACCTCGTACCAAGGTTGTATCTTTAGCTATGTGTATATCTTTTGAGTTAAGTGGAATCAACACAATAGTCCCCAAGCCTTTGGTTACAGAATATATACCAGGCAGAATTAAATATTCGGCTTCTTGATTTAACCTAAGATCGGGTGTAATGCTAACAAATCCAGTGAACTCCGTATTACTATATACTTCTATTGAACAATTATGCTTAACTGTAGCGTCTTCTTTAGATTTAAGGATTATCACATTAGACTTATTTGGAGAAACTTGGTAAAGAATTAGATCTCTGTCCGATTTAAATACTCTGACTGAGGGATGTTCTGTGAGGGTCTGTCCTATTAATATATCCGCGGGTAAATATATTGCAGGAACTACAAACGCTGTTACTTGTAATTCAACCATGTCCAATTTTACATGAATATTTATTCTCCCTTCAGGAGTTATAGCGCTGTTTCCAAATCCTTTTAAAGTTGGCAGATTAGTATTAATTACCTCTGAATTTAGGATGCTTTTAACTTTATCGCTTATCAGTGTACATTCACTTCCAAGATCTACATATCCAGATACATTTATTCCATTAACATTAACCTGTTTAAAATATTTATTATTACCGTTGCCTAAAGTTTCATCAATAGTCATGACCTGCTTTGAGTTTTGTTTAGGATCAGAAACTTTTGAATTTTCAGTATTATTATTGGTATTAAATTTATTAGTCAAACTAACTTTACAATTTAGTTCTAAATGGCCGTAACGCTTACATTTGATACATTTCAGAATCTCTTTTGTGCAATTTGCTACCGTATGACCAGTTTCTTTACAATTGTAACAGGTAACCGCCTGTATCATTCTTTTATTACTATTACTATCAAAATTATTTTTAAATTTACCATCTTGTGTATCAGAAAGTTTTCGCAAGTTATCAAAATGGCTACGGTCTCTAAAATAATTCTTTTTTAATAGTGTTGTATCCTCTTTTATATGAGAAATATTCTGAAAGTAATTAAGTACTTGATCAGGATCACTGAATTGTGCTCCTTCTATATTCATTCTAATATTATTGTCGTAAACTCCATGGCTCAAACAGTCTACAGCTTGCCGACCTTTTAGTTGACACCGATTAATCAACATAATCTTATCGTAAAAATATTCAACTAATGTTTCATTACGTCGACTTCTTCTGTTAAGCATTTCAACTAAAAGATCGGCATAGTTGTGATCACTAGGGAATGTTTTCAACAATTTTTGTTGCCATTCTACCCAACTAAATTTAACGCTTGTAAGCCCATCGTACCACTTTTTTGCCAAACCGGAAAGTTTTGGCAAAGCATAAAAGATAGTTTGCTGTTCTGACCATCCGTAAATTTCAGCAGACTCATTAATTTTAGCGATCCAATCGTTTATGGTTTGACTCTTTGAGGCTGGGTCAAATTCAGTTATTATATTTTGCGATCCCTGCACATGAGTAGGATTGTTATTACGTAAATTGTTTCCTCCCTGCAACGCACTAATTAATTGATTAAGAATATTATTTGAATTATCTTGCGAAGTGTGGGTTTCACTCAAGTCTGCACTCCCACATTGTTTATCGCGATCATTATGTCGTGCTCCAGAATGAGACTTTAGTCGATGTCGAGGCGTTAATGAATCCATTCGTGACCTACGATATCGTGAACAAGAGCGTCGACGATGAGAAGTACGTGCGCGGTTACGTACAGGCGTTCCGCGCGAGCCTGATCGTGAATTATGACGTGTCGAAGCAGAGTCACTAACTCGAGATCTGCGACGCGAGTGTCTTGTACGTGAACGACTGTAACGACGTCTTAAATATCGACGGTGACGATTATGACTACCCGAACTACCACTACTAGAAGAGGAGCTGCTAGTAGACGGGCTACGATGTCGCTTACGGCTTTTTCGAGTCGATCTAGTCAAATTATTTGAACGTTTTCTAGAAAAAGGTGTAGGGCCTGTCGGCGTGCCTTCACGATCCGACATAATATTACTTTTGTGATATATAACTTGTGCGAATGATTATCTTTACAATAATACTAGTGATAATAATTATTTAAAATTAAAACGAAAATGTGGGTATTTAAAAAAAATATATATAAGTAATTTAATAGTCCAACGAAAGAAATATTGCAAACTTTCAATATATAACAGCTGTGTTAACAATGGCTGAAGCGAGCCAAGATACAGTTAAAAACAATAGCACAGATATCTGAAAATAATCACTTTGTTATTACTTCAAAAACAGGTGGGTACTTAAGAGTTGAGAAAAAAAATATAATATCCTTTATCTCAGTTAAATACATTTGTAATCTAATAAATTATAAACCGTAAAACCAAATAGGTACACAGTATGTATATTGAATAATAACGGTACTACAATATCTCCAGCAAATTCTTTGTATTTTACTCAAGTACTAGTAATTAGTACTCATAAAAAATACAGTTGGCTCATATTATTATTATAGCAATACAAATTCAACACAGCATGCACAGGTTTATAAGGTAAGCCGTTATAGCTTCAGATGAACGATAATAATTTAGAATTTTTAAGTGTTTTAATATAATAAATACAATTGCGACTTACCAACTTTCGCGCGTTATTACTACATCACCAGATTTAGGCCGTAGGCGATCTTTATCCAACACTTCTGATTTGAAAAAGTAAAACCCAAATCAGATCAATTCAGTACTTTTATTATACACTTAACACTTTAGAAACTAATTACACTTGTCGGTTCGACGTTTAGAACAGCAATGAGCCTACCAATATGGCGACTATCCTATTTATACCTTTCCGAACTATAAACTAGAAACAATAAATCATAATATAACAGTTTTAGATCTACCTTATAAATATTTGATAAAATTATAAAATAATAATTTGATTTTATAATAATGAAACAATTATATAATAATATAATTGATTAAGGCTTGACATTTCATTTGACTTGACGAACAAACGGACATTTGAAAATTAAACCGAGTAAAATATAATCTTGATTGTTAAATAATTATTATTAAACATTACATTTTTTTCAATTATTATTAACAATTTCTAACATGATATTATCTTATAAGAACTACTGGAGCATTTTTTACGATATTTGGCACACATGAAGAATAGACTACGTGAAAGGACATTTTTTGGCAAGACAAGGCAATTTTTTTTGCGGAAAAATTTACGGTTTCCGTGAAATTTCTAAATTACGCGGGCGAAGCCGCGCGGAACATCTAGTTTTAAATAATTTTCCCAGTCCTAAAGCCTCCATTTATGCGAAAAAATGGCAGTTCTCAAATTGTTACTTACCCACTTTATCCGCTTGGGTCTTTAATTATGGACCAGAGCAAAATTATACTGAGAAGTTTTAATCAGTTCAGACTGTAATTAATCATTGGCCTGGTTAGATTTGACCCCTAGGGAGGCTTTAAGTTGCCTAGATATTATATCCTTAATAGGGTATTTGACAATTTTTGAAAAGTATTTTTAAACTATTCTTTGTTATGAAATAAACATATTCTATTAATATTTCCGGAAAATATTTTGTATTATTAAAGAAAATTAATATTAAAGTTTAAATTCCCCAAGTCGCGCGAAAAACGCTATTTAGAAAATGGCGCCGATCACATGACGTCGATGACGTCACTGGCAAGTAAACAGAGTTACAATCAAAAGAGCTAAGCTGGTTTTCCGTGGTTTTTCTTTAATTAATCCGTGATAATGGTGTATAAATGGTGTGCAGTGCCAGAATGTAAAAATTACGTATTTAAAAACTCCAGAAAAAAATTCGTTTTTGTTCCAACTAATCCCAAAAGACGAAAAATGTGGTTACAATTAGCTCGAACTTCGAAGAGACCCAAAGAGCGTTTTATCGCATTCAAACATATTATTTATGTGTGAAGATCACTTTGATGTAAGTATTAATATTGAAGTATTAATAAGCCCTAAGCTAGGAGTAAATCTGTTCTGTGCCCTAAGCGGTAACCGGCTACCGCGATAACAAATAGCAATAGAAAGCCAGAACAGATTTATGATAGAAAGGCTATTGTGTCTCGTTTTTCCACGATCAAGGGAAACTTAAAAATTTGTTGTATGAAAATATAATCAATATTGTGTGTTTGTCTTATCTACATAACCCTATGATGTTCCACTTATATCTTTGAGTTTTTCATAATATATCATTGACATAACCTAAAATACACGAATGATGTATAATTGTACAAAACGCAAACATATAATAATTATTATCGAGTGGTACTTACACTATTGTTTTTACATTTCTTACTTCAGAAGAATAATAAACTGCATTATTTTTAAAAAATAGTTCTAAGTACCATGAATGGGTCGATCTTAGGTAGGTTGCTGTTATCTGCTCGCACGTAATTGGACTCCATCTTAGATATAATTATAGCTGTTGTGAGTTACGTAGTTAATATCTGTACTAGAAATAATATGAAAATTGTGAATAATCACTTATAAGTGGAATCAAACACTTTTTATCACGTAAATGGCGTACTAAACTCCAGGCAAGAAGCTTTGTTTACTTGCGTGTGACGTCATCACGATTGCAACCAATGACAGAGCGTTTCTATCACCGAAAAAGAAAGGACAATTTTATTCGACTTTTCTTACGCAATCCTCTGAAAATACATATTATTTTAATGAAAATAAATTGAAATATGTTTAATTTACTTATAATTTATTAGGATGGCCATAAATTATAGTTTATTTTAAATGTTGTCAAATACCCTATTGTGGCTAGCAAGGGTTAAGGGCCCGGGTTACCCTCGAAATTTTCATACATTCTTAATACCAAAATCATTTTCTCATACGAAAATATTTAACATGTTTGAGTTATTTTTCAGCTTAAGGTGGCTTAAGATTGTAATTATCTAGGGTCCTGAATAAATTTTTTTTACAAAATATTGAAATACTAAAAAAAAATTTTTGTGTTTAAATATTTTTTAGTAAATTTACTACTAAATATTTAAACACCAAAAAATAGACAAAAACACTAAAAAATATATAAATAAATAGTAAATTTACTACAAAATATTTAAATAATAAAAAATATTTTTTAAAGTTTAAATATTTTGTAGTAAATTTACTATTTATTTATATATTTTTTAATGTTTTTGTCTATTTTTTGGTGTTTAAATATTTAGTAGTAAATTTACTAATAAATATTTAAATACAAAAAAATTTTTTTTAGTATTTAAATATTTTGTAAAAAAAATTTGTTCAGGACCCTAGGTAATTACTATCTTAAGCTGAAAAATAACTCAAACATGTTAAATATTTTCGCATGAGAAAATGGTTTTGGTATTAAGAATGTATGAAAATTTCGAGGGTAACCCTTTCCTTAAGATGGGAGAAGTTGTAACAAATATTAGACAATTGAATGACCACAATATGAATTATTGTGGTCATTCAATTGCCTAAATAGAAAGAATTAATATTATCTTAATAATATAGACCAGCTATCCCCAACCCGCGCATCGCGCACCACAACAATGTTATTCACAATATTATTTAATTCGTGATCGTTATCAATATACTCAACGTGGTCACTATCAATTTCCAGGTACATCATGATCGCGCACCACAGCTGGTACGGCCGCGTGTACAGGAAGCACAACATCGCGCTCATGATCGTGTTCTCGTGGATGTTCTCCTACGGCATGCAGATACCAACGCTCATCGGGATATGGGGTAATTAATATGCTTAGTATACCATACTAATACTATAAACGCGAAAGTGTGACTGTCTGTATGTAACCTCTTCACACCCAAACCGCTGAACCAGCTTTGCTGAAACGGTATGGACACTTTGAGTCTCGGTAAATGACAGATAGACAGACAGACAGGCACACTTTCGCATATTTATGATATTAGCACAGTGTAATAAATAGATATCTATTTATTACACTGTGATTAAGTATGGATGAAGTTTACTTGTACGCTAACGCGAAAACTTTTTAACGGATTGCCATGAGATTTTGTTTACTTATATTATATTACTAGCTGTCCCGGCAAACGTTGTTTTGCCATATAAAGTATTTCGCCCATATTATTATTTTATTGAAGTGACTAAATAAGTATGTCACCATGGCAACGTCCATCGCTATCCCGTCGCGTCGCACAAACAATGGTCGCCGTGCCGTCAGTCTCGAGTTGTAATAATTTACTATATTATTTATTCAACAAATGCACTTATCAATATAAAAAGTACCCAGTAGCCGATTTTCAGATTCACTGAATATGCATATAAAATTTGGTTAAAATCATTAAAGCCGTTTTGGAGGAGTGCGCGGCCTAACATTGTGACACGAGAATTTTATATAATTAATAATTATGTATAAGATTACTAGGTAAACTACGGACATAACTATTATTATACTCTGCTTGTTTTAATGTTTTGAAAAAGCTACTCCACAAACAAAGTTGGTTTCAACATCCATGGATCGCAAATCGTAATATCAGAGTAGTCATTTAGGTACATAGATTGTATAATGTATTAGTACCAACTAATGCTGGGTGAATTGATAGAATTCGTGATGATGAAAATGTTTGGAAACCCATCATCCGTAGTCATCAAGTGAAAATAACGGTTTCCGTATAAAACTCCTCTGGAACTAACTTTACAACCACAACTATTTTCCGAAGTTTCTGTAGTCTGTGCCGGGGAATTTACCCGCTCCTGGGGGTTCTCAAATAAACAAAAAATATAACCCTCCCTTGAACAGCGAGTTTCAACGTAAACAATCAAACTTTTCAGTTATAAATAGCATCACAAACATTTTTATTTGAGTTTAATTATAAATTATAATACCGACGAAATTTCTGTTTGAACAGTTTATATTATAAGCTTATGCACGGGTGACGAGACATACTAAAACAATGTTAAAACAAAGAAAGTAGGACTGTTGATCTGATTGAACTTCATATTTTTTTGAGATAACTAATCAGTAATCACTAATCACATTAGTAAAACTAAAGCCTTTTAACCATATGCGGTATGTCTGGTCTACAAGCAACTTTGCCAACAGTACATTAATCAAAAAGACAGAAGTGGTTGTTCATAATTAATTCTAATCAAAGTAACGTATTATGCATTTTACCAAATAGTTAAGCGCTTAAATTAAAATTCTAACCCGTATGCGTTTATTTAGATAGAACAAATCTCTCTACCCCCAGCCTATCAAAATTGACCCCACTATATCCTAATCAGCTTATTTATAGCTATTGAGTATTGAGTATTGACACAGGTGATCTAAACTTGCCAGACGCCCGCATATCATTATCAAATATCGGAATTGCTTGTACTCCACAGGGATGTGTATGGTCAGCACTCAGCAAAAACAATGATTAAATATAATCTTTTAACGTAATTAAGCAGTGAACAGCCTGCATTAGACACGGGAAAGAATGGACATGTTGACAGATTTTAGTGACAAAGGCGGATTTCCTTTGTCTAATTGTCACTTTGTCTATTTTTCGCTAGAAAGAGACCGCTTCTATGGTGACCATGCTAAGACTGTAATTGACGATTTACGTGGAAACTATGTCGATCACGGCATAAACAGCAAAAAATGCTCGCGCAGATTCAGCGCGTATTGCATATTTTTCCAAACGCTATAGTTTAAAGTATAGACTCTATACCAATTTGAAACCACGCGAATAGAAAACGCGCACGTCTAAACGCGTTCTACCTAAAAAACTCTTTCTGGCTTCGAGTCCCTACTTGAAAAATATAGATTTGCCTCGCGCCGTGACAAAATATTTTACGTGTAACTGCGCTGCAGGCTGAAAAAGATTGGGAACCCCAATTATAGTGATCACGAATCACGATGCAATGGTAAACTCTCGGACCCCGACGCGTGATCAAAGTCTACTAACTTCCCCTAGTATTAGCACAGAATATATAATGGTATTAGGTTAGGTTTGATTGGCTTAGAAAACACATATAAATAAATAAAGTAGATCTTCAATGAATCGTCATAATATTATTTGCTGCTGGCTGTACACTTGATATTATATTGGCATTTCACGTGGATTTATAATAAGTAAATCGTTTCCCCGAATTATATTTTTCTTACTAGTTATGCTAGTTATATGAAATATTTTTCTTGATTACCTATATTATTATTAATTGTTACCACTTATTAAAAGGACGTAAAAATTTCAAATTAATTCTTCGAATTCAAATTAATTCTGCGAAAGAAAATCTCGAACGAACTTGAAGATCAAGCCAGGTCGGAATTAATTAATACAACTACTTATGTCTAATATATTATTGGTACCTACTTTAATAATAATTATTAAATGAATGAATAAAATGATTCTTATTCTTATTCTTAATCCCGAAGTGAGCACCAAAGTAATTAAATAATAATAATAATAATAGCTCCCACACCGGTTTCGGTGACGGTGGCCGGTTTTCATTGAAACCAGGCCAGCTACGCAGGAGTATTTTTATAGTGCCCAAGTGTGTGCGCAGTACACAAGAGCACTCTCTATTCCTTTACTCTCATAACCCAGTGGGACGGCAGACCGACACGACCGGCGAGAGATCAGGCGCAAGACTGACTTTTTACATGCCCATCCGACGCATGGATCATCTTACTTGTCAGACAATCAGGTGATCAGCCTGCATTGTCCTAACCAAACTTGGAAACATGTTATAATATGTTTCCAACGCGGGAATCGAACCCACGACCTCCGAGTCAAGAGCCGCGCTCTGTACCACTAGACCACGGAGGCGTGGTCTAGTATGGTCTAGTGGTACAGAGCGCGGCTCTATATGGCGTATTAACATAATAATATTGCAATGAAAGCTTCGCCTACGGCCTAACGGCCTACCAAACCTCTACGAGGCTAGCGAGTAGCGAGCAATATAATATTTTCGACAGTAAAGGTAAGCGTCCACTTACCGGTATCGGACGCATCGGACGCACGCAACGGAGTATATTACTAAAACGTAGCGTGCGGTGCGGTTTAGTGAACGCTGTTGTATGAGTTGGTATACAAGGCATACTAAAATCCGTTGCGTGCGATGCGTCCGATGCGATGCGTCCAATGCCGGTAATTGGACGCTCACCTTTATCAGAAATACTCGCTCGTTTCTAGCAAGAGTTGTTCAAGCATTTATATTTTGCAGGTAAATTCGACTACGACGCAGAACTAGGAACCTGCTCCATTATCCCAGATGAAAACGGCAGGTCGGCGAAAACAGCACTCTTCGTCATCGCCTTCATTGTGCCCGCTCTACTCATATTCATATGCTACGCCAGGATATTCTGGGTGGTACACAGGTAACTTTTTTGTTATATCTAAGCTATATCTAAGGCATAATATGATACGGCCCCTTTACATCGGCCAATATAAGCGATGGCGAACGTGAGATATTCGACTAGATTGACGTCTATTGTGTTGTCTGGAGAGGGAAGGAATAGCAATCATGATTGGCTGAACATAGAGAGGGGCGTTTTGTTATAATAGTCTCTGCGAAATCTAGTTTGGAAGACAAAAATTGTGGAGTGCAAAAAACGAACAAAAAAGGTGTTTGAAAATATCCATATTATGGAACATAATATTATTATTACGCTAGTTTATTCCGACCATGAAATGAGTTCTGTTGACACGGCAGGTGCCATAATATTTTGATGGTCCTTCGTCGTACGAAATCGAATTCCTCATCCGACAACAAGACAATTCGGTAGCTCGTAACACGGCCTGCTAATTTTCTGATAAATTTCCTGCGTACGAACGTTTTGCGCGAAATACAATGTAAATATAAGCGGGCTTTATGGTTTTTATACTTAGGGATATAAAATGTTATGGTCTTACTTCAAGTCTACGTCGTTATGAGATTTCATTTAGATGACAGAGTTTTTTAAATAAAAGATGCCGTAAGTTTATGGTTTTTGGCGCTACTTATATGAAAAGATACGAAAATTGGAGTTGCATAATATTTTTGAAATTTAAACTGGAGTCCAAAAATTGTACCAAAAAAGTGTTAGATGCAGATGAACGTTTTCAATACCTTAAACATTTAATAACACGTCGTCCGCATCGGAGTGTGAAAATAAGTACAATAATTCCAAAAATATGGGATGGTAGTGGTACCCACTATCCGCTCCTTGATAGTTTCCTTAGAACGAGGTGCCTACTGCCACAGAATAGGAGGTGCCTACTGCCACAGAATAGATAATAGTTGCTACTGCCTACTTAATTTCTGCGTGTTATGCATAAAGGTTTATTATTTTTATCACTTTCCAGTTCAGAAGTCCGCATGCGAGAGCACCAACGGACCCAGCACGCTAGCTCTGGCACACTCAACAATGGCGTCGAGAAGAGGTCAACTATCAAGGACACTCGAGAGACGAAGGCGCGACGGAACGAGTGGAGGATCACCAAGATGGTGCTGGCCATCTTCCTGTCATTCCTCGTGTGCTACCTGCCGATCACCATCGCGAAGGTTGCAGACAGCCACGTGCACTTTCCTGGTAAGATTTGACGTTAACAGCTGCCACCGTTAAGATACTTGATTGTAACTTACACTTCTTTGATTCGTTTGGATAAAATATAAAGTAATTTTTTAACGATGCGCGCACGTCGATAGCGTTCCGTACCTCAAGCTTCAGATAAATCTTGTCACCATTTCACAAACTTCTTACTTGCATAAAAAAATACATTTTTTTTCTCATCGCTTAAGGGTTGGACCTCATCTGGCAGCACGGAATCGCCTTTTTCCGTCGCCCTTTCTCTTTTTGTCGCTTATAGAACTGCCATTTGCTAGACCGAGACAGAAAGCATAATGCGATAGCAAGCGGCGGAATCCTCGAGGCGATCGGCATTATGCTTTCTGTCTCGGTCTAGCAAATGGCAATTCTAAGCGACAGAAAGAGAAAGGGTGACGGAAAAAGGCGATTCCGTACTGCCAGATGAGGTCCAACCCTAAAACGCAACAGCAAACTGTATTGCGGTTGTACCAATGTAAACAAGTTTAAGGGCCTATTTCACCTCTTCCTGATATGTGTCGGATAGGCTATCCGCAACCTATTTGACAGATAGAGTATGGAGTATGTATCAGATAAGTTGTGGTTAACCTATCCGACACTTATCAGGAAGTGGTGAAACAGGCTCTAAATGTAGCCACGTATTAAATTATGAGCACTATTTACTCTCCAGTGTTCCACGTGGCCGGCTACCTGCTGCTGTACGCGAGCGCGTGCGTGAACCCCATCATCTACGTCATCATGAACGCGCAGTACCGCGCCGCGTACGCCGCCGCGCTGTGCTGCCCGCGGATCCCCGGCCTCACCAGCGGTGCGTATCCCACGTCGCCCGCATGCCGTCCCACACGCTCGCTCGCCTCCTACATACGAACATGAAGGTATCACAGCCGTGTATGGTGATAGGATCTTTGGGTTTTGTCTGAGTTAAACCACAAATTGCTAATAGTAATTATAATTAAGATATATTTAGTTAATCATCACACAATGTCATGTTTTTCTGCTTTTCGCACCTTTCTCAACTCCTCGTAGACCTAAAACATGTCTACGTTATTTAACGTTGATTTGACACAGCATGACCAAATAACGTAGGTCCGCCATCTGCCTATGAATCAATTTCTTCGATAGTACCACGATCAGTTTTTTTAACATTGCATAATAATAATTCTTCTGTGCATGGCTTCTATAAAAATGTACCATTATTAATCCATGACAAAAACATTTCTAACTTCCTTCCCATTTACTTAATTTCAATTAAATAGTTCTCAATTCTTTTAGAGAAATGGAACGAGCGTCACGGGTACAGCTTCAGCAACACACGAACGGTGCTCAGTCAGGTGTCCCTGGGAGAGTCCAGAGCAGACCCTCGGGGCTCGACGTCAGGACCAGGAAGATAGGGTCCCAAGGACCCAGCTCACACATCGAGCTGCGTACGGAGACGGTCACCACCGGCATAGAGAAGAACCTCTCCAAGTTTACCAGGTTCGAAATGGACCAAGACTCCCACAGATGCTGACATGCCGCTAACGCATGACGACACCAAAGATTTTTTTAAATTTTATAATGAGATTTTTTTTGCATTTGCAATACTCTTAATTTGCATCCGTCCTGCTCTAGCGGCATGTAAGTATTTTGTACGTTTGTAAATAATTTTAAGTGCCTTACTAGTGTAAGTTATTTTTAATAATTAGACAATTGGAATGAATATTGAATGGCTCGAATATTTATTATCTGACTAATTTATTTATTGTTAATTTTTACTGTACTACTTATATTACGAATCTAATGCAAAATTGTAAAGAGTAGGTAAGCATGATAGAAAATAAAATATATTATAAGATACACATACGCTCAAGAACAGTAGAGCGCAGTGTACAATCAGTATTCGTTGAAGTGTTGCCACTTTTAAGATGCTTTTAATAATAATATAAATTAATAGTTGGTGTGTTTAATAAAATAATTTTATATTATTATGACATTTAAAGTTACCTCTTATTTATATATTTCAGTGTACTTATAATATGTAATAATGCAAGAACTTTTACACATTGATGATTATGAAAAAATATATTTTCTGCCTAATATGTGGGTTATTGAAATTATATTTGCCACCAGATGCATAGAATTTAATTAAACAACCCTCATTGTATTGCAATCAAATAGGTACAAGTTTTACGAAGTTTTTACTCTACCAGCCATAAAGATTTGCTCTTTGCTTTCTTTGTTATTTATTGAATTTTATTTGTTGAATTAAATATTATTATAAATTACAATATTATGTGAAAATGTGTGTTTGTGTATGTGCTCTCTTTGTAGACGTTGTTCAAGCTACAACTTCGTCGATACGTCATGAGATTTTCTAATAATTGTCTGCACAATGAGATTTTTGACATTCCAAACTTATAATATTAAGTGCGCCTATAAAAGGTAGAAATAATGTAAAAATATTACAGACATTCCAAATACGAATAATGTTTCAATGTTGTAACTTGTACGTAACGCATCTGCCGACCGTTTCTCTTTCTCAGAAATTACCAATTTTGAATAGACTGTATTGCCACAGTAAAAATATTGCTCCCTAATCAAAATCTCGGTCAAAACTTTCGTTTGCTTCTGACTGTTATAGGTAATAATAATATTATGGTATTCTAGTAACGTCAATGACACTATGATGGCACCATAATAGCTATGTCCACATTATGCAATTTCATCTTCAATTTTCGTCATCTTCTTTTTATTCAACTTCCGTTTGGCATATTCAATAATTGAATGCGTCAAAATCCACCCGCGTTGATAGAAAAGTGTCATAGCGAGCGCTACGATTTCAGCGCGCGTCACGGGCATGTTTCACGTTCGCTGTTGACTACGCTATAACGCATGCCCTTGATGAACAAAAAAAGGCACAGTGTGGACAAAGCTAATAATCATTACCTAGAAATTTTATGTCAGAAAAATTTAAATTACACATTAAGGCTTACCGACTTGCCAAAGATTTTAAAAATGAGTTTCTTTAAAATAAAACTATAAGTTCCAAAAGAGATAGGTTTAAATTATAAGTTTGTTGATTTTTCTGTACTGTATAATATATAATAATAATTTAAATTTGTTAGCTAAACTTTCAATATTTATTTTATTTAACTTTATTACGTAAGGTTTTAAAAATCATTTATCAAAAGAGATTGTACATAGTAGATTATTGCACGAATTTTGAATAAAATATGCCAAATCTTTTACATTAAGTATACTGGTTTTATTAATACAAGTCACACTACCTTCGTCTAATAACATCTTTATATAATACTAGATGTCCCGTGCGGCTTCGCCCGCGTAAATTAGGAATTTTACGAAAACCGTACATTTTCCCGAAAAAAAAATCCTTATGAGTTATGTCCCTTCACGTAGTCTACGTATAGAGTGTGTGAGATCTGTGACAAATAATATCAAAAATGCTCCAGTACTTCGTGAGATAAACCCTTTCTAATAATTTTCCCGGTTTTTTCCACATTTTCCTCTGATTCTTCGGTCCTATTAGTCTTAGCGTAAATAATAATAAATAGCCTTCCTCGATAAATGAGCTAACACTGAATTTTTTTTTTAAATCGGACCAGTACTTCCTGAGATTAGCGTGTTTGAACTTTGAGCAAACAAATTCTTCAGGTTTATAATATTCATTGAGATACAATAGCAGGAGAGAGCCTTATATCAGTGTACAAGCGTCAAAAGCGTGTAATGTTATGTCCTACTTACTAGGACATAACAAAGGAGTCGGTATGCATATTTCATGTAATAAAAGTGATAATAAAGGTTTTATTGAACATTTTATGCTAGATATTGTTGAGTTCTATGGTTCCGCTAAAATAAAAACCATAAGAATGGCCATAGAATGCCTCAAACACGTGGATTTAACATTAAATACTTAAGTTTTGAACAACGTTTTTTGGACTTTTCAATTGGTATTTTTGTAAGCTAAAAAGGATAATATTTAAGTTTAATAATCCCTTATTCGTGCTATGTAAGGCATTAGTGCTAAAAATGTCACATTAATTACTAATTTGACTACAAAAGTTGCATAGCTTTTTACGTGTGTTTACGGATTCTCATTACTTGAACTATAGTTTATCGATATCATGAACTAAATGACTTTCTTTTCTGGATCTAAATGTGCTTCGAAATGATCGACAAATAGAAATATTCAAGAAAATAAACGCACACTACTTGTATGAAAATAAGCACAAAATGGCCACACGATGACGGGCTAAGACTACATCTACCTATATATCCTTAATCTGTGATAATATTAGTATATATTTTTTAAAATCGCTTGACAAAAGCGAGTCTCGATCTAAAAAGACTATGAAACGTATCATGGGACGATGCAGCTTGATGGTATAATATGGTAGTGATGATGATGATGATGACGAATGTAATTTGCATAGTAGCATGATCTGCCAAATTCCGAGGTGAAATTACTATACTGATTGGACTATAGCTACGTCCACATTGTGCCCTTTCATCTTCAATAATTTTCATAATCTTTTGACATTTCGAATGTCAAAAGATTATGAAAATCGAAGATGAAAGGGCACAATGTGGACATAGCTAATGTTTCACGTTCAACTTGGATACAACAAAGTGACAGACTGATGTCAAAAGAGTGTTGCTGTTGCTAAAAACAGTTTCGCTTCCTAGACATTCATGACCAATCACCAATGTTCATGACGGACTATATACAGCGTCTACTCTTTTTTGACATGCTTTATAATATAATATAAATATTTAAAAAACGTGAAGAAGATGATCTTTGTGGGTATTGTCTCTTTGCTTCTATCATATAAAGAAAAGAAGCTGTCAATATATATTTCAGCTGTCAAAGCTAAACTGACAGCAGAAATATATATTTCAGCTGTCAGTTTAGCTGTCACTTAACACTTTTTACCACTTTACATTTTGTGATCAATTCCAACCTGTGACTCCAACAATAATTTGTCTTGAGTTGTAAATGGTTGTAACTAAAATTGAATTATTTATTTAACGATCTGTGGGAATTAAACCAGGATTTATAGAAAATGTCTACAACGTGCGTGTTGTTGTTTGTGTGGTAAAATACTGACTAGGTAAAGAATAGTTTCGTTGTAAACAGTACACAAAATCATCATCAAAAATGGATGTTGTCGGTAGCGAGATCGGGCAGAAGATGCGAGTGAGTAACAATTTATTACTTTTACATGTACTAAACATAATTTGAACATTAGGTACATGTTCTTAAATTAATAATAGACATACCTTATATGCATTATCTTAGCGGTTTTTGGTATGAAGTATTTCTATTATTATTTTATGCCTTACTGTGTCTACCGAATACGTAATATATATAGGAATACTTCATTTGCTCCAGCCTATATTGGTTTTAAAACCCGTATCGACTGTTACAAATCAATATTAGTTAGTTTATTCTTATACTGTATGACCACAATGTGTATGACTTTCATTGCTTTCCATTTTTAATCTTTTGTTACTTTTGAAACAATTAAAACATACAAAAGAATGTCATCAAATTAATATTATTTGTATTTTAAAAATATTTAACTATCTTTTGTTACAGTCTGCTATCAAAGCCAAACTGACGGAGTTGGGTTGCTATGTTGGTAAGTTACAATAATTAAGATTACCTACAGTTTTACTATGAGGCTCTAAGCTCAGTATTACAATAGTTCCGACATTAAACTATGAGAAAGACTCAACTGCAATGACCATGGTTTATTAGTTAGGGTGGCTTGCACCAGAGGCGAAGTAAAGGTTATCATCAAAATATGACGTCCAGAATAGACTTACTAGGGATTTGACAGTTCATTTGACTTTTTGTTATGGTTAAAGTTATAGTTAAAGTAAGTTGGTGCAACCCATTCTTAATAACATTGATCATTAAAATTGATTTTCACTGTGTAAAGTATAAAAATAAAGAAGGTCTGATATATGCAATAGATGTGATATATTATAATTTCAGATGATGAGCTCCCCGACTATGTGATGGTAATGGTTGCTAACAAGAGGACACGGTCGCAGATGGAGGATGACTTGCAGCTGTTCCTCGGTGACAATACGGAGCTGTTCGTGAACTGGCTCCATCAGGTGCTGAAGAAACTCCAGGAGGTCACTGTAGCGCCTATCAGTAAGTGGATTGTTGCAATTTTTTAGATTGAAAACTGTTCCAAGTTTAGTGAGTGTGGCAAAGCGTGTCACCCTGGCAAGTGTGCCATATTATAGCTAAAATTCCAATCAGCAGTACAGTAGACCCCCAGCCTCTGCCTAATGCGGCGCCCCTTGTAATCCAACATGTCTATCACTGGTTAATTTTGGTACATAAACACAATTTTTGCCCAATCTTTGTGTAGGTACGTAAATGTTTTTGGTACAATGCATGCAACAGTTACGGTTACAGCTCGCTAATAAGAACCTAGCTTTAGGAAAATGGTTTGTAGTTCAGATAAAACCTTAACATTATGATTTTAAGGTATTGTAATGTGTTAAAATGTATGGAGTACTCTATGTACAATCCGACAAATCCACTAATCCGATACGGCCGTGCAAATGTTTGTCAGATTACCGTGGGTCTACTATATTGAAAATATGGCTATATGGTGTACTTGCCGGGGTCGCATGCTTTGCCACACTCACTATATCACTTAATGTAGGAAGATCATTGCAAACAAAATTGTTTAGTTGGGACTCTAAAAAAATGTATAGTGAGTATGTCAGTAATATCAATATTTTCCATACATATTATTGTTGTTTCCTATTTAATAATATTAAAAATATTACAGAACCAGAAGAACAGGCCAAGAAAGAAAGTAAAGTAAAGGAGAAAAAGGAAAAATCCAAAAAGGGTGACGCTAAAAAAGCAAAAAAGAAAGAGAAAGAAAAGGCCCGGAAAAAATTGGAAAAGAAAACTCATAAAAGTAAAAAGAAGTCAAAGCATCAGGAAATTCTTAGACCTAATATACCACCATTGCTGATGAATATGGAGAAACCTGAACCATCCATCACAGATGTCTTCGCTGGACAGATTCTGAAGAATCATGGTGTTACAATTGAACCATTTGAAGATACAAGTAAATTAGATGTTAAGATAAGGACTGAAGATGTTAAAAGACCAATAGTTCCTATAATTGACCCAGCAACGATTCCTTCACAATCTGAAGTAGCAGTTGACAGTCAGAAAACGGCCGTACCTCCAAATAGAGAGGATCAGCTTAAAGAAATAGATGCAATAGAAGCTAAGATGCAGGGACTAAAGCAAAAACTAGCTGAACAATTAGACTCAATGTCGGATGATGAAGACTTTTTAAATATAAGAACAGAGGCAGAGGAGCTAATGAATGACTTTGCAGAAGATGTTTTTCAGGTATTATGTTTATCTTTTTTTAATGACAAATATTAACCTTACAAATCCTAATGGGCCACATTGGCCCATTATAATGGGCTAATACAACAATCTATGATTCTCTATAGTCTATGTTGATGAATGGAAGCCATAGACAACTTAGCAATCATGGTTATTATTACTTTTGTCATACGTATTGAAATTGTAAAAATAATCGCTTTTCATTTGTTTTAGGAAATCTCTCAACCCCCACCTGCCACACCTCCTATCCTCCCCAAACCCATACCAGCTCCAGTAAAAACCCTCGTGGTCCAACCCCAAAAACCTCAAGAAACTATTACCCCAGAGACGCTACCACAAATTGAACTGAATCTGCCAAAAAGACCCATCCGAGAAAGGCTGGGTGCCCGAGAAGCAACTAAAGCGACAGAAAAAGAAAAACCCACCAAAGTTGTTGAGAGTCCAGAAAGGTTGTTAATTAAAAAATGTGTATAAAGTTAGTAAGGAAAAATGTTTTTTTTTTACATTATTATGACTTTTGGGGTAAATTAATTTGTTTATATTTATTGCATGCCTTAGTAAATTACATAAGTGTTGATGTTAGTATATTATCAAATCTATATAATATTATGTAGGTAAAATGATTAATCAGACATAATATAATGCTTTACCAATAATTCATTCAGAATAAGTATATGATTCGCATATTGTTCTCTTGCATGATGAATGTTTATGCCAAAATGAAATCGAAAAAAATAGATATGTGTTTGAATCGGTGGCATTGGTTTTGTAAAAATGTTTGTAATTGTTAAAGGTGTTTAATGTGTGTCATTGTGTGTTTATCTTGTTGTACGGATTTCAATATGTTACCAAAACCTACCATTATAATATTGTAGCATCTTAATATTTCTAATATGAGCTAGAACATTTAAAACTGTTTTGTTACTTAGTTTTTGAATTTGGGTCGCTAAACAGTGACTATCTAGTTACCATATAAAACATACTATATTAAGTAATCCAAAGATTAAATAATAACCCCAAACCTTGCAGATTGACTCCTGAGAAGGAACCAGAGTTTCGACCGAGTAAGTCGGCTAGGAGCCGGCTTGGCAGTCATGTTGAACCGCCACGGAAAACTTCAGGTTCAGATGAGAGTGACAAGAGTGAACCTAAGAAAGTCACCTCAAAGTAAGTAGATTGTTCCTCGACTAAGGTTATTTGACTTCTTGTTGCAGCTCTAGCTCACACTTAGCATGGTCACCATCATAGAACCAATTTCTTTATTATAATAGATGAAATGACAGATTTCGCACTTTTATAATTTTGGACGTGGCGGTAATATCGTGGACGTCCGCGGTAAAACGATAACATAGGGATGTAAAATGTATGGAAATATATGAAGACGCTTTTAAATTTCCGTCGACGATAACTTTTTAACGTGCACGTTAGAGGACATCACGACGTCTACACTCTTCTGAACCGCACAAAACGTCTGCGGTGCGTAAAATCAAAAGGGCATTTAACGTACCCGACGTTTTATCGTGGAAGTCGGCTTCGACGATAACGTGACGTCCAGAATTATAAAAGCGCACATTGATTCTAAGAAATCCCTAAAAGAAATTCTGCTATGGTCATTAAGCCTTCTTGTTAAGTTATGGGTCAGTTCACTTCGCAACGTGACGGGGCGATATAATGCATGCATGCAATGCCATTCAGTATTGGAATACGCAGTCCAACAAGTTTGTCAATTTAATGCGTATAAATTAAACACATGTCATGATTCATCGCTGAGATTGTCCACTAATTACGTGAAGCTTGAAGGGGCAGGGGGGAAGGGGGAAGCACGGAAACATACTCACCACGGCGGACAGCCCCTAACCTAAATACTTGCTTTTCACAGAGTATCAGTGTCGTTGCCGCGCGGCCGCAGCTGCGCGTCCGTTGTGCGTGTGCGACCGCGACCGCGCGTCGCGCCCGCCAACAGCCTGCTGCTGCGAGCCGTCGCCGACGCACACAAGAGCCTGCTGAATGTGAGTGTGTTGCTACGACAATCTAAAGACAGTATCAGTGTCGTTGTCGCGCGGCCGCAGCTGCGCGTCGGTGGTGCGTGTGCGACCGCGACCGCGCGTCGCGCCCGCCAACAGCCTGCTGCTGCGAGCCGTCGCCGACGCACACAAGAGCCTGCTGAATGTGAGTGTATTGCTACGACAATCTAAAGACAGTATCAGTGTCGTTGCCGCGCGGCCGCAGCTGCGCGTCGGTGGTGCGTGTGCGACCGCGACCGCGCGTCGCGCCCGCCAACAGCCTGCTGCTGCGAGCCGTCGCCGACGCACACAAGAGCCTGCTGAATGTGAGTGTATTGCTACGACAATCTAAAGACAGTATCAGTGTCGTTGCCGCGCGGCCGCAGCTGCGCGTCGGTGGTGCGTGTGCGACCGCGACCGCGCGTCGCGCCCGCCAACAGCCTGCTGCTGCGAGCCGTCGCCGACGCACACAAGAGCCTGCTGAATGTGAGTGTATTGCTACGACAATCTAAAGACAGTATCAGTGTCGTTGCCGCGCGGCCGCAGCTGCGCGTCGGTGGTGCGTGTGCGACCGCGACCGCGCGTCGCGCCCGCCAACAGCCTGCTGCTGCGAGCCGTCGCCGACGCACACAAGAGCCTGCTGAATGTGAGTGTATTGCTACGACAATCTAAAGACAGTATCAGTGTCGTTGCCGCGCGGCCGCAGCTGCGCGTCCGTGGTGCGTGTGCGACCGCGACCGCGCGTCGCGCCCGCCAACAGCCTGCTGCTGCGAGCCGTCGCCGACGCACACAAGAGCCTGCTGAATGTGTGTTGCTATGACAATCTCTAGATTGTCATTGGACAGCAAAACTGCAGATAACATAATGTAGCAAAAAAATTGACTATCGGTTTCAAGAAATTCTTTCAGAACAAGCGGTCAATTGCTGAAGAGGACAAACACTTCCGTACTTATATTAAATATTAATATGATGATCAATATTACTCTTAAAATAATATAATTTAATTTTACTTCGTAAAATTATATTATGGATTGTCATTGTCATAACTCATAAGTCATAATCTAATTATTTTTCTTTCAGATACCACCGAAGGTTGAGCCTGAGCCGCAAACAGTAAAACGCGCTCTGGTGCTGCCGATGCGGCGGTGCGTGGACCCGCAGAAGATAGTCATACAGGTGCCCGGCGACGCGACAGCTGACGGTCGCGGCGACAGTCGCAGTGACAGTCGCGGCGACAGCCAAGGCGACACCATCAGTCTCGGCGACCCGGATAGTGACTCCGAGATTAGTTCCAAGTAAGAAAATTTTGTTTATACTGTTACGAACACACAAACTAGTGCGGTCTAGCGTCAACCAGTATCCCACTTCTGACACCAGTTGTTACGTACTAGGGTTTGAAGGATTTGGACAAGATTCGGAGAGAAAGACCTGCTGAGTGCTGAATCTTTTGAAGAGTTAGAAGTAAGACTTTTGATTTAATAATAAATCGATTAGGTAATATAAAACAGATTATTGTGAAATTAAATTAAATAATTAACAGTAATATTATTCCTAGCCATTCAAATTACAGCTTTTGGAGATGCTGGAATAAAGAAAAGCTTTTTCTTTCTGATTATTCATAATTTAGTAGTTCAGAAACAGATTTTTTATATTTAAAAACAGGATATTTGGTGGGGACAAAAGTTTACGATACGATACGGCACTAACATAGTGTGTGTTTGTTTTAGACTAGCGAGTGACATCACAGAGCGAGACAAGCCACTACGGTCCATCACCAAAGTTATAATGAACACAGAGTATGTCCCCAGCAAAATACAGCGCGATGATGATATTATTGAGACTATGTAAGTAAGCAAAGCTTTGACCGAAGTAGTTTCTAAACCGTTAAAAGCAAAATCTCCTTAAAAAGTTTTGAAATAAAAAAATATTTATTCAATAACCAACATATCTTGTATACAGACGGGTAGCACAAAATATGTTGTCCACTTTTAGGTAAAACCTGTGTTAGGAGACCCCGCTCTTTCTAATATTAAACAAATACAATCAAAGCGCACGGAGTGCGCGGCCAAGTTCCAGCAGGCCGCGCGCATGCCGTGCACTATTTACACGAACGGTTTCGACGCACTTTTGACCCCCTTGTATCTCAGTGCCTATTGCGAGAGCAAAGATAAAATTTTACCTACCTAATTATATACTAGTACTTACGCAATATACCAAATTTCATAGATATAGATTTGTTAGATCCTGAAATATTTCCTTGTAAAAATATCTAATTTTGGCACTGACTCACTGACCGGTAATCAAAATCTCTAGGCCACTTCCAGTTGTCGTAGCGTTATGAAATTTGGCACACAGGTTGTTTGTTATATGTAGATTAACAAAAAATTAAGAAATTTGAGAAATTGGTCAAGCGTGAGTCGGCTCATCTATGAGTTTGAGATAAAAATCGGTAATCAAAACCTCTAGGCCACTTCCAGTTGTCGTAGCGTTATGAAATTTGGCACACAGGTTGTTTGCTATATGTAGATTAACAAAAAATTAAGAAATTTGAGAAATTGGTCAAGCGTGAGTCGGCTCATCTATGAATTTGAGATAAAAATCGGTAATCAAAACCTCTAGGCCACTTCCAGTTGTCGTAGCGTTATGAAATTTGGCACACAGGTTGTTTGTTATATGTAGATTAACAAAAAATTAAGAAATTTGAGAAATTGGTCAAGCGTGAGTCGGCTCATCTATGAATTTGAGATAAAAATCGGTAATCAAAACCTCTAGGCCACTTCCAGTTGTCGTAGCGTTATGGAATTTGGCACACAGGTTGTTTGTTATATGTAGATTAACAAAAAATTAAGAAATTTGAGAAATTGGTCAAGCGTGAGTCGGCTCATCTATGAATTTGAGATAAAAGTCGGTAATCAAAACCTCTAGGCCACTTCCAGTTGTCGTAGCGTTATGAAATTTGGCACACAGGTTGTTTGTTATATGTAGATTAACAAAAAATTAAGAAATTTGAGAAATTGGTCAAGCGTGAGTCGGCTCATCTATGAATTTGAGATAAAAATTAATATGTACAAGTAAATACACTGAAATAAGATGAGGAGGAAAGAAACAAATTGGTATGATTCCTTAAAAAAAGTATTGAAATCTCACCAAAAACATACCTGTTAAAACGGGGCCAAGTTCCTATTCACTAATTGTTCGCCTTAAAAAAGAGTTGAAATCCAATTCAATGCCAAGTTTAGATGCACTTCCAAATCGATCATAATCATCTTCATCAACAGCCTGATCCTAAATACTTCTAAATTTGAACTTGGCAGGTTTTCATGCTAGTAGCACTTGATAATTATTGTATTATTTTTAAATTTAAATATAAGATATCTATGTGATTAAATTAACCTGCCAAGTTCAAATTTAGAAGTATTTAGGATCAGGCTGTTGATGAAGATGATTATGATCGATTTGGAAGTGCATCTAAAATTGGCATTGAATTGGATTTCAACTCTTTTTTAAGGCGAACAATTAGTGAATAGGAACTTGGCCCCGTTTTAACAGGTATGTTTTTGGTGAGATAATTAGTTCAGTAGTCACTATCAAGTATCAGCACAATAACTACCAAGACTTTGACTTTGACTTCAAAGAAGTAAAAGTACTTTTAGTTATGTCAAACAAAACAATTCATAGGTCTCTTTGGGTGCACAAGTTTGATATATAATGTTGTTAAAATCTTGTATTATTTTTTCAGTAATATTCATAATACGACAGTAGACAAAAGCAAAGACACACAATTCATAGTAACTATGGACGGATACCACCCAAACACATTCCTAGCCAAAAAGCTCATGACAGAAGGACTCCTAGATGATGATGATGATGAATCTAAACAAAATAAAGAAAGCATAGAAAAGGACGGTAAGAAAGATAAAGAGAGTAAAAGAGATAAGGAAGGTACAAAAGAAAATGACAGTAAAGTAGAAAAAGAGATGGGAAATGATGAAGAATTAGCCAAAGAGAATGATGATGCTAAAGAAACTAAAAATGAACCAATAGGTACTCAGAAACGATTGAGCGACACTAGTGAAGATAGTGCGACTCAGGTTATAATTAATCAAGATACACAGAAGTTTGCAGAGAAAAGAAAAAGTGTGGAAGTAAAGAAGGATGAATTAAAAGTTGCGGTGACAAGAAAAAGTGTGGAAGTAAAGAAGGATGAATTAAAAGTGGAAGATAAAACTCCGCCGCAGAAGAAAAGAAAAGCATCGCCGATTGTATTTGACGTTGATAAAAAGAAGAGAGATAAAGAAGAGATAGGGAAAGAGAAAAAAGATGAGAAAGCTAGTGTTAGAGAAAGGACGATAAGTGCCAGCAGTGACAGTCATGTTGTGCTCACGACTCCGCCCAACCCACACAAATATGATGCCATACCGCCGCGTAAGTATCATTAAAATATTCTATCGTCGCTAAATGCAAAAACTGATTTACTTTCTCTCTTTAGAGTTTAGAGCAAGCATTACTCCAACATTGTAGAAACTGGTGTTAGAAAAAAAAAAGAATAAAAATAAAAACGTATTCGTGAACAACATTAAAAAAACAGTCTTGCACTTAAAGATATTAAAATGTAAATTATAACATCTAATATATAAAATTCTCGTGTCACAGTATTTGTGCGCGAACTCCTCCAAAACGATGGCCGTTTTAATTTGAATGAAGTATGTACTATCAGAGAAGTTGATTCCTATGCAGATGGCGGACCAACGTCATGTGGTCGACTTATGTCAATTCAATGTTAGCTGTGATCGGTCGGCTGGGTTTGACGTAATGCGACCAAATTACTTAGGTCCGCCATCTGCATAGGAATCAACTTCCTCGATGGTACATTCGTTAGGCCTGACAATAGGTTTTTATCTACTTTTTATATTGATACTAGAAATAATTTATATGGCAAAACAACGTTTGCCGGGTCAGCTGGTATTATAGTTTCTACACTCTTTAGCTTTCTAGAAACAAAACTTGAGAGGTGTGAAGGAACACCCGGATGGAACGAAGTTTTCCCGCCAGTTGACGTCATCGCCACATCAATGCACATTGCACACTTCGCAGGTACTAAAATAAGTGTCGGACGTCGGTCAAAAAGTGTCGTTACAACTTATTCCGTCTAGCCCCCTTTCGCAACGCGCCATAAGGAACTTCGTTCCAATATATTAGGTAAAATAATATTTTTTTTTGTCCAGTGTCAGCAGCAACAGTGGCCACCGAGAAGCCGTGGTGCCGAGCGTTTCCGCTGTGCCGGTTCGGTGCGGCGTGCGCGTTCGCCCACCCGCGGTGCAAGTTCGCCGCCGCCTGCACGCGCCGCGCCTGCCCGTACTCGCACGCGCCGCACGCCTCGCCCCTCGCGCAAGCCCCGCCCCCGCAGATAGGTGAGGATAATAAAGCTAGTTTCTTCCACTCATGCTCGAAATTAAAAAATAATCGGCCAAGTGCGAGTCGGAATCGCGCACGAAGGGTTTCGTACCGTTATAGAGCAAAAATATGCCAAAAATTGTATTTTTGTATGGGAGCCCCACTTAATTTTTTATTTCATTTAAATATTATTATTAATTATTAAAGTAAAATTATATTTAAGGCCCTTGTGAAAATTTTAAGTGCCTACCTCTTATCATTATTGATTACGAGCCAAAAAGGCCAAAAAAATCACGTTTGTTGTATGGGAGCCCCCCCTTAAATATTAATATTCTTTTGTTTTTAGTATTTGTTGTTATAGCGGCAACAGATATACACAATCTGTGAAAATTTCATAAGTCTAGCTACAGCGGTTCTTGAGATACAGCCTGGCGTCAGACAGGCAGACGGACGGAGAGACGGACAGACAACGAAGTCTTGGTAATAGGGTCCCGTTTTTACCTTTTGGGTACGGAACCCTAAAAACGCCCCCGCAAATGTCTACCTAATGCTTAAAAATGATTACTATCGCGTACCCGTAGACACAGGTAAAACACAAGAACCGATTGGTCGATGTACGAATTTCCACGTTCTCTCGATTCTCAAATCATCAACCCTTTGTCCACCACGTATTTGCACGCAGATGTTATAAAAAAGGAAACGCTCACTATGGAATATGGATACATTTTGGTTCTTACCAACCTAAACTAAAGGGTAAAATATACAGAAGTGATTTTGTAACACTAGTGGTATCCAGCTATTGTCTCAATACTAACTTTACTAAACAATACTACTTGTTTCAGCGTCCCACGTGGTCCCCGCGGCGAACTACAAGTCCATATCCACAGTGCCCAACCTGTGCAAGTTCCACCCGGGCTGCGCGAACCCCGCCTGCCTCTACTACCACCCCAAGCCGTGTCGCTACGGCAAGGCGTGCGTCAACAAACTCGAGTGTAACTTCTACCATCACGATGTCACGTGGAAGTAATAAAGTATATTCTAGTGTTTGTGTGTTTTTATTGTATTATACCTATGCAGGCGTAGATTCTATAGACTATGTAGATTCTATAGATTCTATAGACTATGGGCCTTACTAATAAACGTTGTATAAGCTTTGAATAGTTATACAGTGTTTTGTTCCTGTCACACAAGTGACATTTGTAATTGGATTGAAGAAGACAAAACACTGAATAACTATTCAAAGCTTATACAGCGTTTATTAGTAAGGGGATTGAGAGTTAAGGTTAAATGAAATGTAAGAAAGTTGTGAAACCACAAATAACAAAAAATTATCTCTTACTTGCGAAAGAAATTTAGTAAGGACCTAATTGTATGCATAGCCTGTAACTTGCGGCACATTTATATAATGTCTGATTTCTCTTTCTAGCCGATTTCTTCTTTTTCATTTTATGAAAAACAATTTTGACTAGCTGATACATGGTTACCTATAAAAAATAGATTTATTCAAATAATAGAAAAAAACATACGTATTGTACCCTATTAGTATAAAAATACTTTCCTAAAAAACTAGACTATAATAACATGGTACTTTTATTACAGAAAAAGTTATGGTTCCTTCGCCATAAACGCCTTTTAGCAACGAAGTTGCAGGCCACATCTAAGGTATAATAAAAATAACGAGGCACAGATTTTCATACTTTAAGAATTTATAGCGAAGCCTAGGTAAAACTTTTTTAGTTAAAGTTAAGTTTAAAGTTAGCAGCACATTAATTTTTACTGAATAACTAACTACGTGATGCCCCCCGTTGAGCCAAAATTCGTTTTTAATCGCGCGGGAACCGTGCATTTTCCGGGATGAAAAGTATCCTATGTCCTTTCCCGATACTAAAAGTATCTCCATAGTCCATAACAAACAGCAAAATCGGTTCAGCGGTTTAGGCGTGAAGAGGACAGACAGACACTTTCGCATTCATAATATTATTAGTAAGTGTGATATATACAAGGTGTAACAAAACTAAGTGATAATACTTTAGGGTGTGTATGTATTCCTTGTAGAGAGTTCACTGTGAAAGTAGCAGCGCTGAAAGACCATAATTTTTTCACTTTTGTATGGGGAAACTCGTTACACTGGAACGCTTGCCCATACAAAAGTGAAAAAAAATGGTCTTTCAGCCGTCAGCGCAGCTACTTTCACAGTGAATTCTCTACAAGAAACACAATATACACACTCTAAAGTATTATCTTATCACTTAGGTAGTTTTGTTACCTCCTGTATATCTACTTATAAATAACTAATTTAGTGCTACTAATGCTTCCCAATTATTATCCTTGACACCCCGGTGCCGCCCACATGATCTAATTGATTGATAAATAACAGGTGATAGAATAACAGGACATTTGGAGGAGCAAGGTCGGCGTGATTGGCATCAATTGGTGTGATTTTTGGGCTGTGATTACAGGGAGTGGGTACCGCCAGCAAGGAAAATTCAGGATTTTTTTTATTTACCGGATAGGTTTACCTACTGCATACTTATAATATTGTATTATCATAGAAGTTGATTCATAGACAGATTTGCAGACCTACATAATTCGGCCGGGCTATTAATTTATATTCAATTCAATGTTACTCGATCTGTCGGCTGCGTTTGAAAAAACGCGACCAAGTTACGCAGGTTCGCTTTCTGCTTATGAATCAACTTCTGTGATAGAACCTACTAACCTACTAAGTACCATAGAGGAAATTGATTCCTAGGCAGTTGACGGACCTACGTTAGATAGTCGGCTTATGTCAATTCAATGTTAGCTGTGATCATGGGTTTGACTTAACGCGACCAAATTACTTAGGTCTGCCATCTGCCTAGGAATCAACTTCTCTAATAGTAGGTACTTATAATACTTACTTATCATACTTACATCTAATATAACTACTATCTATAATAATAATATTTATTATTATTGACTTCGCTACGCTGGATTCATTGATCGTGCAGTACCTAACCGAAATGTCTCCTGAATCAGACTGTAGTCTGAATAGGTACCACATAAGTACCTACAAGATGTAACTAAACTAAGTGATAACTTAAGACTTAGTTTTGCACCTTGTATATTTGCCATGAAACGTTAGGGTCAGTTCAGACCGACGCGGCGACGCGACGCGACGCGTAGTGATGCATTTCTATATTTCTCGCCTCGTCGCGTTGTACGAGTACATAAAAAGCAGTTTGCACTAAAATTTTCAGCGCACAAAAGAAGCTCGCTATCATGTTAATGTATTAAAAACTCTGAACTTGTAGTAACTGGGGCAGAGTGAGTGCTTTATTTTTACTCCGGGGCGGGCGGCGGCACTCTAGTTTATAGCTTAATTGGATGCATTGCAGTGCTAGAAAACAAGCTAAACTACTAATTAAGATGAGTTATAGTACCTATCACTGAATATATCACATCAATACTTTGTAAGTAGGTATCTACATTACATTATAAGTTATAACATAAAGGCGAAAGTATGTGTAGGTATACCTACATGGTAATAATGTGGATTTTGATCATCATATTAATTAAGGGCGTCTTTAGGGTCTAACACAGAGGCTTTTACCCGCTTTTACCTATCACAAAAAATACGATACTCCCGTTATAGAATAGGTAGGTACTTTAATAAAAAGAATAAGTAATTTAGCTGCAGTGCAGTGGAGCTACGGCCACAACGCTATAAAATCTAGTCACAATCTTTCATCGCTCCTTAAAATCTTATGATCCATCCCCTTGTATCATAAATATTACTATACAACTATTCCGTAACAATCTATAGCAATTTATAAAGGAAAACTCTCCCTTATTTATGTTTGCGGACCCTACATAAAGTAGCGAAATATAATAGAGAGGAACATCCGTAGTTCCCTACATGTAGTTACACGGCAATCGCGGCGCGGGAAGGGCACAATCACAGCTTCCCACTACACAGGTGTTGAGATGTCACAAAAAGGGGATAACAAGGTAAGTATTATTAAGAAGTTATTGAGTTTCCACTCAAAGCTCAAGGAAAAGGGGAGATCGCTTAGCAGCGCCGTTGAAACTTCAAGTTGATCCTGGCGACACAGGAGTTACAGTGGTGGGAATGTGTGGTGGGCCAGCCGGAATTCAACGGCACTTTTTTTAAGATGAAGTGGTAGGGTGCGCATCGCGTTTCTGAGGGGGTGAGGTATGAAGCGTGGCGGGAGCATGCGCGGGGCAACCATCTTCCGCCCCGCGCACGCCTGGTAGTAGGTGCGAAGCGTAGAGGCAGCGGCGACCGGGCATGCGAGTTCAATATTTTACCCTCTTTTAGACAAATTTTTTCCTTAGTAGGCTTAAATGAGAATAAGGGTCGCCGCACACTTGACCGGGTATAGTTATAATTGGTATTATATTGTTTTTGAAAAATTTTTTTCTTAGTTGGTATTGTATGAATAGAAATAAGGGTCACCGTACACTTGACCGGGTATCGGTATCGGTATTATCTTGTTTGAAACAATTTTTAACCTCAGTAGGTATGAATGAGTAAAAATGAGAATAAGGTTTACCGTACACTTGATGTACACACTTATCGGTTGATTGTACAAGAGAATAGCGATACTTACCTCATTAGTTACCGATTCCAAATTGTCTCGAATGCTTCCGTACGCTCACAGATGCTCTTTAGTGCTGGGCCCAGACCCGTAGCTGTAGCCCATACCTATCCCTAATTCCCGACTCAAAGTCTATGCTAGTATGTATAGGCCGCGCATTGAACGTGAGTAAACTAATCCCTGGCTAACTTCAGGCAGATTCTTTTTACAAACAAACAAACATAAATAAATGAATGAATGATATTCAAAGTACAAGCCTACTTGACATACGTTATGAGATAATATGTCATATTTATTAGGTTATTATGTCAGAGTATACAATTATTTATAGTCAATTTATTTATAAAAATATATTTAATAATTTTTAGGGTTCCGTAGCCAAAATGGCAAAAAGGAACCCTTATAGATTCGTCATGTCTGTCTGTCTGTCCGTCCGTCCGTATGTCACAGCCACTTTTCTCCAAAACTATTAGAGCTATACTATTGAAACTTGGTAAGTAGATGTAGTCTGTGAACCGCATTAAGATTTTGATGCAAAAATGGAAAAAATATTAAAAATTTTAGGGGTCCCCATAGGTACAACTGAAAATTTAAAGCAATAGATTTGGATTTAAATTTCTCCTAATGTGAACTTTTTTTTAACGGCCCAATCGCACAGCCGCATGACGTAATAATGTCTAAATTTAACAATTTGGCCCCTAGTATCAAAATTCTCAGTAAAGAATCCCTCCGCCTTCTAGGTGCCCCTATATTCAACGACGGTTTTGAGCCTTACGTTTCGGAACAAAAACAAAAATTCGTAGTATCTTCTGGCAAACTCGTCGCAATAAAATCCCATATGGCTTACCAAATAATTCGTTTTTGTTTGTTTGTGCCCCAATTAACATATGTCCTGAGGTACTGCCCTCTATGGGAGTACCCCAACCTTCTTTCCCATTTAGACACTATTTTAAAAGACACAATAATGAATATTTTCAACTGCCAAATTTCTGACACCTCTTGGGCCCAAGCTACTCTCCCCATTCGTTTCGGTGGCTTGGGTCTTAGAAGCGTGTCCAGTGTGTCCCTTCCTGCCTTCCTTTCTTCAGCTCACAGCATTCATCCTCTTTTCATCAAAATCATCACCAATTTATTATTATTATTATTATTATTTATATCCCCTTTGTTTTATATGTAACTAATTAGCTGTAATTATATTCTATTTGTAATAAAAAAAAATATTATTAATATTTATTTATACACTATTTTTATTTGAATACTACGAATATTTATTCGCCATCGACACCTATATTAATGCATAATAAATTATGTGTAAGTCTCACCCTTCTAAAACTTGAACAGAATTATCTGAAAATTTTTTTTTATATTTGGTTGCACAACCATAGCTCGATATCTGTAAGAAACATAATAACATTCTTCTTCATTCTATCTCTTCGGTCTTCAAAAGCAAAAGACAAATCAAAATACACATTATTATCCTATTTGTTAGGAGTCCCTAAATGTGTTGTTCTAGTAACTGTTCAATATTGTTATTGATACTGGACAATACCCTTATTCTCATTTCTACTCATTCATACCTACTAAGGAAACAATTGTGTCAAAAAAATATTATAAGTATCGATACCCAGTCACGTGTACGGTGACCCTTATTTCTACTCATTCATACCTAGTTACCTACTGAGGAAAAAAAAATTTAAAACAAGATAATACCGATACCGATACCAGATCAAGTGTGCGGTGACGCTTATTCTTATTTCTACTAATTCATGCCTACAGAGGAAAAGAATAGTCAAAACAAGATACCCAATACCCATATCGGTACCCGGTCAAATATGCGGTGACCCTTATTCTAATGCCTACTGAGGAAAAAAATAACGTCAAAAAAAAGATAATACCGATACTCAGTCAAGTGTACGGTGACCCTTATTTCTTTTTTTTCCCTTAACTCTTCTTTTTTTTTTAATTATTCTTCTTTTCCGCAAAAGGGATATTTTTTTTCCTCTGCAGTTTTTATTTCCCATTTTCACATCAAATTCTCGTAAAGAGCGGGCCGACGAGTAGTACGTGTCTGCTTGCGACGAGGCTCCGCGGCCGACTGAATCGCCACCCCGCATCCCCGCCGCCCTCATACAGTGCGAGCGTTATAGGTTATTATTTTATTTTGAATGACTAACTATCATTTTAGTGAAAACCATAAATACTACCTTATGGGATTTGATGAAAGGTTTATGAAAACATAAATTTTTTATTAGAATTGTATCTAAATTCGCCGTAAAATCGAAAAATTGCAATAAAATGGCAATTTATGATGATTTTCACGATTTTTTTCTATCGAGGCAAATTACTATAATCGTGTTTCGAAGAATATAACGTTATTAGGCATATCTTCACCCTTACGCCGGTATGAATAACATTGTATGAATTTTAGTGGTTGATATCTAAAAACAGGTTCAAAGATACCCTAGATCGCGATATTATACGCTTCTGGCCCTACCACTTCATCTTAACAGGCAAATGCCCGTTAAAAAAAGTGCCGTTGAATTCCGGAGCGGAGCGTCGTTTCAATCTGTAGTTCAGCCACAGAATATTATATATTAGTTCAGCTGCATTTTGCAGTCGTTGCGGCCCTTGTCTTCTTTTAGAGTGTCCTAGTACTAAGATTTAAAGCTGTTAGTGCAGGAACTTTTATCTATTTGTCGTACTTTTTTTGAAAAGCCATGAGGTTAAAGAAAGGCTTTCGATCGAGCACGTTTGGGAACAACGAGAAATTACCTACTGTATTTCATATTTGCAAGCTAGAGCTTGTTGAAAATCCTTTCGGCCCTCAGCCCCTTTTATTTTCCAAAGAGTTTCCGGCTGCACTGAGTCGCGTAGCGCGTCATCGCTCTTGCAAAGAAACGTGTATCTTATGTTTTGTAGTAAATAAACAATTCTGTATCCGCTACATGATATAATAAATTGTAACGCGGCATAACGCTTAGGTGTAAGCAGTGAAGGTTTTAGTATAAGTATACTACCAGCGCCATAAGCGAAATTTTTTAGGCGCCCAGGATGCTGGTAGGGTAGTAGCAATTATAGGGGTGCCTGCGGCGCCCCTTTTGTCTGCCTTCGGCGGCCCTTTTTGTCCCGCGCCCTGGGCGGTCGCCTGGTGTCAACAACACTCCCCCCTACGCTGCTACTGGGTGTAAGGTGTAAGCTAATGTAAGGATTGATTTCAAAAGCTACACGTACATTTCAGCAATTTGGACACATACTTTCATTGTTACATGTTCCGAAACACGGGTCAGGTAAGATTCATTCCTCTCATGATTTTGACAGAACATATTTATTTTTCCTTTGAATTTGTAACACCTCGGAAAAGATACACGTGTCGATCCTAATATTGATTATAGCCAAAGGCGCCACGACATTGTAATATTATGTAGGTGTAGGAGAGGGAGAGGGGTCAACCTTTCATGGTATTTTTGTTATATTAAATTAAATAATTATACACTTTCCTTGCACTTATTCCACTTTATTTTAATAGATTTATTACAAAATTATAATATACACGACCGGTTTCGAAAAATTCATCATCAGGTGTACATTTTTCGAAACCGGTCGTGTATATTATAATTTTGTAATAAATCTATTAAAATAAAGTGGAATAAGTGCAAGGAAAGTGTATAATTATTTAATTCAACATGAATTTCCACCAAGAAGTGACAGTACATTCAATATCATATTTTTGTTATATTGAATTTTATCAATATTTTCAGGGACATTACATTTAGTTAAGTATACTGTATAATACGATTTTCAGTAGTTAACTTAAATAATCCTTACATCTATATATATATCTATATCTTCTAAATATATAAAACTCAAAGGTAACTGACTGACATGGTGATCTATCAACGCACAGCCCAAACCACTGGACGGATCGGGCTGAAATTTGGCATGCAGGTAGATGTTATGACGTAGGCATCCGCTAAGAAAGGATTTTGATCAATTCCACCCCCAAGGGATTAAAATAGGGGATGAAAGTTTGTATATAATAATACTTCTTAACGCGAGCGAAGCCGCGGGCAAAAGCTCGTAATATTACCTATAAATTGTGGCTGTTTGTTACGCTTTCAAGCAAAAATTGCATGACGAATCATCATGGAACTTTGTACACATACTCTTGGAGGTATCAGAAGACACTTTTATTTAAAAAAAATATTTTTTACGAAAAAAAAATGACGCGGACTAAGTCGCGGGTAACAGCTAGTTGTTACTTGTTCCATAAAGTCTATTTATAAGGTCTTATAAATTTCCATGAATTCTTAATTCTGGCTTTTATTAATAGCAGAAAGCTGATAACAGCAGCTGGTAATGTTAGAAAACTTTATAAAGTTGTAATATGTTGCCTTGCTAATTTCTTATATCAGGCGTTACAACTTACAGCAACAAAAGCTTTTCATAATAGCTTTTATTTCAAAAACAAAAAATCCTACTTACTTGCTATACTACAAGATAGTATTTAAGTAGATCGTAAACAATTAATTCGCGAATAATTCATAATATATTAGGTGATGTAGATAATTTGAAATTAGTTATTAACTAAAAATAGCTTTTATCAAAAGGAAATCATGAAGGCAAGTAGGTAAACAAAATCAAACCAGAAATGGACAGGTAGTTATTGATAATTGAATTCACGAGTTTAAAAATGCACCTTCAGTTTATTATTAGGTTTATGATAACCTTGACATTCGCTACTCTACCTGGTTCCGATTCCATCCTAAAGTCTTGAATAATCTAGACCTTATCCATTCCTTTGAGACCTGAATAATGTCTACTAATATCTGTGGTCAACTTTGGGTTATACTGTAATTTCGAAAACGAGGCTAGATCTTCTTCATCTAGGGCAGTGTTCCTCAAACTTTTTGTGTTCAAGGTACAGCTAGAAAAATGTAAATTTTTGGACGTACACCACAAATTAATCAGCGTGTACGGGGGTGTTCTGCTCCCAATTCCCATTCCTTTCGTCGATCGTCTTGAGATGTTTCCTTTTCTTGGTTCTTATAAACTAGGAATATGTAGGTAAAATGTCATTTTTGTGGTATACCAATTACTACTGGCCACGGTACACCAGTGTGCCGCGTTTTGCGGAACTCGTTGATCTAGGGACTCACAATTTGGAGTTGTTATCATTTGGAAGTTTCTTAAAATTACATTAGGTAATATTATTATACTTTAATCATTCAATTAAAGTACCTATATTATAGTTAATCTGTCTTAAGCATATTTAACGGTTAAATATAGCTTAACAGAAAAAAAAGCCGGAAAATTAAGAAAAATTCTACAGCCAAGAAAAAAATTGTTTCTAAGGATAACGGAACTATAAACGAAAAATTTTAAATATCATTTTACAGTTACAATAGCTGTTATACAACAAGTTAAGTACACTAAAATTCATTATGAATTTTAAATTATTACAAATTAAACATTATGTTCCTTATATTTAGTTACTAAGGGATTATCATAATAATTATTTAGTATCACATTAAATTGACTGCTTAAAACTTGTAATAAGTAAATAATATTTCTTAATAAGTACGTAATATGTCATATTTTTTATAAGCTTATAAATATTTATCTATATAAAGGGCACTTATATAGGCTACAAGCTGTTTTGACTTTTGACTAGTAGCAAGAACTATCTAACCCCCAACAAACTAGAATCTACTGCAGAACATTTAGTGCAGTCTTTCCCAAGGTGGGCGATATATAAACGCCCCCTTGTGGGCGCTGAAGGTCTAAAGGGGGACGATGTGGCACCCGGAAAAAAAATGGGGGCGTTGTGTAGAGGCTTGGGTGTGATTTATTTCATCTGGATCATGGATGCATTTCAAATTGAAACAATGGAGGCGCTAAACATAAATTATTCTCAAAGTGGGCGGTAGACAAAATAAGTTTGGGAACCCCTGCTCTAGTGATTAGAAACTAGATAAAAATATTCTGGTGACTAAGTTTTTATTATTGTTTGCCGTGACAACGTTGAAATTTTGCGCAATTTTCCATTTTCCCGAATTTAAAATTAGTCCCCGTGGTCTATATTTGTGTCAAATTTTCATCAAATTAAGTTCAGTAGTTTCGGAACTAATTCTATGTAAACACACATAAACTCTTCCTGTTTTCTATAATCTATCTACAGATGCTATGCAATATGAGATATCTTTAGATGTGTTAATAATAATTGTTATCAGTTATCACTTATCATACCGATCAGAGATAGGTATGGTAAATGATGTTATTACGATATAATAGCCCATTACATAGCAATGTTACATATTATTATTAAATAATATATGAACTTGACCATGTACCTGCGAGGGTTTAGGGCGATTACTATAATATTAATATATTATATGTTATAGCATAGTTCTCATGTTATCTTCGTTAAAATGATCTATTTAAATACGCGTAACTGTATCAGGTAATTAGCAATTAAGTGATCATTAACAGTTACAACTATACAAAAAAATACTACTACTATAACTACTGTTGCTATATCAAATCAAAATTACTACGTTACGAATTTAGGAAACATTATAAATGACCCAAATTGATCCGAGATTGTTCGTCCACAAATTGTTATGTAAAATGTTTTTATGGTTAATTTAACACTTCAGGATCAACTGTAAGATATCATGAAATAAACCACGAGCTGGTTATAAATTTTCCTGCGACCTAAGGTAACTGTATCCCAAAGATGTGATAGCAGAAATAAAAATGGCACACAATTTTTCCTGTTAGATAGTATGTGGACTGCCTAGTCACTTACTTTAGGAAGAAAATGAAGTATGTCACATTAATTTTTTTTTCTAGAGTGGAAATTGAATAATATATACAGTGAGACGGTTAGAAGACGGCCCTCTTTGGTTGGGCCTCCTCATAAACTCTCATAGACAACCCCCTATGAAAACTTAAAAAACTAAAAGCACTACGAGACTACAAAACTTTTTAAAAGCTTATAAGCACATCATTATTTACTACAATCTAACTTTTCCATCCCGGTGCTCATAAATATACAACATACTTTTAAGTTCCGTAAAGTACTTACTGCGTCAGTAGGTCCTTTACGTATTGGGTATTCCCAAGTAGTTAGTCCTATGAACATGTCCTTAAGTACTGATCCTAGACGGCTGATTCACAATTATCACTTCCTGTCGCGAAATAGTTGACAGATCACGACTTGTGATTGTTTTAATTTCCGAACAATACAATGTGTAATTTAATTTTTAAATTCAAGGCCGTAAATTTTCAACCCCATGTCCATAAAATGGTACTTAATGAAAAGGGGTTATAAGAAATAAGTTACATAAAAAGTAAATCAATCAACAAATATTTATCTACAGTGGTTAAAAATTTAACAAAGCACCTGTAGAGTGCAATCTGTCGAGCATAGAGTGCAAAGTGCAGAAGCTCAAAAGTTTTTTTTTTATTTAAGGTTTAACAGAGCTATAACGAGCCATGTCTACGTTAATGTTTTTTCATTATTATAATATAGATTCGTTATCTACAAAATAAACTGATCTAAATTTTAACGTAAAAGACAGCCAGTTAAAATTGGTTGTCCACTTTTAAGTTTTAACACCCTAGCTAATCCGCGCTACAAAACCAAGTAAATCATTCTACTTTATCAAACTGTTATATAACCGGACATGGCCTGCGATTAGATCTACAATGTAGCCACGACTATCGGAAATATTCAATGAATCTAATTTATTGATACATTCCGATACGATCGTGACATGACGAGTCGTGTGTTGCTAGTTGCTCGTTAACAGTTCATTAACATATTTAACAACAAACACTTCTGTTTCATATTTTAATCCCAATGCAATGTAAACAAAAAATTTAAACTCGAATAAATGAATGTTGCCTTCCATACAACTTATATTACAATTAGTTTAATATTTCGACTGAAAAATATTTTCCACAATAATTAAAATCCAATATGAATGCAGCTTCGTTCCTTTTTAGGTTTCCGTACCCAAAGGGTAAAAACGGGACCTTATTACTAAGATTTCGATGTCTGTCCGTCTGTCTGTCTGTCTGTATGTCTTGAGGCTGTAACTCAAGAACCTATATAGCTAGAGTTCTGAAATTTTCACATATTGTGTATTTCCGGTGCCGCTATAATAACAAATACTAAAAATAAAAATGAAATTAATATTTAAGGGGGGCTCCCATACAACAAACGTGATTTTTTTGGCCTTTTTTGCTCGTAATCAATAATGATAAGAGATAAGCACTTGAAACTTTCACGAAGGCAAACGAAGGACTTAAATATAATTGTACTTTAATAATTAATAATAATATTTAAATAAAATAAAAAATTAAGGGGGGCTCCGATACAAAAGACTCAATTTTTGGACTATTTTTGCTCTATAACGGTACGGAACCCTCCGTGCGCGAGTCCGACTCGCACTTGGCCGATTATTCGATCCTGTACCGTTCTTAACAAACTACAAAATGGGATTGAATATGTGAAATGATTGGTCTTACATTTAATTTTAACATGGAAGCTTCGTCTTTCCACTCTTTTTTTCATCTTGTAGCTTTTCTCATTTAAGTTTACGGGGGCATACAAACTCAAACATAATATTCATACTAGATGACGCCCGCAACTCCGTTGCGACTTTTTTTAATAAGGGGGCAAACGAGCAAACGGGTCACCTGATGGAAAGCAACTTCCGTCGCCCATGGACATTCGCAGCATCAGAAGAGCTGCAGGTGCGTTGCCGGCTTTTTAAGAGGGAATAGGGTAGGAGAGGGTATGGAAGGGAATAAAGGAGAGTAGGTAAGGAAATAGGGGAGGGTAGGGAAGGGAAAAGGGTAGGGGATTGGGCCTCCGGTAAACTCACTCACTCGGCGAAACACAGCGCAAGGGCTGTTTCACGCCGGTTTGCTATGAGCCCGTGGTATTTCTCCGGTCGAGCCGGCCCATTCGTGCCGAAGCATGGCTCTCCCACGGCACTTGCGCCAAAATTCGTTTATCGCGCGGGAACCGTACATTTTATCGGGATAAAAAGTAGGTATCCTAGGTTCTTTCCCGGCACTCAAGGTATGTCCATATCAAATTTCAGCAAAATTGTTCAACGGTTTAAGCTTGAAGAGGTAACAGACAGACACACTTTCGCATTTATAATATTAGTATGGATTTTAGTGTCGTTTTGTGCTCGACATCGCAAGCCAGACCTTCCCTTCACAGCATCAGATTGCAGAGTCTGGAGATCGCTGGCCTTCTACTTGACCTTATACTCTTAATCTTATACTTATTTTGATTTAATGTCTTTGTAAGCAATGTTTATTCCAGTGACTTTCAGTTTATGATGCAGTTTTGACTTTGGAGTGCGATTTTAAAGCTATATCTGTTAAATTGTTTCAAAACTTTACTTAGCGCCTTCAATGCAATACCGCCAGAGCTTTTGGGCTTTGGAATTTGGCGACTTAGAGTGGGTTGCACCGGCTTACTTTAACCCCTACGAATAATAAAAGTATTATTCGTAGTTTAACTATAACCATAACAAAAGGTGAAATGAACTGTCAAATCCTTAGCAAAAGACGCCATATTTGACGATAACCTTTAACTACGCTTCTGATGCAATTCACCCTCAGGAGTTAGGTGACAATACTAGCTGATACTAAAATACAAGAGGCCAAAAAATAAATAACCTATGCATTTTGGTTCAGTAATAAATGAAAAGTATGTAATAAAATTATGTCGTATCACGCAGACGTAGACCTTTTCGGCCTAAAATATTAAATTAGTCGTATGATCCTTGGTCGTATCTAAGTGGATTACGTTACTTTGATTGGCATTCAAAATTAACTACAACATAAAGATAAATATAATAATTGTGATTTTCTAGCTTAGATATGATATACATAATATTGGCTTTGATAAATAATCGCCATCTATCACTTTAGAATTCAATGGTGGTTTAATATTGTAGTCCAGTAATCTGTTGTCACAATATACATTATGTACATTAATTTATATTACAGTAACGAACAGCTCGCACGAGCGGTGTTCTGTAGAATATATTGAAGTTGATTTATGTAAAGTAATGCAAACAATTATAATTAAATAATTGTATTGTCGCTACGCAGATAAAGGCGACTAATTATTGTATTAGTTACGACAGTACAACAATATCCGTAATTATAGTTGACAGTACCGCCGATTCTTTAATAGAAACTATATGAGACGGTAAACTTCAGATCACTTTCCTCCTAATATAAAGCTTCCCCGGACTTCCACGAAGACATTAATATTTTTTTTTAATTTAAATACAGAACGTAAAAGATGTGTTGTACATATTAGGTAGGTACATCACACGGTCCACGGAGTATTGACTATTGAGGACCTTCCCTTATGTATGTGGAACTCTGCTGCGCCTACCGTTCCCTAAAATGATTGAAAATGGAGTCTTGAGATACTCTACAGTCTACGTCATAACTCATCTAGGACTCATAGACGGGCCGCAGGTTCGCATAAGGTAATTATTGTAAAATTTGTATGGCATCAGAACCGACCCTAGTGGCTTTTTAATAAGTTTATCTCCTAAAGGTAATAAGAACGCTAAGATAACAAAATACACACACACAGACACACAACCCCAAAATGACATATGTTAACCGAAGCCTTAAAAGATCTAGTTCAGAGATGCGGATTGTCATATCCGGAACCCAATTAAACGCACTTGAGTCTTGAAGGTCACCTTTGCGCCTTTGCGCAGCCTTGGGAATTCCCTTTTGAGCAAAAGCCCTACCTGGCAGATTTTGATTTACATTCCAATTTTGACTTTTGAATTGGGCTTTAAGGACGCTGTCACATTTTTTCACAAATATCAGTGATTTTCTACCGGAAAATTCATTTTAAAGAATTGGAAGTCACATTGCGAGGATATTTTGGTTTCAAATGAAAGATACCTAATATTATTTAAATTATTAATTTTGTTATAAGTGTGCATCGTTTGTTTAAGGATATTATAACAATTTGCAAGTTAAACAATCGTTAAACTGCTCATTATTTTTTGTTTAGGCGATTTAAATATCAGTTTATCATTAAACTATTTTTAATTATTCTAATAACGATAAGATTATGAAACTTCCTCGTACGATTGTTTTTATTATTATTTTTTTAATTTTTATTCAATTTCATGGTGAGAACTGAGAACGATTGACATTGGCTAAAATGAGCGAATTTTGTAAATAAAACGAAAAAAATAATTTTAAATTGTTTTAAAAAAAGATCAAAATCTCAATGATTAAAATATAATATATTTTACGCAATGAAAAACAAAATGTAATACTAATTACTAATTAGTAATTAATAATTATTATCATGTGCTTGGATGTTCAAAAAGTTTATCGTGCGTTTTGAAAATTAGACAATAATCAAAACATCGGAAACTGCACATGACGAAAACAAGACATTAATCTACCTCTTGTAAACACTTCCGATTTCCGAATACCTGAGTTAAGATTTTTGTCATTTTAACTGCAGTATAATTAATAAGTAATATTTGTATATATAATATAGGTAGAATGTACAATACATACTTAACCTTTCTATAGGTAATTCTATCTTGATATTTACAGAATAAACAAAAACAGATTACTTAAGTAAAACGATACTGAAAAGTATATGAGCAAATGTTTACGTAACTGTAAGTACACTTGGGGGTATGAGGATGATAAAGTGGATGGGGGTGAAAAGGGGGTGAAACGAGGTGGGATGGGATGAAAGGGGTGGTTTTTGTACACGAGGCGCATTCTCCGCTCTAGTTAACAATAGTGTTTTCAGACTGCATATTCCATCTTCAGACTTCAATCGATTACTTTAATTAACGATTCGTTCGAATTATGAAAATGGAATTGAATGTGTTATGTGAGATTTATTTACAGAACTTGATATGAATTAATCCTCTTACAGTTAACGAAGATAATATATATTAACGCCTATAGTTCTATTCTATTGTAACGTTTTCAATACGTCAGACTAAAACAATCAGACTTTGTACAGAAATACGCTGCTCAAATTTTTATTATTATGGAAGGACGTATTTTGACATATTATGACATATTATGTTTTAATAAATTTACATCCGACTGTGAAAAAAATTTGAAAACTGACCCTAAGACATTCTGGACGTATGTGAAGGCCCTGCGTGTTGGCTCAGTGTATCTGTTATAGGCAAACTCCGAAGCTCCGGCGCTCCTAGGTTGGACTGGTCAATCCTCAGGTCAGACTGAATGACTTAGTCAAAGCCCAAACAAATGTAAATTTTCGGCCTTTGACTAAACAATTTTCGTCAAACCTGGGAGGGACTAATTTGGTCAGGCAAACGTCAAAACACAATTTTATGAAATCGGGGTTTGACGAGTCAAACTCCGATAATTAATGAATTTATGAAATGCTATTATTGAATTTATGAAACGGTATATAATGTATATGTAATTCATTTTAATCGATCTGTTTGAAATAATTATTGTAATCCAAGCTATTATTTATTACCTGTATTTAAATATTTGCACGCCGTATGTGGCAGAATATGTTTGTGCTATCATATAATGTTATTAACATCTTCTTGTACCATATTCTGGCAAATAAAATATTTGAATTGAATTGAATTGAATTGATATAGGTATGAAGTGTCTTATCTTCGTATATTTGGAAGCATTTTATCATTTATGCAGCTTTCAAGTCTTAACCGCTTAACTCTGCCAGTTCTGACACCTGATTGGTCAGCTTACGTGATTTTCACTTTTATATTTGAGATGCTTTGAGAGAATGCCGTGTGGCATTAGGCCCGCCTTTTGTACGATGTGCAATAAAGTATAAAATAAATAAATAAATGCTTTATAATTTATTTTATACTTTATTGCACTATTTAATACACGGAGGTTAGTTTGTAAAATTAGGTATAAAAAAATAACATTTTTAAAATTTTGATGTTTATTGTTTTAATAATTTCTTAAGTAATTAAAATGGAAAATTAATCATTTTCTGACATGGTGAGGCATTAACTTTAATGTTAACACCGCGAGAGACATTATGAACCTGTTTAAACATGTTCAGATCAACGTTTGACCGAGTTTTGCAGTCGCTTCTAGGATTGACTAGGCCAAAACCGAAACAGAATAATTTACTTTCGACGTTTGACTGAAAAGTTAGGAGCTCCTGGGTTTGACTAAAAATACTTCAGGCAAAGGGCGAAATTGAAATGTATTTCGGGGATCGCCTGACGGCTTTGGCCACACCTAGGATAAACCAGTCCTTCCGCGAAGAGACTGTGTATCGGACTTTGACTATAACATATCCAAAAAAGCTAGTGCTCGATGGAGTAGAATACACCGAAGGCAGGGACATGTGTGAGGCCTTTAATACTTTCTTCAAAAGCGTTTTTGGCGTCCCTAGTAATGTTTCTCCTGATAGATCATTAGACTACAATTCAGATGTAGTGTCAAATATTCAGGTATCGACCTCGTATGTCGAAGGTATTTTACGAAATCTAGATATAAAAAAAGGCCCCGGCAGTGATATGCTCCCATCTCTTTTTTGGGTACGCTGCTCTAAATCTCTAGCTACTCCATTGACCATCTTGATTAATCGATCGCTGCGTGATGGTGTCTTCCCACAAAAATGGAAGGTAGCCCATATTGTTCCAATACATAAGAAAGGTTCTCGTATGGACGTTAAGAATTACAGGGGCATCTCCATTTTAAACACGGCTGCTAAAGTAATGGAAAAAGTAGTTTTCAATTTTATTTATCCGACACTTCACCGATCGATCCCCTACCAACAGCACGGTTTCCTTAGGCATCGCTCGACGACTACTAATCTAGCCTGTTTCACTTCCTTTATTTTAGAGAATATGGAACGCGGTGGACAAATAGATGTTATCTACACAGACTTCGAAAAAGCGTTCGACCGGGTAGACCACCTCATTCTCCTAAAAAAGCTCCAGGAGCTAGGAATCCACGGGGATTTACTTCGGTGGATTGAATCTTACCTATCGAATCGATCCCAGGCTGTTGTAATGGGCGGTTATCGCTCAGACTATATCGAGATGCCCACTGGAGTTCCACAGGGCTCACACCTGGGACTGGAAAATAAAAAAGTCCATATTTTGAGATAACACGCTCATCAAATTTGCTCTTCAATAAATCGATTGTAACGTGATGTGTGGCTTGTGGTGCCGTCCTATTGAAACCTCATGCTGTCCAAGTCCATACCTTCTAATTTGGGCCAGAATAATCCATAATCATCCAGGCCAATATGTCTGACTGCTAGGGCGGGAGTTACGATCAAAAATCGGAGCTTAAATTAGCGGCCACTGACTCCGAATTTCTGTAGTAAATTTTTAAGATTTGCAGACGTTTTTCGTTCGTGTACTTCACCATGATAAAAAATGTAGGGTCTTACCACAAAAGATTTAAACACCCGTTGAACAGTTGATTAGAGAAAAATTCAGTACAAAAATGTCACAAAACAACTGTTCAACAGATGTTTAGTTTTTTGTGGTAAGACCGTGAGTAAAATGACAGTAACAGCTCGGTGACGCCTTGATAATTTGGCTGTAGCGATGTCCATTTTTCTCAGCAATGACTAAGGCTAAGAAATTAAAGTTCACTGTCAGTATTCATCATGTCTTTGTCTTTGAATTACCCATAGCATAACACGATTGGTCAACTTTTATAACACAGAATAATCAATCAAAAAGACCTCTGTAAAAAAAGGGATTCCTATTTTGCCAACAGAAGAGAGTGATATAAGCTTCCAAAATTTGTACATAAATTGGTTCTAGTATACACTTTAATTTGTCCATAGCTTATATGAAATTTATTTATGGTTTTTAAATTACGCGACAAAAACAATTTTGTCGCTACGCCCTTTCAATTTTTGCTGTTCCATTGCTTGTTTTCTATGAGAGGCCGGGCCAGCCTCGCATAGAAAACAAGCAATCTAAAACACATCCAACACGGTTTTTTACTTTAACATGGCGTCACCTTAAGTGTAAGTGTGCGTCCACAAATTAAATTCAAAATTAAGTCCTAAGTGAACCTATGAAGCCTGAAACAAAATATGGTATAGCTAAAGCTGAAATAAATCAAAATAGCATGAGTCATTGCCGGTAGTCAGTAGCATCTCAGCTCTTTAAATCACCACCCGCTGTCACTAGGTCAAAAACTAAACGGCCGTCGAATCCACCCGAATAATTTGCATAATATAGTCGTTGGCTCTTACCGGAACACTCGTAATTACCATTAGTACTAAATTGTTCACGCCTTCGCAATTAAATATTCAGTAAAAAAAAAGTTATTTTTAAGTTTTAAAAACGCTACCAGTACAGGTAAACTCGGGAAAAATGTTACCTACGTGCCTTAAATTATCTAATATTAATTACAATTTATTAGGCTGATTAAAATATTTTTTTCATATTTTATTATAATGTCATGTAAGATAATTTTATATTTTGCATTAATTTATAAGCTACTAGATGACGCTCGCAACTCCGTTGCGCCAAAATTAGTTTATCGCGCGTGAACCGCACTTTTTTCCGGGATAAAAACTATCCTATGTCCTTTCCCGGGACTCATAGTATTTCCATTATCCATACTTACGAAATTTCAGCAAAATCGGTTCAGCGGTTTGGGCGTGAAGAGGTAACAGACAGACAGACCGACAATTGATATACAGACAGACACACTTTCACATTTATAATAATTATATTAGTATGGACTTCATATTTTTTTCTGACATCTTTCAGAAGATGGTAGAAAAAAGCTTTCATCGTCCTTCCTTCCTTGCTAATAAAAGTAAATATATTGTAAAAAAAGTATATCTGTCTGTCTGTCTGTTACCTCTTTACGTCAAAACCGCTGAACCGATTTTGCTGAAATTTGGTATGGAGATACTTTGAGTCCCGGGAAAGGACATAATATAGAATGATAATTTTTATCCCGGAAAAATGTACAGTAAGGATAAACGATAAATCAATAACCAATTAAAGGTTATTGGTACTTACACATGCGCCGATTTATCCCTCAAATTTTGGCAAGCGATTTTCAAGTTATGTGCGGCTTTTATGTAATAATTAGTGTAGTATCTTCATACTCCGAAATTTACGTGGCGTTACGAATACCACGCTACGGAGTTCAAGTTTACGTCATTGACAGTAACATACTTACGAACATGCAATGTAAACTCGCTCAATGCAAGACGCGTCTGCGCACAATTTATAACATTTTGTGCAAGTTATAAACCAATTAGTCAGGGTTCCCTAGAACAATTTTTTTATATTACTATCAAGCTAATTTTTTGTGAGTAGCTTCATTTTGACTTATCAAAGGGGGACGAGGGGGACCCGCGCGGCTTCCCGCGACGCGCGACGGGTCATTAGGGTTCCGTAGCCAAAATGGCAAAAAAGGAACCCTTATAGATTCGTCATGTCTGTCTGTCTGTCTGTCTGTCTGTCTGTCCGTCCGTATGTCACAGCCACTTTTCTCCGAAACTATTAGAGCCATACTATTGAAACTTGGTAAGTAGATGTAGTCTGTGAACCGCATTAAGATTTTGATGCAAAAATGGAAAAAGTATTAAAAATTTTAGGGGTCCCCATAGGTACAACTGAAACAAAAAAAATTTTTTTTCATCTAACCTATGCGTGTGTGGTATCTATGGATAGGTCTCTAAAAATCATATTGAGGTTTCTCATATCATTTTTTTCTAACCTGAATAGTTTGCGAGAGAGACTCTTCCAAAGTGGAAAAATGTGTGTCCCCCCCCCTCTAATTTCTAAAGTAGAGGCATGATAATTCTAAAAAAAATATATGATGTATATTACTATAAAAACTACCAACGAAAATTGGTTTGAACGAGATCTAGCCAGTAGTTTTTTTTATACGTCATAAATAGTAAAACTTAATGAAACAAAAAAAAATTTTTTTCATCTAACCTATGCGTGTGTGGTATCTATGGATAGGTCTCCAAAAATCATATTGAGGTTTCTCATATCATTTTTTTCTAAGCTGAATAGTTTGCTAGAGAGACTCTTCCAAAGTGGAAAAATGTGTGTCCCCCCCCCTCTAATTTCTAAAGTAGAGGCATGATAATTCTAAAAAAAATATATGATGTATATTACTATAAAAACTACCAACGAAAATTGGTTTGAACGAGATCTAGCCAGTAGTTTTTTTTATACGTCATAAATAGTAAACCTTAATCTAAATTTCATTAAATCGACTGAAATATAAAAATAAATCAAAAATAATATAATTTCATAAAAATTAACCTTATTGCTGCTGCGGAACCCTCCATGGGCGAGTCCAACTCGCACTTGGCCGCTTTTTTTTGTATGAACCCGCGCAGGCGCCCGCGTAACACAGCTTACGCCCTTAGGGTTCCGTTTATAGGGTTCTGTAATCAACAAAACTTGGTTGACTACTGAACCCTAAAACGGAAATCCTTTCTATTTCTGTTAACTACCACTTTCGAGATTTTTCGCCAATGAAAATGTTGTTCGTCTTATCTAAATGAAGCTACTGACAAAAAAGAAGCTTGATAGTAATAAAAAAATGTTCTAGGGCTCCCGGATATAAGTAGATATTGAGTTTTGACGTAATCTGTAATTTGCAAAAAGCAGAAGCTGCTTTGGAACATAAAATACCATATATTTTACAGGAGAAATTTCAACGCAATGAGAATTTTACGAGCAGTAATATAATATTTTACAGTTCCTACCTTCAGGGTAATAATTCTAGCTACTTTCATTACCTAGAAACTGAATGACGTCAAAGAACCAGCCCTGTTGGTAAAACCTTAACGAGTACTTGCATCCCTAGAAACACGAAAATATTCCACTGTAGTAACCAGTTGATAGACAAGATTCCAGTGGTAACAATTACATACCAATAATGTATGGGAAACCCATAGTTAAGGTTCATTAATAATGTGTTAATGCTTAAGATGAAGTGGTAGGGCCAGAAGCGTATAATATCGCGATCTAGGGTATCTTTGAACCTGTTTTTAGATATCAACCGCTAAAATTCATACAATGTTATTCATACCGGCGTAAGGGTGAAGATATGCCTAATAACGTTATATTCTTCGAAACACGATTAAAGTAATTTGCCTCGATAGAAAAAAATCGTGAAAATCATCATAAATTGCCATTTTATTGCAATTTTTCGATTTTACGGCGAATTTAGATACAATTCTAGTAAAAAATTTATGTTTTCATAAACCTTTCATCAAATCCCATAAGGTAGTATTTATGGTTTTCACTAAAATGATAGTTAGTCATTCAAAATAAAATAATAACCTATAACGCTCGCACTGTATGAGGGCGGCGGGGATGCGGGGTGGCGATTCAGTCGGCCGCGGAGCCTCGTCGCAAGCAGACACGTACTACTCGTCGGCCCGCTCTTTACGAGAATTTGATGTGAAAATGGGAAATAAAAACTGCAGAGGAAAAAAATATCCCTTTTGCGGAAAAGAATAATTAAAAAAAAAAGAAGAGTTAAGGGAAAAAAAGAAATAAGGGTTACCGTACACTTGACTGAGTATCGGTATTATCTTTTTTTTGACGTTATTTTTTTCCTCAGTAGGCATTAGAATAAGGGTCACCGCATATTTGACCGGGTACCGATATGGGTATTGGGTATCTTGTTTTGACTATTCTTTTCCTCTGTAGGCATGAATTAGTAGAAATAAGAATAAGCGTCACCGCACACTTGATATGGTATCGGTATCGGTATTATCTTGTTTTAAATTTTTTTTTCCTCAGTAGGTATGAATGAGTAGAAATAAGGGTCACCGTACACGTGACTGGGTATCGATACTTATAATATTTTTTTGACACAATTGTTTCCTTAGTAGGTATGAATGAGTAGAAATGAGAATAAGGGTATTGTCCAGTATCAATAACAATATTGAACGCCGGGTGAGTAGCCGGCACGTTGACGGAGACAAGGGCCCTGCGGATAACGTCGTTCAAGGAGGCATGGCGGGACTGGCGGCCGGCGCTGCGTCGACAAGATAGACCGTGGTGACCCTGGCGGTCTACTGCGGCGCCGCAGGGGCAGCGGTGGGGTTCGGTGATATTGGCTCCTAGTCGCAAACTGAGTGAAAGATTGAATGTGTGGTTATCTAAAAGTGTTCCGGTATTGGATGATGGGTTAGCCTGGAGCCAGTAGCCTGATTCCGGCTCGGCGGACGCTAGAAGACGCGCCCGATCTGTGGTGGACGAGGAATTTAGAATTTCTGATTGTGCCAAATTGATTAGTGGTTCATCCCAATTCTTTTGGATATTGGGGTTAACTGAAACGTCACTAGGACAAACACGTTTCCAAGCGTTGATCGCCTCAGCTAGTGACTCAATGCCTACGTTTCCAGAAGAATTGGTGATGATTTTGATGAAAAGAGGATGAATGCTGTAAGCTGAAGAAAGGAAGGCAGGAAGGGACACACTGGACACGCTTCTAAGACCCAAGCCACCGAAACGAATGGGGAGAGTAGCTTGGGCCCAAGAGGTGTCAGAGATTTGGCAGTTGAAAATATTCATTATTGTGTCTTTTAAAATAGTGTCTAAATGGGAAAGAAGGTTGGGGTACTCCCATAGAGGGCAGCACCTCAGGACATATTATGTGAATTGGGGCACAAACAAACAAAAACGAATTATTTGGTAAGACATATGGGATTTTATTGCGACGAGTTTGCCAGAAGATACTACGAATTTTTGTTTTTGTTCCGAAACGTAAGGCTCAAAACCGTCGTTGAATATAGGGGCACCTAGAAGGCGGAGGGATTCTTTACTGAGAATTTTTATACTAGGGGCCAAATTGTTAAATTTAGACATTATTACGTCATGCGGCTGTGCGATTGGGCCGTTAAAAAAAAGTTCACATTTGGAGAAATTTAAATCCAAATCTATTGCTTTAAATTTTCAGTTGTACCTATGGGGACCCCTAAAATTTTTAATATTTTTTCCATTTTTGCATCAAAATCTTAATGCGGTTCACAGACTACATCTACTTACAAAGTTTCAATAGTATAGCTCTAATAGTTTTGGAGAAAAGTGGCTGTGACATACGGACGGACGGACAGACAGACAGACAGACAGACATGACGAATCTATAAGGGTTCCTTTTTGCCATTTTGGCTACGGAACCCTAAAAATTAATAAATATATTTTTATAAATAAATTGACTATTGTATACTCTGACATAATAACCTAATAAATATGACATATTATCTCATAACGTATGTCAAGTAGGCTTGTACTTTGAATATCATTCATTCATTTATTTATGTTTGTTTGTTTGTAAAAAGAATCTGCCTGAAGTTAGCCAGGGATTAGTTTACTCACGTTCAATGCGCGGCCTATACATACTAGCATAGACTTTGAGTCGGGAATTAGGGATAGGTATAATGGGCTACAGCTACGGGTCTGGGCCCAGCACTAAAGAGCATCTGTGAGCGTACGGAAGCATTCGAGACAATTTGGAATCGGTAACTAATGAGGTAAGTATCGGTATTCTCTTGTACAATCAACCGATAAGTGTGTACATCAAGTGTACGGTAAACCTTATTCTCATTTTTACTCATTCATACGGCATACCTACTGAGGTTAAAAAGTGTTTCAAACAAGATAATACCGATACCGATACCCGGTCAAGTGTACGGTGACTCTTATTTCTATTCATACAATACCAACTAAGAAAAAAAAATTTCAAAAACAATATAATACCAATTATAACTATACCCGGTCAAGTGTGCGGCGACCCTTATTCTCATTTATGCCTACTAAGGAAAAAATTTGTCTAAAAGAAGATAATAAGAGGGTAAAATATTGAACTCGCATGCCCGGTCGCCGCTGCCTCTACGCTACGCACCTACTATCAGGCGTGCGCGGGGCGGAAGATGGTTGCCCCGCGCATGCTCCCGCCACGCTTCATACCTCACCCCCTCAGAAACGCGATGCGCACCCTACCACTTCATCTTAATGGAGATAGGAAAGATTTTTTATCGATTATTATCGTTTTATATATTATTGTTAACATAAATTGTTCGGAGATCTTGAGCACATACAATAATTAATATTGGGTTGCACCAGGGGCGTTGTTATAGACTAAGGGTGGATTGCACCAGCTTACTTTAATTAATATAACTTTAACCATAAGAAAATTTGAAATGAATTGTCAAATCCCTAGCAAAAGTCGCCATATTTGACTTAACTTTAACTACGCTTTTGGTGCAATTCACCCTATAATAGTTAACCGACTTCCAAAAACGAGGAGGTTATACGTTCGTCTGTGGATATTTTTTTTTTTATGTATGTTCAACAATTACTCCGCCGTTTATGAACCGATTTTCAAAATTTTTCTTTTGTTATATTAGGTTCCACTCCAATTTGGTCCCATTTTGTCAAAAGTGGTGATCTGGTGATGGGATCCATGAGTAATCGAGGGAACTCCTCAAAATTCAAATGGAAACGTATGTTTTTTTTGGTTTCATATGAAGTATTCCAGGCATATGTTACCAAAAAGTAAGATTTTGCACCAGGATTTACCATGGTTCGAAGGTGGTGAACAGAACTCCTTACTCCTTATAGATACATGTTTGGGGGTTTCGGCGTTGTCTTAAGAACTGAAAGCATATACTACTATGCAAATTTAATTAATCATCATCATCATCACCACTATTCCACCATACATCCGTGAGTAATCGAGGGAACTCCTCCAAATTTATATGGAAACTTATAATGATTTCGATTTTATAAGAAGTATCCTAAGCATATGCTACCAAAAAGCAATATTCAGAAAAGTGGTGACCTGATGATGGGATCCATGAGTAATCGAGGGAACTCCTCAAAATTCAAATAGAAACATATGTTTTTTTGGTTTCATATGAAGTATTTCAGGCATATGTTACCAAAAAGTAAGATTTTGCACCAGGATATACCATGGTTCGAAGGTGGTGAACAGAACTCCTTACTCCTAATAGATACATGTTTGGGGGTTTCGGCGTTGTCTTAAGAACTGAAAGCATGTACTACTATGCAAATTAAATTTATCATCGTCATCATCACCACCATTCCACCATACATCCGTGAGTAATCGAGGGAACTCCTCCAAATTTATTTCATATGAAGTATTTCAGGCATATGTTACCAAAAAGTAAGATTTTGCACCAGGATATACCATGGTTCGAAGGTGGTGAACAGAACTCCTTACTCCTAATAGATACATGTTTGGGGGTTTCGGCGTTGTCTTAAGAACTGAAAGCATATACTACTATGCAAATTAAATTTATCATCGTCATCATCACCACCATTCCACCATACATCCGTGAGTAATCGAGGGAACTCCTCCAAATTTATATGGAAACATAATAATTATAATGATTTCGATTTTATGAGAAGTATCTTAAGTATGTGCTACCAAAAAGCAAGATTTTAAAATTAGTTATACCATGGTTCCGAAGGTGCTAAGAGAACTCCGGATTCCTTATATATACAAGTTTGGGGGTTTCGGAGTTGGTTTAAGAACTGAAAGCATATGCTACTATGCAAGTTACATTCATCATCATCATCACTACTACCAGTCACCACACCATGAGTTATCTAATTATAACCCTATTATTGTTACTTTTAATCGTCTTTAAGAACAAAGCCCGAATTTGTCGAACGATTTAAAAAATTATAATGTTATTTCAATGTAAATGACTCGACCTTGGTGTTTAGGTTACCGAGTTAGCAACTTGATCATAAGATCTATGAGGAAAGTTATTCTTAAAATTTATAAGGACGAATATAGTTATATTTGAGCATCCATACAAATATTATAAATGCGAAAGTGTGTCTGTCTGTCTGTCTATCAGTCTGTCCGTTTGTTACCTCTTCACGCTCGAACAGCTGAACCGATTTTGCTGAAATTTGGCATGGAGATACTTTGAGTCCCTAGAAAGGACATAGGATAGGATATTTTTATCCCGGAAAATTTTTAAGTTTCCGCGCGATAAACGAATTTTGGCGCAACGAAGTTGCGGGCGTCATCTAGTAATGTTGAGTTGTTTTCATGAGTGTAATGATAGAAAGTCACTGAACAGAACTTTAGAGCCTTTAAAGACAGGCGTATAAACATTAATTTTATTATTGCTTGATTAACGCCAAGCATATACATTAGGTATACAGCTGTGGTATATGCTTGGAGTTAAGTAAGCAATTCTGAAGTAGTGATATCAGACAATAAGTTCTCATAATATCATGAAAGTGTTTCCTGGATCCAAAGTAACTAAGCATAACACATATTAGTCTGTGCAGAAAACCAGCTTATAAATCACTTAAAAGAGTGAAATTATTATTTTTAACAAAAAATTAAAACCGACTTCCAGGGTAAAAACAATAATAATTAATAATGAACAAAAAAGTGTTAAATAATTCTTACTCTTTAAAGTGCCTAATGCATAATTCTCCTAAATCTCAACTATTTCTGTACACAATCTACATTATTTTGAAGTCGGTACCAGTCTTAAATATTAAAAATATTTTGTCATACAACTCAGCATTCTTATAGCTGGTACCGTCTTCAAAATAATGTAGATTGTGTACAGAAATAGTTGAGGTTTAGGAGAATTATGCATAAGGCACTTTAAAGAGTAAGAATTATTTAACACTTTTTTGTTCATTATTAATTATTATTGTTTTTACCCTGGAAGTCGGTTTTAATTTTTTGTTAAAAATAATAATTATATTATAAGGTTACTAGCTGTTGCCCGCGACTTCGTCCGCGTTAGTATAGTAGATCACGTCCCAAGTATTATTTTTCAAAAATATTCAATGTACAGAATTGACTTTCTTACGATTTTATTACAATATGTATAGATGACTTAGTTTGTTCCTACAAAGGATAATTAAGACGCAATACAAACTCCACGATACCTTTTAATTATGAACAAAAGTTTCATGAGGAATAGGGGGGGGGGGGGTTTGGGGGGCCGCAGCCCCCCCAAAACAAACGACACTGGAAAACCGTATGTGTAGTTTAGTTTTTAACTTTGTTCTTAAAAAGATGTATAACGCCGCAACACCGCTTTGTTGGAAGCAAAATTTGGGGAGATGGGGGGGGGGGTTTGGGGGGGCGAAGCCCCCCCCCCCAAGAAAAGACCGATGCCAAAGCTCCCAGCATGTTAATCAAACGACACTCGAAATTTGTATAGAAAAGATAGACAAAAGCTCATAGCATGGCAAGGAGTGAAGATAGATACAAAGTGTGAAGGAGAAATTTGTAGGAAATTTTATGGGCTTTCATTACGTACCGGACATTTTTTCTCTACAACGCACCGTTTTAGCGATATGAGCAAAAAACTAAAAATATTGAAACTTGAGCCCCTCCCCCCGCCCTAGGTGATATCGTCATAATATATAGCCTATGTGTTGACCCGACCTCTATATAATATTCGTGCAAAATTTGAAGTAAATCCATTCAGTACTTTCTGAGTTTATCCCGGACATACATACAGACAAACAGACAAACCGACAAACAGACAAACAGACAAAAATTCTAAAAACTATATTTTTGGCTTCCATATCGATTGTAGATCACGTCCCAAGTATTATTTTTCAAAAATATTCAATGTACAGAATTGACTTTCCTACGATTTTATTATATGTATAGATTATATCGTCAAAATATATGCAGGCGTCCATTATTGACTTTAACTAGGAATTTGACAGTTCATTTGACATTTTGTTAAAGTTATAGTTAAAGTAAGCTGGTGCAACCCTGAACCCACCCTCCTAACCAATGCTACCTATTTTCAAAAGAAATGAAAATTAAACAAAGATTTTTACGAACTTGCATTCAACACTGGCTGCTTAGGTACCATCTGCTGAAAGTTTTCACTTTTTGTGGGCATTTCTTTAAACATAAACAAGGGATTTCTTTGTCATAATTTTTTATGAGCCTTCAAACATTTTTTAATTAAGTTACAGAAATAAATGAATCATGATTGTAAATGATATGGACCAAGACCCTGCGATGCCCAGCCCAGACCTTCCTCCGTTTCGTAAAGCTGAAAGTTTACCAGCTGTTTGTGGCCTTTACCTTTACAGAGGTAAGAACGACCAGTAACTGTAGTTTTGGTCGCGGTTGCTTTAGGAGGTATCCAGTTCTGAAAGTAACCTTCCAGAAAGAGTAATTATCTCAAATTCATAACTTATATTCTTCGCGGTTAGTGGAGGAATCTCGTCTTCCAGTGCCAGACATTTTTGACAGTTAGGGCGAAGCCAAACGAGCGTAATTTGTTAGGTAGTTGTGACTTGTGAGTCGCAGAATTTCGGTTTAGCAGAATTCTGCTGCATTCGGTTTCATACAAATTGAGTCCTGTTTGATTCACACGAGCGTAATTTTGTGAGTCATAATTTGTACCCATAGACTTATATATAATCGATGTTTGTACCTATATGAAAAGAATTTTACGTGGCAGAAAGTCATAAATTAGAAATTACGCTCGTTTGGCTTCACTCTTACAACCGGACCCACTGCAGCTCCCAGCAGCTCCCAGCAGCAGCACCTTCAAAGTGTAATACCTACTTTAAGAAAGTTTAAGTTTAATTTATAATAAAAGAGTATGAAGAACTCTAATATTATAAATTGTAAAAAAAAGTAGTAAATGACACTCGGAACTCGTAGCTTGTTTATTTTCAGTGGTTGATTAGTGTGCAATTTAAATATTATATTGACGTTTATAATAATTATTATGTTATCTAATGATTTAAGCATATTATAATATTTTGAAATATTAAGGATAGTAGTCTAGTTTTGATACTAAGCTATCCTTAGTGAGACCTTCGTAAGATATCAACACTAAATAATATTGCTATATAATATTTAATATAAGTAGGTATGTAAATAAGATAACAACTTGTAAACAAATAGCAGTAAATACATATTTGTGGCAATGAAAGATGATCTTCTTTGTATTTGAACACTATAGTTATATTATATTTAGAGATTGTGCCGACTAAAACCACCTTAGGCACCTTGTAATTTGCAACTAGCGATTCTTACACCACTTGGGATCTGATAAATAATTTAAATTATTATTACCACATTTATTGGTATTATTAAAAAATAATCGGCCAAGTGCGAGTTGGACTCGCGCATGAAGGGTTCCGTACCATTATAGAGCAAAAATGTGTTTTTTTGTATGGGAGCCCTCTTTAATTATTTATGTTATTTATTTTATTTTATTGCCTTTATTGATATTATCGAGCAAAAAATAGCAAAAAAATTACGTTTGTTCTATGGGAGCCCCCCCCCTTAAATATTTAATATAGGTATTTTGTTTTTAGTATTTGTTGTTATAGCGGCAACAGATATACATAATCTGTGAAAATTTCAGAAGTCTAGCTATAGCGGTTCTTGAGTTACAGCCTGCAGGAGACACACAGACAGACAGACGGACAGACATAGTTTTTACCCTTTGGGTACGGAACCCTAAAAACGGCCTTCGCAAAATTTGAGGTTTCCAATTCTAAATTTAAATTTTCTTAAGACCATTCACCATAGACTAAGAACCAATTTTTTTCTTCACCTCAAATTAGACTAAAGACTAGACCTCACTGAGGCTAGAACAATAACTTAAGGTCAAATGGTTCATTATAATCGGGTCACGCGTTTTATCAACCATCGATTAGCACTCCAAACACGATCTAGACTAGTGCACTAGTATCACAGTACCTTGACTCTTGAGATTGGCTGATCTTCGTTTGTCATAAAAGATTTCGATGACTAATATTTCAAATTTTTATTAGAAAATTTATTTATTAAAATTTTGAAAAGAACATAATATTAGGTACCTACGCTATGGTCGAAGGAGGGTGCTACTACCCCATGGCCCATACGGTGAATCCGACCAAAATCCGACATGTTGCACTATACCATACGTACGTCATAATATCAGAATATTAACAGAAACGTAATCAAAGGTCGAACAAAACTTTGTGTTTACTGTCTATTGGTGGTGCTGCACTCTAGCGTGAAAACATTGCAATAATATACCCTATTGGACAATCCGGCAATCCGGTCACCGGCACGGGCGACCCCGATAACAATAGAAATCTATAATTATTATTGTGTCTCGTTTTTCCACGATCGAGGGAATATTATTGTTCATTCTTGTCTAATAAAATTATATATCTATCTACAATCTACATAATAGCCACACTGGGAATGAACCCAGTTCTTCGAGTAAAAGTCAAGCTATTTGCTTGTGCGCTTAACCCCCGGGGTTGGTGCAGATAAGGAAACGATGGTGTCGGAAATCGGAATCAAACCCACGACCTACGAGTCGTGGTAGGACTTAGGAGTCAAGAATTGGCAGTAAATCAACCTTTTCATTTTACTTTGTTTACGCTTGTATCCAAATATTACATTATTTATTACATTATTATTCAAGAGTAGCTGTATACCTGAAAAACTCATGTCAGATGCATTGTGAGAAGTGAGATGCACATGCGTTGTAACTTACTGTGGTTGTAACCTATATGTGGGTGCAGTTGGCACACGGATATGAAAGGAACGCGCGCGAGGGGCGGCTCAGCGTTGTTACAGCTTTTATATAAACGAAGCGCGATCTCATAATCATTCCAATTTCAAATCTCGTCGCGATCCCGTCGGGAGAACGCGCGAAAAGTGACAGTTCGATTTTCCAAGTTGTTTTTTTTACAATAGCCGTATTTCGTTGCAATGGCGTTCACTAGTGCAAGAAATATTTTGGATATCAAAGAAAAAACACACTTCAAGCATGAAAAGACGAGAATCGATAAATACACTGTAAGTTCATATTTTCTTTACGAGATAAGAGACACTAGGAAAATTTTTAAGTGAAAAACAATAAAAATTACTTACAGTAGTAGCTTCAGAAATAAAATATTATAGGGGGTTGATTTTCTATTTATCACGAGCAATTAATATTTACGAATATTGATGACCTGCTTTGCAAAATATTATTTTTATTGAAAAACCTTAGGTATTAGTTGGTACCATTATTAAATTACTAAATCATTACTTGGATATTATATAGTGTCATTTAAGTACTTACCTTAGTAATTATTATTTGCAAATTGCAATTAAGTACATTAAATTTAAATTGTTAAGTTTACCTACTTAACAATTTAAATTATTGTTATTGATAAAGAAATGTCATCTTATTGTGTAAAATGTAAATTATAATACCTACAGTTCTTAAAAGTGCAGCTTTTTGAATTGACGATGGCCTCCAAAATTTAAAAACATTATCTTTGATGCAGCTTTCCTTTGTTCCATTTTTAAACCATTTTAAACCTTTCCATAAAGGCTTTATAAAATTTTCATGAATAGCAACCGCAGCAAGTTACTGCGAAGTTTACATAGGTACCTACTTACTTGAAATTAAAATGAAGCACCTATTTTTAATATCATTAACTAGTCTACAATTTTAATGACTGCAGCAATATTTTTGTTAAAACTTACTGAAGCCCTGTATTTGTTTTTCAAAACAAACAGCTTTCAAACAAGCCCCTAGTTATTCAGTCGCACAAGGAAAGGTTTTCCGAACACTAATATTATGATATGGCTACCAATTAATCGCGAATTTTTTGGCTCTTCCATAAATGCGTGATATACCGTACTTTTTTAGGGTTCCGTACCCAAAGGGTAAAAACGGGACCCTATTACTAAGACTTCGATGTCTGTCCGTCTGTCCGTCTGTCTGTCTGTCTGTCTGTATGTCTTGAGGCTGTAACTCAAGAACCGCTATAGCTAGAGTTCTGAAATTTTCACAGATTGTGTATTTTCGGTGCCGCTATAACAACAAATACTAAAATAAAAATAAAATTAATATTTAACGGGGGCTCCCATACAACAAACGTGATTTTTTGGCCTTTTTTGCTCGTAATCAATAATGATAAGAGGTAAGCACTTGAAACTTTCACGAAGGCCTTAAATATAATTGTACTTTAATAATTAATAATAATATTTAAATAAAATAAAAAATTAAGGGGGGCTCCCATACAAAAAACACAATTTTTGGCCTATTTTTGCTCTATAACGGTACGGAACCCTTCGTGCGCGAGTCCGACTCGCACTTGGCCGATTTTTAGTTCCCCTGTCCCTTCCCCTACTGCCAATAAATTGTGTACCAGGCCCCTGTGATTATACTTCTGTCGATTGAAGGGTTGAACCAATTTTGAACGGTTCGTTAACATACACTAAAACTCACACTCAACATTAAAACTTTGAAATAAGCTGTGCTGTGGCCAGCAAACCTTCAAGAAGAGAGCGTATTCCCTCTTAAAAGGCCGACAACACACCTCTCTTTTGATGTTGAGAGAGTCTATGGGTGACCGCAGTTGCTTTCATCAGGCGACAGGTTTGCTCATTTGACGTTTGATATTATAAAAGAAACATTAAGGCCCACTTGCGCCAATTTGGGTTAAAGTTAACTCTGAGTTAAACATCGTGTCATCTCTATCACTGACTTGGTGAGTGACAGATATGACATGATGTTTAACTCAGAGTTAACTTTAACCCAGATTGGCGCAAGTGGGCCTTAAAATGTCAACTGACCCTTATTCTCACATCTGTATCACCAAACTGACGAGATTCAAGTATTTTGACGTCAACATCGTTAAATAATATCTAATTTGACGTGAAATAATAATTATTTCCGCGGTTCACATGAACAATACAAGGCCGAGTGATAACGGTGTTATGTGTACACTTTCCCATTGAAATCGTTATCAAAGATTCATATATTATTATCCTTAAGGCTTTACGTCTTTTAAGTTTTAGTATGAGGTTTTCACGCTAGGAAGCAGCACCAGCGCTACCAGCACACAGAGTAAAAAGTTTTTTTGTTCGACGTTTGATAACGTTTCTGCCAATACTCTGAAGTCTGATAAGTGATAAGACGTGTGCAATTTGTTAGATCTTGGTCGGATTATTTACTGTATGTGCTAGTAGCGCCCTCTGAACCGACCTTTGCATAATATTCCCTATTTACATAATATTAAGATAAAAATATATAGTTAATGAGAGGCAATTCAGCATAACAGACGTCTATCGTAACGGCCACACTCAGAGGCAAAAATGGAGTCTATGCCAAAATCTTCTGATCAATAATTATTTTTTGGAAAAATCTTGCATGCAGTTATGTGTGTACATAGTAATATTATAAATGTTGCCTTTTCGCGCCTTAACTGCTGGACCGATTTTAATTGAATTTGATACAAATAATATGTAAATACTTTTACCAAGGAAGGATGTCCTTTCTATGCAGGATAAGAAAATAGTTAAGTTCCCAGTTCCCACGCGATAACCAAATTACTGCCAGCCCCGGATCTTCAATTTTTTTTAGGCGGGGCAAAAACTGAAAAATGCCGCCCCGCCTACCTACTTATGTTTATTTTCACCTTTATCATCCATTTAATTTCAGCTCTCAATATGTAAGATATATATTTAACAGGGTAGGGTTTAAAGTAAAAATAAATATGCATAATAAAAATAAAATTCAAATATAATATTATTAAAGTGAATTTAAATCACAATTTTACTCTTCGAGCTTTTTGTTCAGCAAATAAATCTATCGCCTTGTCATAATTTAATTCGTGTGCAATACGACTTTCTATCGCTAAGATTGCAAGACCCGATAAGCGTTCCTGGCTCATAGAAGAGCGCAAATAATTTTTAATTAGTTTCAGATTGCTAAAACTTCGCTCGCAGCTTGCGGACGTAGTAGGAAGCGTAGAGTAAATTCGCAGAGCGGTACGGCACGGTAACGTGCTGCCCCGATCTGCGATTCCTGCAGGCGAGCCGGGCGCGTATTTTGAACTCGCGCCTCGCGAATAATAAATATGTTCGTGCAGCACGTCTCACTCCGCGCTCAGGGTATCGGTCAAGTTTATATTATGGCTATGAAATTGCTGTAATTTTATTGTGCTATTATTTATTCCGTGGTCAAAGTTAAATAAATGATGAGTTGTCCATTGGTCCGTCAAGTGTGAATTTGGCCGCCCCCTGAACTTGCCGCCCGGGGCACAGGCCCCGGCTTGCCCCCCCCTAGATCCGGGGCTGATTACTGCACAGTGCACAATAAAGTTGCAAAGAACGGTATGTCTTTCAATAATTATCTCATCACGTAGGCGTGATGAGATAATTATTGAAATTGGTTCAATGGCTTAGGAGCCATTGAACCAATTTTTATTAAATTCATACTTTTCTTAAATACTGGGGAAGGATACAGCATAGTTGAAGAATGGGAGAATGGGGGAGGCCTTTTTTGCTATATATACCTGTCAGTTCCCGCGTAGTAGTTTCGCGATCAAAAAGTTCCAGGGCCTATAGCCGAAATTTTTTCGTTTTCGCTTCGTTATAGAATCGCCGATCAAAATGTATGGAATTGACATAAGACGAGTCGAACGTCAACGTCATATTAACGAACGCTTATGTCAATTCCATACATTTTCATCGGCGATTCTATAACGAAGCGAAAACGAAAACATTTTGGTTCACCCCCCAGGCAACAGCCAACATGTAGTAAGGACATCGCATGTAGGCAGTAAAACAATAATATAGGAAGTGGTGTAACCTCGACCCTAACAATTTAAATCACGTTTAAGGAAACTATGTTCGCTAAAATGTACATTGTTTAAACGTTTCTAAAATCATTACAGTCATATCATAATTATTAATTTATCGTTAATGAATTCACTATTAATTTATATATTCCAATTCACTATTCAGTAATTCAATTCAGCGCTGCACAATCATTGGAATAGTATAAAAATCGGCTAAGTGCGAGTCGGACTCGCGCACGAAGGGTTCCGTACCGGTACGGTATAGAGCGAAAGTAGACAAAAAATTGTGTTTTTTGTATGGGAGCCCCCCTTAAATATTTAATTTCATTATTAATTACTAAAGTACAAATATAAATAAGGATTATGTGAAAATTTCAAATGCCTAGCTGTTACCATTATCGATTACGAGCAAAAAAGGCCAAAAAATCACATTACTTACATCTGGAAAATGTACGATTACCGTTCATAGAACACAGTTCATATTGTGTCCTGTATTCTGTCACAACTTGATACAACACATCTTTTGTGTCGATATTTGTATCGATTCTATATCTAAGTTAGTATAATTGATCGATAAATCATCATTGATCGTGCTAACTACATTGGCCCTTTAACAAGAGCCGTTGTGTTTCTAGGTTATACTAATTGATGATCCACGATGACGATGATCTCACAAATGATGGCCAGAACACCTGACTAAAATGCGCTAGGTTCATTATTATATCTAAATAGTTTACGGTCTTATTTTATTGTTAAAACGTGGTTTACAAACAATAATCGTAAGTAGATCTATAAGGTATTTATTATTTGATTGTGGGTAAAAACGTATCTACTTATTTACTTTTTGCAACTATAAAATGCAAGCGTGATAAACTGTCGATGGCTGCCGTCAACTGCCGTTGACTGCCGCCGACACGTCGTGCCGTCGACTGCCGCCGACACGTCGTGCCGTCGACTGCCGCCGACACGTGCCGTTCGTCTGTAGACTGTAAGCACAGTATAGCAATATAATATCCCTACAGTAGTGAAACGAATGTACTTGCGCAGAGCAACGGAGGGGTACCTGCGGGGAAGCGGGCGGCGCGGGCCCAGTCCGCCAAACTTCGCGAGTTTGAACGACTTCGCGCGCAGGTGTGACGTTGGCGCGTTTTGTGTTTTGTGTTGTAGAACGATAGCCTGTAACATCTTATTTTATAAACAATGGGATATAACAAGTGTTCAGTGTACAGAATATGTAAATCTGATTCAAAAAACAAAAAGGATTTAATTGTCATAAAATATAATATCGACTCACAGTTCACACTAAATTGTGTTGGCCTTGGTGGCATTTATTTGCAATTTGCATCTCTGTTTTATTGTTTACGTTGTAAGAAGTGTAACAAGGAGAGAAACAATTTATAGAATAAAAATAAAAAAAACTGTCAAATACCCTGTTACCTACTAATTAGTACCTACCTAGCTAGGTACACAGGGCCACACATCAAGTGTAACATTTTGACCTTTGGACCGCCCTTACCGCGCACGTAATAAGAGCGAGTTTTGAAGTGCTTCTGTTACACCTGACGTGTGGCCTACCGTACCTACCAATTGTTATAATATGATAATTAATTATTGTTGGATATTTTATATATCCGAATGCGTCTTCATTATTTTAATAAAAATTTTAAATCCATACTAATTAGTAATTACTAATATTATAAATGCGAAAGTGTGTCTGTCTGTCTGTCTGTCTGTTACCTCTTCACGCCCAAACCGCTGGACAGATTTTGCTGAAATTTGGCATGGAGATACTTTGAGTCCCGGGAAAAGACAAAGGATACTTTTTGTCCTGGAAAAATGTACGGTTCCCGTGCGATTAACGAGTTTTGGCACAACGGAGTTGCGCGCATCATCTAGTAAAGAATCATCTAAAAATAAAGTTTCACGTAAATATCTGGCAGTACGACATAATATGTAAATATAACACGCTGATTAATTACAAGCACAATATTTTATTTTTATTTTATTTCCCGTTTCGTGGCAAGTGGCAACCCTGGCATATCTGCTTGGTACTTACACCGGTGGCGGCATCGTGCGACATCAAAGGCGTTTCGTTACTGTAGGGATATTATATTGCTATACTGTGACTGTAAGCGCTCTAAGTACATCAGTGCCTACATAAATATGTAAAACCGGCCAATTTTCACGTATCGGGTATTTTTAATGACATAGCCTGTACTAAAATTAAACTTTCACACTAATTTAAATAATATTAGACTCCTTCTTCCAGAGACCTTTTCCTTCTTCGAAAACATTTGACAGTATGAACATTGATATTTGATCAGCTAATAATGTTAACAATTATTTACTAATAAGTATCAAAATAATAACAATGGTTTAGTTTAACTAATTTAGTTTAGTAATTCTATTTAGTAGGTAATTTGTGTGTTATTTAAGGACATAAATAAAATAGTTAACTGACTGACTGTCCACTTCCAAATTTAAAACCAGTTGTACTTGTGTAAATATTTCAAGAAACAACTAACAATGGGCACAAAGGAACAGACAATCACTGATTTAAATTCAGCTTCGAAGGACACGGCCCTTTGGATTAAACTGCAGAACTATTCATGGAGCAAAACAGATGAAGTACTCAGTATAATATAATCAAAAACAAGCATTAATTCTTTTTGGTACTCAGCACTCCCAACGAAAGGAAAAAAAGACATTTTAAACTTGGAATAATTTTGAAAAAGAAATTGGCCGTCATTTTCGAAATGGCGCGAAGGGACAATAATTTAACCTCGCTGGCAGCGCCTATTGCAAAAATTAAATCGGCACTGGTTGGTTATAGCTTCCTGATCAATTCCTGATCATTAAAAAATTAAACAAGATCGTAATTGCATTTTATATGAAATTATTGTATATATCAGGGGTTCCCAATCTTTTTCAGCCTGCGGCGCAGTCAATAATATTTTGTCACGGCGCGGCGCCCTACTTTACCTAGCTATTACAAAAATAATATACATAAACACCTTTAAAGATTATACTTAGGTTAAGCGGGTAATAATATATAAACAAATATTTGATCATCTGCCTGCTTTGTATAGTTCATAATAATTATTATTATAATTTTATTTTATAATATTTGTGGAGTATCGACTCACGGCGCCCCTCTTGCTTTTCCACGGCGCACCATGACCAGGGCGCCGCGGCACAGTTTGGGGACCCCTGGTATACATATATTATCTATTGTCTTGTACAGTTTCCGAAAAAAATAAATTATTGATTGTTTGGTCACTTTATAAGTTATACTAGCTGTTTTTAAATATTAAATGTTACAAGTAAATATCTATACATATAATAAAATCGTAGGAAAGTCAATTCTGTACATTGAATATTTTTGAAAAATAATACTTGGGACGTGATCTACAATCGATATAGAAGCCAAAAATATAGTTTTTAGAATTTTTGTCTGTTTTTCTGTTTGTCTGTTTGTCTGTATGTATGTCCGGGATAAACTCAGAAAGTACTGAATGGATTTACTTCAAATTTTGCACGAATATTATATAGAGGTCGGGTCAACGCATAGGCTAGGTATATATTATGATGATATCACCTAGGGCGGGGGGAGGGCCCCCCCCCCACCTCCCCAAATTTTGCTTCAAACAAAGCGGTGTTGCGGCGTTATACATCTTTTTTAAGAACAAAGTTAAAAACTAAACTACACATACGGTTTTCCAGTGTCGTTTGTTTTGGGGGGCCCCCCCACACCCCCCCCCCCTTATTCCTCATGAAACTTTTGTTCATAATTAAAAGGTATCGTGGAGTTTGTATTGCGTCTTAATTATCCTTTGTAGGAACAAACTAAGTCATCTCTACATATTGTAATAAAATCGTAAGAAAGTCAATTCTGTACATTGAATATTTTTGAAAAATAATACTTGGGACGTGATCTACTATACTAACGCGGACGAAGTCGCGGGCAACAGCTAGTATTTAATTAAAATTACGCAATCTGCAACAATTTCAGATAATAACAATAATATATATTTTTATTTTTTACCAATTGTAAAAATCGTAATTAAAAGAACTAAAGAACACTTCAAAGGATTATGCTTCGCAAGCATCTCAGGATCGAATTAACAGAAATATCACATAAGGTTCGTGCTACGGAACCCACTCTTTGGGCACCCCGTGCTTCAATGTTCATTATTTTCCAATTTCCATATTCTGTCGCATTCGTTTCGGCTCATTTTGATAAAGATTAAAGATAGTATAAGTTTTATTATCGCTTGAGCTGTGAGCACTAGCCTACGAGTCTGGACCACGGCATTTATCTGACAGCTATACCTACTGTCCCCAACGAACATTTCGTATAAAAATAATTCTGGTAATAAAAGTTGAAAGAAAATCGATTCCTGTTGGGTACATTAACTTGAAAATAAAGTAAACTTGGAAGGATCCGAGAATGTGCTACGTGCCCCGCGCTCGCTATATCCGGCACTGAATCTTTAACTTTAAGGGCAAAAAGGTTAATCTAATTGCTAGGAGACATAACCATATTGCAATGATTTGTTGCCTAGTTATTTAACTAAATAGAGTTATTACCTCTTACGTCAGTCGGTTAGATAAAACGAGCTAATACTAATACTAGTCATTATATACTCTAAGCTATCAACTGTTGATATTAATTATTGCTACAGATACATGGTTTTTGCTCGAACTTGTAGATATCGATTTGTTTGTAATCAGCTACAGACGCAGATCACGATAGATATCGCATGTGTATGTACTTCGCGTGCCATATCGCGCTCCCAAACGACGAGCAATGCTCATCTTTTTTCGAAAGACGAGCATTGCTCGTCGTTTGGGAGCGCGAGTCTTTTTTCTTTTTTCGACTTTCGGTCTGTTTTTTAGTCTGCTATCGAAATCGGACGTCAATCGGAATTTTAAAAAAGCGGCCAAGTGCGAGTTGAACTCGCCCATGAAGGGTTCCGCAGCAGCAATAAGGTTTATTTTTATGAAATTAAAAGGTTTTTGATTTATTTTCATATTTCAGTCGATTTAATGAAATTTAGATTAAGGTTTACCATTTATGATGTATAAAAAAAACTACTGGCTAGATCTCGTTCAAACCAATTTTCGTTGGTAGTTTTTATAGTAATCTACATTATATATTTTTTTTAGAATTATCATGCCCCTACTTTATAAATTAGAGGGGGGGGGGACACACATTTTACCACTTTGGAAGAGTCTCTTTCGCAAACTATTCAGGTTAGAAAAAAATGATATGAGAAACCTCAATATGATTTTTAGAGACCTATCCATAGATACCCCACACGCATAGGTTAGATGAAAAAAAATTTTTTTTGTTTCAGTTGTACCTATGGGGACCCCTAAAATTTTTAATATTTTTTCCATTTTTGCATCAAAATCTTAATGCGGTTCACAGACTACATCTACTTACCAAGTTTCAATAGTATAGCTCTAATAGTTTCGGAGAAAAGTGGCTGTGACATACGGACGGACGGACAGACAGACAGACAGACAGACAGACATGACGAATCTATAAGGGTTCCTTTTTTGCCATTTTGGCTACGGAACCCTAAAAATGCCTAAATGCCTAAAAGCGCCGTATTGAGCTGTAGAAATTCAAATAGAAAACGTTGGCCTAGATAATGGGCACTTTTCTCATCATCGGTACGTCACAGTAGCTTTAAAAAAGTGGCACGCTCGTTTTCATACAAATGGACCGGTATCTATCTTGATCTACGTCTGTGTAATCAGCCCTGTATTTATAAATAGGCCGTATAGGCCTAGGGGCGGCACGTGCGTAGTCTCTCCGTGCGCCGCGGTGGAATGGAGCCCTAACATTGAATTGACATGATCCGACTAAATGACGTTGGTCAGTAAACTGTCTAGGAATCAATTTCCTCGATGGTACATTTTATTAATTTTGTAGATTTTCGAGGAGACTTCAAGATGTCTAGGAAACTTGAAACTTTTTAGATTATTAGAATAACTAATTATTAAATAATCAGTTTTTTTGTTCGCTACCCGATGTTCTTCGCAACTTCGTTGCTACAAAATTCTTTTTTTGAGCGGCAATTGTAATTTTTTTGGATTAAAACTATCCTAAAATCTGTTCCGTGTCTCAAAGTATTCGATACGGAGTTTCATCTAAATCAGTTAAGCTTAAAGAGGTATACAGAAAGACAGACAAACTTTAGCATGAATAGTATTAAGAATTTTTATTATGCAGTTCTGGATTTCCGAGCTCGATCATCCAGTTAGTTTTGTTTCCACTTTCCATAGCTCCTCTTAGGGGTAAAACTTCTGAACACAACAGCTATTGGCGAATACCATGCTACTAGAATAGTTGTCCTTGCGAAAGTGAAGGGACCTTGCATACGATCAAGGCCGGGGTCGATGCCCGCCGTCATTTCATGCCTGTTACCGCTAATTGTCTATAGCCTAGCACATGACTTGTGACAGTTTATCGACAGTTTTTCCTTGTTTTGAATAGTTATTTTCCACGATCAGATAAGTTGCGTAAAGGCTGATGGTGGACCGACTTATTTTGGTCGCAGAACAAACCACTAAATTATTATTATCAATACAAAAAATCTAACTTTCCTGCGTCTTCGATCGCTAGTATACAAGACAATATTTATTTGAGAAAATACATTTAGCTTAGCTTTAGCTAGAAGTTTTCTTCAAAAACCAATTTCAATATATTATATCATATAAAATACAATAACTATTTATTTACGCATTTACTTTGCTATTATTTACAGCTGTACTGTTTACATTGTACGCTGTCAGTTACGAAAGGCGGGCGTCGAACTTTTACCTTGATCGCCGACAAGGTCCCTTCACTGAACCTACTCGTACCTAATTGACCGACGAAGGAAGTCATTCGACATGGACATTGCAATCATACTGTTTTATCTAAAAAAACGTTAAAAAAACCTAATTCTTTTTATGGAATCCGGATAAAATCATCTAGTTAAGTCTAGTATGACCTAGTTCAGAAACGCACTGAACTAGGTCGTGCAGTACTTATAGATATCTAAATAACGAGACCTAAACCTGAATTTCTATAATAGTAATAAAAATATAGTATTCATAAAATCTGAATTTTGATCAAATTCTGATTTTGCCAAAATGCGGCCAACGTTTAGCTTATATCATAAACAACATTTAGACAGGTACAGACCTTAAACGACAAATAAACTAGGTTAAACAACCACAAACTGCCGTTGTTATGTTAAGCTCGGTTTAATTTGATTTCTCTGTAATGTTGTGGTAATTTCGTGGGCCGTTTATTAATTGGGCGGTAATTTAAGTTAATTGTTTAGAATTTAGATTGATAGATTCTATGCAATAAAGATACAAACTTTAGAATTAAACTGCCACACTCAGAGACGAACATTCATTACATAACTGTAATTAATTTTGACATAAGTGTCAAAATCTTCATTTAATTACATTTTAACCGGTCGATCGTGGAAAAACGAGACACAGCTTATCTTTTGTTATCGCGGTTCCATGCGACCGCTTGGGGCTTGATGAATTAAGTCATTTAATATTCCTCTCTGCCCTTACTTTGGTGGAAGTCCGGTCTTGCATATTGTTATTCCGGTCCGGAATAACAATATGCATGGTTCGATAGTACTAATATAGGTAAATCGTTCTGCTGCGGGAAAACAACCACTAACATTTCACGTTGTATAATACAATATAATATTATTTACTTTTAGTTTTTAACATGGTCAAAGCATAAAAACAAATGTTTTTGTTTATCTTATATAATAATTTTAACATGTTTTCGCGCGGAAAACATTATTTCACACTATAGAGATAAATAATATTTCGGGACAATAATCTGGGTCTCACGTTATAATTTACGAATACGGAAGTTCCGCCATGTTCAACTATAACTTAATAATACATTTTATTTAAATTTAACCTAATATTATTAGATTAAACTAGTTTTCATCTCTTTTAAGTAAACCCAAAAATAAATTAGTTTTTTTTTGTAACCAGATATAGCCCGGAACTCTAGGTTTCGCGTAAAAAACTGTTTATTTCACGAGAACCGTACATTTTGCAGTGATAAAAACAGTCAGACAGATTGACAGATAGATACTTAGATAGACAGACACGAACTTTCATATTTATAATAATTATTAGTAGGGCCTTAGGGAGTAGAGAAATAAAAAGTACAAAATTAGAACTCGTAGCGGCTGCTACGGCGTAGCTGGGCGTAGCAGTGGCCCATACGCGTAGCAGTAGTTTGATTTGAAAAGTATTACACTTTTTAACCGACTTCTAAAATAAGGTGGTCCTATGTGCTGTGTACTGTGGGTATTTTGTCTGTCTTCCACAAAGAAGATAGATAAAATAGAATAGAAGTTCTTTTTTAAATGTTAGTATTTTAGCTTTTGAGATATTAATAGGGCCTGTTTCACCACTTCCTGATAAAGTGCCGAATAGGCTATTCACAACTTTTTTAACAGATTCTCCATACTTGATCTGTCAAGTTAATTGGTGGATAGCCTATTTGGCACTTATCAAGAAGTGGTGAAACAGGCCCTAAAAAAATTAAAGATATCAATCTGACCTAGATACCCCCACGGTGCACCTACTTATAACTAACCTAACATAATATTATGTTACATAATAATATTATTACCTCTATTATATATTCGGTCATCAAAAATTACAGCTATTAAAGAAATTATTGTTTATTTATTGAGACAATATTATTATCAAGGCCAGCAAAAACGCTAGTCAGCGCATTTTTGTCATATTCACAAATATGTAGGAAGCATAGCGCTAATAATTGGCATTGTTATAACAGGGAAGTGTAGAGGAAGTATAGCTCAAAACCTGAGGTAATCTACTGAGCACGAGTTATAAGATAATGTATGATGAAACTGACTCGGATATATTGCTCATACATTTCGGGGCTTAAGCTGAATTGTTTTTTTTTTATATAAAATAAGGGGGCAAACGGGTCACCTGATGGAAAGTAACTACCGTCGCTCATGGACACTCGCAACATTAGAGGAGCTGCAGGTGCGTCGCCGAAAGAGGGAATACGCTCTCTTCTTGAAGGTTTGCAGGCCGTATAGGTCCGGAAATACTGCTGGTGTTCCATTTGTCGGCAGAATGTTAAAATCTAGACTCCTGTCAAAAAATCTCATAAACCCTACATACATAAACCTGTCATTAATAATATTTTCAAACTGATCTTTTTACTCGTCGCTCGTCAAATCTGTTAACTTTTCACTTTAGTCTTTTACAATTTTACATTAAACTTATATTATAGCTGTTGTATAAAATACATTATGCAAATAACCCTCCTGGCAGTCGGGTAATAATGCAATGAAAATCCCTATTATATTTGGCAGTCCCCCAAATGCATGTGCAAACGAGTCAAGGCCACGGAATATTTACAAATAGATGCACTTGCATTATTTTACGACGTAGTATAAACGGCACTTGTGTTTATTATCTGTAAATAGTGTAAACACAGATTAACTGCGTCATATTATACAGATAAAGTATTGGAAAAGCAGGAAATTATCATACGAGTTATTAGGTGGTGGTAGTCAGTACTTGTACTTATAAAAAAAACATCAATTAGTAATAACCTAGGCTGGTATAAATAGTCAGTACTCAAGATGCATCTCGGTCTCAAGACACGGTTCAGGCTCTGTGATTGGTTGGCTGTCAAAATTTGAACCAATCACAGAGCCGAACCGCGTCTTGAGTACGGGTCGCATCTTAAGTACTATTTATACCAGCCCTAGATTTTGTGGGACTTTGGGGATGTGTGATTTGGGGATATTTCCTTTCTTACGCCCCACCTCTTGAGTCAACGTAACGGAGAAAAATAGGGAAATATTACTTGGTTTTGTTCCTGCGCCACACTGACTGGTGGTCAACTATACCTCCGTGTTAACAATTGTCACCCATCCCAAAACGTTTACAATACCGCTAAGAACGTTTTTAGGTTTCCGTACCCAAAGGGTAAAAACGGGACCCTATTACTAAGACTTCGATGTCTGTCCGTCTGTCCGTCTGTCCGTCTGTCTGTCTGTCTCCAGGCTGTAACTCGAGAACCGCTATAGCTAGACTTCTGAAATTTTCACAGATTGTGTATATCTGTTGCCGCTATAACAACAAATACTGAAAATAAAATAAAGTTAATATTTAAGGGGGGCTCCCATACAAGAAACGTGATTTTTTTGGCATTTTTTTCTCGTGATCAATAACGGTAACAGCTAGGCACTTGAAATTTCCGCAAAATCCTCAGTTATATTTTTACTTTAGTAATTAATAATAAAATTAAAATAAAGTAAATAATTAAGGAGGGCTCCCATACAAAAAACACAATTTTTTGTCTACTTTCGCTCTATACCGGTACGGAACCCTTCGTGCGCGAGTCCGACTCGCACTTGGCCGATTATTATTTTAATAAGTATTACCAGACAACTTTTCTACTTCTTCGACGGCTTTAAGTCTATGTTCCATGCATAAAGTTTATATACTTACCTAGCGGAATAGAGAAACAAAGGCCTTAGCAAGCGAGATGTCACTATAACACTGCGTGGTAAAAAGATACATGACATCAGAACCTTTTTTTTTGACGTCCAGTCGGCACGTATCGGCACGTTGACAATTTAATCTCATAGAATTCATGTTCAATCATGCTTGTGTAAGTGTATACGTAGTACGTACACATATTTTTCATACAGATGAAACCCAATTTCGGTTTCGTTTTGGCAGCTCGAGATTGTTGCTCTATTCCGCTAGGTATATTAACTTTATGGTTCCATGATAATAAAGTTGCATTTACATAATTAAAATATGTCCAACAATAGAATATGACAGTTATTGCTCCATTACAATATTCAGCGGTGAATTATGTCATCAGCGAGGCGTACGAACAATGTAAATTGTTATCGCGGACAATACTATTATCCCTACCAAAGGGCAAGGACCACAAGTGAAGGTATGCTAAATAATGACCCACTTTAGGGCAATTACGTGGGGACAACGAGTTAGGGTTCGTTAGGTCTTAGTCTAGAATTATAGCGGACCTAAATAGATTCAATTCGAGGCAAAGATCCTTTGAAAAATCTGTCTATATACATTTCTATTTTTCTACTAATCTATCTACCTCTTAACCGTTTTATCTATTAATGTCTGTCCTGTATCTATGACTAGATCTTCGATGCCACGTCAAGCACTATATTATTTTACATTTAGAAGAGTTTTTCTCGTTTCGTTAAATGAAACTCTCTGCACATATCAAATGCGACCTCATACTACACGGTTTTGCTTCTTCAAGTTATCTAAAATCACACTTATGTGTGCATGTGCCAATTTGGCAGTCTAGTATGAAGATTTACAGATCTATACTATTAATAATGTTAATATTATAAAGCTAAAGAATTTGTTTGTTTGAACGTGATAATCTCAGGAAGTACTGGACTGATTTCCAATTTCACCAATGTACAGCTAAGATGTCCCTGAGTGCTTTAGGTTATGTATGTACCACGGGCGGAACCGGGGCAGACCACTAGTTATTTATATTTTGCGACAAGCTTGCAGCTGTTACAGTAACTGGTCCCAGTAAAGTCGGTTACAAATTAATGACTCTATGTCTTGTCATTACACCGTGTACACAACGTGACATGAATTAAACTAATTCAATGTAACTGATCCGAGATGTTTCACCGGGTGTCGCGTTACGTATGACACCATACCATGACGCTATGATGACACCTGGTAAGATGTTTACAGTTTCATGAGCTACATGATGCATCTTATCACGTTATTGTCTTATTTTTCGAAACATCTAACTGTTTTGACTTTTGACGACCTGAGCTGTGGCTCAGTGCAGGTGAGCGCGTTGGTAGCTAAAGCCAGGGATCACGGGTCCGAATCCCGCCGACGGAACAAAAAGTTTTTAAACTTCCTGGGTCATCGATGTGTATTAAATATGTGTATGATATAATAAAAATCTTATATATTATATGTATAGTATAAAAGTATTAAATATATTTCCGTTGTCTGGTACCTGTAACACAAGTCCTTCAGGTACTTACCACGGGGCCTGACTGACGTGGTGTGAAGCGTCCATATATATTATTATTATTATTTATTATATAACCAAGGCAAAAGCTTTTAATCTCACATAGGTAAACTTACTTAGTCGAGCATAGAGCTCATATGAGTAACGGTCATTTATAAGCTCCGTCCTCAACAAAGGTTTCAAAACGTAAGAATTATACTTCTAAATTTGGGCATTGGCGGAAATCTAGACCAGGAGTGATCTAGTCCTTCCTCAATCTGCGAACCATTATTTCATGAGGATTTTAATACCTTCAATTTATCCAATCAACCGTATTTTAAAAGGCTTTTATTAGCTTTGGCTGTATCATGTATGAAACGAAACCTTTGAGCACGATTTTTGGCCTATCTTTGGTCTAGAATAAATGCAAAACTTTGTGTACCTATTCAGAACCAATGACAATGCAATAATTTGTTACCATTTAAAAAAAATTTTTTTAATCTAAAACCGCGCTTCATTTGATCTCTCCATCTGTTGCAGCTCGCGGACAAGCTGCCACAGCAGCTGTCAGAGCTGACCATCAGGCCCGCGTACTCCATCCGCCGCATCACCAACAGCGACCGGGATCGGGTCCTGGACTTCCTCGGAAGGTGAGTTTAAGATTCCGTATTCAAATAGTAGAAACATAATATATTATTATGTTGCAATGTGCACAGACATAATGTAACCTCCACCTTTTTCGAAGTCAGTTAAAACCGGCTTTATTATACAAGACTGGCTGTGTCTTCTAAGGGTGAAGCCAAACGAGCGTAATTTGTGAGTCGCGAGCCGCAGAATTTCTGCCGGGCAGAATTTCTTTTCATACAAATCACGACTCACAAAATTACGCTCGTGTGAATCAAACAGGACTTTTGTATGAAACAGGAGCTGTACGGTGTACCACGAAACAGTTTTGAGACTCAATCGGACGAGAATGCCGCGTCCTACTCTAACAAACGAGAAACGACGTTGTTAGAGCAGGACGCGGCATTCTCGTCCGATTGTTTGAGTCTCAAAACGGTTTCGTAGTAGGCCTACTGAATGCAGCAGAATTCTGCTCGGCAGAAATTCTGCGACTCACAACTCACAAATTACGCTCGTTTGGCTTCACCCTAAGGGTTAGTCAATCTAAATCAATAGAACGTGACAACAACAAGCACTCCTCATTAACAGCGTGACAAACGTGAGACCATATCCGCGCGGACGTGACACCGGGGCGGACACGGTACATCTACGTAGCAGCTACGGGCCTCTACGCCGCGTAGAACGAATTGCGACGCAAAATATTGCATGTATTGGATACCTGACTGCACCAGAAGCGTTATCCTTTTGTCGTATTTAGGTATCGCTCTACTACAATCTAGTCTTTAAAGCCAATGGCTAGTCGCATTTAAATTTGTAGGCAATATTAGTTTCGTCAAATTCAAATTCATTTATTTTTGCGTATGTGTGTTACAATAATAGGTCTTATAATATTTGATGTTATGTTCAGCACATAGGCCTCTATGGGCATGCAAAATTAACAATAAAAAATAATTACAGTCTACATTCTAAAACAATTAAAATAGATTATTAGTATCACACTCATAAATTTATACCTATGTCAAATTTTCAATGACATAAACTAAAACATTAAAATGATATCATGCAATTACCATTTAGGTCATGAAAGTATTACAATTTACATTTGCAGCAATAATTAATATAATATAGTAAAATTAATTCATTAATATTATTCAAAGTTATTAGTCTTATATTATTATTATTAGTATTATTCGTCTTAGGGTCAATTCAGACCGCAACGCGACGGCCGACGCGTAGATGCATTTCTGTACTGAATTGACCTCAGAACAGGAAAATAAGGAATTGACAGATGTTAATTGCGTGAGACGGCTTGCAAATCTGTCAAGTCCATACTTTAGAAATGCATCTAATTTTTTTAACTAGTTTTTTGGCTAAATCTATTTTTTGAAACTAGTTTTTTTAATTCAAAGCTTATTGGGAAGGGGGTCTGTACTTAGCTTAATCACCAAGACAGCTGACGGGGAGAGGTTTTCGTTTTGTAAAGTATTCAACCACTGCCTACGTGATAAAATCGAAAGAACATTGTGAAATTGTTTGGTATTTTTTGAACTTCTCGGCAAAACATGGTACAGATGGTCATCTTGAGAATTAACATTTTAAATAATGACAATGCAGTTTGTATACGTTACCTTATACATATAATACTACCTGACCCGGCAACGTAGTTTTGCCATATAAATTATTTCTAGTTTATACTAGAATAGGTTTTCATCTACTTTTTATATTTATATATAAAAAGTAGATGAAAACCTATTCTTAGGTCTAACGAAAGTACTATCAGAGAAGTTGATTCCTAGGCAGATGGGGGACCTACGTAGTTTAGTCACGTTACGCCAAACCTTTTTTTTTTTTTTGATGCGCAGGGGAAACCCGTCATGGGTTCCCCGGGTCGGGGATGTGCCTCAGATAAGCTGAAGCACCCCGGGGATATGTGGGACTCCTACCCACTAAAACCACCTGCGGTTCGCCTTCAGCCGTATACGGAGGTATGTCCTGGATCTATCTAACACAGGACCCCCTCCACGACCGGCCGGTCTACCTCAATAGGGACCGGACTTCCACCAAAGTTAGGGAACGCTTAGGCAAACTAAAGCGTTCCCCTCGGCGCCGGGACTAGCTAAGCCGGACAGGTTCCCATCCCTGCCCGGAGCCCCGGATTAGACGGGAGTTTGGAGGTTCGCGTAACGACGCCTCCGCACTCCCGTCCTACGCCGGCGGAGCGGTAAGGAGGATGGGTCATCCTCTCTGTTCCGCTCCGCGGCCTCTTTCTGCGAAAGGACGGTTTCGCAGAAAGAGACCGCCGCCTGCCATGCCTCATCGCTCTCGAGCATGCAGCGAACCATGCTCGAGAGCGAGAGGTCCCGCCCAAGCACCGCCATGAGATCATGGCGCTGCACGGCCCAACGATCGCACACCTCAAGGGTGTGCTGGGCCGTGTCCTCCGCAGCGCCGCACTCATGGCAGGCTGGCGTAGGCTCTCTCCTAGCGACCTTACACAAGTACGCACCGAAACATCCGTGTCCGGTGAGTACCTGTGTAAGGCGGAAGGTGAGGGGTTTTCTCTTGCGACGCATCCACGCCGCAAGAACTGGACGCAGAGCCTGAGCAGTACGTTGACCGTACTGGGCCTGCGCCAGGTCCTCACCCCACCTCCTCAACAGCCACTGCTCTCCTAGCCTTCGGACCCGCCGGAGCTCCTCCCATTGCAGGTCTTCGCCCCGTGACCTCCTCTCTGAAGCGAAGAGGTGCAACTCGGCGAAGACCCTTGCAACCAGCTCCCACGGCGGGTCTCCCGCCAGGGCACGTTACGCCAAACCTAGCCGACAGATCACAATTAACATTGACTTGACATGATCCGACCAAATGACGTTGGTCTGTCAACTGCATAGGAATCAATTTCTTCGATAGTACATACAAAATTTCAATAAAATCGTTTGAGCCGTTTTGGAGGAGTTCGCGCACAAACACTGTATGTCAATTTTTTATATTAGAATATGTTCCAACTTTCAAGAAGATAAGTAACATAAACAACAACTATAAATATACATTGTGTATTTGTAGAAAAAAAAAACAATAAAATTTTAGGAAACTATCTAACACGTTAACTTGATAATAACATGAGGGCACTACCAAGGCCGATAAAATTTCTTCGATAGGAGTATACCTTGATCTTAGTCCTTATATAGGATTTAGCCAACAAGCTAGCGGCTAGGTATATATTTACCGTCTAGCCGTTGTATAATAGCAGCTAATTGCCGTTTCCTGTTCCATTATACAGTTATTTCTTTGAACAAGTTTATTTCTGTCACGGATCTGAATCCGTTCCGATCGCGTTGACTAGAATTTTAAAAAGCTTTGTTTTTTATTTCAGCTCCGGTTTTGATTTACTTCTTAAATATTATTATAATAATAATATCTATGGACGCTTCACACCACGTCAGTCTGGCCCCGTGCTAAGTATCTGAAGGACTTGTGTCTTCTATAATAATAGGAGTGTCCATAGGCGACGACAGTTGCTTTCTATCAGGTTTTGCTCGTTTGCCCGTCAACGTCAACTAAACTTAACAATTTTTTCATCTTAACCATCCTCTTATCAACAACACTTTTATAATCAAGATATACTTAACCAACCTTCTCCTCGCAGATTCTTCTTCCGAGACGAGCCGCTCAACATAGCTGTCAACCTGTTGGACGGCCCCGAAGACAGGTGTTATGAGCTGGAGGAGTACGTGTCCGCGTCGCTGCCGGACGGCGTGTCGGTCGCGGCTGTTGATGATGATGATGAATTTGTCGGTGTCGTCGTAAACGGGATCGCTAGGAGAGAGGTGAGTATGAAGAATGGTGTATGCTATCCATACTAATATTTTAAATGCGAAAGTGTGGCCGTCTGTCTTTCTATCTCTTTACGCCCAAACCGCTGAACCGATTTTGCTGAGGTATGGAGATACTTTGAGTCCCAGGAATGGATATCTAAGGATACTTTTTATCCCGGAAAAAAAAATGTACGGTCCCCGCCTAATAATGAAAGTTTTGGGCGTCAAATAATAGTATAATATTATGTCAAAAGACGAGGCCTCAGACGAATGTCAAAACGTGTGTGAAATGTTTTCACTTGATAGTGATTTAAGCCACAGATTAACAGTGTGTTTGCACCTAGTGTGGAATTCATTGTGAAAGTAGCAACACTGAAAACATTTTTATATTTTAAAATATGGCTTAAACTTAATAAAGTTCTAAGTTGCAATCAATTTGCCTTTATCTTGATCTAATAACAATAATTAATTAATTAATCACTGGACTATATTAATTAACTACGTATCGACAGAATAAACACTAAGACCGACCTTTATTAGGTCATTGAAAATATTTCACTTTCTAAAATCTAGAATTCAAACTAGCTTCAAGTTAGGAACAACGCGACAAGTTTTGAAGTGACTCATAAAATTAAGTTAGGATTTAGAGTTTAAAGTTTAGAGTTTAGACCATGAATTTCAGCTGAGCCACAGAATAGTATATTAGTTTAACAAGCTGAGCCTAGACGGTCGTCTATTAGTTATAGTAATTGGTACTAACGCGAAACTTAGAAAAATTTAATGTCGGACTAAATTCATAGGTAGAATTCTTAAAATAATATAAGGCTATATTCTAAGCAATGACCACCAAAAGCAGAAGAGTTTCATTCTACAGAAGATAGACAAGTTATCATAGAATATTATGTCTGCTCTTAGGTACTTCTACAATGCTCAAATTATTTGATCTTGGTGTCGCGGGCCGCAACAAAAATTCATTAGGCTTAATAAATTAACGTTTTTAAAAATAAGGGATTTAATAGTGGATATTTTTACGATTGTTACGACGACTTTGCACTATTTCGCCAGTGGGCGTAAATTTCAAAAGGTCAAGTTCACGCGGGTCACTGATAAAGTCCCGGCGGGCCGCAAGTTAAGTAAAGCTGGTTTATAACTTCTTACTTTATTAGTAGCAATTATTCTTATATCAATAAAGTATAAACATTTAATTTAATTACAATACAATACGTTTTATTACGACATCCGCTCAGGTGTGCGCTGACAGCGCCTTCTAATGAACTCACTAAAAGGGGAACAATTATCTTAAAACAATGGCAAAATGATACACGACTAGTATAAGTTAAAAAAGTAATTAAAAAGCAGCCATAATCCTGATGAAAGCTTTGCTGCAAAGCTTTCTATTAAGGCTGGGCTGCTTAAAGTCAGTTCCCGTGTTTCAAGCCTTTGGCGGAAATTTAGTAGCAAAGACTTTTTTTCATAATTCATCACAAATCATTCTTCTGGCACTTGGTAGTTGGTATACAGCTGTCAACGAAAACAAATCAAGTCTAGGAAATAAAAACTCGAAAGTCGGATATAGGAAATACTCTTATCAGTAACAATGTATTGTTATCACGCTCGCAAGTCGTGACAGATCTCGCGATTCCATATGACCTCCAAGTCCTGAAGTCTGCTCAAATATTGTCTTCCGCACACCTAGGGTTGCTAGGCAATAAAGCCGGATATAATCAGCCTTTTTAATGACATCTCTGGCCGAAATTAAAGAGAGTCCGCCCCAGCGACTTCCGGTTCGGTGAAAATAGTTTGATATAAAAACTCTGCTGATATTAGATTTTACATCTTATTCGGTAGAAAATTTATACGTGCGATATCGAACTAATAGACACCGTTGAGATTCAATGGTCTCAATAGCAGGGTGTCCTTTTTCACAATAGGCTACTTGACCTATATTCAATTTCATTGAACAAATGCATATTTCTGGTATAACTTGGCCTAGGAAACCGTATTTCACCCTTATCATCAAATAAAAGCTTATGATTGATAAATAAAGTCGATTTGAAAATATGAAGTTATGAAAGTATGATTTGTACTGACGAAAACGATTTTGCGGTACTTCTGATTTGGATGTGACGTCATCACACTAGTAATTTAATATCTTTTATTTATCGCGCTCGTTATATGTAAGTTTATTTGAACATAAATAATAATAATAAGCCTAGAAAGATTTGTATATTAACGTACCTAATCAGACCCCATTTTTTTCATATTTTGCGATTATTGTGATTAACCAAACGTATTTTACGTGAAAATTTTGTATGCGGCTATAGAATTTTTATGGTACAGTCGTGGAGATGAATATATTATCTTTCATTTGAAACCAAAATATCCTCGCAGTTTGACTCCTAATTCTTTAATATGGTACCGGAAAATCGCTGATATTTGTAATAGCGTCCTTAAAAGGCATATTTTTCAATCATTTTTTTATGGGTTTCTACTGTTTAAAATACTGAAATATTAGTTTTTTTTATGATTAAGAAGCGATTAACATGAAGAAAAAAATTAGGTCAAGTAGCTTATTGTAAGAGCTCAAAAACCGCATGCTTTGTCTGGCTCTTAAGTTTGGTGACCTGCCAACCCTACGCATAATATGGCAGTTACCTTCTAACTTTACCAAAAAGGGATATATCAGAAATATTTCAATCAGCTGTAGAATTTATCACACCTAAGGGTTATTTTAATTGGATTTCCTCCTTCATACAATGTTTTTATTTCTCTATTAGCGACAATAAATCTTGCAACAACACTTAATCTAATGTCAGGAATAAGTCCCTACTTAACAATAATGCGCAATGAATAACCTTGAATGAATGAATGAATGAAAACACTTTATTGCACTTTACTGCAGCATGTCAGTTTCTCGGCCGATGATTTTGCATCACCATAAACCTCAACCCATTCTTCCAGGAGTTCAGCACTGAAGACAAGTCAGTATCCTGCCCCAACCCAAAATTCCAGAAGATCCTCAAAGTGCTAGGTCATCTGGAGCGGGAAGCTCGGATCTGGGACAAGTTGCCGCCGTCCTGCCACACGGCTCTGGAGGTGCGGATAGTGTCGACACACAGCGAGTGGCGAGGCAAGGGACTGATGAAGGCGCTGTGCGAGGAGTCGGAGTGAGTTGACTTTTTTTTAAGTACCAGGGGACTGATTCACGATGCGCATTTTGACTCGGATTCGGAAACTTCGTAGCGTCACATCCAATAAGCGCTCGTCGTGTGAGGCATATTGACCAATGATCGCACGGCAAAGTTTCCGAATCCGATGCGAACAGAAATCGCGAATCGCCCTGCAGGGGGATTCACAAGTTTTGACTATGATTTTGAGGAGGACTTGAGTAGAAAGATAAAAGATATAACGCTAAACATGCACACTTTAATTACTTCAATTTTAATAATAAGGTATTCTAGGCCACGTAAAACTTAAGGATTGCTCGGCGAAACTCAGTAGCGACGTTAGGGGCGGGCGCCGCATAATAAGGGGCGCTGAAGGCAAACAAAAGGGGCGCCATTTTTTAAGCACTACCAGGACCCTGGGTGCCGAAAAAATTTGGCCCAGGACGCCAAAAGCGTAAAATTTGGTAGTGCTAAAACCGGCACTGGCGAAACTGAAGGGGGTAATCGAAGCGAATAACGTGTCGTCATCTAATGATGTACCGATAACGACCTATTTGATCACCGGACACTGATTCTACCAATCTGATCTCTCCGCTTTCCCTTCCATTTTCGCCGAGCGATCTTAAAGATTTAAGCAACCCATACCTCTACAATCTACATTATATGTAGGTTGTAGGTACTAGGTAGTTTTATAAAGAGAGGGGATGATGATTAATAATAAAATTCTCGGTACTTACGTAGGCACTTGACGTGCGAAACTTCAAACCAATTTTAAAACTATTTTGTTTTTGTGCATGTCACACCTAATGCATACTTAAGCACCATGCACTAGATCTTTGTTAGATCTAGTGCTCATATCACAGCTGTTTTTTGCTTAACTATCAATTATGTTGACTATTAAGTGATTGAAAACCAATCTGTGTGTTTGCACAAAAAATGCACCCGGAAAACAATTATGTCTTTGGTTGGTTGTTTATGGTAGTCAATTCTTTATTAGCTTTATAGGAAAACTACTGGTTGTATTACCAATTCTGCTAAATCAATCCTAATTACTAGCTAAAAGCCGAGCTTTATTAATGATCGCGTCGTCTGACTGATGATAACACATTTACATATAAATAAAAATTACTATGTTATAGCACAAATCGATAGGCGTGATAGTTTTTCCGTAAAGTGTACCACAAAATGTAGGTACAGGTTGTGGGATATACTAGGGCTCACTTCACTCGCCCTGATAAATAATTATTATTAACTGAGATCCAGGCTAGATCCTATTTATATTTATAATATTCTTTAATTAAATAAAACAAACGCCAACATAGTATTCTTCAATTAAAACAATCGTCTAAACGAAGAGTTTTGACTGCAGAAAAAGGCGTTTATGCAAATTTGACATTTTATAAGAATATCTATACATATAATAAAATCGTAGGAAAGTCAATTCTGTACATTGAATATTTTTGAAAAATAATACTTGGGACGTGATCTACAATCGATATGGAAGCCAAAAATATAGTTTTTAGAATTTTTGTCTGTTTGTCTGATTGTCTGTTTGTCTGTTTGTCTGTATGTATGTCCGGGATAAACTCAGAAAGTACTGAATGGATTACTTCAAATTTTGCACGAATATTATATAGAGGTCGGGTCAACACATAGGCTATATATTATGACGATATCACCTAGGGGGGGGAGGGGCTCAAGTTTTAATATTTTTAGTTTTTTGCTCATATCGCTAAAACGGTGCGTTGTAGAGAAAAAATGTCCTGTACGTGATGAAAGCCCATAAAATTTCCTACAAATTTCTCCTTCACACTTTGTATCTATCTTCACTCCTTGCCATGCTATGAGCTTTTGTCTATCTTTTCTATACAAATTTCGAGTGTCGTTTGATTAACATGCTGGGAGCTTTGGCATCGGTCTTTTCTTGGGGGGGGGGGGTCGCCCCCCCCCAACCCCCCCCCCCCCCCACGTCCCCAAATTTTGCTTCAAACAAAGCGGTGTTGCGGCGTTATACATCTTTTTTAAGAACAAAGTTAAAAACTAAACTACACATACGGTTTTCCAGTGTCGTTTGTTTTGGGGGGGCTGCCCCCCCCAAACCCCCCCCTTCCCTTATTCCTCATGAAACTTTTGTTCATAATTAAAAGGTATCGTGGAGTTTGTATTGCGTCTTAATTATCCTTTGTAGGAACAAACTAAGTCATCTATACATCTATACATATAATAAAATCGTAGGAAAGTCAATTCTGTACATTGAATATTTTTGAAAAATAATACTTGGGACGTGATCTACTATACTAACGCGGACGAAGTCGCGGGCAACAGCTAGTACATAATATTATGTATTAATGATATTGTAGTGATATTACACTATATAAAAGCTGTATCATTCTTGGACAAAATTAACAGAATCGGTACTGTCTTAACCGCAAGTAAGCTATTTACTCGAATCACGTGCAATACCACTGTAAAGTAATCGATACTTAGTTTTAATTAAACATTTATTTGATTTTGATTGCTGGTAATACAATTGTTTAAGCAGGACACACGCTTAAACTATAAAACGTGCAAAGTATGCCTGTATTATCTTTTTAATAGGATAAGTATACTAAAACAGCGCAGTTATTGCCCAGTGCCAATCGGTAAAGTAACGAATACGTTGTCAATTATTACTGCTAGGTCTCATACCAATTTCTTGACATGAGTAAACACAATAGTTAAGTAAATATGTTATTAAGTTATGTTATGAAGTATGTATCAGTTAATTAACACACACACAAATAGGGTTGCCAGGCGTCCGTATAAACCGGACACAGTCAGGCGTTTGATTGCGTGTCCGGCCTAAATTGAAGGGCGTCCGGCTTTTGTAGATCTTTGAATCTATAATAATTTAATATGAAAATTATTATTGTTAGCTGATGGTCTCTATTATATTATGATAAATTGTTTTAACTATACATATTATAAAACTGTAGAAATGAAAATTCTGTACATTAAAGATATTCAAAAAATAATAAGCACATAGTGTTACTACATCGCTATAGAAGCCAAAACTGTGTTTAGTTTTTGTCTGTCTGTATGTCTGTCTGTCTGTATGTTTGTTCCAGCATCACACGAAAACTACTGATCCGATTTGAATGCGGTTTTCGCAGATATATTTGTCTTCTTCCAATTAACATCTGGTGTATAAAAAATTTCCCCCCACCCCTCTAAGGGGACAAAAGAGGGGTCAGAATTTGTTTCAAACTTTTATAACTCGAAAACTACTGATCCGATTTGCAAACTTAACATCTGGTGTATAAAAATTAAAAATTCTCACCCCCGGCCCTCTTAGGGGACAAAAGAGGGGGTAAGATTTTGTATCAACTGATGAAGTCGAAATACTTTATATGGCAAAACAACGTTTGCCGGGACAACTAGTGATAACTAAAAATTAATACACGCGCTGCCAAACGTATTGCTTTGATGAGAATTTAGATATAGCGAAAGTTACCGGCTTTTGCAAATATCCAGCTAAGCTGGCTGCTTTTTCCAGCTTTTCGGTTGCGACCTGGCAACCCTATACACAAACAATGTAGTGTTATTAACATTTTTATAACAAATGATTGTGTTACTTACGGTAGAGCGATTCGAAGGTCCGTGCAGTAAAAAATGTTCATACATTTTTAATACTTGACGCAAAATCGTTGAGTTGGACCGTTTTGTGATTTGCATTGTTTTCCAACGCAATAATATATGGTAACTAAATAATAAATATAAATTGGAATTAGAAAAAGAAAAATAATATAAGTAGAAAAAAAATCATATAATTTTTAATTTTTTACCCAAAGTTTATGAAATGAGATGATATGAATATTTGCATAATGTCTGCTTTAAAAAAAACAATGTTTAAAACAAAACTGATTTAAAGTTGGCTATGAATTATTATGATGCACTAATAGGTCCATATAATTTCCACAAAAATTGACTCTTTAGGGAAAAAATCACTCCTCTGTAATGGAAAGAAGGAAGGAACATCAAAATGTTTTTTTTTTCTTGAATAGCACAAACCTTAGAGCCAGGGAGCCTTAGAACAAATTTTTTTGTGATTAATATTATAAATAAATTAATAAAAAATCAGGTGGTAAGGGTTCCGTTTTAGGGCTCTGTAATCAACAAAACTTGGTTGACTACTGTACCCTAAAACGGATACCCAACCACCTGATTTTTTGTATATTCGTAGGTTAATAGTTACATAATTTAAGAGTAACCTTGTCCTCCAAATAAAATAATCCATATTTTAGGACCAACAAGTCAAAGTATGAAATAATTTCTCTCTGTTAGCTACCACTTTCGAGATTTTTCGAAAATAAAAATGTTGTTAGTCATATCAAAATGTAGCTACTCACAAAAAATAGCTTGTTAGTAATCACAAAAAAAATTGTTCTAGGGCTCCCTGGCTCTAAGGTTTGTGCTATTCAAGAAAAAAACATTTTGATGTTCCTTCCTTCTTTCCTTTACAGAGGACTGATTTTTTCCCTAAACAGTCAATTTTTGTGGAAATTATATGGACCTATTAGTGCATCATAATAATTCATAGCCAACTTTAAATGAGTTTTGTTTTAAACATTGTTTTTTTTAAAGCAGACATTATGCAAATATTCTAACATCTTATTTCCTAAAACGAAGTGGCCCTTGAAGGCTATTTACCACGTGCGAATACAAACGATCTTTTGTTTTTCACAAACCTTGGTAACATGCAACCGATACTGTTCCAATACCCTAAATCCAACAGCCTTGTCACAATATTAAATTAATCGTCTAATAACTGGTCATCTCTAGCACGCTAAAATCATTTCTCGCCATAATTATTTATAATTTTTCCACTAATTACTCAGTTTGTTTCAGTTCAAAGCGTGGTTAATTGTTAAACGGATAGGGTTTTTGCTTTATCAATGAATTGGCAAAAGAATCACGCTTCGAGGAAAATAGATCAAAATAACTAGTTAATTAAATGCGCAATTGGTTAACAATTAACATTAACCAAATTAAACATAGTTAAATTTTAACCTTGTTGATTGTTGTCAAGACAAAACTTTTATCCTACAACCCTTTATTTTGTATACTTAATACATTATTGTAAGGGTTTCCCAGCATGAACATAAGTACTAATTCGGATAAAAACCAGAATTTACATCCAGTCACAGAATAAATAATAGTACTGGGGGGCTATTATGAGCTCTTATATCCAGCCAGTTTACAGGCCAGTTTACAGGCCGTTGCATAGACACGGCCTGTAAGCTGGCTGGATATAAGAGGTCGTAATAGCCCCCCTGATCCAGTAAATATACTTTATAGCCAGCTTACATTATTCTAATCCAGTAATCCAATCCAATGCTAGATTGCTACTGGTAACTGGAATAATGTAAATTAGCATTGTTTTCCACAATGATTTCCTCTTTGTATGAGAAGATATTATACCAGCAAAGTTTATTTATTAGGAAAATGTAAAAGAAATAAACTAATTTTCAGACGGATCGCGCGAGAAATCGGCGCGGACGCAATGCGTATGGACGCAACGTCTGCGTTTTCCGCAGCCGCAGCGGAACGACTGAAGTACAAGAAAATCTACGAAGTGCCGTACGCTGACTTACCCTATGCGCCGCTACCCGAGCCACCGCACTATGACGCCAAAGTATACATCAAAGAGATATAAATAAAATAAAATGTTCTCATGTACCATAGAAGAAATCGATTCATAGGTCTGTATAACATGGTCACATTAACTAGACGCACGGTTTGATGACGTCATTATGGAGCTCGCATGTTATTGCATTCCAGCGATGTGACCGTTAAGTTAATGTGTCGTAATCTGTCGGCTTGGTTTGGCTTAGCGCGATCAAATTACGTAGGTCCGACAACTGCCCTTTGAATCAATTTCCTGATATTATTAGGAAATATTTTAAATTTATTATGAACGCCTGCAGATTATATATTCTGTGCCTGCAGGAAAAAAAAAGCGAAACGCGTTTTACCGCCTGTTTAATTTATTATAGCAATCCCGACAACTATATATTGTAGTTTATGAATTAGGTGTCTGTCTAAACTCCGTAAGATTTTTTCCTGCTTGCAGGCTGTATCGTAGTATTAATAACACACAAAATAATTAAGTTATTAATTTTAAGGTAAATTGGAAGGAATTTTGAATCTGTCGATGAATTTTTTTTTGTGTAGTGAACTACGTAGGGAATGAAGATAAAAATTTTATTGTAATTAATGACAAGTTCGAAAATTTAACTCTGTATAGAGTGAAAATGGCTAATAGTTTTAGGCTTTAGTGTATAAGAAAGTTATGATGCAAAGTGTAGTAATCGAGAGCAGAAATTTGATAGAGATTTAAGTACTATCTGGCTACCATTACCTTAAAATAGGAAAAAATATGTATGTATTTTTCTAGAAAAACAATAGACTGTATTACTCTGTTAACCTATCCATACAGACATAATATTATAAATACTTAATAATTAATGTTAGTCCTAATGAAGGTCAGAGAGTAACTATTACATTCTAGGATACCTAACATTTGCTCTACTTAATTAGCTCTCAACTATAATTTTGCTAAACTTGTGATACTTTTGGCTTGTGATATATTTATTATTTATTACGTATTTTTATAATTTTATTGACTAAATTAATTTTGGAACCAACACCAGATATTAATTAATTTAAAATTATTGTAATAAATAACAGCGCTTTGCGCTAAGGTTGATAAATTAATAAAATGAAAATATGTAATTATAGTTTTTTATCAATTTTATCCTATATTGAAAGTTGAAACCATTATAATTGTAATTTGTTATTTGGAACATCCAACATTTTCGATTATTTTGCGCCTGATTTATTTAAAAAGCAAAAGAAAAACGTTATATTATACAAAATAATGAAAAGATCACTTATGGCGTAGATAAAATTTATTCACAAGACATTTTCTGTATGCCAAAAACAAGCTCTTATTTATGTTTATATCGATGATGATTTTATAATTTTACAGTATAAGTGTAAGTACCTAGTAAGCATTTATTTATAATAAAGTTGTACTATCTCCCTGTTTTTTTATTTTCACCTATACAAGATAAGTATTATGTTCAGTTACGAAATTGCAATTTCGTGTACCTACTTATTATAGTTAAAAAATAAAAATTGCTTTTAGATTCTCAGGCAGTTCTCTTCACACATAATATGAATAGCCTAAATAGCCAGTTACTTTGGCTTGTTAGTTGTTAGCATAATATGCCTATGCTAACAAACCAAAGTAACTCAGAACTGTTCGAGGTAGGTACGAGTATTGAATTCCTATAAACGACATCAACGCAAGCGATTTTTTTTAATATATAATATACTTACTAATATTTTACATTGCTGTATTAGGTACATAAAGTCAATATTGTTTACGATTACTCAAAATATCAAGACGTGTAAAATCTTATCTTTTCGATACTGTATATAAAAATCAAGTTAATGCTTATCAAACTACAATATTATACTGTTAACACTCGTCACTCTACAATTTACAGTGTCAAGTGTGTGCTAATGAAATACTTTTATGTAAGTTTATTTCACTACTACTATATTGTCATTATTTTTTTGTGATTAAATTTTTTAAATATTATGTAAAGCTAGGTTGGCTACATTGACATCAGAGGCAAGGTAGAGCTAGAATGGTATAGAAGTATTTTGTTTGTATTTATATTCAATTTGATGACGCCCGCAATTCCGTTACGCCAAAATTAGTTTGTCGCGGGAACTGTACATTTTTTCGCGATAAAAAGTATCCTTTCCCGGGACTCTAAAGTACCTATCTCCACACAGCAAATCGATTCAGCGGTTTGGTCGTGAAGAGGTAACAGACAGACAAACACAATTTGGCATTTATAATATTAGTATGGATTTTAGGTCCAGGCCCCCAAAATACGTGTGACCTAAAAAAAATATCTTCTGTATTTTTGTTGGGTATAGCTAGTTATGTGATCAAATATTTACATAATATACCACCTTGGGGTACATCGGGCCATGGTCATAGTTGGGTTCAGTATGACGTAACCCAAACAGATACTATTTTTATCGTAAACCGTTGCGCATGCGCAAGTAACTTAAAAACACGCAGTCTGGTTGGTCGTGCGCACATGTTTTGTTAAATAAAATATACCGGTCAAATGGTTTAGTGGTTATAGTGGGTGAATAAGTGAAAATGAGTGTAGATTGAATTGCTATTTACTATTTTACCTAGATAGATCTTATCTTATCAATAAAGATTTTTAAAGAGTTACTGAATGAAACTACTGATGGTTAAAGCATACTGGATTTCAGGTAATTTAGGTTTCGTGAATTTTATAAACCACACTTTAATATGTTGAAGAAAATTAACATAAGTCTTATCAGGCAAACGCTTTTCTGGCATATTTCTGGCATATTCAGACAAGAAAAATAATAATATGTATTCTTAGCCTATTCTTAGATCTACTCGAAGTACCACACAAAATTTTATCAAAATCTGTCCAGCCGAGTCGGAGGAATACATAATATTAGATACATTTCATTATCATAAAACTATCGTAAAGTTATGGTGAATACATGTGTCGGTTAAGAGGCCTCTTTGGATAAAGCCGGACGGAACTATTGAAATTACAATGTCAATATTTTTTTTCTATTGTAAAAGACAATACGCCTCATCTAACATCAATTTACAGAATAAAGACTTTAGGCTTTAGAGTAATATCCATACTAATATTATACGTAAATGCGAAAGTGTGTCTGTCTGTCCGTCCGTCTATCTGTCTGTCTGTTACCTCTTCACGCTCGAACTGCTGAACCTATTTTGCTAAAGTTTGGCATGGAGATACTTTGAGTCCCGAGAAAGGACATAGGATAAGTATTTTTTACTTTTTAATTTTTATCCCTTTTTTTTTCGAAAGGGTCTAAGCTACTGGTCTGGTTAAGACCATGGTAGTTTATTCGTGACTATAAAGTATAACTAGTCTGTTGCTAGTTGGTTTGGAGATAATCAATGAGGGGGCCTGGCCCCCTCTCCTAAGGTCACATGTGTGACATTCTAATCGGGCAATATTGGGGAGAGCTACGAAAATAAGCTATTTTCATCTGACGTGGGGACACGGGTCCCCCCACCTTTTATCTCAGAATAATGTACTTACGGTTTCCGTGCGATAAACGAATTTTAGCGCAACGGAGTTGCGGTCGTCACCTACCTAAGTACTACCTACTTACATATAATTATTGTATGAACTTCATACAATAAATATGTAAGTAGTAGTAGGTATTTTTCCCATAAACAAACCTCATTAGGAATGTAAATGTGTATGTTTTGAGTGTTTTTGTCATTTTAATCTGCGTTGTTAAAAATATCAAGAACAATCAAGAAATATTGTTTTGTAGAATATTTTGATGAGTGCGTTTGCATTTTAGTGTTTGTTCGTTCATACTATGAACTTATTTGTTATTTTCTTTTTCAGTCCCATTTTTCCTATAAAATACCAAATAATTCCAGAAATAAGACAATATTGTTTCGTGCCTTTCATAATATACGAGTAATTATTTTATGTTTCACAAAATTCTCCTCCTCCAGTATCACATTTTTTAAAGATTTAAGATAGTATATAAATAAGGTGTAACAATACATAGTGATATTAGTACTTATGGGTACCTACCTACAGTGTATGTGACATGTGTACAGAGTCCCGACTCCGGTATATTATGTATAGAGCTTACTGTAAAAGTAGCAGAGCTGAAAGAGCATTTTTTTGTAATTATTTATATCTAGGCAAGCGCCCCAGGCCCCAGCGTCATGAAATCTTTCAGCGCTGCTACTATCACAGCGAACTCTACGCATCACCCTAAAGTTTTGTTGTACAATCACTACTCACTTAGATACTTTTGTTACGCCCTGTATAATAATTAATAATCGTCCCGTTTTGTACCTCCTTTCCGAGCCGCGACGTATATTTAAATTGGTTCTTTACTCCAAAGTAAAGGAACCAATTTAAATCTTTAGTAACAAGAATGTTGTACACCCGTTGCACTTGTATTTTATAGTAAACATGTAGTAATAAGTACAAACCAGTTATTCGTGTATTGGTGATTGGTATTGCAGAATGAGTGCGCAATACACCATCTCCGCAGTAGAGCCGGGAGACGTTGGTAACATCATGAAACTGCTGAGAAAGTAAGTTACGCTTACTAAAACCATACAAAAATATAGATAGGGGTTATAGCTGTTATGCATTGGTATGTCCTTGTCTGGCAAGAGATTTTTCTAACGTACCAGACAAGGAAATGAATAACTAAAACGTATTTGATATTATAATACAACCACAGATATAGATACAGGGGGGCTATTACGACCTCTTATATCCAGCCAGTTTCCAGCCAATTTACAGGCCGTGTCTATGCAACGGCCTGTAAACTGGCTGAATATAAGAGCTCGTAATAGCCCCCCAGCATGTGTATGTACCTACTTCGCGTGCTATTTTGCGTTCCCAAACGACGAGCAACGCTCGTCTTTCGAAAGTCTGTTATTTAGTCTGCTATCGGAATCGGACGTCAATCGGAATTTTAAAAACGTCTAAATGCCTAAAATTGAGCTGTAGAAATTCAAATAGAAACGTTGGCCTGGATAATGGGCACTTTTCCTATAATCGGTACGTCACAGTAGCTATAAAAAGTGGCACGCTCGTTTTCATACAAATGGCGCTACATGCGGTATCTATCTTGATCTATGTCTATATGAATACAACTAAACACACTATCTTACTCATAAAATATAATTTATATTTTATACACGCAGCACAGACTATAACTATTTATAATTTAAAGTCCACTGTCTTTGCCTCTCATGTGACTTTTTTTAATATACCAGACAAAGACAATCAAGTCTTGTGTAGTTATTAACTGTGTACTTAACTAAATATTTTTTATTAGTAAAATTTTCATTACTCTTGCTCCAACTGACCCTTCCCCCATTCAATACGACATACCTAATAATATTAGGTACCTAGGTGTGTGGCCCAGTTGCCTTACTAAACTACACACAACCAAAAAAAGTTACTCTAGCTAGCCATAACCACACTAAACTACTGCAACAGCCTTGCTTAGTAAAATAACATTGTAATTTCAGGACATTCTACGTGGATGAGCCTCTGAATCAAGCTGTTGGGCTGATCAGCTCGGAAACCGACACTTGTGCTGAGCTGGATGAGTACTGCACACACTCCTTGCATGAAGGACTGTCGTTTAAAGCGACCGACAACGAGGGAAATATAGTTGGCGTCATTATAAACGGAGTGTGCCCTTTGGCTGAGGTAATATTATCGTACTTAATGATGGAAATCCTAAAACTTAAATTTAAAAAGCCAAGTAATGGCCAAAGCCAAAGACTTATTATGACCCTAACTATGGACACTAGCATTGGATATCGATCTCTTGAGATACTCCTGAATTTTATCAACTGTTCCATCTTCGTTTTGTTAATAAATTACCCCGCCAATTTTTTTATATGCTTTTATACAGGACACCAACGGCAACGACCTCCTAAGCCAAGCACAAAAATGCCCGAACCCAAAGTTCCAGAAGATTCTATACATCCTGGCGAAGCGGGAGAGCGGAGCGAGGTTAGCAGAAGAGTATCCAGAAGACAAACATGTGGTGGAAATCAAGGTGACAGCCACAGATAACAAATGGAGGAGAAAAGGCATCATGAATGCCCTGATAGAGACGTCCGAGTGAGTATTTTTAATAGAGAGGAACAAATCACAGAATTTGCTCACGCAACCACTAAATTGGATGTACAGTGATTTTAGTGGTTGTATAAATAAAATTTTTCAAGATGCTCTCCATTCTGCCAAGGATGGCCACAGATGGCGTAATGTGGTTACCACTAAACTCCAAAGTAGAATCAAGACCCTCTGCAATGAGGAACATAAAGATGAGCAAGATTAGGATTAACCATTTACGCTAGTAGTGGAAAATCACCATAAAGTCATAAAGAACATTTTTGAATATAATTTCGAACATAATTAATAATTATATTCAAAACGCAATATTATTACTATACCTATTTAAAATTAATTTTTAATCAATCTGCATACCACAATTATAAAAGTGTTAATGGTTATAAAAGCAATATCTTCGTATTGAACACTATTTTTTTTTCAGAAAAGCTATCAAAGATCGCGGCTACAGATTAATAAGATTGGACACGTCTAGCGCGTACTCCGCCATGTCGGCCAAGCGGCTCGGGTACACCTGCAAATACAGGGCTCTGTACAGAGACCTCAAAATGGACGGACAACCACTAATAGTGCCTGAACCACCTCACTTGGAAGACTGTGTTTTTATCAAGGAGTTGTTTCCGATAAGAAGCAAAACTTATCAAAAAAACGTACTATAGTTTCTGTAAAAATGTAACTTTTGATATAGAATATAGATTAATTATTTAAAGGTATTAAAGTGTTGTGAACAAATAGGTTAAATAACATAATTATTATTAATTACAATAATTACGAAGATAATAATGAAAGTTTCAATGCACGCGCACATTTTGACGGGGTGCACCGGAGCGGGCCGCGTTTTCTATTCATTTTTTATAAGCTATGTCCACATTGTGCCCTTTCATCTTAAATTTTTATGAAATTATGAAAATTGATGATGAAAGGGCACAATGTGGACATAGCTAAACAGCATGACTGGTGAGACAATAATCAATATGCTCAATACTCGAGGACGTGATATTGGGATATTAAAGTAGTTGAAAAAATAATAATAAAAAAAATTAATATCAATTCATATCTGAGTAAATGTAGCTTAAAGTTAAATAATTACTTAGTCACCGCGCGCGGGAGGGGCAGCACGTGGCGCACGTCGCCGCGCCGGCCGCATAGTAATTTACTAAGTGTCCATGATTCATTTATTTAAAGGCAAATTAGGTCAAAAATTAGTACCTAATTTTATTAAGTACATAATTATAATGAGAATCGACTACCGAGTACTTTCCATAAGTATCGGTAATGTCTCACCAGTCATGCTGTACATCGCCAACATAGAATTATAACCATATCGCCAATCTAAACAATGTATGAAAATCTAGCCCGTTTAAATACATCCCGTAAGAACTTACGCGTACCTTAAAATAAGTTAAGAAATGTGTACTTAATTAGAAAAATAATGCGAGTTGAAATACAAATAATTTATTTTGTCCGTTTAATTTAAAATCCTACATACATAATAATATTATTATTTATTATACATCAACTCAATGTACAATATTTACAAATATGTACAAATTTGAGGTAGTAAAGACTAATATAATTATCTACAATAAACTAACATTTTTGTCATAATATAAATACTCAACAGTCTCTAACAAAAAACAATACACTCATTAGATAATTAAATATAAAATATTATTTTAATATTTTGCTAAAGTGTTTTGTGAAATAAAATTCGAATAAATTTTGTAAACAAGTATCAAAAATATATTTTAACAAATATTTTTTCCAAAACTAATCATTGATATTTCGCTTTTTGTACTGTACCTATGACTGTACGAGGATATAAAATTTGAAATTTCACAAATGGCAAAGCCGCAATACGTTGGTCAGTGGCACTATAACATCCGGGGCCCGTGGCAAAGTTATGGGGCCCTGTCAGTAAAAATCGTCACGATATTAATAAAACAATGTAAAAAATTTCTGACGTCACGGCCTCTTGGGCCCTTTTGGGTCGAGGACAAGTGGCATTTTTCCAGCCCTGCCACCCTATAGTTACGCCACTGACGTTGGTTTTCTTTGTGGCGGCGCGGCGTCGCGGAGTTAACGAAATATCGTATTTCGTTTTACAAATGGTCGCTGTTAAGTATTTATTTACTAACCCACAAAAAATGTTTGTTGAATTTTGAATGCGGTCTTGTTCTAAAATCTAAATGATGTAAGGTACATAAATGCATTCATAATTATTCTATACGTAATTTTTTGTGGGTTAGGACACGAATGCTTAACAGCGTAAAAATATATTTTATGGCATTGATGCTTTGACCGACGCGGCGTTTACTCTGAATTGCAAATTTCAATGGTCGGGCCATTTCCTACTTTCGTTCGAAAGTTCGGGGCTCGGGTCGACCGAAATTTGTCAAGTGACTACAATAGACATTTAGACAACGAGCGCGCGAGGGAGGGACCCCCATGTAACATCGGAGTAAAGTCGTTTCTGAATTTCGATCGGCTTTCGGTCGGATGCACAGAGTACTTTTTTGTCGGATGGATCCGAAGATATTGAACGCGCCCTTTCGGAGTAGTATAACATTTTTGTTTTGTTTTTTGTTGTTCGTTTATTTCAACACAAACACCAGTTTTGTAACAGTAATGTTATAGCACGAGCGATTTTTTTTTGTCTATGTAGGATCAACACAACGCATACAATGCGTTATTCCGTTTGTAACGCGACACAACCAAGCAACGTATTCTCTCTTAGCGGCAACAATAAAAACCTTATTTATCCTCTTTTCTCCTCGGCAGCTGCAGCTACTAATTTGTCTAACATTATTTGAGTTTGCATCTGAAATCAGAAAACTAACCATTTAGAAAGTTACATATTTGCAAAATGCTTTATGGAAATTAATCTCAATAATCAATCCCTATGGCCTATTACTATCTTTTTTAATTCCATAAATAAATTAGTGCAGCATTCTATTCCTATTAAATTAATGTCAAACATTGACATAGTATGTAAAAAATCATTTTGTAATTAGATAGAAAAGTCAGACTGGATCAAACATGGAACTTTGCATTTATATTGAATCAAGACTGTAGAAATGGATATTATATAAAATGTAGTTAAACTATAAATACCTCATTGGTCTTCCCATGTACAGAGGCTCTAACTCTATTATATTCCTCTGATATTTTCTGTTGCTTTTCTTGCAAATGCTTCTGATGTAAAAAGTATGATTTTCTGTAAATAACAAAAAAAAATTAATAACTCTTGGTATCAGTGTTTTTAAATATTTACCTGTCATAAAATTAAGTTTTTTGTATGTTGATCATAGATATATTAAGATTTTAATTTCAGTTTTAGCAATAGTTAGAGTGCATTGAGCCTATACATATAAAGCTGGTAGGAACAAGAATTATGAAATATGATGATTTGATGTTTCACATAATTCCAATAATTTCTTGCAACTAAAAGTGCTAAAAATACCAGCTATAGGTAAATTAAAGAATTACTACAAAAACAGATTCAAGTAATTAAATAGAACATACTTTATAACAGCATACTGCAAGATGACACCTATAACAGCGATGCCAAGGGCAAGTGCTATGATGGCAAAGTTGGGCACCTTCTTGATCCCCTTAAGCCCATAGTATGCATCTGGATCCACCCTTGACTGTCTTGGTGGTTCATTATAAAAATTATATTGCTGGTTTGCTTGGCTGAAAAGAGAAAGCACAATTTGAATATCTTTTACTGATTATCTTAACAAATAAATACATCAGAGGTTTAAAAATAAAATAGACAGTGTAGTCTGTACTCTGTATTTAAAAAATATGTTTTCATCCTAACACAGACTTTAGAATAAAAGTAATACCTTTTTAAAAACACTTGGCTATACTTATTTTATACAAAATTAATTTAAACAGAAAAAAGCCTTGTTAAACTTATGCAACTTACGTATACAAAGCTTCATAGGAGTTATTACAACTTATATAAAATTTTATAACATAAAAAACTTACTTGTATGATTGGTAATTATTATAATTATTACTTCTATACACATACTCATTGCCACCGTAGCTCACATAGGATGTGTTATCATATTCCGCTCGGCTGCCCGGTTTTCCGAGGATATTGTAAGCTTCAAGGATTTTAACAAACTTCTCTTGTGCTTTTGCATCTTTGTTTTTATCTGGATGGTACTGAAACATACAGCTACACTAAGACAAGTGCTACAAAATGACAAAAAGCCATGTTTGGTGTGTAACTAATTTATTAGTAGGTATTTATTGTCACTGCAGCAACATAAATACAATATCATCCGTGAACAAAATTGTTACTAAGGTTCACCATACAGCCTGGTGAGACAGACACGGACATTTAGACATAGAAACAAATAGCAATAGGACTCAGTAGTAGGGTCAAATTTACAAAATGCGCTAAATATTGTGTTGTAAATTAAGCAAGTAATTGAATGGATAACACAAATTATACGTAGGTATTGCTTTCAAGTATTTCGTAATCAATAAAACAAAGTTCCCACCTGCTTACTTAATTTTATAAATGCATCTTTGATGTCTTTATCGCTGCAGTCTTTCTGTAAGTTGAGGGTCTCATAATGCGTCTTTCGCCCAAAACTGTAAAGATTTTGTTTGTGTAAGATAAAAGATGAAACACTATTTTTAGAACACTAACAAATTAGTAGTCTATTGCTTACGAAGAGTATCGAAAAAAAGTACATAATGATTTTTTATCAAGACTTCGTTTTATTGCAAACATTATAGCACAATTTTTTATATTTTTTGTACTTTCATGTTTAGCAGTCGGATAATCCTTTTCAATTTATCACCAAAAATAAATTTTCGTAGGTACGTGAAAAGAAAAAATAAAACTAAAACTGAAAACATCTTTTGACAGTTGTCAAATGAATGACAGATGACATATTTTGTGATTTGAGTTTTGACAAAAGTTTTTTTTTAATATGGCGCTCAGCTTTTTAACCGTGGCCAGTGTCGAGTAAAATATGGCGGGAAAAAAATCGTAAAAAGCTTACCTACAAAGTCGTTTTTCCAGATTATCATCAAGTCGAAAGTCTAGTAAAAATATAAAAAAGTAGTCAGTAAAGTCAACGAGTCAAGTCAGTAGTTTTAATAAAGTGATAACCTTTACTAAAACTTTCGATGAAGTTTTGGAGGGAACACAAAATGGCACGTTTCTTGAAGTTGTGTCACTAATTGCCCGCACTAATCTTGTGCACGACATCGAATATTTAATGGTTAATATTCTACCAACATTACACATTATGGGTGAAGCCAAACTAGCGTAATTTCTGCCGGGCAGAATTTCTTTTCATAGTAAATGACAGCTCACAAAATTTTATTCACATGAGCGTAATTTTGTGAGCTGTCATTTGCATGAAAAGCCGGCAAAAATTCTGCCCGGCAGAATTTCTGCCCGGCAGAATTTCTGCCGGGCAGAATTTCTTTTCATAGTAAATGACAATTGACAGCTCATAAAATTTGATTCACACGAGCGTAATTTTGTGAGCTGTCATCTGTATGAAAAGCCAGCAAAAATTCTGCCCGGCAGAAATTACGCTCGTTTGGCTTCACTGCACCCCAAGTCCCAACCGAATTATAACAAAATTTTAGAAACAAAAGTTGACATAACATTTTTTTTGTTACGGAAAAAGTAATACCTAGAACTTATGCTCTATGTCTTAGGCCGGTATAAATAGTCAGCATTCAAGAATCAAGATGCATCTCGTTCTCAAGACACGGTTCAGGCTCTGTAATTGGTTGGCTGTCAAAATTTGGACCAATCACAGAGCCGAACCGCGTCTCGAGACCGAGATGCATCTTGAGTACTGACTATTTATATTTTATACCGGCCTTAATTACACCGTCCTCATTATTAAAATACATTATTATTAATTATTATAATATTATTTTATACAAATTGGTAATTAATAATTGTTCCATTTTTTCAATTTGTATGTTTGTATGTTTGTTTGTAACCCTTTATATAAAAAGCGTGTTTTTAGTTTTTTTAACTATTACTTATTTTTAACACTCTTTTATATTATAAGTACTTAATAATATTATTATGACACTATATTTTGTATTTACCTAAGTACCTATATGGCAGCAACTTTCCAAACCGAATTTCTAAACTGAATAAAAAATGGACAGCCTGTAAGTTTTGTAAGCGTCGTAGGTATAATTATATTTTATGCCTATATAAATACGACAGCTGAAATCAATCACTTGGGCTCGGGCCTGAGTCCTGAGTCCTGACTGAGCATAACACGTTGTTAGGTCGGAAGATCTTTCTTTGTGGCGGCCATGCATTACCCCACAATGGTGACCCGCAGGCCGCGACTGGCGACAGAGCACGCCTCCTTCATCATCATTAATCCCCGCCCCTCCACACCGCGCCAGCCAGCATCGCCTCATCGGGTACCTCGTCCACTAGCAACAATGTATCGCAGCCTGGATGACTCCGCAATCCGCATCGGCATCATCGGGCTTTCTCACTACACCGACCGGTGACCGGTCAGCAAGCAGAGCACTGTATCTCTCCGTCAGCAACTCAGCACGTAGCATCGGCCCCGCACGGCAGCACTCCGACACACTGGATCTCGTGCAGCAGCATCACAGTTACGACTCACGGCCGGTATAAAGAGTTATTTATACGGGCCGAGTCGGAACTGTTGCATGCAGGCCCGTATAAATAACTTTACTTCCGACTCATTGGAACTCGGCAAAGGTTATACGGTAAATTTTTCATCAATCTGATCCATCAATCTGGTAAATATTGACGAAAAATTACATATTATGTACTTTTTTATAACCATCAATATTCCGTCAATCAGATTGATGGATCAGATTGATGAAAAATTGATCGTGTAACCTCCGACTCTGGCACTGGCGACTCAAGCGTCAAGACTTGATTCGACCTCCGGTCTTTGGGGGGAGTGATGTGCCTGGCCCACAAATCCCACAATTAGCGCCACATTCCTGATCGCGATATCGAAGTTTTCGTGCGTCGGTATTTATAAAAGCCGTCAGAGACTATACCGTAAGTACTGAGACCATATAGCTGAGTGTGTGGTCATGCGACAATTGTATAGAAAAATTATATAGTAATATGCCTAGCTATAAACATATTAATATATATTATAGCTAATGAGCATTTAAAAACACCTCGCTCGGTCGGAAGATCTTCCTTTGCGGCGGCCACGTGTGACGTGCATTATCAGTCATCACAATTTGTCAAACAGTAAGTTCGTTCCAGAGTATGAGAAAATTCAGGGGCGCGGGGCGCTTGCCCATACAAATAACAAAAAAACTTGCTCTTTCAGCTGATACTTTCACGGTGAACTATCTATGGGGCACAATATCCTAACCTGTTTTTAGAAGGCCCATACCTAGATTTTTGCCGATGTTCCCCAGTCAGCCAGTCCCTAGTTTCCTATAGACTAGTCTCGGAGCCCGCGACCGGCGACCTATCCAACGAATACTATACTCACAAGGATGAAGGAGATCCTATGACTATCACGTCCTATCCCGTGCTATCTGCCGGCGCGCGTCGAGCGGCCCGCCCCCGCTTTGCGAATCCGACACGACCGGCACTCGGCAGTCGGCAGTCGGCAGTATTCCCGCGGTGCTCGGCGCGGACAGACGTACGGACATGCGAGAGGCGGCTGTAAGAATGGCCGAACTCGAGTTCGAGGCGCCGCTCGCGCAAGTCGAGGAGGCGGACGACTGCATCACCACCTCGGACTTCCCCCAAAAGACCATCAACGGAAATGACATCCGTCTCAACAACATCAACAATCTCAAGAACGAGATGGTCAAAATGAAAACTGACTCCAACAAAATTAATGACAACGACGAACCGAAGCCGGTGAAGTGTAAACAGGACAATTTGCAGCAAGGCGAAGGTGACAATTTCACGGAGACTTTCTCGGGTTCGCTGGAGGATTTGGTGAATACTTTTGACGAGAAGATAACCAAGTGCTTCGGAAATTACGAGGAGAGTGTGGAGAAACTAGCGCCAGTGCAGGTTCGCTCGCAGGAGGAGATCATGAACGAGTGCCAGTGAGTACCGAAATTCATTTAGAATTTTATTATAAATCTAGCAGGAATCGATGGTGATGATGTCATAGTATAAGCTGGTTAAAAAAATAAAAACAAATCATCTACATAAAGAGTTTCTAACGAGACATGAATCTACACGTCATGAATCTACGTAAAATTCCAAAACCAAAATTTTGAAAATCGCAAAAAAAGTGGCATAAACAAAAAAGGCGGGCGTTGCGCATGGCAGTGCTCATCGATCGACGTTCAACGAGGGTGAGGGAGTCAGAGGGTAGATGACGCATCACCCGGCACCCCTCACCCAGCCCAAACACAAACAATATTCACCACCGAATTGTATCACCTGACCGCATATTGTGGGTTATTGATTGGGTATTCCCTGAACTTCTGAAATTCAGCTGATCTTTAAATTCTGAAATGTATTGTGTGATTGTGTGTAACATCTACTTTTGTAGTATGGTGTGATTTAATATTTCACTTGTATTTAATTACTCATGTTCTTATTGGAAGCCCCAATGATTCAGATTTGCTAAAGAAGACTAATAATTATGGAACCATCAATGTGAAGAAGAATAGCAATATTTTCTATAATTATTATTTGTGTCTCCATATTCAGCTCTTCTTGTAACTTGTACCTAGTACCCCAAATAGGTACAATAAAATCACGATATAATATTGGTTACCATTATAATATAATAATACCTAATACTAGATTTGTTATTAACAAATCGTTTCATAAGGAAAATAGATGGAAAATAGGAATTCCTGGAAAGGTTGCTTCATAATATTTCTCTTTTGCTTATTGTAGTTGATATCTACGAAGATCCTCCGATAGTTCCAACTTTTCCTTTTCTCGTTTTTCTGGTTATCTCTTGCTTTCACGTTAATTTGTTCCCACAATTGTTTGTTATAGATCGAGCTTTCTTATAGATACCGTTATGGGAGGTTTGCATTCGATGCATTGTTCTTTAAAACTTGCATTTCACAGAATATGTTTCTCATAATATGTGTGATCAGTGATTATGACTAACTAGATTGTAAATCACTACTTCTATATTATCTTTATAATATTGTAAAACAAAGTCGCTTTTTTCCCTCATGTCCCCTTGTTCCCTCTTTAAATCTACGCAACGGATTTTGATGCGGTTTTTTTAGAAGATAGAGTGATTCAAGAGAAAGGTTTATAAGTACATTTAAAATAACATTCACTAAATAGTGGAGAAATACTATTATTGTTGGGGTTTCTAATGTGATGTCGTAAGTAATTATTACATTTTTTTTCCGCTTACATTGCTGACGCAGGCTGAACCCTACGATTTAACAAAATAATCAACATTATTATTTATTTTATCTGATTAATTTCGTTGCGGGTCCCAAGACAGTTTTAGCATGTCCCTCGGGCTCCCTGAGATCATATCAAAGGGTTTTCGTGGTTGGATACCGCTGTCGATCCTGGCGACACAGGAGATACAGTGGTGGGAATGTGTGGTGGGCCAAAGCCCGTTTAAAAAAAAAAAAATCAACATTATAATTGCATTGCATCTAGCGACAAATGGAAGACCCCAGTCGCCGCGCGCCGCAAGGAATAAGCTTCTTCTCATCATTAATCAAATGCTATCGCCTATGTTCAATTGTTATGATTAATAGCTGTTCTGATAATGATATTACCGTTTTGCTTATTAGTTAAATAAGCAAAACGGATATAGAACGCTGATAAAACATTCATTCATCCGTTCGTTGTCTTTTTGTGTAACCAAAACCTTATATTTTTTGGTTGTCAAACTCCACTTGGATGGTGTCCAAATGACCCAAATGCGAAAAAACTGGGTAGGTAATAAACTTTGCACTTCGCGAACAGTTGAGCGTCTGTCGCTTGTCAATTAACCTGAATTTCGCGTAGTGTATTTATTCTTTGCCTGAATCCAAAGGGATTGGAATAACAATTAAAGTTGTTAACAGAGAGTCAGCTATAACACCTTACCAAATTTTAATAGATGTGGTGGCACTAGCTAAATATTTACAATTAGTTGATGTCTACACTTCTACAGTCTACAAGTTATGCTGAAATCCTCTTATCGCTTGAGAACCGTACATTTTTCCAGGATAAAAAGTATCCTATGTCTTTTCCCGGGAAGTATCCTATGTCTCTAAGTATAGAAAATTTCAGCAAAATTGGTTCAGAGGTTTGGGCGTGAAGAGGTGATAGACAGACAGACACCTGTGCAGACACACTTTCGCATTTAAGTATAATATTAGTATGAATGGATATGGATTTTAATACAATTGAATGTTAAGCATTAGATTTCTATTTAAAGATGAAATTTTATGAACAGACGCAAAAAGCCTAAAAAATATAATTTTGTCGTTTGAAACAAAACATACAAAGTTATTGCTAGGCTATTTAAGACTTATAGTATCCTTTTACCTGAAACGCTGAAATCTATTTATTTAAATAAATTAAGTAAGTAATTTATAACAAGCACAACACACAAGTGTCATAATAATAATTGAAAGATGTGCAAGCCAGCGTGAAGTCCAGTCAGTCAATTGAGGAAATTAGTGTGATTCCTTATTCCGCAAGTCTGACACACTATCATAAATATAATAAGTTACTCTATGCACACTATTTAATACTTTACACTACTTAACACCTAATAAAAGTAAGAACGTGATAATTGTAAAAAAAAAATGCAAATTCTTACAGTCTTTAGCTTGATCCATATCTTCTACATCAGAAAACTTTTAACCTAGATTATTCTGAAGCGATAAACTATGATGGTAGGCATAAGGTAGTTTTAACCCATCAATCCCCAAGCAGCATCCGGCTGTCGCATAACAATTGTAAATATATTATGTCTGCGATTCCCATGATCGAGGTATAGATTTTTATTTTAAAGAAAGATTTTGGTAAACTTATCTCAAATATATCGTCTTGTGGTTTCATAGTTACTATTGTAATTTTAGCTAAACTAAATCATCCTCTACTTAATTAAATGATAAGACCTTCTTGCATCTTGTCGTATTTTCAGGTGCAGGATATAACAGGTGTCCTGCTCTGATTGTGGTCGTGATTTCGCGAATGCACCATGCGCAGATGTTCAAACATCTTGAGTGCACCTTGTCTAACTTCATTAAAACCTTTTTTGTTGACCATCCGTGATCCGGGTACCATTTGCATAAAATAAGGGCATGCCAAAATTTTTGTTACAACTAATAAAAAGATTAAAACTAATAAAAAGATTACACCCTGGAGTTGTACAATGTTTTGTGACCTTTCCAATGTTTAGTTAGACAAGTATCGTAGACTGATAAGGACAAAGTATAGTATCACAGTAAGTTTTGAAGAGAATGGAATAAGGTTTACGAATTAAACCTTTCTGAAACTGAACTTGGGAAATAAATTAATAAGTTATATTTGGTTAAGATATGAATGGATCAAAAACAGATGACTTATGATAATCTAAGTTAGTATTCACAAATAGATAAAATCTGTAAGTATGTAGATAAAGATGTGCGAACAAAAGCGGTCGAAAGTACAATTTCTCCAAGACCGCTTATGTAATGCAGCAAAATCGATAAAATATAATATTATTCAAGGTGTACACTCGGTAAACGATAGCACACGACTCACGTACCTACACTGTTAGCACACTCTTGAATACTAAAACCAATTGTAAATTGGCTTTTAAATGATGATTCATGTTGTCAAAAACTGCGATAGGTGAACGCTTTTTCTTAGCAGCAGCTCTGATATTATATTTTTGTGTTAAATTTTCCCCCTTACTGATAAAACGATCTGTACTGTATGATCTGTACATGGTTTAGATGTTATATTATACAATGTTCCTTGTGTGATTCGTTAAATATACAACCTCCTCCTTTTTGGAAGTCGGTTATAAATGGAAGAACAGACTAGGGTAAATCATTGTTTAAAACTGTTATGTCTGTAACTACAGTGTTGATATTATGTTCTTACTTCTTAGTAAGGAAGGTACTATTTGATGGATGTCTATGATGCTATGCGGTATGCCTCACGAGAAACCCCATTCTTCACACATATTATTTTGTATGGAAAAGAATCTAAAAACATCAGATTTTTCATTATCTTGCCTTAGGTATACGTACAATGTACATAGTTATTTCACACCAAGTCACAGAATATATATATTAGTAGTACCAAACCAAGTGCAGTTTCATTTCAGCAATTTCGTAACCTTGAAATCATAATTCGTTTGGAATCATAATTCATATAATTTGAAATAATGAACTATAACAATAACATCCTGCCTTGCAAATTACTGTTATTGATGATTGCATGTAATGTAAACCTAATTTTATCATCAGCGAAAATATAAATTCATTATGATCAAGACTTACATAGATTAGGTGATAAAAAAAGTTACCTGCAATTTAAAGTTCAACTATTTACGCTAAATTAAGGACGCTATTACAAATATCAGCGATTTTCCGGTACCCTATTAAAGAATTAGGAGTCAAACTGCGAGGATATTTTGGTTTCAAATGAAAGATAATATTATATTCATCTCCACGACTGTACCATAAAAATTCTATAGCCGCATACAAAATTTTCACATAAAATACGTTCTAACCATCACAATAATAGCAAAATATGAAAAAAATGGGGTCTGATTAGGTACCTTAATATCTAAATACACTGAACTGAGGAAAATAAATATACAAAAAAATTGTTGCTTATTTAGTCCTCTATAAAGTCCGCTAAAAATTTTATATAAAAATAAACAACTTTTCCAGTTATAAGAAAAATAAGAAAATTTCTCAAATTTTTTCATACATTTTCGCCATATTAAAAACGCGGCGAGCGTCGTAACCGCCACTGTACAAGGCGCGCTAATATGAATCTTATTTTAATGTCATTAACATCGATATTCGTACTGACAGACATCCGACCTGCTAATTAAAAAGTTGGAGCATTCTTAAACTAAAGTAACGGTACGGTACTACAGTTTGCGGTTGCAGTGCAGTATGCTGTATGCTGTATGGTGGATATAGTATGCCGTAGCACCAGGCAACAAAGAACACTGACTAATTTAGGGATAAGACGTGGAATTATCTGGACTTACCCTGTGTCCGAACTTATCCTGATTGGCCTTACTAAAATTGCTTATCATAAGCTTCAAAACTTCTACTTCTCTAACGTCTATTAAAAAGAATATTGAATAAAATATCTTGCAGACTGTTATCTTAATGGGACGCCTTATCAATTTGTGACAATTTGCATGGTTATCGTACGGAAACATACATACTGCGTCCCACATAGCATTATTCTGCATGAGTAATAATATTATAATACAATCATTTCTTGTTGCTGTTCTTATCTTAATAAGAAACAATGTTTTTTCCTTTACATTACAATTCAATTTAGTAGTAATAACAATTTAAGTGCTTAAAATTTATAAAGTTACCCGTCAGATTAAAGTTATTTAATCTGGAATAAGCGTAAGAAATCTGGACATAATAGAGGTTATAAAAATTCTGTAGATAATAACAGTAATTCCCAAGTGGCAAAAACTGCAACAGTTTAATTCTGTCTTAATAAAATCGATTCTTTAATCGAATGCCTTAATCGCCCACATGCGGGCGTTTGCGATCCCGCAGCAAATTGCCACAATTTACCTGTCAATCGTACATTCTCAGGGTGTTATTGACCTCAGTAACCCATGGTATATATATAATAATATAACCCATGGATTAATAACCTTATGGACCCATGGTATCATAACGAAGGTCGGAATTAGAAAGTCAGCGGCGGATGAAACGTAATGCTTATCACGACTTAAGGTGACGCCTTGATAATTTGGCTGTAGCGATGTCCATTTTTGTTAGCAATGACTAAAGCTAAGAAATTAAAGTTCACTGTCAGTATTCATCATGTCTTTGTCTTTGAATTACCCATAGCATAACACGATTGGTCAACTTTTATAACACAGAATAATCAATCAAAAAGACCTCTGTAAGAAAAGGGATTCCTATTTTGCCAACAGAGGAGAGTGATATTATAAGCTTCCAAAATTTGTACATAAATTGGTTCTAGTATACACTTTAATTTGTCCATAGCTTATATGAAATGTATTTATGGTTTTTAAATTACGCGACAAAAACCATTTTGTCGCTACGCCCTTTCAAATTTTTGCTGTTCCATTGCTTGTTTTCTATGAGAGGCCGGGCCAACCTCGCATAGAAAACAAGCAATCTCAAACACATCCAACACGGTTTTTTACTTTAACATGGCGTCACCTTAATGCTGTTACAGAAGATACTTGATGATGTAAATCCCAATTTTATGACCACAGTTTAATCATCATTTAAAATGTATAACGATAATGCTAGTTTATGTGTTCTTAACGATATACTAGCTGCACATTTGGAAGAATTAATATATTAAAATATTATGTTAAAACTCCGGAATACAATAATTTTAAAACATCCAAATATTTTTTTAAAGTGGTTGGTCAAATATACCTAACATCTTTGAGACCGAAAGACTCGATCCTAAAAAGTATAATACGTCAGTATATTATAAGTCTATGATATAGATAGTGTTTTAATAATATTATGTACTTACCTATAGCATCTTCAAATCCTTTTGATGAAATACAAAAAAGTATAATTAAATTTAGAACACCGTTAACTTTTGTTCTATCTTACCTTTGCCTTAGCCCTTTGAATTGGACTGTCCTATTTGTTTGATTTAACAAATTAGAACTGTCATCAGTTAATGTCCCAAATATAAACATGACATCAGTGGTTCATTATGATTGATTGTTATTTGTTTTAATACTGCTTCGTGGACTCTGTTATATTTTGTTCTTGGAGATAAAATAATATTATTATTATGATAGTAAATAAGTTTATCAAAGGAGTATTAACAAGTGCTCAAAAATATTTCATCAATGCTCTGTTCTAGAGGCCTTTTTGACAGAAGATTATCTTTTCTATTGAAGACAAGGACCAGAAAGAAATCAAACAACGCTATTGCGTTGGCTAAGCTGTGTGACGCTAAACACTCAGCTAAACACAAACACTAGTGAATGCCCTTAGAATATGAGATTTCTATTCTTGGTCGTTTATGATGCGACAACTTCAATGGACTCTTCAGTCTGCTAAAGCTATAAGCTATGATAGCTTTGCTTTCAAAACTTTAATTGATCAAAGATTAATAATTTGGAAGGACTACAGAAGAAGTTAAAAGGATCAATAAAGAATGTAAGATCAATGATCTTTGCAGTATTTACTACTTTAAGGTTTTGTGTTAAAAAACAATATTTGCATAACAACCGAGTTGTCGATTGGTTAACATTTTTACATAAACCAATCAAAAGCACTATTGAACAGATAAACTCCTCAAAAAAACCGGCCATTAAGAAAACAAAACAGAGACATAATTTATACAAAATGTTGCGGCTAGTATCCATTATACTATGGATGTTAAATCGTCATAATTATGGTGGCAATTATTAGTGCTTTAAATAAGTCATCAAACACAAAGCATCGCTTCAATTTCACAGTTCAGTGGAATGATGAACAATCAACCAACGGATGAGCCTTCGAACAAATGACATTTATCGTTGACATCAATATTGTCAAACAGGTGTGATTGACAATGACTGCCACAGTCAAGGTAGGTACTGCATGGGTGTTCTTAAGGTCAAGTTCTTTTCGCCCATGAAAAATCCAATAACTTTTTACTCTGAAGCCTGAGTTTTTAATTTACCTCATCTACACTATCTACACTACTATTATAAAGAGGAAAGATTTGATTTTTTGTTTGTTTGTTTGTTTGTTTGTTTGTTTGAGTCGAATAGGCTCCGAAACTACTGGACCGATTTGAAAAATTCTTTTGCTATTGGAATCTTACATTATTTCTGCTGAACATAGGCTACATTTCATTTTGGAAAAAAGTAGGGTTCCGTAAGATATTTGAGTTTTTCGGACGCAAGGTGTAAAAAATCAGCTAGAAAAGTTACTTATTTTGCGTACGCTGCCTAAACTATAAAAGATAGAACCATAAAATGTTCTAAGTAATTGTAGATCTTATAAATATCTACAAAAAAGTCCGCGACACACTATACCTATCTATGTCGAGTGAGGCACAATAACCATTTATTTATTTAAAAATCCTGAATTTTTTTTGGACTACATTAAAACGGATATATTTTACTCACGCTATTAATCCTTATCAAAATAAATTATTTTATCACTAAGTACAGTTTATGTAGATAATATTTGGTCTTTGAATGATTAAAATTGGACGTTTGGTTTTGAAATTAAGGCGAAATTAAAATATTACGATAGTGGGCGTCACCAAAGCGCGTGCGGGGAAGACAATATTCTGTTGTAGAAATGAAAATTCTATAATAATAATATAATAATAATAATATCTATGGACGCTTCACACCACGTCAGTCTGGCCCCGTGCTAAGTACCTAAAGGACTTGTGTTACAGGTACCAGACAACGGAAATATATTTAATACTTTTATAGTATACATATATTTAAGATTTTTATTATATCATACACATATTTAATACACATCCAGACCCGGGAACATTGAAAACTTTTTGTTCCGTCGGCGGGATTCGAACCCGCGACCCCCGGCTTGAGCGACTGACGCGCTTACCACTGAGCCACAGAGGTCGTCAATCTATACTTAGAAGATATGAAATGACACTCGAAATTACACCTTTGTCACTACATCGCTATAGAAGCCAAAAATGTGGTTAGTTTTTTGTCTGTCTGTCTGTCTGTCACTCTTTCTGTCTGTCTGTATGTTTGTTCCAGCATCACACGAAAAATACTGATCCGATTTGAATGTGGTTTTCGCAGATATATTTATCTTCTTCCAACCTAACATCTGGTGTATAAAATTTTTTCCCCCCACCCCTCTCAGGGGACAAAAGAGGGGGTCAGATTTTGTATCAAACTTTTTTCTTTAACACGAAAACTACTGATCCGATTTGCATACGGTTTTCACGGATTTGCATACGGTTTTCACAGATATATTATACAGTGTGAAATTTTAATGGTTGTTTTCCCGCAGTAAAATGATTCTATCTTAGTAGTACAATAGATTTGTAAAGTTTTTTTTGGTCAAATCAAAAAAAAAATTCGGTCGAGTCCATAGTAACTCGCGCCTATCGGCATAAAGTTTCCATAGTACGTCATACAAAATATTTTTTATTTTAAAAAAATAACATGCATGGTTCGATAGTACTACTATAGGTAAATCGTTCTGCTGCGGGAAAACAACCATTAAAATTTCACGTTGTATTTGTCTTCTTCCAACTCAACATCTGGTGTATAAAAATCCTCCCCCCCCCCCCTCCCCTCTCAACCCTCTCTGGGGACCAAAGAGGGGTCAGATTTTGTATACAACTTTTTTCTTTAGTGGACTTACTTCATATTAGGTATTAACTGTGTTTTTCAACTTAACATCTGGTGTATGACCTTCCCCCCCACACCCTCTTAGGGGAAAAAAGAGGGGGTAAAACATGTATTAACTGATGATGTAGAAAATATACTTTAAATGGCAAAACAACGTTTGCCGGGACAGCTAGTGAATAATAATTTCTTTAGCAGATAATCCTATTTAATCTCAACCATCTAATATTATTAAGCTTTTATCGTTAATAGAGATTTATGGTCTAAACATTATCTGTAATTACTGGGTTTAGTAATTAAATATTTTTTTCCTAAAAAAGAAAGGTAGGTTTCTTTTATATTTTCTTCGAAGAAACTTAGCCACTGATCTTGCAACATTTTAAAGCAGTGAGCACCACCCCTATTATCCTGTTTCATATAATTACGGGTTCTTTTTGCAACATTGTATTAACAATTTTGAATACCTACAAATCTTCCCAACATGTGGCGAATTTAATATCACAACATGACGCATCGGCCATATGTCGCAGTTTCCTTGAACACGCCAACACGATACCGCCGAGAACGCTGAACGCCACATTACGTGCTAAAACATCTATTTTATCATCATCAACCTGCACCTAGTCAATAATTTTTGCAACTTACTCTTCTATATGAGTTTTTGTTTAAAAATATTTAAGATCTCTTATCTCTAAAGGTAGTTCCTCTGTTCTATATTTCAATCATCGTTTAGCCCTTGGCCTTCTGTAATATGAATCTGGATTGAACTATCGTTTCCATTCAAAGAATTGTTAAATCTGTAAACAGAAGTCTGGGACGCAGGATGCATCACAAACATGTAATGAATTTTGCGTGGCATACTATACATGCCAGACATACAGTAAATTCATAAATTCAGTTGCATTACGATTCGCAGACAACAATGCCTGTTTTACACACTCATCCATTGCCTCTGGGTCTGGGTATATGAATTAGAAATTGTGAACATAAAGAACTTATACCAGAGGTTCCCAAACTTATATGTATCACGCCTCCCTAATGAACATGCTTAGTGCTTACGCCTCCCTTCGGCCCAGGGCCCAGCAAATAATAAAGACCAAAAATACATTTTCAGATGTTTCATTATAAAAATATGTTTTTACATACTTACTTCTAACCCAAAATTGACGATTTTATAATTCTTTGTTATACTTGAAATCAAGCTCCGAATTGTTTCATTTTCTAAAACTAAATACTACATTATATTTCCAAGAATCCGATCTGAGCAAAAAAACGATATCATAAAAAAAAGATGCATCTAATTTTCACGAATTTTTCATACATTGCCATAACCGTGCAATAAACTCAGTTAATAATTTAACACATTGTAAAAATTCTATCATTGAGAAACCGACCTAGCGGATTTCTTAAAATATGTTGTATATTTATTGAGTTATTGAGAAGGACAATGTTTGATTTTTTGGGTTAGTCGCCCTCTTCAGGAAGAATCAATGTGACGGATGAGCTTGCATGTTTTTGACAAGATGCGCGGGAATGCGCGGGCATCTGGACTCTGGAGTAAAGCCGCCACCGGCGCCCGCGCCCCCCTCATCATGTCTTCGCGCCTCCCTAGTGGGGCGCGCCCCCTAGTTTGAAAATCAATGACTTATACATTATCCACTTAGATACTAAATGAGTTTATGTATTTACATTTCATTGGTATTTCGCCGTTGATCTATCATCATTCATCACATTGCATTCGATTATAATCGTCTTCATAGTTTACTTTAGGCCTTTCAAGGTCTACATAATCTCCAAACTAAAGTCTAGATTCCCATATTTGGTCCGCAGTGTATCTAAATTTTGACTGTTATTATGAGATTTCAATCTTACTCCTGGGTTCATTCACTCCACATTCAGAGCTGACGATCTGCATACGCGGGGAACTCTTGTGTCTTTTATTAGCCAGTTACCTGAGCCTGGGCTATTTCGGTTATTTTCTCTATTAAGCTTCAACGTTTCGGACTTCGGTTGACATATTTGTCGTAGCATAACCGAGTAATATAATATCTGGATGAGCATCTTTGATGGAAACGTTTCTTGTCTTTAAATGCTGTACAATTAATTCATACTACCTACCTGTTCCCCGCAATTGAAACCCATGTATTTTCCCGATATAAAAAGTATTTTGTCCTTCCCTGTCATCATCTCTAATTTGCGCCAAATTTTATCAGTATCATAAATCCTTTCAGTATTTCAGTCCTTTCCCCGTTAAAGCATAACAAACATATTATCTACTATTAATAATTAGGTATATCCATTCTTATTTTTTAGTAACAAAAATGTGTTCTGTTTATTATTAAACCGCCGAACTTTTAATACGTTGTTTAAGAAGCAATAAACCGACTACCTTGAAACCATGAACGTCAGAAAAATCCACAAGACCACGAATAAAAACCGGCGTACAAACACACTAATCTTACTCAGACAGTAATTAGTACTTAAGGGCCCGGGTTACCCTCGAAATTTTCATACATTCTTAATACCAAAATCATTTTCTCATACGAAAATATTTAACATGTTTGAGTTATTTTTCAGCTTAAGATAGTAATTACCTAGGGTCCTGAACAATTTTTTTTTACAAAATATTTAAATACTAAAAAAAAAAAATTTGTGTTTAAATATTTTTTAGTAAATTTACCTACTACTAAATATTTAAACACCAAAAAATAGACAAAAACACTAAAAAATATATAAATAAATAGTTAATTTACTACAAAATATTTAAACTTTAAAAAATATTTTTTATTATTTAAATATTTTGTAGTAACTTTAATATTTATTTATATATTTTTTAGTGTTTGTGTCTATTTTTTGGTGTTTAAATATTTAGTAGTAAATTTACTAAAAAATATTTAAACAAAAATTTTTTTTTTAGTAAGTATTTAAATATTTTGTAAAAAAAATTTGTTCAGGACCCTAGGTAATTACTATCTTAAGCTGAAAAATAACTCAAACATGTTAAATATTTTCGTATGAGAAAATGATTTTGGTATTAAGAATGTATGAAAATTTCGAGGGTAGCCCGGGCCCTTAATCTGATGTGACGAATTTACAATCTCTTTGATAGCATGTCTGTTAGTGACAGTAAGATGGACATGCATATCGAATGCTGCATTACTCAGCAATTCCTTGATAACCATTTATAAAACCTTGCCATATTTGTGAAACTGGTTTGTTCTAATGTCCGGTCGAAGGAGAAATTTTTAAGGCCTAATGCTACTTGACTCTTTCACTCAAGTATTCAGACTTCAGACATCTTCAGAGCTACCTATATTATATCCACAGGTTCGCGTAACGCGTTGAGAGTTGAGACGGAAATTCGCGGAAATGGCAATGTTTTGTGTGCGGACAAAATGAAAAGTGAAAGACTCCCCATAGTCTCTTTCAAAATTCTCTCTGTTGTTAGGACCGTTATACTGTAGGTTATATTTGATTTATATCTTAATCATTATTTAAAACACTAATTTGGTGGCAAGCCCTACAGAAAAATCGTCCGGAGCTAAGGTCGTTGTATCGTCATATCGTCGTATACTTGATGCAGATTGCAGACATAAAAAATCACACAAATCAAAATTCATCCTACATTTGCGTGTTTACCGGTTCGCTAAATTATTTGCGGCAAAGGGTTACCAAAACGTCGACGCATAAAAACGACATCCGCTCAGGATTTCCGCTCCACCACATTCGATTCCAAGTTAAGCTCAACTTAAAAATCAATTAATTACGTGTCAGTTTGTTTGTAGACGTGTGAACTCTATGAAACACGCGTTGACCTTCCCATTTAAAATAGATTACGCTGTGGGCGGGAAGCGATTTGCCACCGGTTTAGTGCCTAGGGTCGAACTAGCTAATGGGATCTGATTTATGTTTTAGACACCTTTCTAGTTAATGATACTCTTAAACTTTGACACCCTACTCAAAGAAGTTAATAAGGCTTAATAATATCATCGTTAAAGAAAGATCTCAGAGTCAGTAAATATTGACTTAACTAAATGGTGTATTCGAATAATTTTGTTACATATATTCCATTAGTGATGTTATGATAGCGCCACCCATTAGTTAATTTAGCGGTATTCATTAATTAAAGATTCCGCCTGATATTATCACCCTTCACGGTAATTATGGAGCTTAGCATTATAATATAACAATTTATTATTTACTAGCTGTCCCGGCAAACGTTGTTTTGCCATTTAAAGTATATTTTCTACATCATCAGTTGATGCATGTTTTACCCCCTCTTTTGTCCCCTAAGAGGGTGTGGGGGGGGGAATGTCATACACCAGATGTTAAGTTGAAAAACACAGTTAATACCTAATATGAAGTATAAGTCCACCAAAGAAAAAAGTTGTATACAAAATCTGACCCCTCTTTGGTCCCCAGAGAGGGTTGAGAGGGGAGGGGGGGGAGGATTTTTATACACCAGATGTTGAGTTGGAAGAAGACAAATATAATATATCTGTGAAAACCGTATGCAAATCGGATCAGTAGTTTTCGTATGATGCTGGAACAAACATACAGACAGACAGAAAGAGTGACAGACAGACAGACAGACAAAAAACTAACCACATTTTTGGCTTCTATAGCGATGTAGTGACAAAGGTGTAATTTCGGGTGTCATTTCATATCTTTTATGTACAGAATTTTCATTTCTACAACAGAATATTGTCTTCCTCCGTGACGCCCACTATCGTAATATTTTAATTTCGCCATAACTTCAAAACCAAACGTCCAATTTTAATCATTCAAAGACCAAATATTATCTACATAAACTGTACTTAGTGATAAAATAATTTATTTTGATAAGGATTAATAGCGTGAGTAAAATATATCCGTTTAAATGTAGTCCAAAAAAAATTCAGGATTTTTAAATAAATAAATGGTTATTGTGCCTCACTCGACATAGATAGGTATAGTGTGTCGCGGACTTTTTTGTAGACATTTATAAGATCTACAATTACTTAGAACATTTTATGGTTCTATCTTTTATAGTTTAGGCAGCGTACGCAAAATAAGTAACTTTTCTAGCTGATTTTTTACACCTTGCGTCCGAAGAACTCAAATATCTTACGGAACCCTACTTTTTTCCAAAATAAAATGTAGCCTATGTTCAGCAGAAATAATGTAAGATTCCAATAGCAAAAGAATTTTTCAAATCGGTCCAGTAGTTTCGGAGCCTATTCGACTCAAACAAACAAACAAACAAACAAACAAATCTTTCCTCTATAATAGTAGTGTAGATTATTATACGTGTCCAATGACCGATGCGTGAGATTTCGGATACCAACGCTGTGTAAAGTAAAAATGCGTATTGCAATAATTCATGACAGATAAATAATTTTGCGAAGAAACAGTTCCGCACTTTGACGATTAATTTGAAAAACTATCTTTTATATATTATTATAAGTACTTACATCTATCGATTTGGCGGATACAGAAACCTTTTCTAATGTTTTTTAATTTAATGATACTAAAGAGTAAAGAAATCTTGTTTTGCTCGTTGTCTGAGATTCTATAGGTCCGTGTCCCCCTGATGAGTAGCATTCTTGCGGCTTGTGGCCCGTTATGTCATGTGTCGACTGTCGATTGTCGACAAAAACGTAAACGGTAGAAAACAAACCAGGGGGGGCCTATCCTCATTACTCGAATGTGCTTCGAACGCTGGTTGTCTCATGCCCAGTTTCTAAGGTTTTTGACAAGGATTCATTTATTTCATCCATTCAACAGTGTAGTTAATCCATGCATCCATACTATAATATTATAAATGCGAAAGTATGTATGTTTGTCTGTTACCTCCTCACGCCCAAACCGCTGAACCGATTTTACTGGGTATGGAGATACTTACTTTGAGTCCCCGGAAAGGATGTAGGATGCTTTTTATCCCGGAAAAATCTGCGGTTTCCACGCGATAAACGAATTTTGGCGCAATCGGGCTTACAGGCGTCATCTCATCTATTTAGTTAATATTTTCACGTAAGCATATCAAAGGCGCTTTTGAATAGATAAACTTCAGTCAAAAACCTCACAAACCGTTCATCATACGCGCGCGCCCATGATGGCTTTTTACGCATTATGATTTAGTGACAGTCTGCCCAGAACTACATTCGAAGTACGATAATAGGACCCCAGCAGCGGTCCAAAGCCACTCACCGTATGAAATTAGGTATACGAGGAGTAAACGCTCATTAGCGGAGTTTCTTTGATGTCGTTGACTTCTTTTGCATTCAGAAAGACGATAGAAGTTGAAAAGTTTGTGCAATATTCTAATGTTTCAGAACTTTTCCATCTTATTTGGCGATTGCAGACTTAAAATATATAGGCTCCAAAAGCCTAACTCATTTCAATTTCAAGGGATAGAGCAATTAATAGAGTATAATATTCTTCTTGAGCTATCTTTACTTATGGGACCTTCTTGTCCTGACTGGCTTTATCAAAGCATCGTATACATAATATATCCATTATCCTGTTTATTTAGATGTGTACGGTGTACCGGACTAAAGACTTCAAAACCTTTACTTATTTTCAAGGCATGGAGCACTTGAGAGAGCATGTTCTTATTGAGCTATCTTTAGTCTTTATGGGACCTTCTTGCCCTGTCTGGTTAACCAAAGCATAGTATATCCATTATCTTGTACATTTAGGTGTGTATGTAAGGAATTTTTCCACTAATCAAGCCGTGTTTACTGCGGTCTATTTTAGCAGCGCACGTCATCCTGAGGGTATGAATGTATGACTACCGCCGACCCGTCATATCGTGAGTAATGTTTACTTTCATTAATTGTAACAATGAGCTGGGAAATAACTAAAAGATTAGGCATGTATAACTAAAACCTAAGATTTAAGACATTGAATAATCAATTTATTATGAAGTGATGAAAATGAAGTCCGCAACTCCGATGCGCCTAAATTCGTTTATTGCGCGGGATCCGTACATTTTTCTGAGATAAAAAGTATCCTATGTCCTTTTCTGAGACTCAACTTATCGCCATACCAAATTTTGGCAAAATCGGTTCAGCGGTTTGGGCGTGAAAAGGTAACAAACAAATAGACTTATCGCATTTATAATATTAGTAGGATGTGTTTGCCACCTATACTAAATTGTACTATGCAATGTCCCGGTATTCAAGTAGAATTTTAGTCATAGACCCATCAGTCATCTTTCATTCACGCACGAATATTAATAATTATTATACTTGTATGCGATAGGACATTTTCGCCTGTAAATCAAAGAGACAAGTAGCGATAGGTTAACAGCCTAATTCCTACGTGTTCAGTTACCAGGCTATAGCATGCACTGGACAATATTACTGTTAGACATTATTTAAAAAAAACACATTTCATTTCCTTTTCATTTAAGATTACCAAGCGACCGGACATCCTATCTCTAATGTATGTCGACACTCAGCATAAAAGGAAATTGTATTATCGGGTGTAATAATATTATTTAGTTCAGACGTCAGACAATGTCCTTGTGGGAGACATTCAAGGCCACGTTATAAGGCCTCGAAGGACCACCCCGCCTAAAATTTGCGCATGCGTAAACCTTTACGGAGAGCCAGACGAGACGCAAACTTCCATCTTGACTAGTAAAATCCCATCTTATGCTCGACATTATCTTGTACTAGCTGGTTCCGCAAGTTTTTCTTGCTATTTAAGTTATACTACCTACAATATGCGTGTATTATACAATAAAACCTTCTTGAATCACTATTTAAAAAATCGTGTTGAAATCGATTGCGTCTCATAAGTCATAATATCTAAGCATAATATTATAATGTAGGGACACACAGGGGAAAGCGACTTTGTTACTATGTAGCGATAGTTGTAAGAATATCCCATCTTAATTTAAAACTTTACGACTTTAATTTATTTCGTGTATTTTATTTTGACAACACATTTGGAAATCATTAAACAGCACCTACTCATTAGTTCATAATATTTATTGCGGAAGTAGTAATATCCTACACATCCTGATGATGAGTTAATTCGAAACCGGTCGTGTAATTTGTTAAAATTGTTATAATTTCTTAAATATAGTGGAAAAAGTGCACGAAAATTGTGTTTCATTAGTGTTCAATATGAATTTCCACCAAGAACCAACAGTACAATCAGTTACATATAAAAAACTTTAATGTCACGTATCGTTTCCATAATAATCTGATAGCACTTTCATTAGATTTTAATTACTTAGCCGCAATAACTGAATACACCCCTACAATTTTAACCCATGAGGGTGTGACACGATTTTAATCTTCCCTTTTTCATGGGACATGATTTTCTTTTTCCCCTTTTTATGGGGTGATCCTTTCAAAAGGTTAACTATAGGTTAAGTTAGATCAATAAAGGTTAGTACCTTGAACGGAAATAGCGCAGCGAAACGCATCACTAAAATACACAGGAATTTCCTCTGCCGACTTCAGGACATAAACGACATTCTGTGTATGGATTCTTGTAATATTTAGGTACGATGTCTTAGCATGAAAACTATGGCTATAGATCATACGTATAGGTATACTATAGAGATACTGTATAGTCTATATTTTATACTTAGGTATACCGTATAGCAAGTATGACGCTTTAAGGCCGTCACAGACCTAGCTATAATGTATATTAATATATTGTTACGAATGCGGACACGTAGTGTCATCTAGCGGCAACCAGGCGAAACCATCACAGACAGCGTAAATCCCCTATTCAATACCAGATGCCGCTACTTGCATGTTTTTGTTTATTTGCGCGTACACTCTGGAATTTTCCCACGATTGTTTACATGTTGTGGAATGTTCTCGCACGGTCTAGAGCTCGCCTCGACCCGTATAAATAGGGCAGGTAAACACGCCGGGAGTCAGTCTTCGAATGTTTTCGAGTGAGCGATAATCAAAGCGAGTTCGGAAGTGAGAAACAAGTGACTTAGTGAGTGAACCAGTGATAGTGCTTAGTGCATAGTGTTTGAACCTAGTGCTTAGTGTTTAGACATAGTGATCTAGTGTGTGTAAGTATAGTGTAAGTGTTAAGTGTAGTGCAAATAAAAGTCTTCAAGAGAGTCACCAGGTCTTTTCCTCCGAATCATCGAACCTTAGCACGTAACAATATTTATAGCCAGGCATATTAATATACATTTTCTATACAATTTTCGCGTGACCACACACTCAGCTTATATTTCTGGTCTCAGTGTGTTTAGTACGGTATATTAAGGTATATTAATAAGCTAAGTCTGTGACGGGCTTTAGACTTAATTTGTACTAAGTAAAAAAGAGGTATCTATTTTTTATTTTTTAAGCTCCTAGAGTAAAGAGAGCATCATTGTGCTTTAAATTTCTAATTGAAAAAACTTCACTTCTAGCTTCAAGACAAGGTTTCCCGTAAAATTAGCGACGTTAAGAACGTTTTTAGGGTTCCGTACCCAGAGGGTAAAAACGGGACCCTATTACTAAGACTTCGTTGTCTGTCCGTCTGTCCGTCTGTCCGTCCGTCTGTCTGTCTGTCTCCAGGCTGTAACTCGAGAACCGCAATAGCTAGACTTATACTGAAATTTTCACAGATTGTGTATATCTGTTGCCGCTATAACAACAAATACTGAAAATAAAATAAAGATAATATTTAAGGGGGGCTCCCATACAAGAAACGTGATTTTTTGTCCTTTTTTGCTCGTAATCAATAATAGTAACAGCCTAGGCACTTGAAATTTTCACAAAATCCTAAGTTATATTTGTACTTTAGTATTTAATAATAAAATTAAAATAAAGTAAATAATTAAGGGGGGCTCCCATACAAAAAACACAATTTTTTGTCTACTTTCGCTCTATACCGGTACGGAACCCTTCGTGCGCGAGTCCGACTCGCACTTGGCCGATTATTTAATGTTAACATTCATATCAGCGCGCCTTGTACAGTGGCGGTTACGACGCTCGCCGCGTTCTTGATAGGGTGAAAAAGGAGAAAATTATACATTTTCTTTTATTTTTTTAATGACCGAATCATATATTAAAAATCTATTCGGTTATCTATATATATAAAAGAAAGTCGTGTTAGTTACTCCACTTATAACTCAAGAACGGCTGAACCGATTTAGCTGAAAATTGGCAAGGAGGTAGTTTAGAGCCAGGAGAAGGACATAGGATACTTTTTATCTCGTTCGACAGCATTCCCGTGTGACTTGACATGAAACGTCAGTCACTATAAAACGTGGTATAACAAAAAGAATCAGATTTGGAATAACAAAACGCAAATGACAGCTATGTAATGACGTATGGATGACAATTTGATATTTGTAAGAAATCAATAATAAAACTATCTACTATATAAAAATACTAGCTGTCCCGGCAAACGTTGTTTTGCCATTTAAAGTATAATATTTTCTACATCATCAGTTGATACATGTTTTACCCCCTCTTTTGTGTGGGGGGGGAAGGTCATACACCAGATGTTAAGTTGAAAAACACAGTTAATACCTAATATGAAGTAAGTCCACTAAAGAAAAAAGTTGTATACAAAATCTGACCCCTCTTTGGTCCCCAGAGAGGGTTGAGAGGGGAGGGCCCCGGGGAGGATTTTTATACACCAGATGTTGAGTTGGAAGAAGACAAATATAATATATCTGTGAAAACCGTATGCAAATCTGTGAAAACCGTATGCAAATCGGATCAGTAGTTTTCGTGTTAAAGAAAAAAGTTTGATACAAAATCTGACCCCCTCTTTTGTCCCCTTAGAGGGGTGGGGGGAAAAAATTTTATACACCAGATGTTAAGTTGGAAGAAGATAAATATATCTGCGAAAACCACATTCAAATCGGATCAGTATTTTTCGTGTGATGCTGGAACAAACATACAGCCAGACAGAAAGAGTGACAGACAGACAGACAGACAAAAAACTAACCACATTTTTGGCTTCTATAGCGATGTAGTGACAAAGGTGTAATTTCGGGTGTCATTTCATATCTTTTATGTACAGAATTTTCATTTCTACAACAGAATATTGTCTTCCTACCGCACGCGCTTTGGTGACGCCCACTATCGTAATATTTTAATTTCGCCATAATTTCAAAACCAAACGTCCAATTTTAATCATTCAAAGACCAAATATTATCTACATAAACTGTACTTAGTGATAAAATAATTTATTTTGATAAGGATTAATAGCGTGAGTAAAATATATCCGTTTAAATGTAGTCAAAAAAAAAATCTGGATTTTTAAATAAATAAATGGCTATTGTGCCTCACTCGACATAGATAGGTATAGTGTGTCGCGGACTTTTTTGTAGATATTTATAAGATCTACAATTACTTAGAACATTTTATGGTTCTATCTTTTATAGTTTAGGCAGCGTACGCAAAATAAGTAACTTTTCTAGCTGATTTTTTACACCTTGCGTCCGAAAAACTCAAATATCTTACGGAACCCTACTTTTTTCCAAAATAAAATGTAGCCTATGTTCAGCAGCAAAATAAAAGGGGGGCTCGGGGGGCGCAGCCCCCCGCCAAAATAAAAGAAACACAATCCAGAAAGTCCAAAAGTAAGTTCGGTGGTTAGGTTAGAACTTAGACCACAACACAGAGTTAGCCGAGCGAGTGCAGCAAGCGTGCTGCGGCAGCAGTCGGCAAAATAAAAGGGGGGCTCGGGGGGCGCAGCCCCCCGCCAAAACAAAAAGAAACACAATCCAGAAAGTCCAAAAGTAGGTTCGGTTAGGTTAGAACTTAGACCACAACACAGAGGGAGCCGAGCGAGTGCAGCGAGCGTGCTGCGGCAGCAGTCGGCAAAACAAAAGGGGGACTCGGGGGGCGCAGCCCCCCGCCAAAACAAAAAGAAACACAATCTAGAAAGTCCAAAAGTAGGTTCGGTTAGGTTACATCTTAGACCACAACACAGAGGGAGCCGAGTGAGTGCAGCGAGCGTGCTGCGGCAGCAGTCGGCAAAACAAAAGGGGGGCTCGGGGGGCGCAGCCTCCCGCCAAAACAAAAAGAAACACAATCTAGAAAGTCCAAAAGTAGGTTCGGTTAGGTTAGAACTTAGACCACAACACAGAGGGAGCCGAGCGAGTGCAGCGAGCGTGCTGCGGTAGTAGGCGGCAAAATAAAAGGGGGGCTCGGGGGGCGCAGCCCCCCGCCAAAACAAAAGAAACACAATCTAGAAAGTCCAAAAGTAGGTTCGGTTAGGTTAGAACTTAGACCACAACACAGAGGGAGCCGAGCGAGTGCAGCGAGCGTGCTGCGGCAGCAGTCGGCAAAATAATAGGGGGGCTCGGGGGGCGCAGCCCCCCGCCAAAACAAAAGAAACACAATCCAGAAAGTCCAAAAGTAGGTTCGGTGGTTAGGTTAGAACTTAGACCACAACACAGAGGTAGCAGAGCGAGTGCAGCGAGCGTGCTGCGGCAGGAGTCGGCAAAATAAAAGGGGGCAAAACAAAAAGAATCACAATCCAGAAAGTCCAAAAGTAGGTTCGGTTAGGTTAGAACTTAGACCACAACACAGAGGGAGCCGAGCGAGTGTAGCGAGCGTGCTGCGGCAGCAGTAGGCAAAAGAAAAGGGGGGCTCGGGGGGCGCAGCCCCCCGCCAAAACAAAAGAAACACAACCCAGAAAGTCCAAAAGTAGGTTCGGTTAGGTTAGAACTTAGACCACAACACAGAGGGAGCCGAGCGAGTGCAGCGAGCGTGCTGCGGTAGTAGTCGGCAAAATAAAAGGGGGGCTCGGGGGGCGCAGCCCCCCGCCATAACAAAAGAAACACAATCCAGATAGTCCAAAAGTAGGTTTGGTTAGGTTAGAACTTAGACCACAACACAGAGGGAGCCGAGCGAGTGCAGCGAGCGTGCTGCGGCAGCAGTTGGGAAAACAAAAGGGGGGCTCGGGGGGCGCAGCCCCCCGCTAAAACAAAAGAAACACAACCCAGAAAGTCCAAAAGTAGGTTCGGTTAGGTTAGAACTTGGACACAACACAGAGGGAGCCGAGCGCGCGCAGCGAGCGTGCTGCGGTAGCAGTCGGTAAAATAAAAGGGGGGCTCGGGGAGCACGGCAGCCCCCCACCAAAACAAAAAGAAACACAATCCAGAAAGTCCAAAAGTAGGTTCGGTTAGGTTAGAACTTAGACCGCAACACAGAGGGAGCCGAGCGAGTGCAGCGAGCGTGCTGCGGCAGCAGTCGGGAAAACAAAAAGAAACACAATCCACAAAGTCCAAAAGTCATCGATTTATATGTCAGGATATGCCTACGAGAACATTTTGCTAATAGGTTTTTCATACAAGGAAATAGAGAGCCATCTATGAAAAATCGATTGAACTACGTAGTGCGACACAATATTCGGCCGCGTGCGAATGCTGTTTTACCGACGAACCCCGCGTTCCACCTGGCGTTGAAAACGATCAAAACGCTGAAAATGCCTCCTATGTTTAGCGTTTTGATCGTTTTCAACGCCAAGTGGAACGTAGGGGTTGCGTCATTACTCGGTAAAACAGTAGCCATGGCGGATAATGGCCGACATCGGTAGTAAAATTATAAATTAATTATTTCTTTACATAAACAAACAGTTTGTGATACTTACCGATGATAAGATATTCCATGTGCTTTTTTAACTTTTTTAATATAATTTTTGCAGCCTTTTACTACACAATTAGGCATTTTTATGGCACTGTAAGGCATACGATGACCCACCTGATTTGTTCTGCGGACCACAGACGACTAAGTCACGTAGGAGTCAAACGGAGCGTTTTGACCCCTACGAATCTGCATCATTGCAACGCGCGATTGACCCGGTCCTGAGTAATATATAAGTCTATGCCAAAAGTAGGTTCGGTTAGGTTAGAACTTAGACTACAACACAGAGGGAGCCGAGCGCGCGCAGCGAGCGTGCTGCGGCAGCAGCCGGCGACCTTCACAAAACACGCTACAGGTTACGTTAAAGGCGTTAAAAAGGCGACCAAAAGACTGACCGGCTCCCATTTTGAGTGCCGGCATCGGCAGCCGTTGTTTTAAATCTCAGCTGCCGGCAGTATACTTACCGCCGGTTCCCAATACTGCTATTTTTGGGAGCCGGCGCCGGCAGCGGAGGCACTCCCTTTATGTTATTATATAAAAAAGATCTTGGTTAAAAATTCGTTGATGGGTATTCAATTTTCTATTTATCTCGATTATAATCTATACTTAAAATAAAATTTTTAAAATGTGAATTCTGTACATTAAAGAAATTTAAAAAATAATAAGCGGGGGGTGTCACTACATCACTATAGAAGCCAAAAATGTGGTTAGTTTTTTGTTTGTCTGTTTTTTGTTTTGTTGTCTGTCTGTCTGTCTGTATGTTTGTTCCACTATCACACGAAAACTACTGATCCGATTTGAATGCGGTTTTCGCAGATATATTTGTCTTCTTCCAACTTAACATCTGGTGTATAAACTTTTTTCCCCCCACCCCTCTAAAGGGACGAAAGAGGGGTCAGATTTTGTATCAAACTTTTTTCTTGAACACGAATACTACTGATCCGATTTGCATACGGTTTTCGCAAATATATTTGTCTTCTTCTAACTCAACATCTGGTGTATAAAAATTCCCCCTCCCACTCCTCTAAGGGGACCAAAGACGGGGGTCAGATTTTGTATTAAACTTTTTTCTTGGACTTATTTCATAATAATAACAGTGTTTTCCAACTTAACATCTGTTGATAAAACCCCCCCCCCCCTTCCCCCTCCCACCCCTCTTAGGGGACAAAAGAGGGGTAAGATTTTGTATCAACTGATGAAGTAGAAATACTTTAAATGGCAAAACAACGTTTGCCGGGACAGCTAGTTAGAACTATAAAAAAGCTATCCTTTTTGTAAAAAAAAAATCATTTCATTGTCATTGAACATCGAAACGAGATGTTCGAATTGAAGTGTATTTTTATGGTGATATTCAAGATTTTTTTACAGAATTACTATGCCATTTTCAACATTCTGTTCGGTTTTTTCATTACTTTGTTCCTTTTTGAGTCTACATCAATTTTGGTGTAAGTAAAAGAATTCCACATAATTTCTTCAGACTGTTAGCTTAAAAATCAGTCTTTTCGAACTGGTAGCTTCTATTTCATCGTTTCATGTGTACACTTTACATACGTACCTAATAAGTAATAATATTATTATTGGGTTTGAAATACACAATTTAAGTATAAGTAAGCAATAATTGCTGTAAGTACATAATATGAACTCGACAATTATTTCACGTTCATAATATCTGAGACGGTTGCTCAGTAATAATTTCAAGTTAAGTACCTATATTTGTAGCGTTATTATTTTAGTCCAATTAATTATAATTATTTATAGTTTATTATAGGTTAATAACGTGTTATGTAACATCTCGACCTCCAAACTAAACGCTAGTACCTAGACTTATCGATTTCTAATAACTAGTTCTAAACTAATGTAATTAACAACTACTAACAATAAACTTATAGTTTTAAAATAAAAAAGTATTGATTGTTTTAAGAAAATATGGTTTTATGTAGCGAAGAATATAATAATATTATAATGCCAGTTTCTACGTTAAAGATTACGCGTTTTATACCGTCAATTACTTTTATTTTTTTCAAAAAATCGACTTAATAAAGAAATTGCGAAGTGTATGTAAAATTCGGGTTATTCCGTCATGGGAGTTAGTTAGGAACAAAATACTAATTTCACGCTAATTAAATTTTTCGTTACATGCCTTCCGTGCTTTGTTTTTTGTCGTTCCATTTTACTTAGCTACAAAGAATACTAGTTTCAGGTAGTTTTATGTAATCTGTATCTATACAAATTATAAAGAGGAAAAGTTTGTTTGTTTGATAAATAAAAAACTACTGGGCCGACTTTGATGGAATTCGGCACAGACCTAAAGTAGACTACAGGAATGGACATACGATACCTTTTATTGTTGGAAAATGATCGATTACTTAGGAATACTGTTTTTAAACGGGCAGAGGCGCGATTAACTTCTAGAAGTACTAGTAGTGCTATGAATGAATAGTGATAGCCAAAACTCAGGTTAACATTTTGGATCAGAGGCTTAGGCGTGACTTTTAACTTATTCTGGGGAGACATTAGCCAAAGAAAGTCAGGTCGAGACAATCTGGACCGGTTTGACCGGCGGCGATCCTGCGTACGCGCCGCCCGCCGACCGACAGATTTACGTTATTTCAAACTTACACAGTATTAATAGTATAGTACACCTTCATACTTTAAAGCAAATATGCACGTAAGCATGCTTTCAGATAATTCTAAAGCAGAACAAGGCATCACGCAAAACTTGGGACTGTTTTTGCACCAATTTGATTTTTGCCAACGCAGGCAGCGTTGGCAAAAATAATATTATTTATAATTAGAAAAGATACTTAAGTACGGGAGCCCTAGAACAATTTTTTTTCATTACTATCAAGCAAATTTATTGTGAGTGGCTTTATTTTGATAAGACGAACAACATTTTTATTTGCGAAAAATCTCGAAAGTGGTAGTTAGCAGAGATAGCAAGGATTAATTCATACTTTGAATTGATGGTCCTAAAATATGCTAAAATAATAGCTTGATAGTAATAAAAAAAATTGTTCTAGGGCCGGGAGCCCTATAACTATTATGGTGTCAGAGATATTCTTATTGATTTCTTACTGTACTAAGCTTTCTTAAATAAGAAATTAGTTCTAAATTCAAACTGTATTTAAAACATTTCACACGGTTGCTGACGAAAGTGTTAAAAATTATGTAACCTCTCTTTCCTCTGCCAAAAATGAGAACACAAAACTAGTCTCCTAAGTCCCAACTCCCAATACTGGCAGAAAGTATAAGTCGGTTAAATTATGAAAAGTGATGTAATATTAATCACTGTTTAATATTCATTAATATCCGTATCTTATTAATATTAATTAGCAAATAAAAAATAAAAAAGCAGGTGGTATACAAGGATTATGCTCCTATTGCAAGATGTCCGTAATATTGATATAGTATTATATTGATTGCTTTAAATTGCCTATTAGCTAGACAAATTTGCTTAAGACCAGTTGCTACTTCAAGTTAGTTATTATATTAAATATTCAATCGTCAATATTCGTATTGATTTTTGTCTTCATTACTGTTTGTCGGCTGTCGCATGAAATAAAAACATTATTTCGGCTAAACAGTAGCCTATGAGTTAGAACTTAGAGCCTAGCCTAATAAATAACCATACCAAATCCGTTCAGTAGTTTTTATCGAAAGAAGTAAAAAAACTCAAAACTTTCCCCTTTATAATGACAAGTGTAGTCTTGTTTTCGTATATTTTCTAACATTTCGATTTTAATAAGAATCTTATTCTAAGAGATAGGTACAGCTCTAAGAAACTGTCAGGTATCCGCCTTTTCTTGTAGCTACAATGTTTAAATGGTAAGAAACGGAGAAAGAAGTTTTCTAACGTTTTACCATAATATTTTACATGACCATAACTATTTATAAACGTGTACCGTGTACGTGATTCATCTGCAATCTTTTGGATTTAAGAAGAATCACAAATAAGTGAAAAAACTAAGTTAAAGACAACCCATAAACGTCCAAACAAAAGACTTAAACGCAAAACCACGACGCTATAATTTCGAATCTATAATTATTATATTCCTAATTCTTCACTGCTTTCTTAAGATAACAGTCATTAGTAGAATCATAGTCATATCATATTAATATACAGTGTGAAATTTTAATGTATTTCATCATTGAAATTTTAAACAAAGTACAGACGTAAAATGTAATACTTACTGCTTAATTTGAAATGAATATTATACACTTTATTATTCAATGTCACGTCTAGAAATCCATTATGTAGATTTGAAGTCATTTGCTAGTATCCAGACGTTGGAATATTAAGATATTATAAAAGCTTATGGAAAAAGCTCAAAGATATTCCAAGGTTACTAAGAAAATCCTAAAGTGCGAATGGAAAAATATATTTTGGCTCTCCTAACTATAAAATATCCAATACAAGCCAAGTCCACAATATTGTTTCATATTATGACACAACAATGTTTAGTAATTATTGTTATAATTTAAACAACATCTTTACCTACGCTAGAATGGAAAAGTAAAAAGTTTGTTTAAGCCATGATATAGCTTAACTTTCTTTGATTAAACACATTGACACAGAAATACATTCTTATAAAACAAACTACATAATAATTAAGTTTAATTATACATTGTTAATGTATAACTACAACAATTAGTCTTGTAAGATAGCTAGTATAGTACTATAGTAGATAGTATAATATAATGAATATTTTATCAAAATGACTTGTGTTAACTCTCATCCTTTAAATTTAAATACAAAGCCAGCAAACTTTCACAAAACATTGGTAAGATCACTGTACATTAACACTTGACTAATTGATGTGCGGTCAGTTAAGTAAAAAAGAAAACGTTTATTTTGTAAAGTTGTAAACAAAGATTTTTGCAGTATTTTTTTCCACTGAACTAATAATAGAAACAAGAGTTTTCCTGTTTCTAGTTTAGGCATTTAAGTTGCAAAAAATCTGCGAAATTGTTAAATAAAATATAACATTATATTATGACTTTCCTCGTGATATTTTACCTCCTTACAAATTTAGTTCTAGACTTAGAACATTAAACCATAGACTTTCTGCCTATAAAGTGACTCTTCGAATGTATCGGGCTATAACGAAAAAGTGTTGAGCCACGTCAAAAAAAAAAAAAACAAAATGAATACAAAAACATATCAATTATGCTCTTAAAAATTAACAAGATATTACATTAGTATACACACAGCGTGAATTTTATTAGAAATGTGGCTAATATTTAAACTAATATCCTACCGACTGCTCCTCATTAACGTGATGTAAGTTATGTCCTCACTCCTTTCTGATTGCTATTTTCATATTGCTGATGCATACTACGCGTCTTTCCATTTCAACTATCGTTAGGTAACCAGTTACCACTGGTTACCATCACTTACCACTTACCATTAATCATTAACCTAAAATTTTGAATTTAAACCACTCTCGTCCTAGTCATATTATATTCCTTGGCAAGATGTTGCCCACACCTTATTAGCGCCAAAATATTATGTCCATCGAACTTGAAACATCTATACTAATTTTATAAATGCGAAAGTGTGTCTGTCTGTCTGTTACCTCTTCACGCTCAAACCGCTGAACCGATTTTGCTGAAATTTGGCATGGAGATACTTCAAGTCCCGGGAAAGGATATAGGATAGTTTCATCCCGGAAAAATGTACAGTTCCCGCGCGATAAACGAATCTTGGCGCAACAGAGTTACGGGCATCATCTAGTGATAATATAAGAAACCCATCATCTGCCAAATTTCAAGAGTAAGAGTTACTCAGTAACTCACTTACCCAAGAAAAAAAAATGTCTTGTCTTTGAATAATTGTCTCCATGCTGGTGTCTGAGGACATTTCTAAAAAAATTATATATCGCTATCGGAGCCCAAGTGCACCGTAGAAGCACACTTTGAAAATGACTGCTAAAACGAAAGGCTTACTTCGTCTCGAATAAGTAAGGCTTTGTGCAAAGTAAGTAGGTTGGTCGGACCGTGTTAATCTCACAAACATCCATATCCTCACGTATGAACACGAAGCCCTATGAGCACGTGTTAACATCGACAGACTGATGTATATTATTATAGATATGGAGCCAGCTTTCGATTTGTATGAGACCTACTCACGTGTTATGGAATCTACTTTCTGCAAAGGGTTTTTTTGACAAACATGTTGAGTTTTTTAATTGTAATATTAATTTATAATATTAATTTGTAATATTAATTATGGTATCTTGTAAGGGTTTAAAATTAATGCTTCAAATCCGAGATAATTTTATGTACAAATGATCTGTAAAATTAATTATAATCGGTGTCTCGGCTGTTATTTTTATGAAATCTTACATAATACATTTTAAGAAATTAGGGAAAAAAGCTTTAGCTATACGTCTTGCCTTTTGGAAAACGTGCATTTTGAGTTTTCCATAAAAGAAATTCCAAGAAATAATTTTAGTTTTAGTTTACTATTGTCACGAAGTGCAAGAAACAGTTTTTAATAATTTCACTAAAGATAAAAAGTTTCAAGATTTTATGATTACAAAAGCTAAGAAACATAAGTAGGTAAAGTAAGTGCTTACAATTTAAATTACGTAATATGAACTGTGCAGTGAGGTTAGATTGATTAATAATTGTGGACACGACAAATACCCGAGTTTAGAGTTACATAGTAAATAACATAGGTATGCGACCCATGACAGTATCGATAAACTTAAAAAAAACATACTTTTTCCATTGGTAACTTTTTAGATGTAATAATAGAAATTATAAATAATACATAAATTCTTAACTGCCCGAAGGTAACTATATTTCACGCTGTAGTTAAGGGACTGTGGGGAGTGGCATTTAATTCAAGCAATACTTACTTGAAAGATATTGAAATATTTTACAATTTTCTTTTAACTAGAGCCCATGGGAGAGTGTTCTATAAACAAGTTATGTATACAGATTTCTTGTGGATTTCTACTTTACTAATGATGTTCATTTTTCTTATACCTATAGTTATGGAGTAAAAACTTGCAAGAAGGCATAACATTTTTATTAAACATGACACTAACAGAAAGTTATATCGATATCGATAAGTATAACTTTCTATCAGCGCCGTATTAGCAATAACATGTCGGCTTATCCGATACAAGCCGTGGTGGGCCAGACCATAGTAACTATATTTTAGTAATCTGTGGCCAGACCAATACTTATGGTGTTATTTCATCAAAGTCTTTCGAAACGCAAATGAATATATTATTCTCTACCAATTTATAATAATGTACTAGCTACTTTTTAACAATATCGAAGTTGTTAATGCGGTCATGCAGTTGTCATATTTCATAGTTTAATATAATTACCCTTTTCAACATTTCATGGTATTAGATAGATTAGTACCTACTTGCCTAAAATAATGGTAACACTACGTTTAACTACTTTACTCAATAGTAAAATCTAACACAAGTAAAAAGCTGTAAATCGATATATTTTATATTGAATCATATAGGTATTATATATAATTAGTAATTACATAAATAATATTATATCGATAGCTCTATTGCACAACACTAGTATTTTTGTTTGTTGTTACTCAAGTTTCGGCTCATTAGCGTGTTTTAAAAGCAAATTATTTGATGTCTCGTCAAATTGTCAATTAGCGTAAACATTGACGGAGAAAGTCAACAGATTGTAAATCTAGTGATGGGGAAAGCAAGATGTATCGTGTGTCGATACGTTGAAGTCAAAACAAACCTTATTTAGATGTTACCTTTTTGGTTTTAACTTTTTAAAATGGTGGGTAGCATAACAGTGTTGCTTTGGGCTTTAGACTAAAGGCTGGTAAAAAAAGTACCTAATAAAAAAATTAGTTATATTTTCGTGATTCTTGGGAATATGAAACTACTAACATTCCCAATAATCCCAATATATTATGACATTTCCAAATTATACAATTAGACGATTGCAGTGGACTTAATCTCAGGACAGCTTAACTGGACCAAGTTATAGTACCCGTTAACGTATAGTTCGTCATTCACTGGATGGCTATCATCAATTTCCTGAATCGTGAGTCGTGACAGAAGTGTCGGCAATGGGCATACTTATTGTCACCTATTTATAGAAAGCATTCATGTTAAAATAATCATACTAGCGTACTAATGGAAGCCTTTGTTAAAATATTCATTGGTTATATCATAGACTAAGGAAAATATTATATTTTCTTTAGTCTATGCCCTATGGTTATAATATTATAAACACACAATACAATAAAACTTACTCTATACTTACTCTTTTCTTAAATATGTAGTATCAAGTGTATCCTTATCTTGGTGATTCTATACCACTAAACCAGGCCAAAGTCAATAGGCATGAGACAGAACAAACAGAATATAGAAACTCTTGCCTCATTGTGGAAATAAAGACTTAACTTCTTTACCATTGTGGAAAGAAAGACTCTACTACTTGTAACTCCTAACTCCTAAGCTACATTACGATTTGGGATTAAAAACATAACATAATACACAGCTTTTCTAATTTAGATGCCTTTTGAAAACACCGATAACTGTTCTCGCGATACTTTTAAATGGAGTGGCTTTGATGGGACCCATAAAATAGTTTATAGCTGCCATGATTCTAATCTGTCGAGAGATTTTACCAGTCGTTGTTTCCTCGCTGTAATAAAATAAATATGGCGTCGCGATGTCGACCTACATGTGCATGAAACAGGCCACTGCAGCACTTACGTAAACTATACGGCTAATTAGGGATAAAAGGTTTAAAAATCCGCAACGTCATACGCTATTAATTTATTTCAACATGGATCTTTGCTACGTATTCGGAAAACTAAGTTTTCCGAAGCTGAAAATCTTACCACATAGGCCTAGGTAGAGCTTCGCAAGCGCTGCTTGGCTCTTAAAAGAATTCGATCCCGATAATGTTTCTTGATCTAATATTATAGCATAGAAACTAGTAGTTTATCAATGAAACCTGGTAATTATTCAAATTGTAAGCCAGGGAAATAGGGAATAGCTTGGGTACATTCGTGTGATCCCTGGATCACCATAAACCAATATTAATTTGTGCTTATTTACGTCCTTCTTTCCTGGCAATTGCAATACACTATAAATAACTTATCATCTCTATCAAATTAAGGTACTTGTCGAGTCTTGACCATTTCAAATAACTTGTAAACTTTTAACTTTACTACTGTAATATTTACATACAGTGTCATTGGCCACTCCTCAATTACAAAGTTAAAATTTTTAATGTCACATGGTTCGTCAAAATATATCTGTACAGGGTCGCTAAGTGGGTGCACAGTGGGCGGTGTAGGTCGAGTGACATAACTAAGAGGGTCAGTTGACTAATTAGACTGAAATCTTAATGTAGGCTGTAGCCTGTAGTATTGCAACAGTGTCATGGAACTTGAAAAATTTGTAATCTGGTACAGCATTTTGAGTGACACGAAATTTCCGAATACGGTCAATGTATGAATTCATGTACAGTCAAACATAGCTAACCGACTTTCCTCTGTAACACAATAGATTAATACAAAAGTTTAAATCTAAAAACGTCGTCTTGGTTTTAGCGCTCTCATGCTAACAATAATAAAATAGTTATAATTATTATTATAGAAAAATGAAGATTGTCGATTATGACTTTCAATTAATATAAATATTATCATTCAATTATTTAGCATTCATTCCAATGTAGAGAGTAGAGACTATAGGCTAACTGCGTTTCTACGTACAATATCTTACATATTTGTTTACCGTACATATTTTACATGATACATCCTATATCAAACTAATACAACACAGACAGACAGACATAATGTAATTACACGCGTAACCGCGTCAGTGTCTAACGTCAGTATACTAAATATACGCAGCATTGTAATACAAGTTCAAGGATTATCAGTAGCTGAAAACGTTAGGTTGACAAGTCTAAATTAATTATTGTTATTAATTTTTATCTAAAAATGTGTTTATTTTCTTTCTAGATTTTAATTCTTGAAAACTCTCGTGCCTCGTGACGTCAGTCATGATAAGGACTGTTGAAGATGTAGGGGATATGCACCCTAATGCCTTCAAGGGCTTAGCAGTTATTAAGAGTTGTGAGGGCGGTGACGTCTGGCTTTATGCAAAGGATCTATGAACTGCCAATGACTTATTTATGATTACTGGTTATATTCAAGTTTGTAATTTCTTTTTCATCTCGCTTTTGATTCAACAAAGGGCACATTAGCGTAATACCGTGAAAAGCACTCCACACGTCTCTACGCTCTGTAGTCTCTATAAAGCTTTTAGAATGCCCAAATTCGATTCTACCTTTTAAAATACATCAAAGTCTGAGTCTATTTGTATGTCAAGACCAAAGTTTGTAAACAAAGCGTACTTGTTATTTACTTACTAGGTGGTCGGGTGCGGCTAAGGCCGTATGTTAATTTGATCACTGGTTCTTTGACTCGATAATTACGACACTCTTACTTTCTATTACATCTTCAAAACGAGCCAATATGTAAGTCAAACGGTGATTTACGATTGATAAACGCCCACTTAAAGTTCACACGATAAATTATGCAGAATAAACATAAATTACAATATTAAATTAGTCTTAAAAGTCTTGGAAAGCAGTCCAAAGAAATTGTAGAATACCTTAAATTATAATTAGACATGTTTTTATCCGAATTTGAAGACTTCTAGGTATTATGTTATGAAACTTATGAAATACCGTAGTTAATCTGACACATATAGGTAGAGAAGATTTTACGAAATCTTTCATGCATTAATCAATTATGTCTTCCTTTCGCTACATCCAATTTAAAATACACCGAGTCATCAATTACACTTAATCGCGTGATGGAATCAAAGACTTAACGTTACACAGTCATTCATCAAGGTGTGAACGGCTTCCTATTCATAAATTAATATAACATAAACATTAAACAAAATGAGCGCCAAAATAGTTTTTAAGCGGCCATCTTAAAAGTTTTTTAAACATCGAACACCAGTCGCGCGACCACGGGAAGTAATTTGACAGATAAATTTTTAAGGATCCAAACAAGCAAAGGCCACCAACAGCGTGCTTCTTTGTGCTAACAAAGTGCCAATGCATTTTGTCATTTGCATAACTGCAACTAAAACTGCCACACTAGCTCAAAATAATTTTACTCAACATAAGCAAGCCAAGCGAAACAGGTATTTCAAACATGATACTGTTATTTTATCGGTGTTAAGAAATAAGAAATAATCGTAATATTATAAGCCGGCGATAAAGTACGACAGATTCTCGAAAAGCAGCGGGGTTTCTGGAACTAATAAGTAATAGCACTATCTATTACGCCTTCCTTATATTTATTACCACCCTTTTCTTTTATACGAGTACTTATCAGATTAAGTTATTTTATAGACGAAGTTAACGACTGCACCATCACTATCAAAATACGATATTTATCAACTCAACATACTTCGAAGCTTTACTCGAACTCTACATAAAAATAGAGAAAAAAGTTAAGATTAAATTAATGCTTCCTGTCAGATATTACTAAAATAAATGGTCTATGCATCTAATAGTTGACCAAGATGAAAAAAAAGTATTGAAACATAACATTTAACAAGGAAGTGTTACTCCGAGTCCGGGCCGGCTACCTGCCACGTCTACACCTGCTGTTTACAAAAAATATACACAAACCCAACTATTTTAAAACCCATTATCATCTACGAAGTTTTCTATAAATAGGTTAATAGGGAATAGGGATTCTTATAGTTTGAAAATTAAACTAATCGTTTCGTTTTCAAAATTAATCAAAAGCTGAATGTCGCAGCTTAGCTTCGATCCGATGGAATAGTTTGATAATAAGGTAGGTACTTATTAGAGAAGTATTTAAAATTAACTTTAAAAGGTTTTGTAATATTATTTGAAATGGTAATTAATACATTTTAATTTTGTAACGACTAGGCTGTACTAAGAATATTTCCTAGCCTTTTCCACATACAAAAATTAAAAACATTCACCGGTGTTCTATATTTAAATCTCTCCCGCTTTTTAATGGGACGCCTTATGTCACACAGCGCGGTTTCCCAGTCATAAGTGCTGTTTTAAAAATAAAATTTATTCTTGCGTCAGAGCAGCTTATAAAAACAAGACGTGTTTTTCAGGATTGACGATCTTTCTAGTTTTGAATTAAAAATTATCTAAGAAAGCCAGACCCAGTTCTTTATTCTTATCATTTATACCGGAACTCATCACTGAAGGGACTTTATGTCTAGGATTTTTTACGGATTTTTAGTTTATCGGACGCCACGAATTGCGATACTGTATGTAATTTATTGCACGGAGGGTGCAGGGTAAAGTGGGACAGGAGGTCATGGACCCCGCGGATCAATAGCGAATCTGAGGATGCAATAAGGCCAATGCTGACCTACTATCTAGTGCAACTTGATGTAATAATATACATTATATAGCTTTAAGTATGTATTAACATAGACGTAGGTTACACGTTCAATTTGTATGATTGGTTAATTCTTTGACGCTAGCCAATCAAAACGACAGTAAATAGATGTACTCATGTAAAAACCTAAAATTGGCAGTTAGTGATGACTGTTTTTAAATAACAGTTAAACCACAGTTAAATACGTCCTTGTAGGGGATTGTTTGCGGTCAATACAGTGCTTACGCAATGATTACATCTTGTGTATGTAGTATTTCCTCAGTACATACAGTATTTACTCAGTCAAAGGTCAATGGGTTAATTTTAAAATCATTACATTTTGTATGTAGACACTATAATAATATCAGAGACTAGACAAACATATTTATCACTCTATGATAATATGTACTTATTATGTACTTATAGTTCGACAACTGTGTACAGTTGAGGAATCAGAATATACAATCAATTGAATAGAAGAGCAAATCGAGAACTTTGATTTTTTCGCCATGCAGGTTTGCATGATTGTTTTCTTCAATTGATAGTATTTTAAAATTTTTAATTTTCGAAAGAGTGCCTATGCTTAAATCGCTGAACCGACTTCGATCACGTATAGAATTGCTTTAATAAATCCAGGGAATGGTTAGGGTAGTTTCATTCCGAAAAGTTAAACTATAATAAACAATTTTTAGCGAAGCGAAGACGCAGGCAACATCTAGTTCAGTAGTTACTCAAAATTGTTGACTCTACTACGTACATATTTTATTTTTAAAAACACTCCCAGCATAGGTATTTTTTACTTGCTCTACCTGACACCGAAACGGGCATTTCTTCATTTAGCGAGGTCGAGGACGTTCACCATATGGCCACAGATAACTGATATAACGATACTAATAAGGCAAAAAGTACGTAAACATGCGAACAACAAAAAATCAAGTATTTTGGCCTCGCGAGTCGCGATTCATATTAGAAATCTTACAGCCGCACTTAGAGATGAATATTATTATTTATTATTTAACTACAATTAAAAGGAAATTTATACATATTAAGCCCCGCACATTAACTCTCAAACTCTTCATTTAAGTACAGATATGTAATTTCCGTAAATAAAAGTAAAATTCGTCTCTGAGTGCAGCAGTGAATCTTGTAGAATATTATATCTAAACTCTAAAGTCTACATAGTCGTATGGAGGTCGTATGTAAGCTGCAGACTTAATATGGTAACACATATACGTCGTACCCTAATTTGGTTGACCTTACACACTATCATACACTCCCACACAATAATATGTTCGTTACCCTATATAGGGCCCGCTAAATTAGCTCTTATTCTATTATAATTTGTTACTGATTTCAGTGTCTTTTCGTATCACGAGCGTAATGAAATTACAGTCTCTTGGAAATATGATAGACCGTAAAAGTTACCCTTCATTTGGAGGCCATGTAGACTAAATAATATTATACAGGAACAATTAAAGTAAAGTAATACTTACTATAGTCTCTACTCTCTACTTTATGAATGCTAAACCTTTTATAAGAAATAAGAATCTAAATTCTAAACATATTATTTTGTCCTAACTATTTATTAAAATATCTTGGTCACATTTATCGTAATAACCTTCTCAGATTTAAGATGACTGTACTTTTCTCTATAGTAAAATGTAAAGAAAAGTAATTATAGACACTTTTTTCTCAATACTTAAAATTAAATTAAACTTGAGAACAGAAATCTTACGACTTACAAGACATGAAAAAGGTTGTATGGCAAGTCCTTATACGACGAGATGGAATGCTGCACCGAAATCCAGTTCCAAGAATTACATAAGATAACCCCTTTGGAGCGTTTTTGTGGGCCTTCGCTTACAGGAAACTTTGAAGGAGTAATTTTGGTTGATCAGTTTTGATTATCAGTATCGTAATTCGTAACACTTTTGAAATGGATAAAAATAATACATACAATTCATGCATATTCATAAAACATTGATGACGTATCGTGTCTACCGTTGGTCTCTGGATTTAAATCTAAAAGACTAAAACTCAAAACTAATGTACCATTGTATTTCTTTATTTCACGGTATGTAAACGCAACATTCTAATTAGAATAAACTCAAAATCTTACAAGTTTATCACTTGTAAGATTTTAGAACCGCTTAGGATCTAGAAACTGAGATAGAGACTAGGTAGAGATAGTTAATTAAATAATTATGTTTATACATATAGCCTTATATGTAATATACTTAACTGTAACAATAATAAATAATTATAATTTTATTTTCTATAATATTATAATAACTGCAGTAGACCTGCAATCGGCTAACACAGTGAGTGGGTCAAATAATTTCTCGCCACCGTCGCACAGGGGTAACGGTACAGCGATGACCATATTGGCTCGAGTTTCACCACTTCTGGGCCAGCCATATTAGATACGTTTAGAACCTAACATATTTTATTGAAAGTTTATTTGTAGAAATAGTATATTTTCTGAAATACAATATCTTATTGTTTACGCTTATAGTAGAGACAAAGTATCAAGACCACAGAAGATAATAACAAGACGTGAGTGGAAGAATAAGGTAAGTAACATGAGTAACATAAGGTAAGTAACATGAAAAAACTTCCCGTTTTTTTGCTTAAATGGAGACTTTAGGGCCAGAAAAGTTATTTGAAATAGAAAAACTATGGATTGTATGTGTAGCCAGATATATTAGCTAGGTTATGAAGTAGATAAGTTACAAGTTTTATTGAAATAATTAGGGAAAAAATGAGTTATTGTCCGTATGTTACGAAATGTTACTTATTCGATTCTTCCACTCACGTCTTCAATTTGTTTATTATTATATTATTAAATATGAGTTATGACCCAGAATGAGTACATACAAGTTGTATAACAATTAATATTATAGGTTATCCTCGAAGCTGAAAGTTAGCTTACATTAATCAGATAACCAAAATAATAATACTTAACCCTAGTGCTAAAGTGCAAAAATGGCATAAAAAGTTTTTCTGCTCTAATTTCTTTGTAAAATGTAAAAGTTGTGTAAAATGTAAGTATGTAAATCTTGGCTAAAATGGCTTACAGAGACTACAGATATTCAACCAAAATTTTTAGCTATAGTAGGTATATGTAATTCTTTTCTAAAAATGTAGCCGCAGGATTGTAAGCAGAGGTTTTTATATAACACTTTAGGTACAGACTCAGGCCATCTGTTCCTTCTACCGTCTACGGCAGATAATGACCACACGCTGAGCGCAATCTGCGTTATTGCACACCGTTTTAGAAACAATATGATCACATGGTATGTTGCAAAAATAAAACGCCCACTTGGTTAATGATATCATTAATATTAGAGCTGTTTTTAATTTTTTAGGTTGGTATTACTGACTAGTGGTAGGCAATGGCCAATGGGTACTTATTCTTCCTATTCTTTCTCTCGCGAAAAGCCGGCAATTATTGTCGAAGAGCAGCATAGGGTAACAAGGTCCCAGTAGAGTCGATGTTTTGTGGACAAGATGGTAGATTTTTTTTGTAAATCATATATTTTGTCTATTCTTTTGTAGAAAGAAAACCTTTGTGTGGTGCTAAGTGAGCACTGAGCTGGACTGTCATAGAAGAGAGTTAACAGTCCACCGTCTGCTGCAGTTTTTATAGAGAGAGGTACAATATACTAGATCGTGTTTTTCTCTTTCCCGCGAAGAAACATATTTTGACAAACGCGTAATTCTACCCGCGAATACTCGTCTTACATTTTCTCATGCATATCAGAAATGAACATCGTACATTTCATTATGATTCTTCGCTGTAGTTCCTTCAAGATGTCGGCTATAAAATCTTGATATTGAACAATTTGTCGCATCATTTTGTCTCGTTTATAAGATGGCGAGTAGTAAACAACGCACAATAATAAACAAGCGATTCATATCTGTCCTGTATTTATTTTCTGAGTGCCGATAAGTATTGTTCTGCGATAAAATACCTACCTACTCTAGAATCTAGATCATAAGAAACTGCGTACTGCGGTTTGCCTAGATTTATTTAGTGTCTTAGACCTAAGTTACTGGATTTCTGAATACCTAATAATTGTATTTTAATCTTTAAAAAAATCTTTACATTGCTAAACTAACTACATAATATAGTGAAAGATAATATTATAATAGATGTGAATACTAAAATATAGACTTTCACAGGAGTCCTTACTCTACTTTCTTGTTGATAGAGTACGTGAATTGAACAAAAACTCATCTTTATCAAGAGTCCCTTAACATTATGCTCTATTCTATCTTAAAACAGTCTCTCCTCTTCTAACAATCCACGATCTACCAGCAATGCTAAGGACACTCCAGCAATAAGTGACACATTCCTCAATTGGGCCGTGACGCGGAGTCAAATTGACGGCAATTTGCGTCTCCGGCTGACTCACACGACCCGTTTACATGTCATCCCGGCTAGCGAGGCACCTTGTGGGACTTTAGAGGCAAATAAAATATCATTTTAAAGTTAAAAAAACATAAAAGATAGAGACGATTTTCCTAGTTTTTTACCTCGCAAAAATTTGCGAAAAACGCGGAATAAAAAGAACAGCTGAATGATTATGTTTGAAATTCAAAATTAGAAGGCCAATACACGCATTGACGTCATAACTCGCGTGGAGTGTGGACAGCATACTAGTTCCCGCGTTCTATTTTCAAAATTTCAGCGGTGTTTACTGTGAATGTAGCAGCGCTGAAACAGCATTTTTTATGATTTGTATGTGCAAGCGCCCGAGCGTCACACATTTTTCCATACAAAAGTTTTATAAAAGTTACTCTGTCAGCGTTGCTACTTTAACAGCAAACTAATATAGGAGACGCATGCTAACTTATAGTTTATAAGATAAGACTACAACATGGATTAGAATTTAGGTAAGTAGCAGTTTCATCTTATAAAAAATAAAGACATTAAAATCGATTACAGCTGCTTCGGGTTTCCATTGTAAATCGGTGCGATTGCTGATAATTCCGACGTGAATTGATGAAGATTGAGGCCGTTCTCAAGCTCAAGTCCAGGCCATATTTATAGTGCTGGCCTTGCGGTAATCGGGACTGACGTAATGTTTTCCCACTAGTACTAGTACGCAGTAGGGAACACAGGAGTTCATACAAGGCCACGGGTCGATAGGGTACACTTGACCCAAATGATGAGATAAAAAAGGTTGAATCGTAAATATTTAGAGTCATAAAACATAACTCGTAGTTGGTGGTTTTAACTATTAACCTTCATAAATTTTTGTTGTTTCATTTTTATCGGTAACAAAAACCTATAATAAATAGAATATAAACTGTACATTAATATTTTTGTTAAAAATATTACGTATGTAGTTATAAGTAATTACGTGCTTACAAACTACTTATGTAGGTAAACCCTTGTCCCTTCAATTTATCAAAACCAAAGGTACTTTCTGTGTTTATACAACAATTGGCTTCCGGCACTACGTCATAGTACAGGAGCCCGCTAACGAGATTAACATCTCAAACGTACTTTCGCGTTTGTTGCACTGCTCTTTGACTGGAGAACTCCGTTATAAACTTGTTACTGGCGTCTGCAACGTAGTTTTGATAAGAGTATTGTTGTTACTGAAAGTACAATAAAATTACAGAAAGTACAAAAAATAGGAGAAGCTTCTACATATATTCAACTGTGGAAATAGGAGAAGCTTCTACTAAAAACTAATTCTACATAAATCTATATGTAGGAGCTTGTTGTGGATTTATCCACAGCTGAATATACGTAGAAGCTTCTCCTATTTTTTGGAAGTCGGTTTAAGAATAATTCGCAAAATATAAGATAGTATTATAATAGCCTGAACAATATGATTAAAATATAAATCTTAACCTAAAATTATTTCATTATCATAATTACCTTTTTTAATTCCATTTAATGAATTGGTACTTGAAGAGTTGTGCTGGTTATATTATTAAATTGTATTTTTATTGTTACAGAATGTGGTGGACAATCACAGGCAACTTCGGCAACATTCTGCCCATTGACTGGACCAAATCCTTCTCGCGGAAAATGCACATCCCTACGCTCAGCTTGAGTGACAAAAAGGTAAATTAAACATTAATTTCATGGATAAATGGGGATAAAAATGTTAATCAAAAGATAGGTAATCGAAAGAAAATAAAAAAAGATCAATGATTTTATTTAATTAAATCTTTGCTAAAATTTTCAGCATAGATTTTCAGCGGTGTTTCAAAAATTGATAAGCGGTGATAAAATTGTTTGATAAATTATTGAAAAAGAAAAAATATGTTTAAAAACGGATTTTTTGCCTTAGTTTTCCTTTAACATAATATCCTAAGTAGGCCACACCACACCCCCAATTTTTCTCAGAAACGTCGTTCATAAGTCATTAGCTTTCTAGCGATTTGCGACTCAGAAAAAATAGGATATTATGCCTTTCCCGTCGTCGATCAATCATATCTTACATATGTATGTGTGTGTGAACACGCCAGAGGTCGCTAACTTTCGTGGTGCTGATTTACCCATTGACAGGGGTCGCCAAACCCTCAATAATTCACTCAATTAAGTCAGGGGCCGTCAAACTTTTGTCACTGATTTACTTGATAATACCAGGGATCGCCAAACTTCACGTTGATTTACGGTTTAAGGCCGTCACAGACCTAGCTATAATATATATTAATATATTTATAGCTAGGCATATTAATATATATTTTCTATACAATTTTCGCGTGACCACACACTCAGCTATAATATATATTTCTGGTCTCAGTGTATTTAGTACGGTATATTAATATATATTATAGCTAAGTCTGTGACGGCCTTTACTAGCTGACAATGCTAGGGGTCGCCAAACTTATGTCACTAATCGCTTTTCATTGGCCAACGTCAAAAAATAACCACTCCAAAACGCTAGTGAAAATATGAACGCTTGTCTAAAAACTTAAAAATAATTTTTGGCAGTATAAATTACTCAATTAAGCAATAGGTAATAAACCAGGGGTCATCAATCTTTTGTCTCGCTGATATACTCGATAGTACCAGGGGTCACCAAACTTTCGTGTTGTAAACAATTTTAATTTGCATTAAAGTCCTGAAGCGACATGAAAAGCTTTTATAATAAAGTGACAATTAAAATTTTCCTGGAAAAACCAGTTTCAGCAGTTTTGTGCCGTAATATATTAGATTAAAACAAAATTACATTAGATAGTGTAGTGTATAACAGTCGCCATATTTAAAATCATGGACAAGCAAATTTAATTTTCGGATTTTTTTTATCATGAGTCATGACCAACAATTTATTTTAAACAAAAATATATTTAATGTTGACTAGCTAGGTTATACAAGAATTTAAAAAGAAAACGTACAAAATATATCTCGCAACGCAGAAAGTACTAACTACTAAGGAGTGCAAATAGATAACCTGTAATTCGAAAGGTCGTATGAGGGTCGGCGTTTATCAACTGCACACTATATCAGTTCGACCCTGAATATCAATAACTGGAGTATTGAAATATTGGCTACTTTACATTATGTCTGTCTGTTATTTATTATATTATTTATTCATTACTAGAACTTGGTGTCATTTTCCTCCTAAGGTAAACCTTCTCTGGACCTCCACGAATATTGCAAGACTAAAATTAGCCAAATTGGTTCAGCCGTTCCCGAGTTTTAGCGGGACTAACAAATAATTTTTATTTATTCTTACTTTTTCACACCAATACTACTAATGCGAAAGCGGAAAGAGTCACTGTAATAGTGACTCTTTCCGCTTACACCGCTGCACGTTGTTCCGACTTCCGATTTTAATGAGATAAAGATACTTTGAGTCCCGGGAAAGGACCTAATTATATTAATAATTGCAAAGCCTCCTGTGTACGGTTTTCGCGCGATAAACGAAGTTGCGGTCGGCATTAAAACATTTTTTATAATCCTTGTAAATTTTATTGCGTAACGTCGTTAAAAATGTCTATGAGAAAAGAGCATTAGGAAATTAAATTTTAAAACAAAAATCCTTTTCCTTCGCGTGTTCCATTTCTCCCTTTATTTATACAACCGAATATGTTAGACCAGTTTAAGGGCAAGTGGAACAAAAAACTCGGTCAGTCATTGTTTCAACACAAAGACGCTTCAAAATGAGAATAACCATGTCGAGATTACCATTGTCTGGCTACAATAAAATATTTTATTCTCCGCTCTTGGGTATAAAATTTGTGAGTATTGCAATGTGTTAAACATCATTGCTTTGCAGGCTATGAATATGTATTATGGCCCAAGAGCCAGCGACAGTCAGAATTTCGTAATTTTATATTAAAGCTAAAAGTTTATCTGTTTATTACTCCTAATAAAGAGGTATGAACGACCAGCAACTTATGTTCTATTTCTACAGGTCTACCTAGCCCATTAGAACTGGATACCTCTTCATAATTGCTGGTCGTTTTGGTCATAAACAGGTAATCTTTCAGCTTTTATAACATTACGAAAGTCTGGCTGTTGCTAGCTCTTACCTACTCTATTATTATTTTTTATTCATCGATTTTTTTTGTAGATTTAAACGAGCATTCGGATGACCTGATTGAAAGGCAAGGCAGGCAAAAAACTTAAGAAAAAAATAAGGCTCATTCATGCCAAACATAGATTTTTCTTTTTTTTATCGATTTAGATTGATGATTTTTATTGGTCCGTGTGTCGTTTCAGAAACAGTAAGCTTCGCAATTTTCGCAACTATACATGTAACACATTCAGTTTTTTATTAATTTTATTATGTAAATCCGTATAATACGTCCTTTTACAGCAGTTTTTCCAAGCTACCTATGTATATTAAACATACCTCTATTTAAAGGCTCCATTCCATCGCGGCGCACGCTGTACGCGCACGCGTGGACGTGCACGGATTTATCAAAGCGCACGGAGTGCGCGGCCAAGTTCCAGCAGGCCGCGCGCATGCCGTGCACTATTTACACGAACGGTTTCGACGCACTTTTGACCCCCTTGTATCTCAGTGCCTATTGCGAGAGCAAAGATAAAATTTTACCTACCTAATTATATACTAGTACTTACGCAATATACCAAATTTCATACATATAGATTTGTTAGATCCTGAAATATTTCCTTGTAAAAATAGCTAATTTTGGCACTGACTCACTGACCGGTAATCAAAATTCCTAGGCCACTTCCAGTTGTCGTAGCGTTATGAAATTTGGCACACAGGTTGTTTGTTATATGTAGATTAACAAAAAATTAAGAAATTTGAGAAATTGGTCAAGCGTGAGTCGGCTCATCTATGAATTTGAGATAAAAATCGGTAATCAAAACCTCTAGGCCACTTCCAGTTGTCGTAGCGTTATGAAATTTGGCACACAGGTTGTTTGTTATATGTAGATTAACAAAAAATTAAGAAATTTGAGAAATTGGTCAAGCGTGAGTCGGCTTCAAAACCTCTAGGCCACTTCCAGTTGTCGTAGCGTTATGAAATTTGGCACACAGGTTGTTTGTTATATGTAGATTAACAAAAAATTAAGAAATTCGAGAAATTGGTCAAGCGTGAGCCGGCTCATCTATGAATTTGAGATAAAAATCGGTAATCAAAACCTCTAGGCCACTTCCAGTTGTCGTAGCGTTATGAAATTTGGCACACAGGTTGTTTGTTATATGTAGATTAACAAAAAATTAAGAAATTTGAGAAATTGGTCAAGCGTGAGTCGGCTTCAAAACCTCTAGGCCACTTCCAGTTGTCGTAGCGTTATGAAATTTGGCACACAGGTTGTTTGTTATATGTAGATTAACAAAAAATTAAGAAATTCGAGAAATTGGTCAAGCGTGAGTCGGCTCATCTATGAATTTGAGATAAAAATCGGTAATCAAAACCTCTAGGCCACTTCCAGTTGTCGTAGCGTTATGAAATTTGGCACACAGGTTGTTTGTTATATGTAGATTAACAAAAAATTAAGAAATTTGAGAAATTGGTCAAGCGTGAGTCGGCTCATCTATGAATTTGAGATAAAAATCGGTAATCAAAACCTCTAGGCCACTTCCAGTTGTCGTAGCGTTATGAAATTTGGCACACAGGTTGTTTGTTATATGTAGATTAACAAAAAATTAAGAAATTTGAGAAATTGGTCAAGCGTGAGTCGGCTCATCTATGAATTTGAGATAAAAATCGGTAATCAAAACCTCTAGGCCACTTCCAGTTGTCGTAGCGTTATGAAATTTGGCACACAGGTTGTTTGTTATATTATGTAGATTAACAAAAAATTAAGAAATTTGAGAAATTGGTCAAGCGTGAGTCGGCTCATCTATGAATTTGAGATAAAAATCGGTAATCAAAACCTCTAGGCCACTTCCAGTTGTCGTAGCGTTATGAAATTTGGCACACAGGTTGTTTGTTATATGTAGATTAACAAAAAATTAAGAAATTTGAGAAATTGGTCAAGCGTGAGTCGGCTCATCTATGAATTTGAGATAAAAATTAATATGTACAAGTAAATACACTGAAATAAGATGAGGAGGAAAGAAACAAATTGGTATGATTCCTTAAAAAAAGTATTGAAATCTCACCAAAAACATACCTGTTAAAACGGGGCCAAGTTCCTATTCACTAATTGTTCGCCTTAAAAAAGAGTTGAAATCCAATTCAATGCCAAGTTTAGATGCACTTCCAAATCGATCATAATCATCTTCATCAACAGCCTGATCCTAAATACTTCTAAATTTGAACTTGGCAGGTATTCATGCTAGTAGCACTTGATAATGTATAATTTTTAAATTTAAATATAAGATATCTATGTGATTAAATTAACCTGCCAAGTTCAAATTTAGAAGTATTTAGGATCAGGCTGTTGATGAAGATGATTATGATCGATTTGGAAGTGCATCTAAACTTGGCATTGAATTGGATTTCAACTCTTTTTTAAGGCGAACAATTAGTGAATAGGAACTTGGCCCCGTTTTAACAGGTATGTTTTTGGTGAGATTTCTTTGACTTGAGTCAATTCGTGCGTAGCGTGTCCGTGGGTTGCAGTGGACACAGTCACATATTATATTTTCTTACAAAGCGAAGCTTGACGCACGTGCGTAGTCTCTCCGTGCGCCGCGGTGGAATGGAGCCCTTACTTTGTCGAATATTGACATTCAAATCATTTAAAGCTGGGTCATTAGCCAGGGCCCATGGACCATGAGTGATGGGAAATATGTCACTATAATGACAGTTACTAATGGGTTGAGACTTGAGCAAGATTGTAATTTGTAACCAAGACGCTACGTACGGTCGAGTGACGGCCATAAAGTTCAAACACTGAAGAGGTAACAGAACAGACAGACAGACATTAATAATATTAGTATGGAATATGGATACTGGATAGGCACTATTAAAACTTATAATCAGCCGATTTTTCAATCGTCAGATAACTTTTAACTAAGGAATAAATAAGACACGTTGACATTTTTTTCATATAAAATCTGTCAAAACGCCAAATTTATTCCAGAGGTAAAATTTATCTGACGATTGAAAAATCAGCCCTTAATCCACCATTAATATTTTTATATTTTAGAATATTTTGTAGCATAGTAGACTGTCTACTGTAGACATTACATTGACTTTATCGTGGTGCTTCCCCTTCAGTTCTTTGACTTTCGGTCACTGCAACTTTATGCTGTCTCCCGCTTTGTGTGGGGAGGTAATCTGGAATTCTTCTTACTCACAAGACATTTTTAGCATGTCCCTCGGGCTCCCTGAGATCATATTATCAAAGGGTTTTCGTGGTTGGATACCGCTGTCGATCCTGGCGACACAGGAGATACAGTGGTGGGAATGTGTGGTGGGCCAAAGCCCGATTTAAATAGCAGACTTTACAAATCTTATCCTCCTTCTTCCAGAGTGCGATGACCCCAGACGACGAGATCCACAGTTCGGAGGACGAGGCCGTGGCGTCCGACCTGGACATGCACGCGCTCATCCTGGGCGGCCTGCACCAGGACCACGAGTGCCCCGTCAAGACCGCCGACGAGGTGAGAACCACCACCACGTGACCACTTGATGATGATGACAGACAAAACTAGTGAACCAGACTGGTTGTACCAGCAGTGGATGAGTAACTAACTTTTTTAAATGACATGACCATCATGAATTTGTCATGATGGTCATGTCATTTTGACATTTCACCTTTTTTATGAGTACATTAAAAAGGGATAGGATAGATATCTAATGATCTAAGGTAAATTATAAATGAGAGGGAAACCCGTAGCTGTAAAAACCACCAAATCTTCAGTTACCTTCCTCAAAATATATGGCGCTTCAGTCTTCACCCATCGCACTAGTAATATTATGATAAATATCATAATTCAAAGCAAAAGCTTGAAAGTTTAAAAATTAAATACTATGGTACCAGTTCCAGTTAGTAGGTACTCGATAGTCGATACTCATCTGACATAATAGAGCAATTAAACAGAACCGTTACCTTTTAATTTGCTTAATTACAAAGCTATTGTAATGATAGCTATAATCTGCAGATTCATTAAAGATAACCAACTCATGGTGACTTAAAACTTAGTACACTTATGTGCAATCTTTACACGCTTGGTGTTCACTGAACACTGTTCAGTTAAGTTGAAAATACATAATTTTATTTAGTACATTCAAATCAGTTTATGTCCAGAATCCAGCTATGAAGCTATAGACATCAAAATCTGTAAATAGGTCTACAACTCTACGTCCAAATAATATCTGCGAAAATGTCCGCAAAACCTATCTAGCTGAGAATTCGTGTAGAATTAATTTAAACCTGTACTAAAATTACGAATGCGAGAGTGTTTCTATCTGTATTTTATTTCTGTCTGTAATTTGTCTCTTAACGCATTAACCGCTGAACCGATTTTGCATGGGCATAGACATAATGCGGCAGGAGCTGCGGGGAATACCAAGTTAACATCAAAAATGCACGGTTCCAGGTGATCCAGGAGATCGATGACATGATGCAGGAGACGCCGTCATCGGAGGGCGACCTGCTGGAGTACAATGAGGCTCTGGAGAAGGGCAAGGAGGTGCTAAGCTCACCGCTCTATGAGGACAGTAAGTGACCTACTGCATAAGTGCATACTGATATTATTGTGGGCGCTGAAGGTCTAAAGGGCAGTGTGGGACTCAGAAATAATATGGGGGCGTTGTGTACAGGCTTAGGGGTGATTTATTTCATCTGGATGCATTTTAAATTGATACATTTGAATTAATTTGTTCTCAAAGTGGGCAGTAGACAAAATAAGTTTGGGAACCTCTGCACTGCAACCACAAACGGTGCGTGTGGCGGCCACTCCTCAACCATATTTTGATGATGGTCTTCGGTGGGTCGAGGGCAGCAAACTTCACGCCATTGGTAATTTGAGTCGTAATTAGATAGACTGCGATCAGACGGTGACGCGGATATGACGTGCAGGGACTCGCTCGAAAAAAAGCCCTACCTACCGAAACTTGGCGGTGCGCCCTCTCTCCGCCGACGAAGCCACGGGTACGACATCGCGACCGCAACTCCACCAGCGGTGGTAGGCAGACCCCTTTTCTGAGGGGCGATTACTCGCCCCCCAGGTCGAACCCTCGGTGCAATGGGTGACCCTTCCCCTTGCCGTCACCCTGAGCTCCCCATTTGGTCAACTGCATAGGAATCAATTTCCTCGATGGTACAGTGTACACACACGCCGTTTGCCCCCTTCAGTTTCGCAAAGTTAACAATATTATGTAGTTACAGTGTTGAGCGTACTCTTTCTATACTCTATCTATAAATAAATACAAAGATGGTTATTGTGAGGTGCCTAATTGAAGTGCCTTATACATCGCACTTACGAAATGTCTCTTACGCCCATAAAATCACCTAACATGGCGCAGCGAACACAATAAATTCGTTAGCACTTACCCAATTTGTCACAATACTTCAAGCGGCCATATTTCTCCGTCGTCATTATCAGAACTCGGAGCACCCCGAAATTTATCTTCACACGAACGACTGCACAATTGCTTGTTATACAATCTCCGACTATTTTTAACTGTCGCAGCGCGGTGTATTTTTAAAAGAAAATAGTTGAGTGGAACGCATTTCTGATGAATCTGCTTTTTGGAGTTTTCATAAACAATCGAGTATTTTCTGTGCCGTATTAAATAATTATCTATACCTACCTAGATCGCGTGAGCTCTTAGGAATTTTAGGCTTTTTTTTCGAAAGGTTCTAAGCTAGTCTGGTTAAGACCACGGTAAAATTTAATCGTGGCTATAACTTGTATGTTGCTAGTTGGTTTTTTAAGGTAGGTTGGTAAGGAATTTTAGGCAATGATATGGGTTTATTTCCAACTATTTTCTATGCAATATCAGATACTTTAGCTCTGGCGCGTGCCAGGTTTTGCCAGTTGAGGGGTCCCACTTACCATGTCATCTAAGAGGATTCCTCAGAGCGCAGTCTTTAGAAGTTTGGCAGATACATGAAGAGATGGTTTCGCTTACTTTGCCAAAGAACTGTCTAAATTAACCACTATGTAAAACTAGTTATCTTCTATCTGTCAAGTTAAGTGGTGGATAGCCTATCCGGTACTTATCAGGGAGTGGTGAAACAGGCCCTAATCTGGTAATCTTAGAAAAAAAATATTCCCTCTATAACTTCTACGTTCAATCTTTCAGAACTACGTCAACTATCTCTGTCCCAACTGAACGAGATCTTCATGGAGCTGGAGGTCCTCATCAGGGAGTTCTCGGAGACCCTCATAGCGGAACTGGCGCTGCGAGACGAGCTGGAGTATGAGAAGGTACTAAACTAAAATTACTATTAATTAATAATACTTTATGGAGTGTATGAGTCTCCGTATAGACATTACTTTGGAAGTGGCAGCGCTGAAAGATTTTTTTTGTGAGTTGTATGGCTAAACTAACGTCATGTTAGCCCATACAAAAGTTTTTAAAAAAGTTACTCTTTCAGAGCTGCAATTTTCACAGTGAACTCTATACAGGACATACAAATCCTAAACTCACTTAGTTTTATTGTTTAAAAAAAAATTAAGGGCCTGTGGGCTGTGTCACCACTTCCTGATAAATTGCAGGATATCCACAACTTATTTGACAGATTCTTCATACTCTATCTGTCGAGAGCGTTGCCGGCCTTCTAAGAGGGAATACGCTCTCTTCTTGAAGGTTTATAATGTTTGTGTCTTTAGTCTTTATTTACTCTTTTGTTTAAAAATAGGAGCTGAAGAACACGTTCATCTCGCTCCTATTGGCCGTCCAGAACAAGCGGCGGCAGTACCACATAGAGAGGAAGAAGAGACCCGCCCCGCCGCGCTCGCCCAACCTCAACCATAGCCATAACGAGTCTAAGGTACAACCTTTTTGGTAGCTATATAAACTTTTTTTTTTATGTTGCCATAATGAGTTCGAGATAAAACCTTTATGGTAGCTGGCTGTATGGGCAAGGCTCCCTTTGCCTGTCCTGACCGGGACGAATTAAAAAAAAAACCTTTATGGTAGCCAACTAAACTTTTTTATGTTGCTATAATGAGTATGAGGTAAAAGCTTTTTGGTAGCTAACTAAACTTTTTTTATATTGCCAGTATAATACTTTGCAGTTTGTTACTTAAAAAGTCGAAACCAAGTTTAAATGTTGTGTGAAAATGTATCAGAGAAGTTGATTCCTAGGCAGATGAGGGACCTACGTAGTTTAGTCACGTTACGCCAAACCTAGCCGACAGATCACAATTAACATTGAATTGACATGAACCGACCAAATGACGTTGGTCTGTCAACTGCCTAGGCATCAATTTCCTTGATGGTACATTTGCTAAAATTTATACTTAACAAAATAACAATTCAATTATACTTTATGTACTGAAGGGTGCCCGAAATCACCTGGTGGCTTTTTCTACCAGCTTTTATTTTAATTTTATTTCTTCAAAAACTTTCATTAACTTTGGCTTTTACATTCTAGTATCTGACCACGGTGATTCCTTTCCACCTGGAGAATGGACCGCCGGACAATCAGTCGCTACAGGTGCTCATTAAGAGTAAGTACACATTTTGAATATACCGAAAGCATCAAGCGCCATTTGCACTGAAATATTATGTTAGCGCGATGCAAAAACAAATAGCGCCATCTATCCGTCTTTTTGTAACTTTTTCAAAAATAAAAATTTATTTATTACTAGCTCAGAGAAAATCATCTAAAAGAATACAGTTTATAAGCTATGTTACCGTTTTATATTTATTATTCTTATTCCCTCTTACTAATAAAAAGTTACACAGCGTGTATAGAGGGTGCTTAAGATTTTTTCTACTAATAATCATTTTTTGACATAAGGCCTCCTGTATAACGATGGTCATTTCCATAGAAATTTCTATGCTATCCATGTATAGACTCTGTGTAACGTGTGTGTAACTTAAAAACTCCCGTATAACTATTCACACGTTGAACGCATGTTTAAGAAGTTTTTATTAGTAAGAGGGATTATGATTAATTTATTCTTATTACGTTTTTCTATAATTTTATTCCAATTTTACAGTTCTGAAGGCCATCAACGAAGACAGTCCCACCGTACCTACACTACTGACGGATTACATACTCAAAGTCCTCTGTCCAACATAAATTAATATTATTTAATATAACCTAGCTAAATACACGCGTCACTACATTATACTGTAATTAAACATCGGGCGCTTAGAATAACTTTAAACGTACGAATTTCAAATAAATAACGAAGATACGGATGACACTTGGCAGAATTAGGCTTTGCTGGTTACAAAAATAAAAAAGTTTAGTACAATATGTAATTTTTTTTCTCTGTCTTCCATTTATTCATTTAGACAGAGACAGCTATATCAGTGTTGCTATGTTTTTGAGATTCAAATAAAGTTCGTGTTGTTTGAAGTTATTCTCAGCGCGAGCTTTTATTAGGGTATTTGACAATTTTTTAAAAGTATTTTTAAACTATTCTTTGTTATGAAATAAACATGTTCTATTAATATTTCCGGAAAATATTTTGTATTATTAAAGAAAATGAATATTAAAGTTTAAATTCCCCAAGTTGCGCGAAAAACGCTATTTAGAAAATGGCGCCGATCACATGACGTCGATGACGTCACTGGCAAGTAAACAGAGTTACAATCAAAAGAGCTAAGCTGGTTTTCCGTGGTTTTTCCTTAATTAATCCGTGATAAAGGTGTATAAATGGTGTGCAGTGCCAGAATGTAAAAATTACGTATTTAAAAACTCCAGAAAAAAATTCGTTTTTGTTCCAACTAATCCCAAAAGACGAAAAATGTGGTTACAATTAGCTCGAAGAGACCCAAAGAGCGTTTTATCGCATTCAAACATATTATTTATGTGTGAAGATCACTTTGATGTAAGTATTGAAGTATTAATAAGCCCTAAGCTAGGAGTAAATCTGTTCTGTGCCCTAAGCGGTAACCGGCTACCGCGATAACAAATAACAATAGAAAGCCAGAACAGATTTATGATAGAAAGGCATAGAGGCTATTGTGTCTCGTTTTTCCACGATCGAGGGAAACTTAAAAATTTGTTGTATGAAAATATAATCAATATTGTGTGTTTGTCTTTTCTACATAACCCTATGATATTCTACTTATATCTTTGAGTTTTTCATAATATATCATTGACATAACCTAAAATACACGAATGATGTATAATTGTACAAAACGCAAACTTATAATTATTATCGAGTGGTACTTACACTATTGTTTTTACATTTCTTACTTCAGAAGAATAATAAACTGCATTATTTTTAAAAAATAGTTCTAAGTACCATAAATGGGTCGATCTTAGGTAGGTTGCTGTTATCTGCTCGCACGTAATTGGACTCCATCTTAGATATAATTATAGCTGTTGTGAGTTACGTAGTTAATATTTGTACTTGAAATTATATGAAAATTGTGAATAATCACTTATAAGTGGAATCAAACACTTTTTATCACGTAAATGGCGTACTAAACTCCAGGCAAGAAGCTTTGTTTACTTGCGTGTGACGTCATCACGATTGCAACCAATGACAGAGCGTTTCTATCACCGAAAAAGAAAGGACAATTTTATTCGACTTTTCTTACGAAATCCTCTGAAAATACATATTATTTTAATGAAAATAAATTGAAATATGTTTAATTTACTTATAATTTATTAGGATGGCCATAAATTATAGTTTATTTTAAATGTTGTCAAATACCCTATTGTCTATAAGAGTGTTTTAAACAATAATTGTTAATTTGTTAAAGAACAGTTAGCTATTTCTTAATTCTAAAACAGGAGATTGTTACCTTAATTCAAGTTTAAATTATTGATTGAAAGAACAGCGATTTTTAAATAAAAATATATCAAGTTTTTGGGGACTGACCTGCTTTTTCCAATAATGTAACATTCTAAAGTTTATGGATATAGATATGAAAAACCTAAGCGCCAAGTATGTTTGAATAAGATAAAATGTCATTTTGCAAAATCGAATCAAATTGGCTAAAATTAAGTAAGTAGTTTTATATCAAATCATTGTTTAAATACAATTAATCATAAATCGTGCACGCAAAATTTTGAACCAAGCGCCATTTTAGAAATTTCGTACTGTGTTGCCATTACAAAAGTTAGTGATGTCCTGTTGCGATGCCATATCGATATTTTATATTATAGTAATTTTGGGGTGAACATGTTTTCAAATTATTCTAATTGACTTAAAAGATTAAATTATTTTGAATGTACAAAAGGGATAAATTCCTACGTTTTTGACAGCCAATAGTTTTATGTTTATTATATTTCCCCTTCAAATTATCTGTATTCTTTGGCGTTCTTTATTATAATACTTTTGCATAAATGAACTGTGATATCATGTAAATGTACTTTGTTAATTATTATTACTTCCTTTAAGATTTTTTTGCTGTAAACAAATTTAAGTAGATGTTTATTTTAATATTATTCTTTAGCGATTCTGGCTCGATCGATTTGATGTAAATAGCGAAATAAAATGGAATTGTCACAAAAATATTTACTTACATAAAAAGTGCTAAAGATTTTTGTAAATATGCGCTTCTTATTTTATGATTCTTTATGCAGGGCTTTAGATATTCACTCAATAACGATGTCATCTAGCGGTAGGATCTAGTATATTCGATCATTATATATCTTCAGTGTTTAAAAACTTTAAAAAAATTATAAAAATAGTAAATAATTACCTATTCCTTACACACCTTCTATAGTGCCTGAAGAATTATATAAAAAATTAAATGTGACATTTTGTTAAAAATTATTATATTCGTGCTATGGTGTTACGATAAGTTTTGTGAAGGGATGCTACATTCATTTGTCGATAAACTAGACGTATATGACATGCCATATAACATATTATCAAAAGCAAGAGAGAAAGAGAGAGCTGCTAAATTTGTGTCGTGTTCTAAACACGAATGTGTATAGCATCCTTACTAGAATTTACGCTGTGAAGTTGTGTACGGTGCAATCGCAAATTCGCAACTCACTAGCGCTAACTTCACTGCCGTGTCGTGTCTTCTTTCGGCTTCTTCTTGTCACAGCACTAGTAAATCATATTTAGCGGTAGATAGACGTAAATTAAATGTAAGTTTTATTTCTAGTCTTACATTTTAAGTAATTTTATTTGTAAGTTCAAGAATGTCAGATAAATTGAATAATAAAATTAACTATTAAAATACTTTAAGTTGTTATTATGGCTTCACACAGCTGAAATTCATAAGAACTTATAAAGAGTTTTGTTGGTCATTTGAAATTTATGATCTCCCTATAAATTGACCAAACAAAATAAAGGTATTATTAACATACCAAAACTAAGCGAGTATTTTCCGCGTGTCTGCTGTAACATACAGCTGTGTGTTGCCAGCTACAAATAAAATCTAAATATGTAAATATATCAAATGAATAACGCGCGTATGAAGCAATAGTCGTGCTTTAGTATTGTGATGTACGTGAATTTAATTGTAAGTAATTAAAATGATTTTTAACAAAAAGTGTATTAAAAATTTAAATTGCATGGATATGTTGGTCGTATAAATCGATTTTAAATGACACATTTATATACTCCGTTAGAGTCAATGTGAAGCTTTTGTCGCACATTTTAAATTTTCATGTAGCAACACCATTTGTAATGTAGGATGAATTTCAAGACGAAGACTGTTTAGAACTCGGAGCACTAATGACTAAGTGATTGTCTTCTAAAGCGACGTGTGGTTAATGGTCGAAATAAAGAGCTTGAAGAAAATTTATTGTTTTATTTCTTTAAACAATTTTCAATTCAGAACTCAGAAGGCTGCTATTGAAAGTGGAAATTTTGATTTTTAATAAAATACGCAATATAAATATTATGTAAAGTTATTTTGCGAATTACAATAGACATCTCCAAAATCATGCTAAAAGAAAGTGACAGTGCAAATAAATATTTACTTTTCACTCTCACTGACAACGACTGTTATTATTTATATATCTATGTTTATGTTAATTAATTCAAATAAAACTCACTCTCTTTTTATTTGGGTGTGTATTCTGTAGGTATAATTTTTGCACATATACATGCTATATACATCTACCCCATTACTAATAAGCATAATATTTTTGTTACCTACTAGCGCATAACTATTTAAAGACTTCTTGCCTTTGTCTGTCAAGTGATTTTTCCAATGTGTTAGACAGAGACAAGCAGATCTTGAATTTTCGCCGTTTAATTTTGTTCGTAAGGGTATTCTAAATATTTTGTATAGTCAAATTGTCCGACATAGTCACGACTCACGAGTCACGACAAAACCAAAGAGTGCACACCTTTATTTATGTTTAAAAAACATTATAAAGTTTTAGAGCATATAACTATTATGTATTTGAATAAATTATAATTAATATTTTATAAAACAAAGTGAATATTATAATAATCAAATACCATTTTAACCAGAGACTCATCAGATTAACGGGATGCCAGTAATTTCGCTGATCCAGTCGAGGAACCGTTGTACTCGCGTGAAGACGGACGGCGTGTCCACGTTACAGCCGCTCGCGTCCACGAACGATGTTATACCGATCTGTAATTAAAAAGTAGAATTATTTAAGCAGATAATACTTAAAAAGTGCGACAATGCCTTAAATGAACGTGGGCGGGGGCGCTGCTGGTAAAGAAGAGCCGTCAAAAATTGCGTTTATGATGGCAGCGTTAGTTCCTTTTTTCGCCACGTTCATTTTTAAGGCCTTGTCGGGCTCTATATTATTATCATCCTTGAACTTTGAAGAAGATAATAACTATGTGTAAGCAAAGTAAAAGTCTTTTACTTTGCTCTTTGTCTTTTTGTTACAACTTGTTACAACAGATAGACTTATCTGCTATCAAGTTGTAACAAAATTAAGTCGTTAGCTTGAGGGTTGTTAAGTTGTTAAGGGTAGGTAGGTACATTTAAGCTTAAGTGGACCTAGGTCTGAAATACCTATTATAATTACCAAAATATTCTCCTCCGTTGTGTTATAAAATATCGTCATTGGTCCGCCGTTATCACCCTGTAACAATCATAATAATTACTTATTATAAACGTTCACGTTATCAGCATTAACATAAACTTTAACATTTTTTACTGTTGAATCGAAACAAAAGACAAATAATAATGAAGTATCGTAGTAATTCAGATCAATCCAGGATGGAAATTAGACCACTGGATTTTCCTGTGTTGTCCAATGTGTAGGTAGTAGGTACCATCGAGGATATTGATTCCTAGGCAGTTGATGGACCTACGTCATTTGGTCGGCTTATGTCAATTCAATGTGAGCTGTCATCGCCATCGGTTTGACGCCATCTGCCCGAATCCACTTCTCTGATAGTACATTTTTACAGAGGCCATTCAGGACAAGAACCCACCTCCAAGTCTCGTTATTTTCTCAATCTACCTGCTACCTTCATGCCTTACCACTTACCTTGCACGTGCCGGCGTCCATGCTGAACCCGCAGACGGTGTGTGGGGGTAGCAGGTTGTAGTAGCTGCTGTTGCACAGCGGATCCGTCATCACAGTCATCAGCCGCTCTCGCAGCGTCGGTGACACGAACGTCACGCCTGATAGAGAGAGAGAGAGAAAGAAAATATGTCATACAATTTCATATGAGAATCTCAAGTTTATGTAATAAGCATTTTCGAATTTCGGCATCTACTGCCCCGAGGCAGGGCGGATCGAATGGATACGAAAATAGCCGAAGTTTAAATTGGTACCATAAATATAATAATTATTATTTTATTGAACATCTTATACAGGGTGTAACAAAACTAAGGCCGGTATAAATAGTCAGCACTCAAGATGCATCTCGGTCTCAAGACACGGTTCAGGCTCTGTGATTTGTTGGCTGTCAAAATTTGAACCAATCACAGAGCCGAACCGCGTCTTGAGACCGAGATGCGTCTTGAGTACTGACTATTTATACCGGCCTAAGTGATAATACTTTAGGGTGTGTACACGTTCCTTGTAGGGAGTTCGCTGAGAAAGTCGCAACGCTGAAAGACCAATTTTTTTTCACTTTTGTATGGGGAAACTCGTATCGCTGGGGCGCTTGCTCATACAAAAGTGAAAAAAAAAATTGGTCTTTCAGCGCTGCTACTTTCACAGTGAACTCTCTACAAGGAACACGTACTCACCCTAAATTATTATCACTTAGTTTTGTTACACCTGTATAATTTAAAATCATCAGGGTGAGCCAAAATGTTTTCGTTTTCGCTTCGTTATAGAATCGCCGATGAAAATGTATGGAATTGACATAAGCGTTCGTTAATATGACGTTGACGTTCGACTCGTCTTATGTCAATTCCATACATTTTGATCGGCGATTCTATAACGAAGCGAAAACGAAAAAGTTTCGGCTATAGGCCAAGATCAGATTATACACAATCTGTGAAAATTTCAGAAGTCTAGATATAGCAGTTCTTGAGATACAGCCTGCCGACAGACAGACAGACAGACAGACAGATAGACAGACAGACGGACAGACAGACAACAATTTCTTTAACCTTATTCCCGAGGAATAAAATCAATTTTACCTGGAGCGGCGATTCCCCAGCCGGACACGCGGCCGCCCTGACCCGCGAAGTTGAACGATGAGATGTTGAGGTACGGGAGACGAACTACGTCTATGGTGTCTGAAACATAATACCGAAGAAATTAAAGAGAATGACAGAAATGCCTGTATTTTGTCGTTCTCTCGATGGCCAGAAAAGGCTACACGTTGTATACAAAATCAGACCACAGTCCACACTCTGTGTACTTGGTGTATTACTTAAACTCTACTTAATAATATAATATTATAATTTATAGCTATAAAAGCAGATACACGACGATTTTTACAGCTGTAGGTATACTACTCTTTTAGTGCTGACTGCTGCTACTCTCACATTGAACTCAGGCACATGATACACACCCAGAGGCGGCGTAAGGCGTGGGTTGGGCGACGGGCGTGGGCCTCGCGGTCCCAAGGACCTCGCACCTCTTGGACAGCGCGTTTTTTTTAGGATTTACGAGTATCAAAAAATCTTTTAACAAAATATTCTGTCTTCTTGCATCATCCATCAGCTGGGAGCCTCGCAAAATATATTTTGGCTAGATAAAATTTAGGTCTTGCGCCGCCACTGTACACACCCTTTCACTTTCACAGACTTTCCCATTTACCTATTTTTTTAATTTTTTTTAATAGCTGTTTGTGTCCTATTTACCTATTATAATGGGAAAATCCTACTGTCTAGGTAAGTGGTAAGTGGGTAACCCTACTAGCTATGGATAAGCTAGTAGGGTTACCACTTACCACTTACCCAGACAGTAGGATTTTCCCATTGATAATATTAGTTTGGATAAGCTATGCTTACCAGTAAGCTGCACCGTGTTAGCCAGCTTGAGCAGTGCGAGGTCGGCGGCGAAGGTCGCAGGGTCGTACTGCGGGTGCACCTCTATGTGCTCCACGTTGACGATGCGACGACCGTTCTCGTAGCGGTCATAGAGAGAATGAGCGCCGAGGATCGCCTGATTTAGGTTTAAAAATAATTATACAAGGTACAACAAAACGTGATTATACTTTAGGAAGTGTATAAGTCCCCTGTATAGAGTTCACTGTGAAAGTAGCAGCGCTGAAAGGGTAACTTTTTTACATTTAAATGGGCAACATGACGCCACTGGGTCACTTGCCCATGTAAATCACAAAAAATTAGCTCTTTCAGCGCTGCTATTTTCACAGTGAACTCTATAGGTACCTACAGGGAACCCATACACACAGTACACACTATAGTACTATCACTTAGGCAGGTATAAATAGTCAGTGCTCAAGATGCATCTCGGTCTCAAGACACGGTTCAGGCTCTGTGATTGGTTGGCTGTCAAAATTTGGACCAATCACAGAGCCGAACCGCGTCTTGAGACCGAGTCGCATCTTAAGTACTGACTATTTATACGGGCCTTAGTTTGGTTACACCCTGTAGACTCTACAGGCTGTAACAATAGGTAGGTACTATATAATGTAGAGTACAGAGTGCCTAGTGTGAGTTTTTTGTTTGACATTCGATTGCGAACGCGTTTGGTGTATACTAAGATTTTGTATGGGAGCGGCTCACTCCCGTGGGCCGTGAGCATCGCTAGGTGGCGCTGTCAAATCCTATACAAAATCTCAGTAAACGTCAAACGCGTTCGCAATCGAATGTCAAACAAAAAACTCACACTAGGCACTCTGTAATCTGTATAGTCAGTAACATGTTGTGTTAAAAATTCGCACACTTTCTAAATACTCAAACTCAAGTTCATTTGGATCTAAATCTAAACTTCAATACGGGCGGCTAATGGCTCTAATAATAATTAGTAAACATAATATCAAATATAATCTTATTATGTAGGTATTTTTATTTACTTAGGTAGGTAAGTACTAGGGATATTGCTATACTGTGGTAAGTACCTATTAACATAATTTTAAAGTTTTTTTTTATTTTTTTCACTAACTAAAGATAGGTAGGTATGTATTTAATGTTTTCTAACAAAATCGTATTGGATGGTGGAATGCATTAGGTCACAGTATTCTAACTCTGGATTTTAATTCTAATTACACGTTAATGACGTGTAATTAGAATTAAAATCAAAGCAAAAATATATAAGACCTAATATTATGTCCTATAACGTGCCTATAACATTATTTAAAAGGGCATGAAAACTATAATTAGAGTATACACATTTTTATTTAGCAGAGTTACAACCTCTACCAACCTGTCCGTGGTCCACCTTCTGTCCGGCGTGGTAGCAGCAGTGCGCGGCGGTCAGCACCCACTCGGGGTGCACCAGCGCGCCGCCGCAGAACCCTAGCTCACCTGTCGTCCCCACACGGAGGTATAGGGCTACCTGTGTTAGTTCATAATTTATTATCATCAGGCTAGGCTCTAGGTCTAGGCCAGGGGTCACCAATTAGTTTCGCTCGGGGTCCATTTTAAGAAATGAAATGACCTTTGCGGTCCGCACACTTAAAAAAAATCGGCCAAGTGCGAGTCGGACTCGCGCACGAAGGGTTCAGTACCGTTATAGAGCGAAAGTAGGCAAAATAAATTGTTTTTTGTATATACTTACTACTAATATTTCATTTTAATTTTATCATTAATTATTAAAGTACGAAGTTCATCTTCGAAAATGCTTGGTCCGCACACAATGGGTCAGCGGTCCGGATGCGGACCGCGGTCCGCCATTTGATGACCCCTGGTCTAGGCTATAGGGCTAGGCTACAGAGTTAGGCTATAGGGCTAGGCTATTATAGGGCTTATGGTTAGGCTATACGGCTATTACTAGCCAGGGCCAGATTTATATTTTTTATGAGTATTTAAGCCACTTTTGCCGCCCCCTATGTACGAACTCTGCCGCCATCTTAGGACGCTGCCGCCCCCCCCCCTCCCATAGGACGTTGCCGCCCATAGACCATGGCCTATACTGCCTTTACATTAATCCAGAGTTGGAACTAGCTTATTAATATTGTCTCTCGCGAGAACCGATACTCTTGCTATAAGGTAGCTTAAATTCTTTTCCGTTAATGCTTCATTAAAATCTATAAACTAGTATACTTATTGGAGTCTTGATGCTAACCAACAAACTTGCAACAAACCCTTCCTCTTTATTACATTACTCTGAAATCGCTATAGCCATCAACGCGGTGTTCCACGAAAACTTTGTACTCTTCCAGAAAAAAAATTGCATACCTACTAAGTGCTAATACAATACGAGGTTTAATTGTATTAGTTTTTAAGTTTTTTTTTAAATGAATAAATATATTAAAAAAAAAAACCTCAACATGCATTTATTTAGATCAAACTTATTTTGTCTACTGCCCACTTTGGGAACAAATTGTTTTAGCGCCCCCCTTGTTTCAATTTAAAATGCATTCAAATGAAATAAATCACCCTCCAAGCCTCTACACAACGCCTCCATTTTTTTTCTGCGCCCCACACCGCCCCCCTTTAGATCTTCAGCGCCCACAAGTGGGCGTTATGGCCCACTTTGGGAACTTTTTTATTTAGATCAAAATACGATCATTACTTTTTGCGTAAAGAATGAACTAAGATACAGACTTACAAACTTATATTGTATTATTAAGTGCATATCATAAAATAATATGATTAAGCAAGGTTTTTGTATTACCTGAAACGGTCTAGTCTCCCTTTCACTGATCGCACCTCCAGCAACTCTAGCATTTTGAGCACTAACAGAGCAGTAACTAAATATACAAAAGTAAAATACAATTTTGATCATTGTGAAGCAAGTATTCTGTTGATAATTTCACGGAAACTGTATCTTAGTCACAAATTCGTGAGAAAATATTTTATCTATATCAACAATTTTTATCTTAGATATCTTGAAAGTATACTTGAACCTACTTTCTTAACGTTTCGATAAGACTTCAATGTAATGTTTGGATAATATGGAGAAAAAGTATCAAATTCAAATAGCAAGTAGTTACCTAATTTTTTCCTTTTTTCTGGGAAAATTTTCTTAATAGAACATTTTGTATAATATATTATGTTATAAAGTCTATACAGACTTTTCTGTCAAAAAAGTGAAGAAATTAAAAAGTGGCAACATCGTAGTGTCATCCCTTTTACCGCCCCTATGAACGGATTACGACTTCCTACATAAGGTAGTCGTAATCCATAAGCATTTCTCGTTAATGGTTGAATTTTAAATAAAACAGAATGTATTTGAAAACATCGTTTATTTTATTCTTTCTCAAAAAAGTAAAATTTTAGAAATAAAATATTGAAATAAAACATAAGTTATACATGCGGGAGCGAGACGGACGACCCGAATCAAAATGGCCGCCGTCGCGCCGGCGCCCTAACATCTAGCAAGTGAGGGTACACATTACGAAAGTAACAATTTGTGAAGAGTTGGCAGTAAAATAATTATTCATATGAAAAATACAAGCGTCAAGCGTACTTACAACTCGGTTATACTACGACATCGCCGCACCAAACTAACACCTACCCCCTTAATATTACGTGTCTAAGAAGTCTGATATAAAATCCAGAAGCGGCTCACACAGCGACGTCGAGTACGGGACGCGGAGTCACTAGCGATACGTATCTAATAGTAATTACACTCGGATGTCAATCGATAAAAAATTCATGGGAAACGTGATAAATGCGATTATCATACGAAGTCCAAACTCCATTCGCAGCAGACGATTGGTCAATTATAGTTACTCTAATAAAACATCTAAGTTCTCATCTTATATATATCGAACGTTCCAACTGAACTAAATCAGCTTCGGATTATAAGTATATAAATAAATAATATATATTCTCATCTCAGTTAACTATTCTACTCATAAATAGCGTCGCATTTAGAATTTTTATATGTTCTTTATATCGTTACAACAATTACAATAAGGGTGGGCTCATACCGTACGGATATAATCTTTACTCGGGGGCGACCCCACACAATAAATACAGTTTCAGACGAATGCAAACGATCCAAACACTCAATAGAACAGTCTTAAATAACGTTTGTACGCAACAAAATAATAACAAGTCGACAGTCGTCGGTCGGGCCGCGCTGACACTATTTCATCATTGGCAAAGCTTACACGAGCAAGCGTCGAGAGAAATATGCGGCGTCACTCCGGCGCGTACTGTGGCGTGCGGCGCACTGAGTACGGGGGGACGCGGCGGGAGCCCCACCCACCGCGGCCGTAACCGCAACCGAAACCCCGCCCCTAACTAAAATGTGTGAAATTGACGTAAGCGTTCGATAATATAAAGTCGACATTCGACTTGTAGTGTCAATTCCATACATTTTGATCGGCGAATCTATAAAGAAGTGATAAAACGTGTTGTATACTCGTGTATACTATGTAACTACGGGGTTACTCGCTCGGTTGCGGTTACGGTGCGCCGGTGGATACCCGGCTTAATGAGAAATGTGATGACGGAACTCGAGAGCGGCTGTCCATCGCCGGTGGAATTAGCTGGAAACAGAAAAAGAAATACGTTAAAATTATTATCAAATGTAAAGATAATAAATTTCTTTATTATTTTTGTTAGTAGGATCATGCGTACATTCACTAGCAATGACGGTGAAGAGGCAGGCAATATGTTGAAACATAAACATTTTTGATAATCATAATAATTCTAATTGTTAGTAAACAACAAATGCTTATTATAAATTCATAATGGTAGTGATATAAGATAAATCTGTCAATTTGTGTTAGGTACATGCAGTATGATGAAGGCGAATTTGAGAAGGAACGAAGAAATTTATTTTAAAACATGACATGACATGTCGTTACTCGTACGTCTAGAAATAACAGACAGTCTCAGAAACGAATCGGCAGGAGCGTTCATTGTGATTTGTGATCCATACGAAACTAAGTCTTCTTTTTTTTTTTTTTTTTTATTAAATAAGGGGGCAAACGAGCAAACGGGTCACCTGATGGTAAGCAACTACCGTCGCCCATGGACACTCGCAACATCTGAAGAGCTGCAGGTGCGTTGCCGGCCTTTTAAGAGGGAATACGCTCTTTTCTTGAAGGTTTGCAGGTCATATAGGTCCGGAAATACTGCTGGTGACAGTTCGTTCCAGAGTTTTACAGTGCGCGGCAGAAAGTTACGCGAAAATCGCACTGTGGAAGACTGCCACTCATCAAGGTGATGAGGATGGTATGTTTTTCGCGTGGGACGATGGCGAAAAGTTGCAGGTGGTATGATTCCGAACAATTCCTCAGAGCACTCCCCGTAATACAACCGATAGAGGATGCAGAGTGAAGCTACATCTCGGCGTAATTCCAAGGGGTCCAAGCTGTTCGAAACACTATGGCAGTCAACAATTCGAGCGGCCCTTCGTTGGATACGATCCAGAGGGAGCAGTTGGTATTTTGGCGCCCCTGCCCAGAGATGAGAACAATATTCCATGTGAGGCCGAACCTGCGCCTTGTAGAGTTGTAGGCGTTGGTCCGGACTGAAGTACTGTCTCGCTCTGTTAAGAACACCAAGCTTCTTCGAGGCTAACTTGGCCTTACCCTCTAGATGATATCTGAACTGGACTTCGCTCGATATGTTGACGCCAAGTATCTCAATGCTAGGGGAGATGGTTAAAGATGTGCCCTCGAAACGAGGATATATGACCATTGGTGACTTTTTAGTGGTGAACGCGCAGACTTGTGTCTTGGCGGGGTTAAATTGGACTAAGTTACGTCTACCCCATTCAGAGACTTTCACCAATGAATTCTCTATTTTAGACACAAGTTCGTTTCGACTCTCAATGACATTTTGCCGAGAAATATTGCGGGAGCCGGTATATACAGCATCACCTGTACTATCATCTGCATAGCAATGAATGCCGTTGGTCTGTAACATGTCATTGATATGCAGTATGAATAGGGTAGGCGATAGCACACAGCCCTGAGGGACACCAGCATGAAAGAGACAGAAGATTGTCAAAGCGAGACTACACATGGCAGGGTCCATTGTGAGTGATCAGTGATCCATACGTGAAATGTTAGGGCGAGGTATAGGAATGAAATACGAACTAACTCTTCTTGAGCCTGAAAGAGACAGAAGATTGTCAAAGCGAGACTACACAGGGCAGGGTCCATTGTGAGCGATCAGTGATCCATACGTGCATGTTAGGGCGAGTATAGGAATGTTAGCGTGCGGACTGACTTCTTCTTGAGCGTGAAGAAGGAGCGACGCTTGGGCTCCGCGTGCTGTGCGGGCAGCGTGTGCGGGCGCGGCGCCGGCGCGTGCGTGCGCGCGCGCAGCGCGTCAAGCCACGCCCCCATCTCGGCTTCGTCGTGCGCCTGCAGCAGCCATTCTGCGCCGTTGCTGAGTCTGAAATAAATAAAAATTGTATAAACTAATGTCATCACGAACACTAGTATTTTGAAAGCAAGAGTTTGGTAACTGGAATTGTTAAGAAATTTACTTTTCTTAACATTATATTTCCGTTCGCTACGCAAATCACTACTGAATAGACTTAGATCAAAAGCATGGTAGGTAGGCCCTGATTTAACACAGGATACTTTTTATTCCGAAAAAATACAGTGTTGGGTAGCAATTTCTTTTACAAAAAAACAACATTTTTCGAGACTGTCTTATGTGTCGAAATGTACGTTTATTTTTGACACAATCCGTGTTAAGCATAAAGCAACCCGAAACATAGAAAGACACGGAAAATAGTAGTTTGTTTTCTCTCTCATCATTATCGTTGCAACGCACACATGACGGACGGAAGCGGGAGGGGGTGTTGACGTTAAGACTGCTTCTAACGCTGCGGTGACGCAGCGCCCGTGTAGCCAGCTATGCGTCAAACGGCAGCGCTGCGTCGACGTAACGCCTGTGTGGACAGGCTCTAAGACATACCTGACACGGAAGACATGCTTCTTCTTGGTGTAGTTGGCGGCGACTTCGACGACGGCACCGTTGAGGTCGAGCGGCGCTTCGCCCCGGTAGCCCTGCTCGGGCGTCGCGCGGTACGTCTTCTGGTCTTTGTAGAACGACATGCGACCGTCGCGCGCGACCACGTACACTTTGTCCCACGATCTGGAAAATGGGAGACATTTTTTAAATAATCCATACTAATATTATAAATGCGAAAGTGTGACTGTCTGTCTGTCTGTAACTTCTTCATGTCCAAACCACTGAACCGATTTTGCTGAATTTTGGTAAGACATATGATACTTTTATTCCACAAAAATGTACGGTTCCCGATGCGATAAACGTATTTTGTCACAACGAAACTGCGGGCGTCATCTAGTAACAACGATAGTTGCGCGACAGCGCAGCGTAAGTCTTTCTGTCTGCTTATAGTAAGACAACTTTATAAGAAATATTCTAAAACATGTTTCTAATTTTAAAATAATATAACAGTTATCGGACAATTGCGATTTAGACTCGCGCACGAAGGGTTCCGTCCCGATATAGAGCGAAAGTTGGCAAAAAATTGTGTTATTTGTATATAGGACAAAGTGATTATACTTTTATGTCCCTTGTATAGAGTACTATCAAACGCCTCCGTGGTCTAGTGGTACAGAGCGCGGCTCTTGACTCGGAGGTCGTGGGTTCGATTCCCGCGTTGGAAACATGTTATTTCCAAGTTTGGTTAGGACAATGCAGGCTGATCACCTGATTGTCTGACAAGTAAGATGATCCATGCGTCGGATGGGCATGTAAAAAGTCGGTTCTGCGCCTGATCTCTCACCGATCGTGTCGGTCTGCCGTCCCACTGGGTTATGAGAGTAAAGGAATAGAGAGTGCTCTTGTGTACTGCGCACACACTTGGGCACTATAAAAGTACTCCTGCGTAGCTGGCCTGGTTTCAATGAAACCGGTCACCGTCACCGAAACCGGTGTGGGAGCTATTATTATAATTATTATTATCAGAGAAGTTGATTCATAGGCAGATTGCGGTCCTACGTAATTTTGGTCGCGGTATGTCAAACACAACCGACAATCGTCTTGGTTAAAGCTAGTGTTTGAATAATAATCTTTATAGTCGTTAAAAGTATGTAATATTACCTGTTAGAGGCGCGTTTAGCTGCGGATTCCCACTCATGCTTGCGCACCAGCGTTCCCTCTACGCCTTCATCTTCACCTACCGGACTGGCGCCCTCTGTATTATAAAAAAAATATTAGCATACATTCACAAAAACACCAAGTACCTAGCAACTACTATACTACAATATCATGATTGTTTTGGTTCGCTAAAACGGTACGTCATTTGGTCGGATTTTGTCAATTCAATATTAGCCGTAGTCCGTAATCTGTCGGCAGGGTTCGACATAACGCGACCAAAATACGTAGGTCCGCTATCTACCTATGAATCAACTTCTCTGATACAATCATGATACAACTAACCTAAGTTGTGATAGGTTTGATACTTAAAATGCAATATACGGGTACACTTTATTGATATAACAAAAAACATTTCAAAAATCATGCGCTCGACACAAAACACAGTAGCACACACAAAGCATACATCGCATTGTGTTGGAATAAAGATTATGCCTGCAGATAGTTTAATAAAGCTTTTTTAAAGATTCTTTTATTTGTTTGTGATTGATTATATTATTTTACTTCAACGTCATAGCAATTTGGTTTCTTGTTTAACCTCTCGAATACCGGGATGTCAAAATTCTATTGAGCCGTAAAACCCGTGTTCTATGGCGCCATTTAAATTTTTCTAATATTTTTTTTCAAATTTTACAAAATTGCGCCAATCAGCAACAAATTTAGTGCATTCTTTATGCAGCTAACTTCATACTCTAAAAAATAATGTATAGAACAAACGAAATTAAATCTTAGATATATTAAAATAAGTTAAAAAACTGCGTGAGGTCGAGTGCAGTCAGGTGGCTGGTTAACGAGCCGGTGGTACACAGAGGTATTTTTACGGGTGGCTCGTTACGGTGTCGGTGGGGTTCAAGAGGTTAAAGGTGTCGATTGACAGCGGACGACATGAAGCAATCACAGACGACGTGTCGCAACGACGCTGTTTTTTTTTATGAAATAAGGGGGCAAACGAGCAAAAGGGGCCACCTGATGGAAAGCAACTTCCGTCGCACATGGACAATCGCAGCATCAGAAGAGCTGCAGGTGCGTTGCCGGCCTTTTAAGAGGGAATAGGGTAATAGGGGAGGGTAGGGATGGGAAGGGAAGGGAATAGGGGAGGGTAAGGAATAGGGGAGGGTAGGGAAGGGAATAGGATTTGTATGTATTTCTATGAAATACCCTCTGCAGTTATCGACACGAAGCTAGCGACACTTTCATAGAAATACATAGAAACCAGTAGTGTCGCGACGACAAGTCGTCTGCTGCCGCTTCATGTAGCCGGCTTCCAACTTGTACCTTAATCCAGTTCGATTCCTATCAAACGGAAACATCGTATTCTCATGAAATATCAAACTAACGTGTTTGTTTCACGGATATAAAAATCTTTTTTTCTGCTTGGTAGGAAACGGAACTGGATCGAACAAAGAACGATACTGCAATAATGTTGCTACAGTTATGGTAGAATCAGGGTACTTAATATTATGTTGAATATTTATTCCAACTTAGTTTATAAACACTACCGTGATTTTGAAAATATGTGACAGGAGTGTAATTGGTACGTAATGAAAATAGATACAAATGAAATGAGAAGAAAATAATATTTACACCAAACTAAATTCAATTTTCAATTTTCAAGATGTTCTTTTCTGCGTATCATTCTTGTTAATATTCTTAAACTGAAATGACATTATTTATTATTCGTAAGTAGCTCAATAAAACTGTTGATGAATTTATATTGATAATCCCTGGTCAATAACAAAGAACTTAAGATATAGTAACTTCTATGTTTAATTGTTTTTTATCTAGATTTTATGAGACAATCAAGTACGTAACACAAAACTTTTTTTTTTCTTCTTTTATGTCGTTTCCGACCACATATTTCCATAATCGTTACCTTCGTCGTCGCTATGCGGGGAGCCCGTGAGCAGTTTCTTCGCGGTGCGCCAACGGAAACTTCGGAACGGTGACTTGCTTCGGGACCGCGTCTTCAGCTTACCGGGTGATGGGGTAGCGGGGCTCGAGCTCGTACCGGCCACTAGTGGGGGGAAAGTAGGAGGAAAGTGGGGAGAATAGTGAGGGAAAAATAGGGAGGAAGTCGTGGTAAAGTGGAGGAAGTTGTAGTAAAGTGGAGGACGTTGTGGTAAAGTGGAGGAAGTTGTGGTAAAGTTGAATAAGTTGTGATAAAATGGAAGAAGTGGTAAAGTTGAGAAAAATGTGGTTGGACAGAGGAAGTTGTGATAAAGTTAATAAAATTGAGGTATAGAATTAGCAATAGGTAGTAGAAGGAATGTTGGAGGAGTTTACGGTAGAGTTTTATAGATAGGAAGTAAAGCCGGACGATAAAAGATTGAGACAAGAATGAATCGACATGGAAATTTACAGTTGACAGAATATTAACAATGTGCATATGGAGGTCGGAGGGAATGGAATAGGATGAGAAAAAAAAAGAAAACAAATAATTCAAAGCAACATAAAAACAATATGGCGTCGCAGCAAAACAACAAAAGCGAACCATGCCTTAATAGTAAAACATCTAAACATTTAACACACATGCTACTGGGACACTGCGCACTATTAGTGTAAGTACTAAACAACTGTTACTGTTACGTTGTTAGGTTTAGAATAAACTGACTCAAAGTTTCAAACATTCCCTCACACAATATTTTGCATTTTGCTTGTCTGACATGGGCGAAGATATTAATTTATAACTAACGTCTAGTCTGTGAAAACAATATAGATATTTCTTTTTAGCAAAGAGAAAAGAATTTTATGATTGCAAGTGCTCAAATTCACCACCATGTGACCACAACCTTACAACTTTGAATGAGTTTACGCTGCCTTACTCATAAAAATATTTACACAGCAAACATATTATAAGGTCTACTTGCCTTTTTCTGGCACATTGGAAAAGTAAATTGGGGGCCGTCCATCAATCACGTGATTTTTTTAAAGATTGGTGATTTTTGTCAAACCCCTTTTAAGCCTCAAGTGATCAATGAACAATCCCTTAACGAAAACTGACCAGGACATTTAGCCAAGACTTATTCGTTGTCGCTTTGTTATAGAATGGACGATCAAAATGTATGAAATTGACCGTTCGTTAATATGACGTTGACGTTCGACTCGTCTTATGTCAATTCCATGATTTGATCGGCGATTCTATAAAGAAGCAATAAAGAAAAGATCTTGGCTCACTCCCTTGGATATTTATAAGCTGCGTAAATATTTTTATCAGTAAGTGTATAACAATACTACGGTACTCACTGGACATGCGTGCGGGTTTAGCCGGCGTCGGTTTGGCGCGGGGCGACTCGGTCGCGGGCGACGGCGACTCGCGACTCGGGGACGGGGCGGGGCTCGCTGCATGCACAACTACGTGCTAGTTACGTCTATCTACGTGCGTACGCACTCATGCCAGGTTAGCATATCATGCTACGTTTACCGTTTACGTGTGTACTGAATATTGACACTTGACTTAGAACCAGTCTTAAGTTTGTTCGAAGCACGTACGACAAAATAGCGTCAACAAAAAAGAAAAGTCTTAAGATTGCTACAAGTGCTAACGGCAATACAAATGTTTTCTTAATTTGAACGTTTTTGGTAATGGTCAAGAACAATTTTCACTACACACAACACTGACAATACAACGTGCTAACATCAAATTCGACTAAAATTAGTAGCTACTCACTAAAAACTAACCTACCTAACATACTACTCTCACGACAACTGTTCGTTTGAACGTCTATTTCTAAAACACGGATTATGTAAAAGCTAATGTAAAGTATATAAGCCTGGAGTATATAATATGAAAGCAAAAAAAGCCATGCGTATATAAAGCAATATATTAGGCCAGTGGTAGAAAGCTTTACCTACCTTGAGTAGATACACAACGGAAATTGAAAACACTACACTAGTACATTGCAAACGTGTATAGTATATACATTTTGTGTATATAGAATTGAAAAGTATCAAACCATCACCTTAGCGTAACATCGGTAACACTTATGAGAGACGACAATAAGATATTTTGAATTTTAATAGCATCAGGTTTTTGTAGCGCATGTAAGTAGCATTTTTAACGCATTTTACTTCCAGCGGACTCGACGGCTTTGTAAGGTTTGGTAAATGGAATTAAGGATATTTTGTGCTTTTAATCCACTGATTATGTATAGTTTTTTTTTTTTTCAAAAGAAAACTATATTATCATACCCAAAAGAAAAAAGATACATAAGGTGATTCTTTTACTTTTGCTTTGACAATTTATTGCTTAAAAGCGTGATAGCAAGTATAAAGTAGATTATAAGCCTAAAACACTTATTTAATTCATCCAAACCACATATTTTAAACGTTAATTTTTGATTATGGTGTTAGACTGATAAAAAATGTTTGTCAATTTATTGAATGATAATTTCCCAAAACCTGATGATATTATGATACGAAGAACACATGATAATGACGATTCATATGAACATATAATATATAAAGCGTGAATTAGACGAGGCACATTATATCAGTGTAAAGCCTGCTTTATACTTCAGAGAACATACATTCACAAGCATTGTCAGTTGTCACCTTCACACTTATTTGAAATGACAGAAACAAAGCATGTGAATTTATCTGTCATCTTTGACTGTAAAACAGGCCTACATATAAAATATATAGTGCATTTATGATTTAACCACTGAAGTGGTATGTATGATGACTGTGCATATCATTGTAATACATAAATAACGACATAGAATCCATCACCTACGTGAGAAAATCTAGAGAGTGCAATACTGAAAATAGTGTTTAAAGACTAAGTCTAGAATCTAGTAATCTAGCCCAATCCTGTCTACCCCGCGTGGCTAGTTAGAGCGCAGTGGTACCCGACTATACGACAGGGCTTCTCAACCTAGGATGAATATGAATATTTTCTAAAAAAGATCTATATGAACCAATCGTACCCATGTAAGTATAGGAATAAATTTCCGTTTAACAAACGAATGCTTATCTCATGATACCAAATGCCATTTTAGACGATTTTGTAGTTGGAGGGGTGGAGAGAAAAATGTTGGGAAGCCCTGTCCTCGGCACATGCGTGATGCCGGGCAACGTACATAGGTATAAGCGCTCCGGTTACCTGGCTGCGAATGCGGTCGGTCCTGGGCCTTCTCGGCCGCTTTAGTGGACGTTCTCCTTACGACTACGCGAGTGCATGTGTGGACAACACATCGGTAAGTAACGTCACGACGCACGGCACACAAACGAATGTCAATTCTACGTACACGAGCGTAAGGTTGCGTTTCCTTCGAAGCCGAGCCTAGCTGTTTTATGAACCAATAGAATCACTTCGTTTGGCTTACCTCGCTCAACGCAGCGATTCTATTGGGTCTTACAGCAGCTTAGCTCAGCTTCGGTGGAAACGTAGCCTTAGTCGCTTATGCATCGAGCCAACTGCAAAACGTACTCAACTCTATATTTATAGAGATAAAGTTTGTTTAGCAGACTCGAGTGCCAAGCGAGTTTCAACGTTGTATACACGAGTATGTCGACTATCGTTTGTGAACCGAGCAAGCGATAATAAGGAGTAATCGACATGTAAAGCGGCAAGCGATGCCGTAAGACTAGGCGCTATCGCAGTGCGAACGTGCTAAGTCTTTTTAAAAAAACCCTATCATTTTCTGTACTGGTAACACTAGAGTTCAAAATGTTAAAATAGCAGGCAACATTCACCAGTTAATCGGTGAAATTAGTGGAAATATTATTTGTATTATCGAAAGGTTCGTTTTGTGCTAGATCTCATGCGTGCTCGATGCAGTCTGTGGTTTCAAGTGGGGGTTAAAATTTAGAAAAAGTCCGCTATTTCTCATTCGAAACTGTCTATACCATTATTTTAAAAGTTTTTACAGTAGAATACTTCTAAAACAAGCAATATCTTGAAAATAATAATTAATATTATAATTAAGTTAAATATTGAAAAGTTAATGTTATCTTGTTTTAGAAGCTCAAATATTTTTACGACAACAACGAATCAAGACAAGTTACTATGTCAGCACTACATAAAAGTACTATCGCCACTTTTTCACACTCACACAATTAACTTTAGTGAATTATAGGTCACATAAATTCATTCTTGATTCGTATTTGATTAAATTATTTTTTTTAGTTTATCTATTAAAGTTTCGAGCATCAGTACGTATCGTAGTTTTAAATATTTCAATCTATCAGTCGTTAATAAAAAGGGGAATTAAATTCTGGCCCATTTCTTAGGACGAAATATGACTTGCATAATGCTTAAATTTTAAAACTTTTTGACTTATGACTCCATGTTTCCTTGTTTTAAATAAATATAGTAATACATTACCATAAAAATAAATTTAGGATTTCTGCTCGTCATGTTTTGTCTTACGACTACCAAATCGGGCGCAGTTTAAGGCTCATTCTAGGATGAAATTTAAAAATGTATTCAGAGAGATTCTATATAGTTCTGTAAAGACCTCGAAGGTCGAAAAGCCTAGTACGTGTTCTCAAAAACCTCACAGGAGGCATCAAAGATCTCAAGGGGGTCTCAGGTGCCTCATATTTGGCCTCCAAGACTTCATATGACATCTCAAAGACCTCATACGTGGTCTCCGAGATCTCATACGTGGTCTCCAAGGCCTCATACGTGGTCTCCAAGACCCCATACGTGGTCTCCGAGACCTTAAACACGGTCTTAAAGATCTCCAAGACCTATATCTCATACCTTGTGGCTGCGGTTCTGGTTCCGCCGTATCCGTGGCGTCTCGCGCGGCAGCCTCGGCCGCTTCCCGCTCGAGACGCTCGCGTTCCGCCGCCTCAGCCGCCTCCTGTCGTCGCTTCATCTCTTTCACTTCGAACTGAAATTGTGAGATGGAAGATTTTAGATCGTTGATTGGTGTATATTATGTTTGTAGCTGTAGCGTGAGCGTGATGCGTTAGTTACATGGTGTATCGTAAACATATTTTGTAGACTGATCGATAAAGTAATTTAATAATTTGGATGTGTATTTATATTTTTGTAATTAAAGTTATTTGTCTACATAAATAAAAAATGAAACATAAAAGCAACTTTATTAAAATGATCATTTTAATAAAGTTGCTTTTATGTTTCATTTTTAATTTATGGTGGAAACCTATCATTGGATTCAGTGGCGGGGCAAGACCTAAAATGTGGGCGAGATATATCTTGCGAGGCCCCCTGATGGATGACGCTAAAGAACGGACTTGTTGAGAGAAATATTTTTTCATGATTATTTGAGAAATGAGTATCACAAGTAACAACTCGTAAGACCTTTTTCTAAGGTGGTCTCCTAGGTGGTCCTCGTGGTCCAAGGGGCGCGAAGCCCCTCAGACCGCGAGGCCGTGGGCGGTCGCCCACACCGCCCACGCCTTGCGCCGCCTCTGATTGGATTTATATCAGCTATTCTATAATTGTCTATTCAAAATTTTCTTAACTTTTTTTGCTGTAAAATATTATAGAAAATCATAAAAATAATAAATAACGCATTATACAAAGCGGCGTGCACATACAAGCCTCATGCAATAACTAACCCTCACTTACAAACTCATTGGCGTCAAATTCAAATATCAGACTAGGAGTTTGAGAGGAGGAAGGAGTTAAAGGACAGTTTCCTTCATTACTTTCTACACCACTAGCTCTTCTACCCTTATCTGACGACATTCTTCTCGACAATCGTCTAATTTTCGACAAAAACCCTGACTTAGAATCGTCTGTATTGTCGAAGAAAACAGAACCATTTTTGGATTGAGGAGATAAGGGACTGCTTGATACAGATGTGGTATTTCTGTTTGAATAAAGAAACGAATCGTTTTTCGGTGAATTGACTTGTAAGTCTAGGGGTTTAGGTCTATTTTCGTGTATTTCGGCTGTTGTAGATTGTTTCGGTTTTTGCTCGGAAGGTGGGGGTATAAAGGTAAAATAGGAATCGTCAGGTTTGTCCCACGGTTGTTCGGGAGGCCACAGTTCCGCCGCTCTCAGTTCAAGCTACATTAAAGAAACCAATCACCACATTAGTGCAAAGAAAACAAATAAAATAACAAGACAAGTGCAATTTACATTAAGCAGTGATAATGGGTGCAACATTAAAAATAAATATAAAAGTTATTCTAGGAATTGTTGATAGTAAATGCAATTATACAACTAACTACAACTATTATCTTAGATTATAAAACATGCTTAGCTAGAGTGCTACTAAAATGTACGTACAATAACGAAGTTACAAACAAATCTTTAAAAATCTTTTCATAGTGAAAAAGATTTTTACCGTTTACCGATAATTTTCTTTTTTTAGCTCCCAGTTTTGTTAGCCCCATAATAGGTGTAACAAAAGAAAGTAATAATACTTTTGGTTGTTTCCTTGTTGACCCTTGTATAGTTTACTGTGAAAGTAGCAGCGCTAAAAGAGTTACTTTTGACTTCCATGTTTCTACAACGTCATAAATTTGCCCATACAGTATAATTACTTTTTTCTTAATAGAAAAAAAAACTTTTTCATTGCTGCCATTTTTACAGTGAACTATACATATATAAAGGTCACATAATATACACCTTGATATACTTTTATTATCTCTTTGTATTGTTACACCTTGTAAACATTTTCAGCCCCCCACTATATACATCTGTAGCCCCTCCACCATATTATTATCCCCACCACAAACAACACATACCGTGGTGAGCCTCTGAAGCGCGCTGAACCTGTCCTCCTGCGCTGCCGCCGATTTCTCAAAGGCCTCGTGTTTCTTGATAAGGCTTTCAACCTCGTCGATAGTGTGTCCGAGCTCCTGCGACATAAGGTACGGTTCCTGGGCGATCAGCCACGCCTCAGCCACCGCCGCGTCGCGCGCAAACTGGTATACTTCCAGAACTGTGGGGGAAAACGAAAGTGTTAGCTAAACGCACGTTAGTATTAAGTAAACTGGTTTACTTTCAGAACTGTTGGGAAGTGGTACAAAAGTGTTGCAGTTACAGAAGTACAGTGAAAGGTTTGTATGTTACGACGGAAAACTCATGACACGGTACATACATAGCACAAAATTTCGCACATCATCTCCCAGTTTAGACACTAGCCTCCTGACTAATAATTAATTTTCACGCAGCGAATAAATATTATATAGAATACGGTCCTTGTCTGGAATATAGGAAACGTCACATAACAGACCTAACAGCGAACCTTGAATATACGCTTCGTTTTTATGAATGCTTAAAAGGGACAATAATAACAGCCTAAATAGGTCTACCAGAATCTGATGGCAAATTCTGACAGCAGATTTTCGAAAAATATCAAAATCATTGGATAAGTTTTTATATTTGCATGTTTCACATACAGAATCAGCCGCTTTGAGAAAAAAAAGGATCGAAATGTTTTATTCCAATTAACCCGGCATTGCTAGAGTCAATTTACTTTCTCACTGTTGCTATCAGATTCTCGTAGACCTATAAGTTTTAGAGCTAATCAATATAAACTTACTGAGCTGCAAGTTCTCCCAGCGCTCCTCCCACCGTCTGAGCAGCGCGTTCCTTTGGTTGGTGAGCGACTGCAGCTTGTCCTTGATGTCGGGTGACGCGTAGTGCTGTCTCGCTAGCAGCTCGCGGCCCAGACCGATGCAAGCTGTGAAGTTGTCTTCGCGCGTTTCGATCTCGGCCTTCAGGGATTGGTGGTTGTTCATGAGCAGTTCCACGCCGCTCACGTCTCTGTAATGCAAAGTTTAAATGTTAATGAGTTAAACATAAGCCGTAATCATCCGGTTGTTGTAAACCATCTAAAACGTCGGGAAAGATGAACTTTACCAGCAGAAAGTATGTTAATTTGAATTCATTTTCATTCAACCGCCTAAAGCCGGCACTGCACTTATACACACCTGGGTTTCTCGCCGGTGTTCATTGAGCGCACCACGTCATCCATCCACAGAGTGAGGTTGCGGACCTGGTTGAGGAAGCGGTACAGGTCGTCCGCGTCCTCGAGGCGGGTGCGGCGCGCGGCGCACGCGGCCTGTAGCGCCGCCCACGCGTCCGCAACCTCGGCGGCGCGACGCGTGATCTCCGCTGCTTTGTCGCCAGCGTACGACGCGCCGAGACGGTTGCATTCCGCGCCGATGGACTCCACCTAGAAAATGGGTATTTAGAATATTTTTAAGAGTCGACGTTTTCTTTTAGAGTCGAGATGTGTGTCAATAAAAATGACTGAAAACAGCCTCGATCTGCCAAGTAACGAAGATGCATATTAGCCACAAAACTCATGTATGTCGGTTAACACCCGTACAACATAAATTACCTAGGTTCAGTTGCACTCACCCAAGCTGCTTTACCGTAAATAACGTCAGTTCATGTCGCGACATCCTACTGAACACGTGTAACATTCCATGATCTCACCTCACTATTATTTACTAATTATTATTAGTATATCTCAGTCTTTAAGCCCCCAACCCAGAACGGTCTGTAAATGGAGTTTACCTGCTGGTGCAACGTAGTAAGATCCTGAGTGAAGTTGTGGTGTTTGCGTTGTAAAGCGCCGACGCTGATCGCGTCGCGGCCGAGTTCGTCGCTGACGCCGCGCGCCTTCTCGTTGACGCGTTGCAGCGTGTCCTTGCAGTCGTGGAAGTATTTGTGCAGCTCGCGCGACGCAGCTAACATCTAAAAATCAAAAATAAATGCTGATTGAACATTCATCCGTATAATATTATATCTATGGACGCTTCACACCACGTCAGTCTGGCTCCGTGCTAACCGTCTGTCCGTTACCCGTGTAACCCGAAGGACTTGTGTTATGGGTACCAGACAACGGAAATATATTTAATATTTTTATACTATACATACATATTACATAATATATTTAAGATTTCTATTATATCATACACATATTTAATATACACATTCATTACCCAGGAAAATTGAAAACTTTTTTATTCCGTCGGCGGGATCATTCCACGGGAACCATTATGTCACAGAGGTCGTCAAATACGTTTCAATAAACTTGATAATGTAAGCAACTTCGCTTGTGCATCGCAATTCCTCTCTTGTTATGATTGATTTTTTTATGATTGAACAACGATGTTGCGGCTAGTAACTAGTTTATTTTAAAGTTTAGTGACATACCTGTGTCCTTGTCTCGATGAGCTCTAGCAGGTCCTGCCAGGTCTCCTTGAGTCCCTCCTTCCACTGCGCGATGGTGGCATTGTCTGAGTGGCCCATGGCTATCATCTGGTCGGCGATACGCTCCGCCGTAGCGACGCGTTCCGAGCCCACGGCTTGCGTCTCACGAGCAAATTCCTTGAAGCGCTCCCAGAGAAGCTGCGAGGAAAAATAAGTTTAATATGCAATTAAAACAACAAAAAACTATTGTGACTTTTTGAATATAAATAGTAAATACTTTATGGAATATTTTGCGGTTGCCACGATTATTAAGTGGGTGACAAAACTCGCACTTTATAGACAGATAAGACAGGCGACAACTCTAGCTGGAACAGCTGCTGCGACTCGTCCAGCCTTACAGTATCCAGGTGTTATATAGTTCCCAGTACTCACAGTGACATGGTCGTAGTCCTGGCCCAGCTCCTGGCTGGAGGCAACCAGCTCGCGCTCGGTGATCCACTGCTCCAGGTCGTCGACTTCGCGCGACAGCTGGAACAGTCTCTGCGACTCGTCCAGCTTGGCGCGCCGTTCGCCCGCCAGGTCTTTAAGACCTGCATAGAGTTTGTCCACCTGGGACTGCTTCACGGAGATCTGTTCGCTGTGGATGAAATAAAGATTATATGACTTAATATTGAAATTCGTTTAAGAGAAATATACTTGAGTATTTTATATATAGATTATTACTTGATGCTCGTTCATCTGCTTAACTTCCTGTATATTATTACGTCCTTTACCGTGTATAGAACAGTTTGTAGACAGACAGAGAAGTGACAGTTTATATTTACAATACAATATTTTACTTACACAAAATAAATTTTTAAAAATATTTTGGTTCCTTTTATATATAACGTTTATTTTTGTTTGTTTGTAATTCTGACAGTTTTACAATGCTTGCTCTATTATTTAAATATTTTACTATTAATATACTATGTGGGACACAGTGGGCCAATAATAATAATAATAATAATATACTATGTATTTGTATTAATTACCTAAGCGGATGTTCCTCGCTAGTAAGCTGTCTGACCGTCTCGCCAAGCTGACGGATAGTCTGGGCGTAATCGTCGACCGCCTGCTCCAGAATCTCGTGTTTCTTCATCAGATTCTGCGTGGAGATCTCGTCCTTGCCTCGGTCTTCGACCATCATGTACAACTCCTGTTCACTCATCCATGCCTCCGCCTCGTTGGCGTCAAACAGGTACTGTTGAGCCTTCTCCCATTGAGCCAGATTGCTCTTGCGTTGGTCAATGGCATCTGCAAGTAATAAAATATGTTTTATATTTCGAATAGTGACAATAAAACTCAAAATTATTAATTAGATTTGAATTTAAAAACTTTTTTTGAATCGATGGTAAGTTGTGACAATATTATAAAGTGCAATTATAGCAAGTATTTTGTTTTAAATAAATTGAATCCAAAGTATATAAATATAACGATATTTTTAGTCAAGTAAACTTTTATTTTATTTTGTCTTTTGTATTTTAATTTACTTTCGTACATGAAACGTTGTTATAAGACTAATTTTACTGACCTTTAAGTTCTCGCCACCTTGCGGATAGTTCGTCAATGAGGTTCTTGAATTCGGGTGTGTCCTCGTGACCCTCGTCAATCAACTTCTGTCCGTTGGAGATGACAGTCAGGATCCTCGGCTCGTGATTGTCGGTCTCAGTCTTGAGGGACTGGTTCTTCTTCTGCAGCATCTGGACGTTGAAGAGCGAGTTGCCGTACTCCTGGCTAGTGGCCAGCGGCATCTTCTCGTGAATCCATAGCTTCTCATCCTCGACGTCGCGACGGAACTGGAACGCCTCCTTCTTCTTGGCGAGCTGGCGCTGCCGCTCCAGGAGCGGTGCCTTGAGCTGCTCGAATCGCTGCTCCACCGTCTTCTTCTTCTCCTTGATCTCCTCCATCTTGTCGGGAACGGTCTTCTGCAGGTACTCCGCCTGGGTCTCCAGCTCGGTGACCTGCTTCGCCTTCACCGCCATCTGGGTCTCGATCATCTGCTGCTTCTGCATGAGGATGTTGACGGAGGCGAGGTCGGTGCCGGTGTCGGTGTTTTCTATCTGCTTCTCCAGCTCGTTCATCCAGCTGTCGATGTCGTCGACGGTCTGGTGCAGGAGGACCTCACGGTTGGCGTCGAACAGCCGCTCGCCCTTCTCTTTGGTGGTGGTTTGAAGGTTCTCAAACTGGTCTTGGAGCTCGTGCATCTTGGGGGAGATGATCTCGACGAACTCGGGCTTCTGCTTCATGAGTTCTTCAGCCGCGTTTTGGACGGCGAAGAGGCGCTCCTTGTTGGCAGCGATCTCGGCCTCGAAGGCCTGGTGACGCGTCCACTTGGAGTGGATGGTCTTGGCGGAGCGGTAGGTGTCGTCCTGGGCGGTGACGTTCTTCTCCTGCACCCACTCGCCGAGCTCGTTGCAGTCCTGCAAGAACTGGTGCAGCTGGAGCTGGTCCTGCAGCTTCTCCATCTGCTGAAGCGCCTTCTCCTTGTTGGCGTCGCGGCGGCCGCGGATGCTCTCGGCCTTCCGCTGTATCTTGTCGGCGTCGAAATGCCGTTCCTCGACTAGGCGGTTAGCGAACTGCACCACGGAGTTTATCTTGTCGTCGTTGGCCTCCATGGTCGTGAGGAACGCCTCGTGCTCCTTGATAAGGTTCTCGGCTTGCTCGAGGTTCGTGGGCGGCTCGGTCTTGGCGAGTCTGAAAGAGCAAAGGGATTAGAATATATTCTTGTAACATCATTTACAAGTTAAATTGTGTCATTATAAACAATCTTCAAACATATTTTGTTTAATTACAAATAAAAAGACACACACTGCATTTACAGACGTTAAAGTTAATTAATGTTTTGTCCTTGTCTGGTAACTTAGAAAAGTAGCTAGACAAACTACAAAACAATGTTTAAAGTATAACGTCTGTGCACGCAGAATAAATGTTTTTATTAGCAACGAGGTATAATATATCTGCTGGTGCCCTAGTATACCTGTGCTCCTGGTGTGCCAGCAGCACCTCGGCCTGTCTCGCGTCGCGCTGCAGCAGCTGCAGCTCGAGGCTCTGTGTGAGCAGCTGTTGGCGGTTCTCCCACATCTGCTGCAGCTCGGCCCAGCCCTCGCGCAGCGCCTTTAGCCGCTCGCGCAAGAACATGTACTGCGGGTCGTCCTGGGTGGACGGCTCCTGAGAAAACAGATAACTTTTGAAGTCTCGGAAAACGCAAAACAGGTTCAAAATATAAAGCCAAGCGAACCGCGCGGACGCTATGAGGCTAATTATCTTTAAGCATTTTGTCGTTGTTTAAAGCCTTTATAGCTTGGGTATTTATTTAACTAAAACTACTTGGATATTATGTTCAAAACTAGAAGTAAACATAATATATTGTTTTATAATTATGCTTACAAACAATTCAATATTATATCCCTAGGTACCTATATATTACAGTTTATAATGTTGTCTTACTAATCCTACAATGACCAATAGACTAGCCAACTAATATACCCCGCGTTCCATTTGATGTTAAAAACTATGAAAATGCTCAAAATGCCTTCTATTTTGAGCGTTTTGATCGTTTCTAACATCAAATGGATTTGATCGTTTTTAAGTTTAACAATAAACTTACGGCAGTGATCTTCTCTCCGTACTCCATCATCTTGGCATACTCGTCCTTGTAGTTGTCTATCTCCTCCTTGATAGTCTGGTGCTGAGACAGTAGCTTCTCTGCTTCAGGCAGACTCGCAGGAATATCTTCAAATAAATAAAAATCTTAATTATTTTAACGGAACAAGAACTAAAGATTTTCTTTTCAATTAATTTGTAAACTCTATCGATTGAATAAATTATATATGAAAGACATAAATCTTAAAAAGTATAATGTATAAAATTCTCGAGTCACGGTGTTTGTGACTAAACTCCCCCAAAATGGCTGGACCGATTTTGTTGTAGTTTTCAGATATAGAGATCGGCGTAACATACGACATATCACCATGACAACGTCTAAAATGATAACAATGGGTTCAAGCATGAACCCACAGTCCACACTGTATATGAGAGAACTGCATTTGTTGGATCAGCTAGTAATTTATAAAATTTTACACTTAACCCATCCACCAGTCTCAAATCAAGAGATAGGCCCCTTTGATAGCCTACAACGTACCTTCAGAAGCGACGTCGGTCTGTGTCTTGGTGAGCCAGGCCTGGAAGTGGTCCACGGAGCGCAGGAACCGGTGCAGGTCGCCGGCCTCCTCCAGCTTAGCATCGCGCTCTTTGAGCTGAAATATAACGTGGAGTAAACATTATCACTTTATCAGTCTTACTACAAAAGATTACACATCTGTTGAACAGTTGTTTTAACACCTATATGTACTGATTTTTTTTCTAATCAACTGTTCAACAGGTGTTTAAATCTTTTGTAGTAATATCGTATGTTTTTAAGATATTAAACTCGGTTGTAGTCAATGCCGCTCTTAGGCTGCGTTTCCACCAGAGATGACAGTGTGTTGCGAGGAATGTTTTGAGAACCAATAGAATCGCTTCGTTGACGTGACCTCGCTCAGCGCAGCGATCTTATTGGATCTTAAAAACACATTCCTCGCAACACATCCCTGGTGGCAACGCAGCCTTAAGGGGTTCCGCCCTGTTCAAAGGGCTATGTTACAATCCGCTAACTAGTTATATATTGAGTCACGATTGTTCGATCAATGTTCATCCTAGTCATTCAATTAAATGGTTTTATTCCATGAACGCGCTAGTCATTAAATAAAAAAGCAGATTGAAATAGATGACTGCGACATATACCATCAAATAAATTTATTTCCAAATATATGAATTCAATGTAAGATGTCATAAGTCAGTTGAATCTGACGTAACGCGACCAAATTACGTACATTCGCGATCTGTCCATTAAATATGAATCAACTTCCATATTAATTATTACCTTAAGAAAGTTTTAACCATCGAACAGTTGTTTTACCCGTAACCCGACTAATAATAATTAGTAAGTGGTAACAGTTTAAACAGTTACAAACTCACCATATGAGTAAGCTGTTCCCAGTTATCCGTGATGGTGAGTATGCGTTCGCGGATGAGCCGCGCCTCGTCTGGGTGTTCGTTCTCTATGGCACTCGCCTCCGCCTCGAGCGACGAGATGCGCGCCTGTATCGCGGCTAGATCTCGCTCCATGCCGGATAGACGACGTTGGAGAGTCATTACACCTGTAGAAAATCAATATATATTTGTAATACAAATTGATTCACGTGATTCCGCATAAGCCACTCCCCTTTACCTAAAAGGAGCGTTGGAGAACCAACCCATTTACCTTGAAAGGTAAAGGGGCGTGGCTTATGCGTGAATCACAATATTGGCACTGCATCAGGACTGTACATGAATAAGATTTTTAGATCTAATAATACAATGCTATATTTTACATTAATTCCTGAGTTATACTTGACAAGCTTACTAAGCTAACTAAGTATATGTCGACACATTTGTCTCAGCAATCACTTCAACAACAGTGTTGCAAGTTTCGATTCCATTGTAACAGACCACACGTTTGCCTTACTTACAAGACTAACAAAGCTCTTTAACAATCAATTAATTATTCGATGTATGAGAATTAAGCCCTTCCGTTGGAAGGAAACAATCCTTACCGTTGAGATCCATCTCCAGATTGTCCGTCTGTTGCAGGATACGTTTCTTGTCCTCGATCCAGGACACGGTCTCGCGACACTCGATGTGGAATGTCTGGACGCCCTGCGCGGACTTCAACTCGTCCTTCTTCGCCTCGGCCTAGATTTAAAAAAAACCTCTTTAGAATACTAGTAACAAACAGCTATCTACATTCTACATGAACTAATGCTCACCCCGAACAAATGTTCCTATAGACTGCTAATGCAATCGACACGTTATTGGATATAAAAGCAAATCGAAAGTCAATAGAAAAATTTATTATAAAAATTAAAAAAATTATATTACAGGCGTTTACCGCTGTGATTATTATCACAGAGGTGTGCTTGGTAACCTTTTACACATTCATAATTAAAACATGTGACAGTAGATATCTTATGCATAGTTGCTCTCATTGTATGTCAAGTGAGATATTAAATGGATTCGATTCTGAAAGAATTATCTGTGAATAAGTTATGCGTCGTCGAACTATTGTTATTACTATGTAATATCATGTAATATGTATGTCTATAGTATATGTTTATGTAGTACATTATCAATGTTGAATGTATGAAAATGAATATTCCTAAGCATCTTTTTATATCCGACAACCAGGGCTTAAGATGAAGGGCTTAAAGCTGCGCGTCCGTCGGGTCGGAATCGGATTCGGAATCAAACCAACAAATCCGTCCGCTCCGATTCCGATCCGGTGGACGCGCACCTTTAATCTCGAGCCGGTCCATTTATATCTTACCTTCTCTCGCAGCGTGCTCCAGGCAGAGTTAAGCGCAGCTTGGCGCTCCTGTATGGCGGGCGCTTGCGGATGTTCAACATGTATCAGTTGCCGGGCAAGCTGGTTGACGACGGCCACGCGCGACGCGTTGGCGTTCATCTCCTTGTCGAACCCGTCGTATCTAGAATGGGTGATATTGTATAGCTGATCTATGGTACTATAAAGTTAATAACCTAAAAAACTGCCTGTGTTTGTGAGGTTAATCACCGCAACTTATGTGATGTAATTTTTTCCTGAATGTTTTGCCAAGATATTCAAATTAGATACAGTATACAGTCATTGATGAAATAGAAGTTGCATAATATCAACAACAACTTATGTTTCTCACGCGGCAACCGTATAATATTCCCGCTTTCAAAGTCCATAGCAAATTTTATCAAAATATTAAGAATCGTTTAGCGTGAATAAATAATAGACAGACACACTAACGAATTAATTAATACATTATAGATTATAACATTTGACAAACCTGTGCTTCATAATCTCCACATCGTCGATATCCTTCGGCGTTGTCATGGTGTCCAACATGCGGTCCTTCTCCTGTATCCATTGGTCAGCAGCATCAGCCTCAGCCAACAGCTTGTGTAGCGATAGAGCATCAAGCAAGCGCTGCTTGCGGAGTCTAGCCAGCTCGCCGAGCTCGGCTAAACGCGCGTCCATAGCACCGAGCCGTGACGTCACTTCTGTCGAGCCCGCGTCTTCAGGGCTGAGCGCGCTTGCCTGTTGATAAAGAGATATCAAAGTCATAAACGCTTTTTAGTAGGAGTACCATAAAATAAAAGTTTAATAGGACAGTTCAGGTATTTTAAATGTGTCACAATAGGTTATAAATTATTAATGGTTTGTAAATAAATAAAGTTATCTTCCAAGTTTTCGTCATTTCATCTTTTTCACAAGTCAAAAACTCATATATTTTTATTAATCTTTTCTCCCTATAATAAATGAATATTTAAGGGTACATTAATATGTTTGTGTAACAAGCTGCCATGTCCAAAATGTTGTATGCCCATATTAAAATTTATATCAGCCACTTTAAACTTTACCTGTTGTTTGAGTTGCTGGATGACGTTGGCGTAGTGTTTCAGCTCGTCTGTCACATCCTTGTGTTTCTTCAGCAGACTCTGTACTTGGGCTTCGTCCACACCGGTATCTTCGGAAGACACCAGTCTGTGAACGAAGTTTTATGATTATTGACATACTTTTAATGGTCACTATAACATGACGTGTTTTACATACATAATAATATTATTTTGCAAAATGTAAATTGATATCTCCGCTGGATCATCTGCAACTTTTTTATTATTTACTAAAATATATTACACACGTACCTAGCAAAACATGTTTTGAACTGCGCGAGTACAAGACAATTCTTTTCCATATGTATTTTTTATAATAGTAAAGTTTTTTTTTTATAATAGTATCTTTCATTTCTCACCTGAGCGTGTCCAACATCCATGCGTCGATGTCATCGGCGTCCGCGAACAGTTGGTGGTAACGCACGGCCGCGTCCAAACGGTCCTTACGTAGGGAGACCACGTCCAGTAGATGGTTCCATTGGGATAGGATGTCGCGAAGACGCTCCTGTGTAATAAAAAATTTTGGTCAGTTCTTTCAATTTACCCTCATTGTGTTTGTTACCGTAAAATTGAAAAATACCGGTATATAGTAATGTAACTTGCTAGATGCTAGATTAGCGCGTGACTTGCTATCCGCAAAATGGTCTTGTTTTATCTCACTAGCTGTATTATCAAACGGTTTTTACAATTTTATGGTAACTAACATAATATATAACGAGACAACACATCAAATATTTCTATTGAGACAGGATATTACTTAAAGTTTAAACGCTTCACAAGAATAATTATTATCTTTTAATAAAAATACATACTTCAATTTGCTGTTGCGTTTTGTATAGGTAAAAAGCATTAATATGTTCGTAACATCATTCTTTTACAGACGAAAGCCTCATACATATTTCGCGACGACTATTTCGTATCCCTGACACACGTAAGGTGCGCGACATGTTCTTGACATACCTGAATGTGGTCAGCCCCGAAGTGTCCCTGCGAGATGAGCTCGTCGCCGACGGCGGCCACGCTCATCAGCTGCACCTCGTGCGCCTGCACGTCCGCCTCCAGAGCCTTGTGCTATCCCTGTCACACGTAAGGTGCGAAACAGAGACAGGAACATACCTGAATGCGGTCAGCCCCGAAGTGTCCCTGCGAGATGAGCTCGTCACCGACGGCGGCCACGCTCATCAGCTGCACCTCGTGCGCCTGCACGTCCGCCTCCAGAGCCTTGTGCTTCGAGATCAGCAGGTACACTGAGAATAGAAACAATAATACGGCGATTAAACCTATTGCCTATATATGTAAATTATTTCTTTATAAACCATAGATAGAGGTTACCGAAAATGTAGGAGACACAAGCCATCGCCACGTGACATATTTGCTGTTGCTTATCGCAAGCAATAGCAGACATGTATGTCTTGTAGCAAATATTGTTTAAATCTAAAATGCATTGAAGTGCGACTAAACGCTAAGATTTAAATTCCTGTTTTTTTTTAAACGAAATGTCGTTAGCAATGACTCACCGGTAGTAAGATCGTGTCCGATATCGTCGACGGAGACGATCTGCTCCTTCTCCTTGATCCAGTTCTCCTCGTCCGCCATGTCCCAGTAGAACTGCCACAGCTTGCGGCTGTCCTCCAGACGCTTTCTGTACGATAACATTATGTCATTAAATACTTATGTAACACATACAGTATGTCATATTATATCACATATATCATATTATATCGGATACTTGAAAAATACAATAAATTATGTAAAATGTAGAATTGTATCAATTCATTTTAATGAATTAATACTAATTATCATTAATTAAAAAACAATTTTGCGACGCAAACGTGTACGCATGCTTACACGTACTTTGCGTATATGTACGCTCAACACACACGCTGAACACGTCATGGCGCTTGTTTCATGTAGACGTCCACAGACGCAATCTAAAAGAACAACAACCTTTATAAAAGTCACGCGCATGCACGTACGTACCTGCGTTCCACAGCAAGATGCACGAGTTCCGCGTACGCGTTCTCCAACTGCTGTATACGCTCGACGGTGACGGCGGGGTCGCACGGCCGGTACCCGCCCTCCTCTTGTTCTAGGAAACGCTGAGATTGACCCACCACAACCTGAGGAAGGCAACATTTGGGTAAACAACTATGTCATAACAGAGCAAATTCGTAATATTATACAACAATAAATAATTTATTTTAAATGAGTTAAAAGAAATTATTAATATTAGTTGTACTGTAGCTTTCAATTAACACAATTTACATAACCCTAAATTTGAGAATATTAATAAACTGCCTCAGTTTAGAGTTTCTTGGCAATTCAACTTTTTTTTTTATGGAATGTGGCGTAGGGATTTTCGAGTGATTTATCAGAAAGTAACTCCTATGTTCCGCTTCTCAGCCACCAAGCATAACGGTTTGCATTCTAATTCCTAGAACTGTTGAACAGATGTCCAAATTAAATATCCAACAGCACCAACCTTAACACGTTCACCGAGCACGTTGATGTCCGCTTCTACTAAGGCGTGTTTCTGGAGTAGATCCTCGACGCCCATCAGATGTTTGCCGTAGTCGTCTGTCAGGAGTCTCATCTTGATCTCCTCCATCGAGTCCAGGATGTACAGCATTTCCTGGAAGTTCTGTTGCAGCTGCAGGGATAGTTCCAGACGAGCGCGTCTGGCGCGCAGCAACTCGAGTAGATAAGCCCATAGACGTAGCACGTTCTCGCGACGAGCGATCACGCGTTCCATGTCGTGGTATCTGGAGGAGTAAAAGTTTTTAATTTTTAGAATATCTTTTACTGTCTACACTGTTAGTAAATAAAGATTAATGATTAAAATACAGACAATATTTTTAGGACTTGTTATTATCATATTCAAATGCTTTTAGGACCTTTGGAGTTGCGTTACTCAACAGCGATTTTATTCGTCAGTGACGTGTCAAGTGCTTTTCCGAATGCTTCGTTTTTGAATCCTAACAGTATTTTAATCTAGTAATATGTATTTTAGTTGTGTAATACAGCTAGTATTCCTTACAGTGACTCATTACAAAACGTGAGAGAAAACACACAAACCAAAGATTACAATTCTCGCCTTCTCTCTTGTCATTACAAGTATCTACATTCCACACACTTATAACAATTTACACCCTATTTAGAAAAGTCCAAAACAAACCTCTCAGCCTGCAACTCGGAGCACACCGCCACCACGGCTTGCACGCGCTCCTCATAAGCGAAGATGTCAGTCTCTATGGCCTCGTGCTTCTTAGCTGCCGCCTCCACCGCGGCGAGGTCGAAGCCGAAGTTGTCCTGGCTGACCAGCCGCTGGTTCTCCGAGAGCCACGTCTCACGCATCTGAGCTTTGCGGTTAAACCTGGAAAAGATACGTAAAATTAAAATGTGTGCAAAGTTGACGTTTTAGCACTTTTGATATAATATATTATAATTCGTTTATGTCGCTGATCATGTGGCCCAGCGCCCTCCCCCCTCCCCGTCATCATCATCATCACTCACCTGGCGGCGAGCTGCTCCAGCTTCTCCTGGCGGATGAGCTCCTCGCGCAGCGCCAGCTCGCGCTCGTGCTCGGCCTTCTCGAGGCGCTCCCAGGCGCGGTTGATGTCGCTGATCATGTGGCCCTCGCGCGGCGTGTACGGCTTCTGGTTAGCGGCGCGCATGCGCGACTGTAGCGTGAACAGCAGCACCTCCAGGTTGCCCTTCTCCACGAACCTGGTGAACAAGGGAGATTAGAACATTCTACAGAAATGTATCTATAGCTCCTAGAAATTGTCCGTGTTGAAGCATTGAAGCATTTTGGAGTAAAGATTTGTTAAAGTTATGCTTTACATCTGTCTGTAAGAAAGTCAAAACAAGTCAATCTGTTGTTTCTTACAGGGTGTCCCTGACCGTAAATAATTTAAAATCTTTTTTTTTAAATCGTTTTTAAATAGTTTTTAAATCTTTCAATATTTCTATGCGAAATTAGTCTATTAGTCTATTCTAAGCTAGCAAACTAAATAATAAATTCCACCTTTTCCTTACTACTTCTACCTTTTTCGTTCCTCATAAAGTTAAAGTACTCACTTGGGTGGTTTCTCCACAGTGCGGTAGTTGGAGAACTGTATGAGCTGTTGGCGAACGCCCTCGAGCGAGTTGGCGAACGTGCGGTCGCCGAGCGCTTCGATCGTGCGCTCGATCCATTGCAGCAGGTCACTGGGGGAAAAATTAATGAGGTTTAATATACAGAATAAGAACACTTTATTATGCCTAAGTAATAACTAATAATATAAGAAAGTAAAGGCAGGTTATTTTAAATATAAATGAAACCAATGTTTTTTTATAATGAAAAGTGATGACTGATGAGCATGACTGATCATTCCGACTTACATTCTTCTGCTGTTAAACTATACAAAACACCTATTAAAACTGAACAAAGATTCAATGTAATTTTCGAATTTAATAACCTTTTTCTACCTGATAACATTCAGGATATCATTTATATATTGTGTTTGTTTGACACAGTATCGAAAATATCGCTTGTCAGACATGTGTCAGACTATAAAACAACACCTTTCAGTTGTTAATTTCGATTTTAATTTGTAGTACTCATAACTTGTATGAGAGAGAGAGATTTTTGGTAACTTGTGGTCCTTCGAGCCGGATTTGACCCAACAACCTATGAAATTGATGTCTTCCGAACAAATGCCACTCACCTGGTGAGACTCTCATACTCGTTCATCATCTTCTCATTCTCCATGGCGATGCCGACGACCTTGCCGATCCTCTTGCCCTGCACCGTCTCCTGCTTCATTTTGCTGAAGTAGTGGTAGTACGTCACCACGTACGTGATGATGGACTTCTCGTCGGGGTGATCTACGGCGATGTCTGAAAGATGACGGTAATTTTGTATTAGTACCATCGAGAATATTGATTCCTAAGCAGTTGACGGACCTACGTCATTTGGCCGGCTTAAATCAATTCAATGTTAGTTGTGATCGGTCCGATGGGTTTGACTTAACGCGACCAAATTACTTAGATCATATTGTATCATTCTTGTGACTATAATCCTACATATTATTATACAGGTCAAACGCAAAAACGCAAAAAGTTATATGCAATAAAATGCATTCTAACCGCGCTAGTCGCGTAAAGATAAAAGAGATGCGTTTAGATCTGAGTTTATTAAAACAAATTTTGTCCGCACACACACAGCTTTGATGTTTGCTTATTATGATAAGTTAATTTGGATCTGTACATTTTTGGGTGTACTAACAAAACAAAGTGATAATACTTTAGGGTGTGTATGTATCCCATATTATAGAAATCAATGTCTAAGTAGCAGAACTCAAAGAGTTACTTTTGACATAATATTATGTTTATAATATGAGAAATGCCCTCAACGTCATGACATTTATACAGAGAGACAGACACTTGTAATATAACTACATATATAATTACCTTCAGCATCCAAAAGCTTAGTCAAGCCGAGCTTCTCTTCAGCCACGTTGAAGGCATTATTGAGGTTATGGATGTGGTTGCCTCGGTGCAGTCTCTCAAACTGGATGAGGTCAGGTCTATGTTTGTGGATGATGGCATTGAAGGCCAGACCATCCCGCCAGGAGGTGGTGAAGTTGCGTACATTGACGTTGTTGTAGCCGGCCGTCTTCATCTGACACCACAGCAGTAAAGCGTCCTTGGCGGACTTTGTCTCTTTGTTATCTGTCTCTTCGATGGTAATGTCTTGGATCTGAAAGGGATGGAATAGAAATAAAACAAATTGTATATTAAAACAAATTGATGGAAATGGTTATGAAAGCTATAGTATTACTTTAACGAACAATAATTAATGTTCGCTTTAAAAATATATCTTAAATTGTTGCGTTATCCTGATGAGGTACAGATGTTAAACTAACTTTGGACCTAGGTTCTCAATATCTCATCTTCTTAGTCTCGTCGTCGTAATATTATTTAAAACAGCAAAAATCTTTAAGCGTAGCCGAAAATAATCACATAGCTATTTGAACATGTTTTATTTCTAAATCAGACTCTCCTGTGACCTGTTGACTTCAGATATTTCAATAGCTCAATACAGGATTGGTCTGATACATTACAACACCATGGCTACACCCATCTTTTGACCAAAAGAATATCTCACCTGGAACCGCAGGATAATCGTCCAGATCAGTCCAAGGTTGAGTCGAGCGTTGCCGTCGACTATGTCGTGGGAACCCATGTTCTCCAGGTGGACTCGCTGTTCGCGCAGGAACTGCAGCGCCTTGTCAACGTTTTCGAGGCAGTGGATACGCATCTTGCCCTTGGTGGGACGAGGCTAGAAATAGAAATGGGATTACGTTATTGATATGCACTTTGTTCTTTTAGCGTATGCCTCCTTTTTTGAGTAGTTATAGTGTAGATTGTAGATGAAAGTGTTTAGTTACGGAATGGTACAGACAGCTGCTGGTACACATGTACCCAAAATAAAGTTAGATGAGTTTTCACAGCGCTCTTACATTTCCTTCCAGAAATTAAAAATAAATACGTACAAATTAGAATGCGATGAAATTTAAATTAAATTGTAATTTTCATATTACAGTTTTAACGTCCATATTAAATAGTCTCCGACTCTCCACTGTCCACACATGAGTAGAAAGTAATCTATCTGCTGTTTCTGGCTGGTATATCACAATATGTGATATCAAACACTGGTTTAGGCTTGAAGTAATCCCACCCGCACCAGATGGGAGTTACACTCGACCCCACCACACTACCACAACACCACCGACAGCACTCACCAGCCTCTCCCCGGACAGCACCTCCAGCAGCTTGATAAGCATCTTGCCGTCGCGCATGTCGACGTATAGGTCGCTGATGCGGCACCCCACCCGCACCAGGTGGGAGTTCACCCATTTCTGGAACGTCTTCTTCTGGACGCTCTCTCGTTCGTCTGGAAGGTTAACGTTATATGGTTAGAAAGGTTTAAGATGTGAGCATTGGAATCTCAAGGTCAATTTTGTGGAGCCTGGCCCACGAGATGTGAATTGTGATCGCCTCCGTTGCAAAATCGAAAATTGACTTTAACTCAAATCTGCGCAAGTGGGCCGTACACCACAATGACTTCTGTCAATTCCAAGACCGCCAAACTAATAAAATAAAAAAAGAAGATAAAAATTAACACATTAACCGCCAATGGGGCAGGCCGACGCGGGGCAGCGACCGGGACCGACGACCGTACTGCTTCGGCAAAGCCATCACTTTGTCACCAACTATTGGTTACCGTAACCGATATCGTAACCCGACACCCGTGACTAAGCAGAGCAGAAACGGAGGTTATGCGAAATGCTGCCAATCCCTTTTACATTTTAAGATGTACTTGACATATAACTCTACGTAGAGATACTTTACAAGGTCCTATAGAAGAATTATTAGGAATGGAATTATTATAGTATATTACATTCCTACATATAAAATAGGGAACTTATGATAATATGGAGGGAGTAAGGATGATTACGATCTTGCGACAGCATGCGACTAAAATCTTGTGTCATTTTGTTACCACAAAGGTTTTACATAAAGCCGGGACCACAATTATTATTATAAGTAGAATAGGCACATTAAATTGAGCACTAGGGCATACAAGTTTTTTTTTAATTTAGATTTTAGCTGCTCATACAAAAATGCAAGGACTCGTATTCTTCCTTATTATTGTGTCACATTTTCCTTTGGTTAACATAATATTTATTAGGAGGATGTTTACAGTTGCTTCTTATCAGAGACCTTTTGAAGGCCATGTGTTCCACAAGTGGGCAATGTAGTCAGCCTTTACAATTTAAATGTTATGTTATTTTAATATTGTTTTTCAACAAGTAACTTATGATTTTGATTTTTGTATTGTTTTACTTAAAATTGAATATCATTCCATATTGGGGAAAACGAGCTCATTGTTTAACCTTCATCCTATTGTTGGCACCTTAATTGTTTGAAAATACTTTTAATGCCAAAATGATTGTCTGTAGTAAGGATCTTAGATTGCTAATTATAGTTAGGTGAAGAAACGCCTTACCTATAATAACAATCCCTAGGTCTACATAATATAATCATTAATCAGTAATCACTATAATCACTATATTATATAAATTACCTCACTTCACAATAAAAAAAAAACAGTTATCAACCCCTGCACTCACACATACCTCCAAACTTATATTTACCGCACAATCACTTCATAACCTCAAAAAAAAGTTGTCCACCCCTGCACACACACATACCTCTGAGCTCGCACACCACTTTATCATAGTACTGCTCCAACCCCGGCACCTCAATGTCCACACCCCGCTTGATCAGATCGTAGCACTCCGTCGACGTCATATCACGACACCACACTGAGGAATCGTACCAAGTCCTCGCACGCTCCACTCGCCCCAGAGGCCCTCAACATTTGGCACACATTTACTTAGAAATTAGAATACGAGGTGTGGTAATATACCTATGTGGCGATACCTTGGGTATTTGAACTACTGGCTATAAAATTCAAATTCAAAAAAATAGAGAGGCAAAAAACAAAAAACTTGTTTTTGTGCCTCTCTGCTTCACACAAACTCACAAAATATAAAAGAGAATATTTTTAGAAGTATGATAATTATATTTTTGCCTAAATCTCTTTGTACATAATCACTCTATCATATTCTCCTGAAATTTCTCTTGATTTTATCACACCTTATATTAGTAAAATCTAAACTAGACGCATGCATGTCTCTTAGTGTGGGGGCACAGAAACTGAACTAAGTATCTGATATCTCGAACCGCTGATAAGCTGTATCAAATGATTCAAAGATTAGTAAAAAGAGCAACGTCCGTCAAAATGTTTAGAATAGCTTCGTACTGAAGGAAAACGGAAGCTATGGGTTCAGGACAACCGCGATAATATTGTCATAGTAAGCTAAATATATAACTACATGGTCATTTGCTTAAAATAACTGTAGGCAACTGTGGAATTATAAAGAAAATACAAGTTAACGAAATATAGGCCATAGGGTAAGGATTAGTAATGAATAACTCTCCCTTACTGAAGAAACTAAGCTTTACGGTTTACCATGTTTTGTCTTTGTAACAATGGAAAAAGCGCTTGATATGTAACAAGCATAAAACATATTATAGGGTATTCATCGTATACTTTTTAGGGTTCCGTACCCAAAGGGTAAAAACGGGACCTTATTACTAAGACTTCGTTGTCTGTCCGTCTGTCTGTCTGTCTGTCGCCAGGCTGTATCTCAAGAACCGCTATAGCTAGACTTCTGAAATTTACACAGATTGTGTATATCTGTTGCCGCTATAACAACAAATACTTAAAACAAAATAATATTAATATTTAAGGGGGCTGCCATACAACGTGATTTTTTTTACCTTTTTTGCTCGATATCAATAATGGCAACAGATAGGCACTTGAAATTTTCACAAAGGCCTTAAATATATGTGTACTTTAATAAATAATAATAATAATTAAATAAAATATAAATTTAAGGGGGGCTACCATACAAAAAAAATAATTTTTGGTCTATTTTTGCTCTATAACGGTACGGAACCCCTCGTGCGCGAGTCCGACTCGCACTTGACCGATTATTTAATATAATTAATGTCTGTATTTTTATTTGTACATGATAATATTAAATATTCCAAGGACTTAAAAAATTGCAGTAAATGTTTGCCAAAAACGAAGACAATATAAAATTATTATTATTATTATTATTGGCCCACTGTGTCCCACTGCTGGGCAAAGGCCTGACAATATAAAATATTATATTATAACCTCAGATATTACTCTTGTAAGAAATGAAAATATGTAATTATTAATTTATGTTTGAACACGCTCTGCTTTAAATAAGTTTATCAAATCCACTTGTTGTATCTTTAATCTTTATAGATAAACAAGATATGGGCCCGGTCACCACAGGACAATATCTAGGTCTCTCGTTATCAGGTACTATCAATCAGGTTATTTCATAATTCTATACATAATTCTTATAGATTTACTTAATATATAAATAAAACAAATATTTTTAAAACTACTCTACTCGTAAAAATTTAACACGAAATTAGCAAGAAAGTCCGGTCGCCGGATAGAGAGAATTTCGACTGTTGACCTAAATGTGCTTGTCTCTCACTCGCACACGAAAACACTGGTATCTCGCTTCCACGGACATATTGTTATGTGAGACACCGATATTTTTATACGTGCGTGAAAGAGACAAGCAAGTACTGGTCAATGACCGATTTTCCTTTTTCCAGCGACCAGATTATCATAAAATTTCAATGGCCATAATTATTGACGCCACAAAAACTTGCCTGACAAAAAAGCATCGCCACAAATCCCAATAAAATCGGTGTAATGCGTTTTGGGACCATTACAAGGTGAACAGGCCATTAAGTTGGTAAAAAACAACAAAGCTATTAAAAACGATCCACAGTTTGGTCGTAATTATGTAACTTACAACTTAGAAGCCTATGAAAATAGCTCAAAAGCGCAAATCAAAACATATTTTCCTTAATTTGAAAACCATTGAAAAAACTGGTAAGATTCCTATTGTCTCCAAAGTGTCAGAATATTATAGTAAATTGAAAGAGCTAAGGCTAACAAGACAAACTAGTACTACACGATAGTGATAGACAATTAAAACCTATTGTCCAAGATGAATCACAGAACTTCCCAAAATCAACATTTGTATGAAATATAACGAGCTTCATAATCTGCACCATCGAATTACGAATGTATCCCTTTTCTCCTTTTTGAACGTTTAAAATTATCTTCATAATAGAATATATTATTTAGGACCATCCATGAGCATTCCCCATCAATTCCAACATTACCACCAAGATTCCACCACAATCCATGGTATGATCAATGATCATGGATATTTATACGTGCCCAACGTGCAGAGGCCCTTGGAAAGACACTAACCTCTATCGTTACGGAAAAGCTCCCAATTGTCTCCGAGTCAGTGAACTCCCAGCCAGGTTTAGCTGATTAGCGAAATGTCACTGACCATTTATTATGTCAGCGGAAAATCAATACTCCAGCAGGCACTTGGCGCCCGCGGGGTTATTAAGCACGCTGCCGCAGACTATTAAGAGGCTCGTTGCAATAACTTTAGTCGTGTAGAAGTATCGTTGAGTGAAAAATCCACCAGCTAAAGATTTTGATGCATTATAATTTGTGCTAGGAAGAAACATTCTTCTGTTATAGAAGTCTTCGTCGTAGTTTCACAAAACACTATTTTGCATCTATATGCTGTCTTTCTTTAAACTACGGAACCTTAAAAAGTTCTCCTCTCATTTAGAAGACTCAAGGAAAAGTCTTGTAAAGCTTACGTTTCACTAGCAAGCAATTTTACTATGTTATACCCTAACCCTTTACTAAATAAGAATGTATCAATGACGTATTACTTTTGAGACGTGGACAAAGACGTTTTATTATTCGCTGTGTTCGAATGTTAATATTTTTATTATTGAGGGGAGTAAAAGTCTGCATGTTTATACATAGAAAACCCGCATAACTCATCACTATAAATAGTTTCCAATTAGCGACACGATGTGAATAGTAATGCTAGTCTATTTACCTACATTGGTCTCTACTGAATAACGCCGTCCATAGGAAGCAGTCTCGGAGGCTTGCATTACTAATGCAGTAGTATACTATGTACTGTTAGACATTGAGCATGTCTTTGTAGACAACGAGACTAAAGGTATTTTTGGGGAAGTAAAGACCACTGTATTTCATAATATGAAGGAGGTAAGTATCATACATTACAGGGACATTCAACTTTTTTGTGATAGGAAGATTTTTTGGCTCTGATTCTCATTTAAAAGTCAACTTAAGTTAGTCTTAAATCAAAGCAGTATTTTAAAATTGGAAGATAGAGCAATGCATTTTAATTTTATGCTCTACAATCAATGATAATAATACATAATATAATGTTATCGTGAACATCATTGTGTTGAGAATTAATTAAAATTGGCTAGACGTATTAAGCAACGGAAAATTAGGTCTGCCAGTCCCTAAAGGTGCATTTCAATTGGTTCAAACTAGACAACAATGTATGTTATAATATTTTCTCTAGGGACACCTGATTTCCTTAATCTTTGTTCATGGTGACAAGTAATTCTGTAACTAAAATTCTAAAAGTAAAAATCTTACCTATTATTTATATCTGACCAAAATACCTTCCAAAAACTGATGCAATAAAATTAAGCAGCTAATGCAACTTTGCATAATTTAGATTTAATATCATATATTGCAATAAAATTTAATTATACTTATGTAAATTCATAGTGGGCTATGCAAAACAAATTAATTTTAATTACAGCTATGTGACTGTACTTTTTGAGTGCTTACGGAATTTAACCTAAATTAAATTTTAATTGATTGTATTTAACCTCAAAGAATAATGATTATTAATATCATTCCGACTGCGGCGAAATTCGAAGAGAGTTGTGTTTTACCAGCTGGAGTCTGGACCTATTCATGAATACATAACAACATAACACGTCGTGATGTCGTCACTCATCACTACTCATCAACTTCTCTGATAGTACGTTATATAACAATTTATAGTGACGGTTGGGCGCACATTGTTCCTGAGCTTCATATTCTGAACCTCAGAGATGAGAGAGTATCCCATTGTTGAGTCTCCAACTTTTACATTCGCGGCAACGGGCAAGCCAAGGCTGCCGTAACAACTCATTGCTCACCTGCTAGCGCCTTGATGCGCGATCGTTCGTAGAGGCGCGACGAGGAGTTGCCGCCGTCGTATTCTATCTCGTCGATGATGGTCTCCTGGCCGTGACCCACGGAGGGGTCCCAGCGGGACACCGAGATGTCGGTCGTCATGCCTCACCCGCGCGCACGATTACTGCGAACAAAATGACAAACGTTAGTTTCACTTCCTAGTCGTACTATCTTCTTTGTAGGTCCCAACTTCCAAGACAGTTTTAGCATGTCCTACGGGCTGAGATCATATCAAAGGGTTTTCGTGATTGGATACCGCTGTCGATCTTGGCAAACAGGAGATACAGTGGTGGCAATGTGTGGTAGGCAAAAGCCCGTCAAAGAATAAAGGAAGGTTAGATTTTCTGCGATAAATTCACCCATAGACGTATCATCATATTGTCCAGGCAAAAGGCATGGCCAGAATAACATTATTAGGACACGTCAGTACTGTTTGGCGCCATTCATTTTTTGGAGATTTTGCATATTATGTTTTGACTCTACGTGGTTTAGAAAATATATTTGAAGATACAATACTAAATTATTATTATAATCGGGTTGGGCGTAGCCGTAGTTTTGCTCACCAAAAATGAAAAAATAATAGCAGACATTTTATGAACAGACTAATCTCGGTTTATCAAGCACACTTATGTCGTTATTCGCTGTAAACATCCGGCTATAAAAATACATAAGCAAAAAATAAGATATAACGAGCTTCTTAAAACGCCAGATTTCATAAAAGCTCAACTGCTCAAAGCTGTAAGTTTATCCCAGCTTCAACATTTGTTTTTATTAACAGAATATTATCTAGTGTATGGTTCTAAAGTTTGTCCATCAAGTTTCTTGTAACAATAAACTAGGAAATATAGTAAATAAAACTGTCCGGTGGGGTCCGAAGCACCACAAATCAAATATGTACATGACGATCCAATCAACAATTTACTCGACACATTAAAATCCCGTCATAATATTGGCAAACGTGTCCTTCGATCAATACCTTACACGGGCGTCGGTCCGTAAACACCTAACACTATTTAGGTCACAGCTAACTCAATCGATGACACAAAACATATCCTTGCTTCCTGGAGACGAACAAGAAACATCCCACCTCAATTCGCGACTAGACGGCGCTACATCCATATCCATACTAATATAATATTATGAAAGTGTCTGTCTGTTACCTCTTCACGCCCAAACCGCTGAAACTGCTGAAATTTGGTATGGAGATACTTTGAGTCCCGGGAAAGGACATAGGATACTTTTTAACCCGAAAAAATTTACGGTTCCCGCGCGATAAAGGAATTTTAACGGAGTTGCGGGCGCTGCATTCAGATATATTTTTATGCGAGGTGACGTCACCAGTGATAAGATTAGATACAGTCGCACAGTGCCACAGAATAGATAATAATAGTACAAGTAACAGTGCTATCATCGACCCTAATCGCCATGTTGTTAATTTTTTAAAAGATATCTCAACTGTGTCACAACATTCACCGACTACCTGTGCGGGCTTAAAACGTATTCTGGAATGACGCATGGTTGTTCTATCCTTACTTTTCAAATGCAAAAGTGTATTTGTCTGTCTGTCTGTTCCGCTTTATGCTTTGTCGATGGAAGGAACTTTAGTGTATATTTGTATGGGAGATACACTGTGAGGCGGGGAAAGCGCCATCTAATCCAGAACTTTAGTTTATATTTGTATGGGAGATACCTACACTGTGAGGCGGGGAAAGCGCCATCTAATCTAATCCAGATTCTAGAAATTCTTTATTCTATTGCTCTAAAAACCCACTTTATATAAAAAACAGTCTTAATTATCACAAAAACTATAACACCACGACTCACGAGTTAATTAGATTTAATTAGGACTAGCCGTCCTCAAATCCAACCCCACTCCAACTCCCTCGGCGTGTACGTGTTAAATATATTAATTAGCATATGACCCATAATGAAAACGTTACATTCCGTCAGATCGCTCAGCTATAAGGCAAAACACACCTCAAACGCGACCGAATAGTATAAATACTGCAATGTTTTCACGCTGAGGCAAGGCCCCCGCTACCATATGTGCATATTGTGCAATGTGTGCAATGCACACGGGCGCCATCCTCTAGGGGCGCCAAATCGCCATCTTTAGGGGCGCCAAAACCAAGGACCCAAAAAATGTGCCTAAAATAAAGGGGTGCCAAAATCCTTTTTATGCACACAGGCGCCAGTAGCCCTTACGGGGGCCCTGGCTACAGGCAGCACCAGCATAGACAGTAAACAAAAAGTCGTTCGATGTTTGTCGTTTCTGTCAATATTCTGATAAAACATGTGCAAAATGTCGGATTTTATGCCAGAAATAGTCACAAATGCAGCCTTTTGCGACATTTAATGTCAAAATTCTACTGTGATTATTGCATGTGTTACGTATGATTTCCGACCCACTTAGAAAAAGACATTTCCAACAAAAACGTATGACACACTTATTTTATTCCTCCATGAAAGCTCTACATACTTATATCACCCAAATTTTCGTGACATGAATTATTACACAGCTAATGGACTCTATATTAATATCAAAATAAATCTAATAAACCAAAAAAACTGTTCATAAAGCTCACATAAATACAGTAAAAACTCGATTGTCCGACCTTCGGTTACAGTTTTTTTTCGGTTACAGAGTTTGCAGAGATTTGCGATTTTCCAGACATCGATATCCAGTGTTATTTTTAACAAAGAGTAAAGACATAACATTGTGTCTTCCACCGTGCATTTTTCGCGTAACTTCCTGCCGCGCACTGTAAAACTCTGGAACGAGCTGTCACCAGCAGTATTTTGGGGACCCATACGACCTGCAAACCTTCAAGAAGAGAGCGTATTCCGTCTTAAAAAGCCGGCAACGGACCTGCAGCTCTTCTGACGTTGCGAGTGTCCATGAGCGACGGTAGTTGCTATTCATCAGGTGACCCGTTTCCTCGTTTGCCCCCTTATTTCATAAAAAATTGTACTGTACATAATATGCACCAACCTTTACTTCATACATTCGACTATCCAGATTTTCGAATATACAAATGCCTAATTTAAATCAGTTTTTAACTGACCACTAACCGAGCGTTCTTCACACATATAGTGTTCGCCACAAATCACAATATTTTGTATCTTTGCCAAAAAGGAAACCGAAACCGTGACTCAGTTTCTTGTTTTCAGTAAACATCAGATCCTAGCGCATAATATTCATGGCCTTCGATTGCAAGTTTTAGGCACATTACTCCCACTAACAATAACCTACGTCTATAAGACGTTGCTTTATATTATAATACTGATTTATTGAATATAGTTAAGTATTGCACTAGCTATATGACCGAGCTTTGCTCGGTATTCGATAAAACACGAATAAAATGTCATTTTCTAAAAATGATTCCTAGCTATGATCGATTTATCGCCCCCGAAACCCCCTATATTACTAAATTTCATGAAAATCGTTGGAGCCGATTCCGAGATTTCAATTATAATATATATACAAGAATTGCTCGTTTAAAGATATAAGATGATTGATGTCACTTCGAGGTTGGTGTTACATAGTATAAAGAGAGGAACTTATTAACCAGCATGTTAAGAATTAACAACAAATTTCGGCAGTTTTTGAGTGATGTGACTGAAGAAACTGCATTGCTGTTATGTTTAAAAATATTTTGGCACCATTTCAAAACGAAAGACTTTAATGAGCTGTTCATTGCAGATTCGTTTCAATGCAATTGGTTTGTTTTTTGTAATGACAGAGATAGAGACGTAGTAGAGACTTGAAATTTACAGGAAGGTACAAAATCTAAAATTGGTATTTTTAGCGAAAGTGCTTTCGTTTATTTCCTGTCGATTACAAACCAAAATGTATTCGAATTAAGCCATCGCAATAGGCGGATCCCTATATCCCTTGAATGCCCTATGTCAAATCCCATACGTTGATTCAGAATTTCTCTCAGTGAAACGAAGGCAATTTTGCTAAATCCCAAATCTTGAAACCTCATACCTCAACAAGTCAAGCGTATAATAGTAAAACAAGGCCACATAGGCGTCACCGAGACACTGACTATCGAGCTGTCGTGGTGAGGTCGTTGACCGCGGAGTATCAAATACACGGTACACCCCATGGAATGACATAGACAATAGAGTAATTGGGTTCAAAGAAGAATCTAATGGAGTTATGGGACGTCCTATATATTGACATACTTAATACTTATACAGAGAGTAATGGAATTGAGTTCAAAGACTAATGGAGGTCTGTGGACTGTGGCGTAATAGTAGAAGACACGTTTACGTAAAGCAATTTCCTATTTGGATTTCAGTGGGCCACAGCCCACAAAGATAAGCTCCCTTCTTTTCTTTTCTTCTTCAGTTTGCTTATGGTAAAAGTTTAGAGTTTAGACTCAAATGGTCTGTTAACAGAATTTACTTAACTTTGAAATTAACACTTTGTGGTATTATAAAACTTCATTAGCCTATAAGTCCACGGCAGCGGCCAAGTTATAAAGGCCAAACTATCTTTTCCAGTATCAACGGCATTTTGTAGTCCCATGTATTTTATGTTTGTTAGAGTCCAAGTTTTTACGCCAAAGTATCTTATTATGTTGAAGGTGGTTGAAGCCAAAATTTATACCATATTTCCCAAATACACTCGCGCTAATCTCATAATCATGTGTTATCGCTAAACATCATGCATTCTCTTTCTAACACATAGACAAAAAGAGAGACACCGAGAAATATACTTTATTATTTAACTCACACTGACTCTAGACTCTAATCACCACAACTATCATTTACAAGTTATAAGTTATGTATAACTAACACAGGCATAAGACAAACTATTATCTGTGCTATTACATAACGGGGCCCTTTTGTCCCTATCGTGCATCGCTCGTATCGCGACGAATTTCAGGTCAAGGGTTAACATCATCTCGCTTGTGTAATCACTAATCAGACTAAATTTGTTCATAGAGACCCCTCTACTTCTAGTGTTAAGTACTCCATTATCATTGTATCTAATATGAAGTAGACAAAAATGTAAGGAGCAAAAAATGTTTTTCTGAGATTTTTGTCCATTTGTACATTCTCTTACTTCATTAGTTTTCATCGTAAGAATCTATAAAATCTTGAAAGCTGAGGGTACAGTTTACAGAATGTTTTTACTGTTTACGTTTAGTACATTATCTCAAGAAAGCACATAGGATGTAGTGTTTAGATTAAATGGTTTTCCGAGAATTATGTCGTTACACGTACACAATTTTAGATTGAATTTGTCTGGGAAAATCGTACATCCTCTTATTTTCCATTGTATAATATCAACGTTGGGAAATTAATCACCTTGACTGTACGTTCACCCCAAGAATATGAAAATCTTACATATTTTATGTAATTAAAAAACTTGTTATTATACATTTATTAACTTAATTATGTTATTTAATACGGATTTTAATTGTAAATAAGTAAAACCTTTTGTATCAAATTAAATAATCAATGATCCAACGCCAATGCTAGCAGAGCTCCTAGGAGATATTAAAAATATTAGGAGCGAACCAAAAAATTTTTCCATCATTTTGCGACAAGTTCACTTATGCAATGTATAAAACTATAAGACAACGAAATAGATGACAATATCATAAATAACAACAGTAATACAACTAAGGCATACCACCACCGTCATACAGTACTATAATCGTAATTACATAGTGGGGAGCGGGGAGTGGGAGCCGAAGTCTCCCCATTCCTGCGCCGTCATTATGGGGACGTCACGCTAGTCTGTCCCCTTCCGTTGAACGAGATAATATAAATTATTTCGCGGTACGCAACACGGTAACTAGACATGAGAAAGCCCGTAGATAATATAGCACTTGGATTGAGCAGTGCTTACAGAAATGACTACTTCTGTAGACATAATGGAGCACATAAAGAAGAAGCAAGAGTAAGCCACAACTTCTGCTGGCTTCAACTTTAAGTGTAGGTTATTAGGTTCAATATTTAGGCATTCTGAAATTGTTATATTGTCAGCAATCATTAGAGATTTTCTAATCCTAGTTTTCGATATAATCAAGACTTAGGGCCTGTTTCACCGGTGCCGGATAGGTGACGGATGATCCATACTCTATCTGTCAAGATAAGTTGTGGATAGCCTATCCGGCGCTTATCAGGAAGTGGTGAAACAGACCCTTAGATAGTCCTGTTATAACAAGGCTGTTATGAGTAATGACTCGTGAGTCGTGGTCAAAATTTCAACTAACGCCACAATGATACAAAATGTCACTAAAGAGACAGCAGCTGTTTACATCCACGCCCATCGTGTCACCGATGCGCCAAAATAATCCGAGAGACTATAGCAAAAAATCTATACATAATTTCAATTTGTATGTTTGTATGTTTGTTTGTAACCCTTTATATAAAAAGCGTTTTTTTAGTTTTTTTAACTATTACTTATTAGTATTTTACAGTTTACTTGTATAATAACCTCTTGTATTTATGTTACCGTGATGAACAGTACCTACTAAGAAGGTAGTTCTCAATATTGTTCAAAGACTGTTGGACGTATTTTGCAATACAATTTTGCTATTTGATTGGAAATTGACTGGAAAGAAATCGCATGGATGCTGCATAGAATATTACAATCTGGGTACAGTTTAAAAGCTCTAGATTAGTAGATTTCAAAACCATTTATGAAATCTCTAAAGCATTAGCCTCTTAAGAATGCTCCAACTTTTTAATTAGCAGGTCGGATGTCTGTCAGTACGAATATCGACGTTAATGACATTAAAATAAGATTCATATTAGCGCGCCTTGTACAGTGGCGGTTACGATGCTCGCCGCGTTCTTGATATGGCGAAAATGTATGAAAAAATTTGAGAAATTTTCTTATTTTTCTTATAACTGGAAAAGTTGTTTATTTTTATATAAAATTTTTAGCGGACTTTATAGAGGACTAAATAAGCAACATTTTTTTGTATACTTATTTTCCTCAGTTCAGTGTATTTAGATATTAAGGTACCTAATCAGACCCCATTTTTTTCATATTTTGCGATTATTGTGATGGTTAAAACGTATTTTATGTGAAAATTTTGTACGCGGCTATAGAATTTTTATGGTACAGTCGTGGAGATGAATATATTATCTTTCATTTGAAACCAAAATATCCTCGCAGTTTGACTCCTAATTCTTTAATAGGGTACCGGAAAATCGCTGATATTTGTAATAGCGTCCTTAAGAGATAAATTCTTTGATACAAACAATCGACAACGTTGTATGATTAAATCTAATTTGAGCAGCCGTTTTTATATTTCGAAATCAAGAGTTCTGCAACTGGCTGGTTCACAGTTGTGAAAGAAAAAATACAGTTATTGATTGGGCAAGTAATAGAAACATTATTTACTATTGATTCCTATCCCTCAGATCAGATAATGTGAAAAATCTTTTACAGAAACAGACAAAAATGCTTCTAGAAATTAAAACACTAGTAAATGATTGGGAAACTAAACGACTAAGAGATATTAAAGCTTCTTTCCGATCTCGCAGGCTTGTTGCCCTTCCAATGTCGAAAATGGACAATGGTAAGAGGGTGTGTTTGTTTGACTGTCAGTCTGTTACCTCCTAACGCCCAAACTGCTGAACCGATTTTGCTAAAATTTGGTATGGAAATACTTTAGAATCCCGGGAAGGGACATAGTACAGTTCCAGCGCGATAAACGAATTTTGGCGTCATCTGGTTTGTTATAGTACATTGATGATGATGAATGATGATTGTTAATGGAACACATACTAACTTCCAGTAATGAATGCAAGTAATGTTTTATGCCACTCTCGGTAGTCAGCGCGAAACCACCGTATCTATAAATACCATCAACACCTATTACGAAAACAAACAATAGACAAGCGAGAGCTGAGTTAAGGTTCAATTAAACTTATGCGGTGTTCAGATAGTTAAGTAGTTTGTAATTTGCGCGGTAAGTGGTGAAAGAATATGAAACAGAAGTTTTTGAATATGAAACTGAATATTTTATAGCCCCAAAAATGTAGAGCACCCGTAACTCGTAACGTAAGATAGTTATAGTAGTAGTACAAGTATGAATTTCTAGATTTTCTCCTGGGTAGCTAAAATCGCAGAAAATTCTAGTAAAGATAGATCAGGAATGTGTACCTATAAATCTTGTTTACTTTTTAAGCGTTAAAGATGTAAATATTTTACAATTACAACTTACACTAACAGCCGGTTGCACCAAATCTTCATTTTACGAATTCGTAAAAGTAACGTAAAAAGTAAACGTAAATTGTAAAAAGTTATTGCACCACGCTTTTGCGATACGTTTTACCGTTACATTATACGGTTACTTTTTACGGAGCTCAGACCCTTCTCATAACGTAAAAGTAATGACATTTTGACAGTTCGTTCGTAGTATTTTGCATTTTAATTCGTGTTTTAGGTGGTTTTTTGTTAGGTATAGTGCGAGATTTTGTACTAGGTAGGTACCTACCTGCCTACTTTAAAAATATTTTAAGAATAAAATATCATAGCGACAGCAATAATGTCTTCTACAAGTAGTTCCGACAGTGATAGTGAAATAATCCAATATATCAGTCGCCGTCGTCGAAGAACAAATATTAGAGTAGACCAAATGCTCATTGAAGACAGTGATTTTATGTGCCGCTTTCGAATCAGCAAGACCACGGCACATTACCTTTGCAGATGTATTGAACATGAAGTTCGATCTAATACTCCAAGGTCAGTTTCAAATTGTCAAAATTTTATATAACTACCTACCTACTTTGCTCTCGTAAAAACTAGCACCGCGGCGATATTTATTACACAAAGTACCTATGTATTATACTTACATAAGCACTGTTTTTAAATTATCTCTACTAACCCACTGTTTAATTTTTTCAGAAACAATGCATTGTCAGTGTCTGATCAACTTCTAATTGCATTGCGGTTTTATGCCACCTGCTCTATGCAGCAAGTTGTTGGTGACATCGGCATAGTGCACAAAGCAAGTGTTTGTCGTGCAATACACAGAGTGTCCCGGGCTATAGCAGCATTGGCACCAAGATACATATACATGCCTCGTAACATGGATGAAATCTCTGCGGTCACTAATGACTTTTACAGAATTGCCAAATTCCCAAGGGTGATAGGTGCTATAGACTGTACACATATACCCATACAGTCACCAGGTTGGTAAATGCTTGATTACTGTAATGAAAATTACATGAAACTGTTATCAGTATATCTATCTAGATAATCTTAATTCATCAGGTACAGAACATGCTGAGCTGTACAGGTGCCGAAAAGATTTCTTTTCCCTAAATGTACAAACAATTGTTGATGCAAAACTCAGAATAATGGATATTGTATGCAGATGGCCTGGCAGTGTTCATGACAGCACAATATTTGATAACTCATATATAAAAGAGAGACTAGAAAATGGAGAATTTGGAAAGAGGTATATACATATTACTTAACATAGTTTTTGAATTATAATTATAGGTATAATAGTTGTAATGTTATTATAATAGTTGTATTACATATAAATATCTTTTTAAGGCATTTGTTAGGAGATGGAGGTTATCCACAAAGGTCATACTTAATGATACCATTTCGCACACCATCGAATATAGCACAGGAGAACTACAATAAAAGTCACATCAAAACTCGGAACACAGTAAGTTGGTGCATAATTAACTGCACAAAGTGCACAGTATACTTTATAACAGTGTAGTTCGATTGTAAGAATGCTGCTGCCTATGCATACAATGGGAGAAATGTTAATATATTAACAATTAGTTTTTAACATAAATAGCTAAGCAGAAATTTTTTCATTTTATAGGTGGAAAGATCATATGGAGTATGGAAAAGAAGTTTTCCATGTGTGGGTTTAAAACTACGGGTGCATAGAAAGAATATGGAAGCAGTAATAGTTGCTACCGCTGTTATACATAATATCTGTAGAGACCAAAATGAAACATGGAACTATGAAGACTCTGATTTACCCACTGAAGAACCAACTGTACCAATCCATGAAGCATCCACAATAAGTGGAGTGACTGCACGGAACAACCTTGTGAGGGACTTTTTTACCATTTAAATGATTTGACCTCTTAGGTCATGGCAGGGGGGCAGATTTGTGTTTTAAATGTGTTGTAAATAAAATATAAAAAATTATATAAATCTTTTATTTAATTCTTAATAACGATTACAATGTTTTTCTAGTAAAACTATCTCTAATTCCAATTTTTTCTTCATTAATTGTTTTATGTCGATTTCTAAATTTTGTGCATCACAATCTAGCAATAATTTTTTTTTCTCTAAAGAGGCATTTTCTGACTTTTTCTCTAAAATCTCTACTTCTAATGATGTTTTTTTCTTATTTATATCTTCCTTCTTATTCAGCCATTGTATTTTTTTTTCTGCTACCTCCACAAACTTTGACCTCGTGTACTGAGGCGTTGATTGCACCATTGGAGTGTCTGTAAATTATAATTACTGTTAGGTACACTTATAAACCCTGGGAATGAGAGCTCTAAAATAACTATTTACATTTTACAACCCTATGCAGCTAAATAGACTAACATCAGCTTATAGACGTACCACTGCTGGGCACAGGCCTTCATTAGAAACCAGGACCAACGACTTAATATGCCTTCCGAAGCACGACCGGACCGAAACAAGTAAGACTTGCTCCGATGAGAATCAAACCCGGGACCTATAGATTATCAGGCACTCAACTAAAGCTACTACCTTCGAGGTCGTCCATATGCAGTGAAGATTATTATATATCTTACCATTCATCTTCCGTCTCTTGATAAGTGAAGAACTCTTACATAAATCACTTTGATCTGGAAACAAGAAATAATTTTATTTAATAACATGACAGTGTGTAGAAGTGATTATAGAAACTAATCAAACAGTGTATTGATTCATATCCAGCAATGCACGAAAATTTACTTTACCTTTGATTGATGTAGTATCAATTTTATCATTTGTTTTCGGTGTAGTACACAAAATTGGCTGCATATAAATCGTGTTGGTGGTGTCCTCGAAAGATTCTGTAATAAAAATTTTAAATACGTGAATCATAGAAAGAAATTTATTAGAATAGTAAAATAAAAATAGAATTTAAGTACCTTCTTCTGGTAAGGTGACAGTGGCTGGTGGCGACACAAAGTCGATGGTATCATTACCCATCACTATTATGTTACTTGAGACGGTCTCTGAAATATTACAATGTTTTAAAATCACTGGCAAATAAGATTATGGAATCTACTAATCTGCATTAAAACAGTAAAGTAATTGAATCTGCGGTGGGATCAAAAAGTATTGTCCGATATTCTGATAAGTATTCTTATGAAGCTTTTAACTTTCTACTACTACCTAGTTAAATTTCATACCCACTAGTCTGGAACATACATAATACATATTGTGTGTTTAATGTTATCATAACTTATCACTTACTATCCGAATCAAATTTTGATGGTGCTCCTTCTATAGATTCACGGACTGTGTCTATTAATATGGCAGTTGTGTCATCAAGTGGAGTAGGACCTTTTCCACCACCAGTCTGCCGATGTGCTCTTTTATAAGCAGCTACATCCTGTAAATTAATAAAGAAAATGAACACATGTGTATTTCATACACCTAAAAGTTACACAACCTCAGACAATTTTATTACCTTTTTGGCATTCCTTTTCATGTAGTCCCACTTATTCTTTAATTGGGTAGTACTTCTGCTTACTGAGCATGCAGGATCATTATTAAATTCCACAGTTAGTGACTGCCATGCCTCGTCTCTTTGTTTTGGTGTAACTTTGCCTAAACATAAATAACACATGTTTTAACACTATAAACTCAAGTAATAAACTGTAATAAAATGTATCTAACCAGTAACCACTGACATAATATAAGTACTACGTCTAACCTGTTTGCTTATTTAATACAACATGCTTGTATTTTTTCATTAGAGTATTTAATAAAATTAACTCGTTGTCATTAAATTTTGCACTGCGTTGTCTGAAACAATACCATAATAATATTATCATTAGTTAATTTTCTTTGAGAATATTAGACAAATAATTCCGTTAAAAATTTACTTACTTTTCTTGCAGAATATTATCTTCAAAAACAATATTTTCCATTATTTATAAATACAAGTAAAAGTATTTATGTATCAAAATATTAAGATCAAAATATAAAAATCACCACGAACTGAAAAACACTCTTCTTCTTCTTCTTCAAAGCTACTGACGCTGACACAAGAATAGTATGTCTTACCACATATAAATTAAAAACTACCATGGTAGTAAAAAACTACTAAGGGAAAATGGTAGAAATAGCGCATCATACGTCTAGCAATCAATTATACGGTTACTTTTACTCCTGTTTTTTTGGTGCAACATACATTTACGAATTCGTAATAGTAACGGAATAGTATAAGTAAAACGTATAACTGAATTTGTAAATACACAACAATTTTGGTGCAACCGACTATAAATCGCTTGAGTATAACCGACTCTGGCAACTATAGTTCGTTGAAATTACAGACTGTCCTAACTACCGTACTGTGACGAACAGTGAGTATACCGTATCCTCTGCAATCACGACGCCAGTTAAAATGTACCCTATAGCATGGTAACAAGGCTTACCCCAAAAGTACCACAGATTAAAATCACGCTTCCTGCTCTTTTGAATACACAAAACGCAGTGATGGCCGCTTGTTGTCTTTTTTTTTAATTACTGGCTGGCTACAAAACATTGTCATACAAAAGATACCTAGTTAGAGTTTGCAATAACGCTGCATCATTTTTAAAGGCTCTACCAAAGCTATGCAAATAGCTAGAAGGCTTTAATATTAGTGACAAATTCAGTCTTATAAAAATTAAGGAGGTACTTGACACACCTTCAAGTTTTAACCAGTCACATTTCAGATTGTAGTGTAGGTTTTTGCTGTTAACGCTTTGTACCGCTTCTTACTAGAGACCGGAAATACTTAACAGTTATTCCATATTTGAAATTGTAACGTTGCGTCGAAATATAGAGGAAATGACGTTATGACTTATGACATTACGTAAGCTACGAACTTCCGCAATTTATGACTTATTTCGCACGCACAGTGTTCTAACCTGTAACGTGACGGAGTAGAGCACATAAAAATACAATTTATATGGACAGATTTTACTGTCATAAAATGCTTTTCCCTTGAGGATTCTTTATGGCACCACGCCAACAAGACTAAAGAAAAGCAAAAATTGTGACCTTAGATTTTAGAAATGCTTTCATGTCCATGGACTTTTGACACTGGTGGACTGGTTACTCTTGTAACATTGACTAGAAGTTGCGGCAATCGTACATTTTCCCGCGATACAACATACAATTATTCATCCTATGTCCTTCCCCAAGGTTTTCTCCATGTCAATGCGATATTTCATTCAAAACGGTCCAGTAGTTTTGGAGCTTATGCTATGCAAACAAGCTTTTCCTCTTTATACTTGCTGGTATAAGATTGGCCATATTTAAAAGAAAAGACCTGACGAATTTAGTCAGAGACCTAAATCTAGACAAATCTAGATTCTAGACCTAAATACAGAAGTTGAGGTGAATTAGCGGACGAGCAGGTACTTCCTATGCCAGCGCTCTGCGGATGTATCCATTAACCCAAATATAGACCGCGCCCGAAGCCTTGTGGTTCGTGAACCACTCTGTCCCTTTCACACATCATGAACCAAAGTAGACTAAAAAGAGACAATCATTCTATGACATTGACCTCCGCACGCCAATAGACAGCCTTGGTTAAGGGCCTTCCCTACGGAGAATCCGTAATTTACCGTATTTAGAGCCTTATAAACTCATAATTTGAGAGCTACAGAGTTTTAATAAAAATACAACAATAATCTTCAGTATCTCAACATTCCTTTCCCCGTTTTAAATTTTCTATTTTCGTTTATTATACTCATGATATCAGCTTCCAAAGTAAAGCCAATTTATTAAAATTCAAGCATACATTCAGCATCTCCTTAGTATTTACAAATTACTTTTATTTGAAACACACGCCAATAAATCGACAATATCATAAACTACATATTCCCCGTTTTAAATATTTTTTAGGTCAATTTTGAACTAAGATAATTAAAAAAAATACGGTTTTGGTGCGATCTCGGCAACGCGGCAAATGTATGGCCAAGGTCGTTTGCTCGGGGGACGGCCTTAAAAGAAAGCCGTTTATTTCGGACTAGATAGTAGTAATAAATAAGCAGTTATGGGGGCGAGAAAAATTTTTACGCTAATCAACCCCTAGACGACTTTTACGTGGAAAGGTCTTTGAAAAGGTAAATGGCATTTTGAGCGTAGCTTTAGAAGTAAAAGATTATGGTCTCCTAACTTTGCAGAAAAATGCATTTTGAAAATGTTTGAAATCAGAGATATTTTACTTGTTTTTTGTTTTCGGCAGAGCGAGATTCCCCTAACACAGGTAATTTACTTAAAAGGGGGTCTCAAACACTGTTATTATATTGTATTTTAAGTTTGTGAATAAAGATTTTTGTATTTTTTTTTTTTTTTGATATTGTTACAACTTAAAAATGTCAATTCGGTTGGAATGAACCCTCATCCTTTCTCAATATTATGGAGTGCACCTGGGCTAATATACAAACACTGGGTTGAAATTTGATGCTAACCAGAAACACGGATTTCCGGCTAATGCACACATGACCACACCGCCTTACCTCGAAAATGTTTGTACAAAACGGACTCCATTCCAAACGAATATAATAATATAAAACATAGTACTTACTCGTATAACATAACCAGCACGATCTGTAGACTATAGACAAATTAATGAGTTCTAAATGCCACATCACTTTAATGTCGCCTAAATCATAGGTTATAGAGACTAATTAACGAAATCTTCAAAGCCACTTAAAGCAAGTCCTAGCAGGTTACACGAGCGTCCCCAATTTAAGAAATGGCAGCCACATGGTGGACCAGTATTATCAAAGCACTAGCTGTAAACAAATTGCCTAAATCGACAACCCAATAAGGAATAATTTCTTGGCGCAAATATATTTTAGCACGCAGGAGATCCGAGTCGTCCCTATGTAAAGTGGAAAAGTACTCAAAAGAAGAAGAGTGGTCAGCTGCTAGATTTTCTTAAACGCTGTTTAAGTTTTAGCACGCAGGAGAAAGACGTAAATCGTAATGCATCATCCCCGTTCTTATAAATCATGAGTCAAAGTTCCGCACAATTTCATGACTGGTGTTCATTAACTCTACATCTTGGCAGTTGGCACGCTTGGCAAATTGTTGGAAAGCATTAAAAATGTATTAACTGCATGCACGTTGGATTTTTAATGTGCTTTAGCCTTTAAATGCTCCGAACAGAAAACATTGTACAATACGACAAGCGTTGAAAGAAGATCAATTTTCCTTTTAAACCCGCTTAGAAAAAAGTAATTATTAAGACTACTTAGTTTTGACTCTCAGCAATTATTATTATATTTTCATTTAGGTAAGCACAAACATAATAATTATATCATCATTATAATTTATAACTATTACAATCGCTTAGTCATCATTGGCCTTCATGAATGGGTCTTACAAGTGGAAGCTAAATAGTACACGTGCTGGTAATTGTTATGCTGGATGCTCGCTCTTGCATGCATGTATTAGCATGATGAAGTATGAATTACTACACAGTTATACACACGTCTGTGTCCTACTCCATAAAGACAAAATCTATAAGCTCTAGTAGACGAGATTTGTCCACCATAATAAGACAAAACCCTACTAAATGCCAGTAAAGAGAGATTCGGCGACCGCTACTGCAGGGTCTGCAGGTACGCTACTTTCTTCAAAATATTGACGCCAGATGCGGATGAGAGATTATGTAGTGTCGCGTCCTCAAATGTAGACTAGAGACTAGAACTGGCTAGCACACTAATAGAAATAGAAATAAAAACAATGGCGCTATGTTATCGAATCATCGAACTCTTGATTCATGATCTGTATTTCGGTAGATGATTGTCGCGATATCATAAGTAGTTATTTTTAAATTCGCGTAGGTACGTTCTCGGTACTAAACGCTGAAACGAGGCCACCAATTCTCACGGTTCGTACGTAGCGATTGTTCGACTTGGAATTACACGAAATTGTTTTGAGTTTGAGCAACAATTTTGTTGTTTTCGATTGCTTGTGAATGTTTGGTACTTGCGACTCAACGTCCTTGCTAACAACTCTGGAGTCTGGAGAGAGCGAAAATATCTATCAAAATAACGATGGCATGCGTCAGCAAGGCACGTTCTGAAGACGTCTACAGATATTTTGACAGGGCTCTTTATAATTGACTACAAACGTACTTATCAAAATAGTCCAAGGCGATACTTAAATCGTAAGATTTAAGTATATTGGATACACGGTACACCTCACAAGCAGCTTCTGATATGAAGTTGCAAGTCCTTGATACCAACAGAGAGCCATACCATAGAGCCAAAGAGCTTAGACTCTTTGTAGCTCTATAATCTATGGAAGTATGCAGTAAAGATTTATTATCATGTGCAGAGGCGAACATAAACCAACTTAAGATGTTGCAAACCCTTGACACCATAGAGCCTCAACTAGAGACCAGACTCTCTGCTCTATAGTCTATTGAGTAAAAAAATGTATTTTTATAAATGTAGAGTCAAATATAACATTTCACCCGGTAAACGATGTTGTAACACTGGTGCCACTCCACAGACGATAAATCTGACCCAGATTCACTAAAAACAAATAAAAAAATGATAAAAATAATCGGTATTTTGGTAAGTTTACATACCATTTTATTTACATCGATACTATTAGTTGACGAATGCCATTTCAATCTTATTCATCATCTTTGCGTTCGAATAACATAGCCTGTGAATTGTGATCGACATATTTTGAAGTATAAGAATTGGAACCTAAAACTGTGATGGTTAATATAGTAAAACTTTATTAAAACCTTTTAAGTTTGATCAAAAAAGAAGCAGCTTTTTTGATCAAACTTGAAGAACCTGCTCAGTATCTTTACTAAGAAGGTATAATATCTGGTAGTGTAAGTTTAAATAAGACGTTTATATATAGAAGCTCAACAAAATGTCAAATGATCAAATGATGACTAAACACACTTAACTATGATATTTGTTAACATATTGACATTCTGATTTCTGTATCTTTTAGGAAGCATTAATGTCACTTGTTTAGGGGCAAGTTATTTTGTTTCAGAATTGAAGTTTCGACATCCTCCTTATATTTTTAACATTTTTATTTTAGTAGTAATTAATTAAGTTATCTTTTTATCAAAAAAAGGACTTGGACGATTAAGGTGAGTAAAAAACCGTGTTGAATGTGTTTTAGATTGCTTGTTTTCTATGCGAGGCTGGCCCGGCCTCTCATAGAAAACAAGCAATGGAACAGCAAAAAATGGAAAGGGCGTAGCGACAAAATGGTTTTTGTCGCGTAATTTAAAAACCATAAATACACCTCATATAAGCTATGGCCAAATTAAAGTGTATACTAGAACCAATTTATGTACAAATTTTGGAAGCTTATATCACTCTCCTGGGTTTTTCCTATTTTGCCAAGAGGCAAAATAGGAATCCTTTTTTACAGAGGTCTTTTTGATTGATTATTCTGTGTTATAAAAGTTGCCCAATCGTGTTATGCTATGGGTAATTCCAAGACAAAGACATGATGAATACTGACAGTGAACTTCAATTTCTTAGCTTTAGTCATTGCTGAGAAAAATGGACATCGCTACAGCCAAATTATCAAGGCGTCACCTTAAAGCTTCGCACATGTATAGTTGTATAATCGCAGGGCGGGCCGCATTTTCATATATAAATTTTATGACCCCTCAGACCTCAGTCCTCACGCACAGCGGTCTTAAAACTTTTGCGCCCCGTCAAATGTGCGCGAAGCTTAACAGAACGTGAGGTACAATTTACAGACGGGCGTTACTCATGGCCGAATTTTATTTCACCACTTTGAGCAATCAAGAGCAATAAGAGCTCATCACGGTACTCATATTTACTATGATCTCACACGGCAGTTCTACATGTTGTATAAACGTAGGCGGGCAGGATGGCTCCCATTAGTTGCCAAGCACGAGAGCTATGTAGAGCGCCGGAGTTAAAATGTAGTTCGATTACAAAATACATAAACAATTGAAGGGTTAAAAATAAATGCGCCAGCGCCAGTGTGGGGCAAAGATATTTTGGTTAAATATGACTTCTCTTACATAAAATATGAGAAAAAGAGAAAACGGTCTATCGCAGCAGGATTTTTCAAAATCAGAAGGACTTTTCAAAAACCGAACCGAACAAAAACGTTTTAAAATAAAACACGACGGTCCAACGACTAGCTAAATAGTAAAAATACATAATATACCTACCCAATTACCCAACGAGTAGTTTATTGCGATGCGGCTAAACGTGGGCCGCCTAGTTGAAGATAGGTAGTATCAATGACAATCTGGCTAGTCGTTGACCCGCCGCCGATTGCAAAATGGCTGTATTTTTCAAACGGCTGGCCGTAAAGTAATACAGCGGATTATACAATCCGGCTGATTAACTTTAAACCAGTTTAGCACAAGTAGGCTGTAGACTCCAACAATATTCTGATCCATGTTCACAAGTATTATCTCTGTCCCTTGAGATATTAGAAGCGACCTTTATGTTAAGAGCGAAATAGAGTCTAAAAAATTTTGCTTTTTCTGTCCCTTGGGTTATGAAAATAAGAAAGTAATCTTAATTTTAAGATCTGAAAACAGACCCTCAATAATTGAAGAAAATCTTAATGTCGACTCAATTATTTTCTCTTACGTCTTAGGCTCTCAGTTTTGACCCTAGTCGCTACAACTCCAGAAACTACCGAACTAAGACCTAAAACTAACAGAAACGCTTTGTTTCGAATATAAAAGATGGGAAAGAATTTGCCAAGTGTCCAAAAGTTCATTATCACCGGATTAAAGGTCTTTTGAAATAGAAATTACGGGCTATTTTCATCTGGCAATGATCCCAGATTCTCGCGTAACCTCTCATTGATTCGCGAAAACATCCAACGTCAACAACAGTATACTTTCTTACAATATAATCAATTCAACTAACTGTTCGTGCAGAACGAATCGCCATTTCCATTTACAGGATATTACCTAGCGACGCGTTACAGAGATACTGTGGAGAGTTGAAGACGGATAACTCTACCATAGAACTCTACCAGCTACCCATTACAATTTATTAGAAAAAAGGATGATTTTCTCATTGTTACTAAGTTATTATAGTGCAAAGGCAAGAGTATGCCAAATTTCAGGGAAGATACATTTCTGAACAATAAGTAGAGTCAAAACTGAAAGAATCAAAGGATCTACACATACACTAATCCATACTAATATTATTAAATGCGAAAGTGTGTCTGTCTATCTGTTACCTCTTCACGCCCAAACCACAGTTAAGCGATTTTGCTGATATTTGGTATGGAGATACTTTAGTCCCGGGAAAGGACATAGAATACTTTGTATCCCGAAAAAATATATTAATTTGTCTTGCCTTGAAAAAAACTAAGATTATAACATTGTTAACCTTCTATCATAGGTACTTACTTCTACTCTCGACTTTAGTTCTCAGTTACAACATTTCATTGCCCCGCTACATTTACCAGCATAATTTGTAGCTGTATGATGATGCGATGACATAAGCGCTTACGTCAGCGGGCGTCGTCTGCCGGCAAGTGGCGAAGGCCGACTGACCGGTTGCTGCAGCTAATACTTTTAATGCTTATTGTCCTACACATTCAAATATAGGTTTTTTTTATTTGTTCGGATGAATCAGCACTGACCTTCATAATTAAAAGCATCTTTGTTGGCTGTTTGATGATCTTACGTTGACGTTTATACTCTATTTACTAATAAGTACTCTCTCACGGTCATATCAGTCGCTAAAAGTGCTCAGGTGATAAACCTACTTGTCTCTATCATCTTTTGTCTCTAGAACTTTATCAGTTCTTCGAATACTTAATATTGCACTCGGGGAACGCCCACATTTCAATTCGAAAACTAACCATTCTAATAGAAACGTTGGACCCTACTACATTGATGGTAGATTTGTTTATTTCGGCAATGAACAATCTTATTCTCTTACCTTTAATCGTTGCTCAATGATTGCCATATCGCATTCTCATAGGCTTGAAATCGTGCGAAAACCTGAGTATCCAAAGGGAGGTTCGTACTAACACTATACGAAAATTTTTCTCAGCGATTTGCTGACGTCCTTGGACAGTCTAGTAGTTCCACAAAAAACAACCAAGCAAAAACCAATACTCAACTAGTCTTACATAATGTACTCGTACCAACTCTACTGTATAATTATTATTGAAATCAATACGCCGAAAACGCGAACCAGTAGTTCATCAACTTCCTTTTGGTTGATAGACTATGGACGCTTTTAAGTAATTTTAAATTTTAGAGGTGGTCTTTTGCCTTATTCTTAAAAAGTACGGAGAGCAAATTGGACTCTACAACGGATGAAACAAAACAAATTCATAGACTGACAAAATAATATTACCCTGGCCTGTCTTTAACGTCGTCAAAAAAATTTACAAATACGAAAACGTAACATAATTAATAGCATGTTACATATTGGGCTCTACATTTGCATACACCTTCTTTCACATTTAAAGAGATTTACCGAAAGCAGAGATAGACCAAAGTTTAGTTCAAAAAAACTTGAGAGGTGTCAAAAGACACCCGAATGGAACGGAGTTATTTCATAAGTTAAAAAATCTGTACATAATATTATTCTCAAAAAAAAATATTTAAAAAACGCCATCTATTGACGCACAGGAATACTATCAACGCGCAGCGCCCTCTGCCCCTAACATGCAGGTACTAATAAAAAAGTGTCGAGGTCAAGTGTCGTTTTTTTCGGCCTAGCCCCCTATCCTAAAAGGAACTCCGTTCCAATACTAAATAGACTAAGGTTATACTGATTGCAGAATGACATAGGCAATACAAATGAACATCATTCACATTCCTAACGTTAACATAATGTAGAGTCACCATGAAATTCACGATTTCACTACGCGTCTAGTTGAGAACAGACTACCGACCCTCAAACTTTAATAAGGCCCTAATATTAATCCTAGAACCTTCCTTCTCTTATAAGTTGTATAGCAATCCCGTTAGATGTGAAGAAACAATGATGGCGGTGCACCGACCACGCCCAGTGCAAGTGTTACTCAAACAGATGACGCTATCGCTTATGTAGGTTAACACAACAACACGCCGTTAAAACTTATAATTCTATGTAACACATTACATTTTACCATTAAACACAGTTCTTCATATTATTGTAGTTATGTTTCATAAAAATTCAAACTAATATTTTTGATTTTAATACTAGATGTTGCTGAAATTTTTCCCCATTTAAACTATCTTATGTTCATCCCCTCAACTCAATAAAAAATTAGTATTATCTAAATCAGTTGAGGGGTTTAATAAAGACTAAACAGGCATCTTACAGAAAAACTTTCGAATTTACAATGTACCTATTAGTAGGGATCTTTCCTCAGAATTGAAGTGGCGTAACTGAAAAATTTACGAAATGTTTACAAATAAATCATCATAAACCTGATACCTATACATAAAATTAGAAGTATTAAGATTATCACTACTACTTCAGTTCAAAGGAGACTCAAAATAGAGATTTGTATCTGAGAATCAATTTCGAAATCGGTTTCATTTTTCTGTGGTGACTGGTGATATTTCTGTGTTTCAAACACATTTTGTGGTTAATCTGTCACTAATTAATTAGTGGATTAATTACATTGGTCGATAACAAATGTTTGGCCATTTTCCTCGTGGTAACCATTCATTTCCGTTACACGCTAATTTGATTTTATGTGCTAATTCATCATTTATTGATTAATTGTCATGTTTCTAGGTATAATATAAAACTTTCTTCCATCGGATTAGATATACCAATGATCACTTAAATATGGCTAGAGTCTAGACTGGCCTGGAGTGGACAGACTGCAAACCGAGAAGAGTAAAATGCCCTGTAAACGATTAAATTTTTTGTCAAATTTTACGTATTTGTCAATTTGATAGTGTACAGCTTTGTTTGAAGCGTTTGTCAAACAATCTACAATGAAAACGTGAATTTCATCAAACAAGTTTGTCAAACAAATTTGATCGTTTACGGGGCGCTTAAGAGCAAGCGACAGCCAGACTTTCGTCATAATATTATAATCGCTGAAAGTTTTCCAGTAATATTGTGTGCTCAGCAGGCGTAGCATGGTCGCCATAGAAACGGTTTCTTTCTACGAAAGAATAGACAAAGTGACAGTTAGACAATGGAAATCCGCCATTTTGTCTACTGTTATGCTAGCCCTGCCCTCAATGGTTATTGGTTGGTCTTAGCACTACAGATCATAATAACCATTGAGTTTCAGTCGCGGTTACTTTTGGAGATTCATAGATCATACCAAAACTAGTTTTGCCATGGGTGTTTCTGTTGCATTTAATGGAATCATTATTTGACTCTGTTACTCTTCTTGACGGTAGTAATATAGCCTTGCTTGGAACGACTCCAGAGGAATATACAGGCATGTTTTATACGGCAGGTGTAGAAATGGCTCTCGCATAACCCATAAAGGAGGCCCTTTGTACGAGTTCCTAATGAGCAGCCGGAAGCCCCACGACTGACTGGACTTATGTGCCTACAACCGTAAAACACTCCAGTTAAAACCTATGCGTGTGCGGCCTAATTTGTCATAATTTATCTTTAACCGGGTTAGTCAGGTGAAAATTTGCGATAGCCTTGCTCTTTGTTAATTAGTAACGTAACTTTTTATGACAGTTGGGTCAATATTTCATTGGCATTTGGCACACGAACATGATGGAGAAATTATTTTAAGTTAGTCTAACTGCGTACGTTTTAAGTCTCTTTTTCATGACAGGCCATGATGGATAGTAATGGATAGCTTTCTACAATTGTTCAATTTACACAATCAACGTCGAACATGATCAATCATAGACCGACAATCCCTTTTTAAACAGGTAATCGCTATTTGTCCATCATTTACCAACGCGGTCCTATTAGAGTTTAAAAGCATTCGCAAGCAATTATAACCTCATTGACTGAGCAGTCAGCTAACACGGCACCATGTCAATTTGTGTGGAACCAGCGACCCTTGAAGCCCTTTACCGAGAACAGGGGTGTCATGCAGACGTAATTACCGGGAGGGTCGGTAACTTCAAACTGCCAAAATTAGGTAACCCTCCATAGTGTAGTCGGGTAAAAATGCACCAGACGTCAAACATTTTGATGTCAACAGGATACCAACAAATTACTTTTTTCACTTCTGTGTAAAAAAATGACGTCTACGGTCTACCGCAAGGAATATTTTGACGCCTAGTGCAGTTACTTAAAACTCTTAAACATAATAATGAAACTACTTACTTTAATTTCTAAATATTTCAGTAGGTACCAAAAGACTTTCAGAAACACATTTGAGCTTTCAAAGTACCTACATTAGAGGGACCTAGTTATATTTAATACACCTTATTTTACTTTTACATTTTATACTCCGGCGTCCTTTGAAAGCCAGAACAAAGCTGTGCAATATGAAGTACCCTTGTGATTGTTAATGCCCGGGTTCAAGAGATTCAAGATTACAAAAAAGCATTGTTATTATATGAAAACTGTGGCTTTACGTTGACGTCGCCGCTGAATTATTCAGCGCTGTTTACACAAAACTGATTGCGGGCTTTATTGTCCCAGAGCTACATGTTGGTGGACCGCTGTCGCGATTGCAGCCGTAGGGTTTGCGGCTTTTGGGGCCTGTTTCACCACTTAATTTGACAGATGAAGTATGGGGAATCTGTCAAAAAATTGTGGACAGCCTATACGGCACTTTATCAGGAAGTAGTGAAGGTTGTTGCATTATCATTTGCATGATAGGTTGTTTCTTGGTCATAATATTTCATAGCTTGTAGACCTAAAATACAACTAGCAAAGATGCTTAATTATTATTAATTAATAATTACTTTATCTAATTATTACAATTTACTTATTATCAGTAAAAGAGCCCCCCTAGTCAGAATACGTATGAATTTTAATTCAATAAATAAAGCATTCATTACACTACATATTCAAAAGAAGCCTATGAATAACATAAATAAATCCTAATTCGTATACGCTTTGACGCTTATAAATTGGCTGATGGAGATATCATAAATGTTATCATGGGTTACGGCACCACGGTTAGGACGTTTTCCTTGCCAACGAGCCACTCTGAAATCTGAATGCGATCGAAATCGATTCTTTTGATTGCTTCCTTTAGTTCCACTTCATGTGAGTGTGCCCTCAATTCTTGTTACGCAAATGTTCTTTACTGAAGACTTATGGTCTAATCCAGCCTTTCCCAAAGTGGGCGATAACGCAATCTTGTGGGCGCTGAAGGTCTGAAGGGGGGCGGTGTGGGACCCAAAAAAATGGGAGCGTTGTGGTAGAGGTACTTGGGGGGTGATTTATTTTATTTGAATGCATTTTAAATTGAAACAATGGGGGCGCTAAAATATAATTTGTTCTTAAAGTGGGCGGTAGACAAAATAAGTTTGGGAACCACTTGTCTAAGCCTAGAGACGAGTCACAAAAATTAAAAAATACGTGATAATTTGTATGAGTTTTGTAGCAAGTATCTTAATGACATACTCAAAGAATGCTATATAGACATTTCTCATGAATTTTTCGCGCAAAATGGATATTTGGCTACATTACAAATTACAATAAAGAGGCCTATGAATTTAAACTAAGTCTATTCAAGAAGCAGATAACTTGCATTACTTATGACTTCAAAAACCTTGTCCCTGCCGTCATTAAAATTGCATTTTGATGATTTCTATCTCAAAATAACCGATGGCGTTATGTTATGTGCAAAATTTTATTTCTAAATGATTCCGTCATCCGAATTACGTATGTCAGTTCTAATAGATATGGCCTCTCGCTTTGTTACGAAGAATAATGTGACTACATAGTACATTCATAATATGGATAAGTAACCTTGTATGCATTTTGGCCTTTGGGCTTGGTATAACATCACAAGCGCATGAAACCGCTTAAATAAGACCAGACTGCTCAGTAAATCTGATTTGGCGAATGCATTTGACTAGGGGGCCTGGATACTTAGTCAAATTGCTGTCGATAGTCGACAGCGAAGTTAAATGTGAAAAATGTATGGGAGCTCACATAACGCATCGCTAAGTATCATGGCGCTAGGAATGCGTTACTTATCATCAAACTATGGGATTTGACATCTAATTTCGTCATCGAAACTAGCGAATACAATTTATCTAAGCACTCTGGATACAACAAATTGCAATCTATAGTTTTGACAACAAGAAAAATTATAAAAAAAAAATGTATGGGATGTTCTTATAGACTTTGACAAACTCTCAAGCTACCTTGTGATTACACCTAGCAAAAGTTTCCTTATCCTTGGAAACATTATTTAAGTTCTCTCATACTAAAGATCCTTGATCCTTAATACAGACATTTTAACCTTTTTAAATCTTAAGCGCCTACTGGAGTATGAAGTGTCAATCATCAGGCTCTTCTTATAGCCTTGGTGAGTTTTTTAAAGATTTGAATAACAGTAAAGAGGCAAAAACAATCCGCCGTTAGTAAGACAAATTATAATTTAACGCTTGTCCATCAAAACTATGAGATAAACGTATTATATTACTAGCTGGTGGTTGGGTACATTTTTATTTATTTATTTTATCTCTCATTAATTATTATTTATAATAAGAGACTTCTATATTATTTACATAGAGTTAGGATGTATGTTATGTAGTTTTCGTTATATAACATTTAAAATCTTTTCTTGTAGTCGGATAAAAATTAAAAATATAATGAGAAGAATACCAAAATAGTTTGTGCTAATCGTTTTACTATCAGCTTGTATGAGTCACATCAAAAACACATTTTCTATTGCAAAACAGCATTTAAATTAAAACCACAGATTGCTTTGTCCAGGCCAAAACTAGGTTTACCACACCACAATTTGAGCTCAACAAATACAACCAACAACCATAATATTATTTTTTTATGTCAGGCTGTGTCTTCAGTTTTGTGCTTTGTGTGTTTAATAAAAATGTTTTTATTTTAATATTATTTACAGTGAATGTGAAAGTGTAAATCCTAACGCTGAAACAGCTGAACGTATTTTGATTATAGATATATATGGAGATATTTTGGAATTTCAGATAGTGAAAAAATATAGCTTTAACGTACCAATAAAATGCCGCGCAATAAACGAACGCGCAATAAAAAAAAATAACACAACAAAGTTGCGAGCAACAGCATTGATTGAAAACAACTCTTCATTGATTTAAATCCTCATTAAATTAAAGTTAAATCATCGTTAAATATCTCTGAGGGCGGCATAGTATTACATCAGTGTTCATTCATAGTTCGGTATTACGCTACGGGAAGGAGACTGTTGCTACGATTGCCGCAATTGCTGCCTAACCACCGGCAAATTGCTGTCGCTATGTCAGTCAGTATTGCTGACATAATTGATGTGAGCATGTGATTTAAGAAGTCTTTGAATGTGAGTTGTCAGTTGGCTGATTTTGCCATTTAAAACTCAAGCGCATTATGCATATCCGTTCAATCTGTTACCGCGAGCTTATACCGCTAAACTAATTTTGACGAAATTTCGTATAAGGATGTTTTCAGTTTAGGGAAAGTCTTTGTTAGGTTTTGTTGTTAATAAACCAAGTCCGAGATGACAAGTAAATTACTAAACGAATTGCATGGAACACATGAAAACTTGTGAGTGGACAAAGAAACAAAAATAAAGGACCAAAATCCCAAAAGACAGCGACGTGGGTTCAAAATCTTTTTATGTTCGAAAAATATAAAATATATAAACAGGATAATATAATAATATGCAAATGCAACGTTTTCTAACTTAACATGGCACTTAAATTTTCTAGGAAGATATAAATTTTTGCTAGTAAATGCTCGCAAATAGAAATATCTAAGCTTATTAAGTAAACATTATGATGTTTAGTGATTTACGATCGATACTAATTTACTAAATACTAATATATTACACAATTTGCATACAAATCACCTAATTTCACTCAATTAATCTATTTTTCTCGCATTCTATTGCGGCAAAATTGATATTTTACTACTAAAATTAATTACATCCGTTTAAGTATAGGAATGATAAAATTCTCTAAAAATTAATCATGTCAAAATAAAACGCATTAGGATTTTTAAACTGGTTCAAAGCATACCCCTATAAAATCATTATTTCTTAAGCAAGGGATTCTAGGAAAAGCTATATTAAACATAATATAATATTCAAAGTTATAAAATTTTAATTTAATTGCCCTAGGGCATTAGGTATACTAATTTTTGCGCCATCACAATTCACAACCTCGCATGTGTAAATGTGTATGCGTATTTGGCGCAGTCGGCAGGATAGTATAGATATCGTTATAGTACTTACTACCGTCTAAGAAATATAACGGACAAAGTCGGTTGTAGTAATACACTATAGTGTATACACTGTACGAAGATAGTACAGACGCGGTCTGTTACTTTTGTATACGGTTATTACGTGAGCAAGGCGGACTGGATTGTGGGACATTGACCCCGCCGCCACAGGATTCAGGACTTCGATTCTGTACTATTTTAAGGTTAATGCTATAGGAAATCAAAACAAACAGATAAGTCTTCGAATAGGTAGATGCGTAAAGATAGTTCAGTAGCTTGTGTAAATATATTATAATTATGTATCGACCTATTAGGAGATAAGAAAAAGAGGACCTTGCTTAATAGTAGAGCTATGCATTAGGCATCTAAAAGTAGAGATTAGAGCCAAGAATTTTCATTATTCTCTCGGTAAAAATGTGCAGAAAAGTGCTTTTGCCTTACCATTCATATATTTTAAAGAAGTTTTTGGCTAGAAACATCAGAAAAATACCGCAATGAATTCGTTTAGACGAGCATACGAGGGAATAAAACAATAGCAATTCTCGCAAAGAACGAAACGCCACCTATCTCATTTCCTACGTGTGATCGATTGTCGATTGAACAAACCGTTCAGTAGCTTTTGACCTCTGCCAGAACTTTAATACCAACGTCATAAGGACCACTATCCATTGAAAACCAGGTTCTATAAGTCTGAACGTGAAGTTACGTTTAGAAAGGCCCCTCCATCACGAAACCTTTTGTTAGGGCAATTAGCATCACGTGAAAGGGCCCTATTGTCTGACCACTGGAAAGTGGCTGATACTTGATACCTCACAGATTTATACGGAGTGTTGCGCAAGGCCGATAGAGTCTAGTTTATGTACTTGATGTTACAAATTGTAGTACAAAGTAATGTTTAAGCTGGTAATAATTTTATTGTCATAGTTTGCCAAGAGCATGCTGTTGGATTAGAATAGAATAACACATAAAAATCTCTAGTTTTATAGACTCCAATTTTCTTATTTAAAGACTTCAATTCTATTTTAGCATTAGAGTCTTATTAGACGAAGCACGCACTAGGATTGATAATTTTATGAGTAAAGTTAAATGACAACGATGCAACTGTTGGCATGCTGTTGGCCATATGTCGAAAGACGCGAGTCACAACCCATACAGATGATTCACATACAGACTACATTACAGACTACTATAATATAAACCGCATTTAAGTTTCCGACACTTTAATCTTCAAAGGAAATTCTTACAGGCATATAGTCTATCAAAATCTAGCCACAGGCTCTACTTTTAGGCCCGCTTGCCACAGTATTCCTAATCGTTTGTTAAAAAGTTTCTTCTCTTTCGTAAACCTATAAGAGCGAAGGGGACAACACGATATTTAACCAGAGTTTAGTCCATAAAACCGAACACTTCAAACACGATACCGTTAGGCGAGTATTTCACGCGTCCGGCTGGCCGATTGTCTATATTTAGGCCGCTATAAAAAGAAGATTCCAGAAGCAATGACCCATAAAACAAATTATGACGAATCTCAAGTAGAGTTAAATGGCTAATATCGCATTGTTCTTTTTTCAAAATTTCTAGCAGCTTAGTCAGCGTGAAATAGTATTCCTGGCATACAAAATTTGATCACCGACATGAGTAACGAGCCGCTAGCCGATGGAGATGCGATTTTAAAAATATTACTTTTAGTAGAACGTGACTCTATTGTAAGAGGAACAAGAGAGTGAAATTTGAAGTATCTAAATTCTAGCTCTATGTATTTGGCTGAAATATCTACAGGATTGAGATAATCGGTACTTACCGATGGTGAACTCTGATTTATACCCAGGAAAATGTTCTAAGTTCTTATTTGGTTCTAACTTCTAAGTGTGGTTCTTACCTGAAATAAAGAAAAGTTATTAATTATTTTTGTTTAAATCTGGGTGCACGGTAGTGCACCCGCCGAGATGAGCCAAGCGAAGCGCAAGGGCACTACCTACCTTTTCTCGAAGTGTTTCGCCGTTTTTTTGAACCTTCATAGAATTGGTTTCCGTTGTAGCAGATAGTTCATATTTTCAGGATATGATGTCATCAATAGACTTATTAAGCATACAAAGTATCAATTGAATAGCTTTTATACTTTAGATTTTATAGATATCTAAAATACGCCGATTTCGTCACTGACACACTAATGGTAATCAAAATGTTTGGCTACTTCCTGAAGTGCTAGAAAGCTGAAATTTGGTATGTAATTTAAGTTTAGTATACAACCAACAAAAAATTCAAAAACTAGTAATTTTCACCCCCCAACCCCTAAAATGGGGGAGGTGGCGGCTGTTCGTTACTAACTTCAGATCAGAAACTATTTTCGCATCACCTCCGCCACGGTAGCGAAACAACTGAGCCATACATATTTACTGAAATATAAAATTTGCTTAAGTTAGGGTCAGTCGAGTTAGGCCATGTAAATTCAGAAGATTGGCTCCACATGAGATCTCATATCTTTTTCACAGGGTAAACCTTATGTGGTCATCTCGGCAACATTTACATGAAATGTTTTGGTGGGATACTATTTAAATAACATGGTTCTACAGAATTATTTAGAATCCAGGCTAAATAATGTTTATCCTTACTTTAAATATATAATAAATGCGAAAGTATGTGTCTGACTGTTACCTCTTCACGCCAAAACCTCTAAACCGATTTTGCTGAACTTTGGTATAGAGATACTTTGTGTCTCGGGAAAGGAATAATATGGGATACTTTTAATGCCGGAAAAATGAACGGTTCCGATAAACGAATTTTAGGCATCCATTACACGGTAGGTTTTCCTGTCAGTTTTACCACAGTCATGGCTGTGACTGATGGATAACCTACCGTGTAAGAGCGTGGCTGACGGTTGCATGAAGTTGATTGACGAAAATCTGGATATTTTGATTTTTGCTTCATGCAACCATCAGTCACGAATTTTGAGTGAGTGTTGTCACATCTGACAAAATGGGAAAAAATTACCTTTTATAATTTTGGCTTTGACTGACATAATACTGAAGAGAATTGAGTGACCGTCTAATACCATTCGTCAGTCCATCAGTCACCATCGGTCAAACATAATTCATTTTTGACGGAATTGACTGTCGGTTGCATGACCGTGTAATGGATGCCTTAGACTTTAGAGCAACGGAGTCTTGAGTCTTCTAGTTTAATATACTTCTACAGAGTAAAGTCTACAGTGTAGACTCTACACATTACTTGGTACTACTAAAACATTATATTCTGTGACATTACCAAGTTTGGCTAAGGAGTGCCTATAGAAACTAAATAAGTAATTCTCATAATCTCTTAAGAGCACACTCAAACAAGACAAACACACATTATGTCATCAAGACTAAGGTCAATTAGTGGGTCAAACTATAGCCGGCAGCCGAATATCTAGCTGATAACTAACAATGGAACTCATTATGTTACGCAGTTCACAGCTGTTGAGTAACTGGTGATGTTAACAAATTACGTGATAAAATCTACTCTCGTCTATGTCTAATGTTAATTATTCTACAGTCTACAGTCTACAGAGATATTTAACATATTATGTTAACCGTAAGTTAGAGAGTAAGAGTGGGTTGCACCGGCTTACTTTAACTATAACTAACAAAATGTGAAATGAACTGTCAAATCACTAGCAAAAGTCGCCGTATTTGACGATAACCTTAAATTCACCCTTAGTAAAACATGGTGCTAATTAATAGTCTGTTTCAGTTTTGTAATTAATAATATTTAATTATTTAATGGTGCTAATTAATAGTCTGTTTCAGTTTTGTAATTAATAATATTTAATTATTTAAGTCGAATAGGATATAATATTATTACTGCAATGTTTTCACGCCGCGCTAGACGGCAGCACCAGCATAGACACTAGACAGTCAACAAAAGTTTTGTTCTACGTTTGACAACGTTTCTGGCACAGACATAGATCAAGATAGATATCGCATGTCGCTCTATTTGTATGAAAACGAGCGTGCCACTTTTTTATAGCTACTGTGACGTACCGATGATAGGAAAAGTGCCCATTATGTAGGGCCTTCTAGGCCAACGTTTCTATTTGAATTTCTACAGCTCAATACGGCACTTTTAGGCATTTAGGCATTTTTAAAATTCCGATTGACGTCCGATTCCGATAGCAGACTAAAGAACAGACTTTAGAAAGACGAGCATTGCTCGTGCAACCGATTTGGCTGAAATTGGGTACGTAGATACTTTAAGTCCCGAGGAAGGATATAGAATACTTTTTATCCCGGAAAAATGTACGGTTCCCGCGCGATAAACGAATTTTGGCGCAACGGAGTTGCGGGAGTCATCTAGTGAGAAAAAATTTAAATATCTTTTGGTGGCGGTCACGTGCATATAAACAATGTAATCGTTACTTAATTAGATAAGAGTGAGCGTTAAGCAAAAGTTACATCTCTTATCCTGTTATCAGTTACGTAAGTGATAACGCTGAAACAAAAGCGAGAGTTGTGACAAAGTTACATCATTTGCGGGTCAGTTCCTAGTAGTTTAGTGGTGCGCTGATGACGTAGTAAATCTACTTTCTACCTCGACTCAACAGAAAAGATTCATCCTTATCAGAAACATCTAAGGTATTAGTTATAAATTGGCAGATTCTCGGTTACAAACAAATAAGAATCAAGAACATTTTCGTTGACTTTCTTTATGAAATTACTATTTTTTACACAAAAAAACAATAATAATGTTTATTTCATACAACTGTTAATTAAATGTTACTATTTAATTAGCTAGCAGAATATAATAATGCTAACGATAAGTACAAACGGTCTTTCTTTGATATATTTTCTGCAAACTAAGTGATTTTCAAAGCAATGTAATATTATGACATTTAAGTACTACTTAGCTAAGCATTTTTTTATACACAATACATTATATTGTAATATCAAATTCTATTTAAAAATATATTATTTTTCCTTTATATTACAAAAACCTGTAATAAGCGATATAAGAAATGCAAATTAAAACATTATTCTATGAGATAATATTATTCTTGCTAAAACAACGCTTAACTCGTGACTTATGTAGTCACTACTAACTACATAATATGTATCAAGTGTGCCACTTTTGAACCCTAATTCAACGTAATAAGGCTGAAATGTGGTACAGGGGTGAATTCGGCGACTATACATAATTTTTTCCTTGTTTATTCGGGAGTCAACCGTCCAGAATTAATGTAAGTCCATTAGCATCCATTCTTGGAAGGGGGACCTGCCAGTACGAGCCATTGAAATTCAGTTTCGTCCAGTCATGTTTTTCGCCTTTACAAATTACAGTAATATGAGCAGGTTATGTAATTTTAGAAGCCAGACGAGCTTTGGCCCACCACACATTCCCACCAGTCCACCACTGTATCTGTTGAGTCCTGTGTCGTCAGGATCGACAGCGGTACCTATCTAACCACGAAAACAATTTGACATGATCTCTGGGAGCCCGAGGAAAATGAAAGCTGTCTTGGGACCCGCAACGATAATAATAATCAGAAGAAAATCATGTGATCTTCTGAAGTCTTGTAGAGCGGTAGGAGATTATTCTATCTTTCATAATATTATGGTCCAGACTCTTGCGGAGTGTTAGCAAAAGTGGACATGGACTGGACAAGTAGATAGTAGTATCCCATCAGTCCTCACTGATCAGTGTCTTGTCCTTAAAACAGACTTATCACAAAACTTTTCCGAGAAGATCTGGCATAAGGAGTTTAGGTAGACAATTACAATTCATCGTCATTCGCTACAGATACAATGTTATTCACGACAGCTACAAAAAAGCGGCCAAGTGCGAGTTGGACTCGCCCATGGAGGGTTCCGCAGCAGCAATAAGGTTTATTTTTATGAAATTAAAATATTTTTGATTTATTTTTATATTTCAGTCGATTTAATGAAATTTAGATTAAGGTTTACTATTTATGACGTATAAAAAAAACTACTGGCTAGATCTCGTTCAAACCAATTTTCGTTGGTAGTTTTTATAGTAATCTACACCATATATTTTTTTTAGAATTATCATGCCTCTACTTTAGAAATTAGAGGGGGGGGGACACACATTTTTCCACTTTGGAAGAGTCTCTCTCGCAAACTATTCAGGTTAGAAAAAAATGATATGAGAAACCTCAATATAATTTTTGGAGACCTATCCATAGATACCCCACACGCATAGGTTAGATGAAAAAAAAATTTTTTTGTTTCAGTTGTACTTTACTATTTATGACGTATAAAAAAAACTACTGGCTAGATCTCGTTCAAACCAATTTTCGTTGGTAGTTTTTATAGTAATCTACATCATATATATTTTTTTAGAATTATCATGCCTCTACTTTAGAAATTAGAGGGGGGGGGACACAAATTTTTCCACTTTGGAAGAGTCTCTCTCGCAAACTATTCAGGTTAGAAAAAAATGATATGAAAAACCTCAATATGATTTTTGGAGACCTATCCATAGATACCCCACACGCATAGGTTAGATGAAAAAAAAATTTTTTTGTTTTAGTTGTACTTTACTATTTATGACGTATAAAAAAAACTACTGGCTAGATCTCGTTCAAACCAATTTTCGTTGGTAGTTTTTATAGTAATCTACACCATATATTTTTTTTAGAATTATCATGTCTCTACTTTAGAAATTAGAGGGGGGGGGACACACATTTTTCCACTTTGGAAGAGTCTCTCTCGCAAACTATTCAGGTTAGAAAAAAAATATATGAGAAACCTCAATATGATTTTTGGAGACCTATCCATAGATACCCCACACGCATAGGTTAGATGAAAAAAAAATTTTTTTATTTCAGTTGTACCTATGGGGACCCCTAAAATTTTTAATATTTTTTCCATTTTTGCATCAAAATCTTAATGCGGTTTACAAACTACATCTGCTTACCAAGTTTCAATAGTATAGCTCTAATAGTTTCGGAGAAAAGTGGCTGTGACATACGGACGGACGGACAGACAGACAGACAGACAGACAGACAGACAGACAGACAGACAGACAGACAGACAGACAGACATGACGAATCTATAAGGGTTCCTTTTTTGCCATTTTGGCTACGGAACCCTAAAAAACGCCTAATCCAATACCTACCATCAGCCCTCACTCATCAGCTGTCTTGTCCATAAACAGACTTATCACAAAACTTCTCCGAGAAGATCTGGCATAAAGAGTTTAGGTAGACAATTACAATCGTCGCCACAGATATATCAAATATGTTATTCACGACAGCTACAAAAAACGCCTACTCCAAACGATTTTTTTTTATTGAAATTCCCTACCATTTCTATAACTATTGGAAAAGCCTAACCAAATAACATTTTATTTCAATCCCTGCATCGAGAATTTTCTCCCAGGCCCCAGGCAACGCGAAACACAATATTCTGCGTTCGATAATTACTATGTAACCGAATACCCAACCAGTCCAGTCCCTAATTTGGTCTCGGCCTGTCCCAGTCCCGTATATGGTTACTTGACTTACAACTCGATAAATACCTGTTTAAATGTATTCAGTACATAAGATAAGGATAAATTCGTTGTGCAATAGATTAATGCGAATCATTTGAAAAAGTTGTAAATAATATATGACTGCTCGCTATGGCTGCAAAACTACTTTTATCTAATAACGCGCTTTTGACTGAATAGTAAAGAAAAGTGAAGAAGATTGAAGAAAAACAGAACTTTTTGGGAGTTAACACTGATTGTACAGCTTGTAGCTCTCGACAAGCATATTTGAGACAAAATTATATCCATATTACATATATAATATAATATAATATTATCAATGCAACTGTGTTCACTGTCTGTCTGTTACTTTTGCTCGAAATCTGGTAAAGAAATACTTTGGGTCTTGGAAAAGTGTTGGATTTTACACCGTGAAAAACGTGGCTGGACAAAGATGCGGGAAAGATCTATTTTGCTATACAATATAATTAATAGTCCTCCTAATAGAGTATAACAAAAACCACGCAAGACAAAAATTTATTTTTGTCTTGCGTGCCATTCTAAAGTCGTAATAGATCATATTTAATATGATCTATTAGAATATGACATCCTTCAGTCAATTAATGATCAACGTATTGCAAATAATAAATGTATCTTATCATTTACAATCATTATATACTGCTCAACGACCATTCTATCACTAACAAAACAGTTACTGTAACTAACACTTTTTACCACACTTTTTACCGACATTACGTAATCAGAGTATTTCAATGCCAACGGAGTCATTTAGCATCCTTTTACGAGTTTTGTCTTACACCTTGATTTCTTATTAGACCGCGAATTATTTACTCTTTTTGGGAATGAATGAAGACAAGGAAGATCTACTGATCGACCGAGCATACCACATGCTGAAAAAACTAAAAAAAGGCCGGAGCCCAGTATCTTAAGGTGAAGATATAAAGTAAGCAAAATGACACCTATTTCATAGTCGTAGAGGCATCTTCCGAGTTACAGCTTACCGCGTCTTTGAAGTAATCGGTTTTTTTCCTTTTTACATGTACATATTTTTTAAACTATAAGTTCTATCAACATACGTCTAAAGACAATGTTGTAGAGAATTTAATAAACAACATTTTGTTCTTTGACAGTTTTCTGATAGCTGTAAGTGATTATATTCTCTTTGGCTGTACCCGTTTTCATAAAAAATAAGAAAAACCACGATTTAGCATACGATACGTACGAAGGGGGGGAATGGGGGGAAAAAATAATTTGTCGACATGTTTCTATATCGACATTAAAGCACATATATGAGAACTTCATAATTTTTACTGTATTTTACTGTATTTTTAATAAATTTCTTGAAACCCTTAGCTCTAAATCTAAGAAATTGTAAAACGGTAAAAAAACGAGTACTTGAGTCAGACGCGGTAGGCTGTAACTCTGGAAGTAATGCCTCTACAACTATGAAATAGGTGTCATTTTGTAGCTCAATGTATAAGGTATCTAATTACTTTTGTCTATTTTATCACCACTCTTGTGGTTTTCTATACATGGAGCAAGAAAAAAAAATGTTAGCCTGTTTTTCTAAAATGACTACTTGTCGTTTGAAACCAGTGATATTATACAAGTAGATAGCAACTAGAGAAGAAACATTGTTGATTTGCGTGATAAACATGTTCCAAAACTTCTGTCGATTTTGTTACAATTTGACATGGACTGATAAAAAGTACAGTTCCGGCTGTGCTGTGCTTTTCTTGCACGAAAGTCACTAGATAACATTTAATATTATGCTCTTTTTAAATTACCCAAGTATAAGCCCACAAATGCCCACAATAATGAATGAAACACGCTAGAATTTTATTCATTATTGTGGGCTTATGAAACTAGCGTACACGCAGGAAGGACCAGCACAGTTAAGAGCATTTGCAATTTACCACATTTCGACCTTACTGCCATTGCCATAAGGTCTAAAGGTTTGGCGACATTCTGTGGTGGGTGTACTGTGGTTGACCCCAATACTTGGCGCAATGAACGATCTTAATTCTTAGTTCAACTTGAGTGCATGTTAATTATTATTACTTGGAATGGAAGTTAACGTTAGTCATTTTTAGTTAGATTTTAAACCCGAAAACTTGCAGAAGGTTAATAACAATAAGTACATGCAAAGTTTAGTCTGTATCTTTGTTTAGAGCACACAGGATTTAATTTGAAAACTAGTTTTACGATTGAAATTATCATAATGACTAAACAAGATCCTAAATGAATCGTCAGACATTTAAAATTGCTAGCTAATCTACACAACACTCACGTATTAACAATTTACAACCATAGATTAATAAGTACGAATTCTCAGCGTGCCAGTCAGTCACTTAGCATAATCCAGACGTTTATAGGTCTAGACGTAATTTAGTCTAGAATTGTTATCATGAGCACGCCTCGATGAGGTCATATTAATTGACATTATGCCTGGGATCAAATGGAAGGAACCCTTCCTTTGCTGAGCTAAAACGAGGCGCTCTCATGTCAGCACTTAGCCTGGATTCACAATTATTTTACCTGGATGTTAAGGATTATGATTCTTATGTAGCCTTAATAAAGGTCCTGTCGGAAGTTCAAATAAGCTGTAGATCCGCGCCTGCTCTGTACAAAAATCTAGATTTCTAGGTCATTGGGAAGAGAGGGAAATACGATAAGCGTATTGCTGCGGCAATTCTGTGATATTATCACCTATATCATACCTTACGAGTTACGATCGCCGTTTGAAACTTAAAAAAAACTTTTTGCACTATAAAGGGTCAACTACATACCTACGACAAATCAGATCTCATCCCAATATCCAAAACACTGCACAACACAACACACGCGCACCACAGAGGAGAGTATACTCCCGACTCGAGTCGAGTCATCGCCAGTCGCTCGCCGGTATCGATCAGCGAAACCCCGGCGCCGCATATCCCTCACGCAGGCCCCGCCCACTTCGTTAACCCTCGAGAACGACTTCACGCGTCCGGCAAGCAGGTTGCTGAATGCTGATACGTGTAATGGAGCCGCTACACAACCTTCCTGCAGGTTTACTAATTGAACAGCTTTAAATGTAAGCCTGAATCCTCGGAGGTTTTAACTGTTTACAAATTCTGTCAACTAAACTAACAACAAAATAAATTGAAATCTATTTTCTTTCTCTCTTTATTTTATTTCTTTCTCATTTTCACTAACAAAAATGGTTCCTAGAACGAATCCCAGGCTTTGCAGAAATTTTTCCGATTTTATATCCCTACTCATTTAGTATTAACCGTTGCTGCAAGTTGGTGTTATGTAATTGGGCCGCTATTTAAAATTAAAATGTTCGACTCGAAAACTTGTCGTGTTTATTATCGTGCAAAAGAATTTTTATCAACCTTGTAGCTATAAGAATTCATGTTTATGTGCATTAATTTTGTATTTATAAACTTAATCTATATTTTATTAGCAAGTCGATTAAAATTTCATTTAATTAAAAAAAAATGAATTACATTGACCTTTCTTTCAGGCGCCAAAAAAAACCAATAAAACCTTTCAAGCTGCATGAACTTTGAATGGAAGAAAAAAATCCCTTCTATGGGGCATATTACATGCATCAATATATTATCATGATTCCGTTTCATGCACCCAATAAGGGTTGTAGGCACAGATGTCATATTCCTTTGTTTTTAAAACCTCCTGCTGAGACCCCTACTGATAACCAATAGGATTTTTTAAAGCATGGAAATGAAATAAAATCATTTTTCTCAATCTTTAATTTTTAAGCTGAGTGGAGGTGATATTTGTATGATGTCTTGGCTGTGACATTTCAAACCATTAATTTACTTGAACCATGGCATTTTAAATGTTCAGATTATAATGCAGAACATTGTGTTCTACTTCTATGTAGTAAAAAGTAGATATTACATGATATTACCTTCCAAAATGAGATAAAATTACGTATTATTAAAAAATGAGCTTTTCCATGCATGATTTAAGAAACATCTTATTGCAAAAATTTGCTTTTGGGAGTTACAACTTCATTGTTATTTTAAAGAAAAAAATATTTCTAGGCAGATGACATAGGCTCTAGGTAATTTGGGCGAGTAAAGTCAAGCTGAGCCAGACAATACATGGTTAACAATAACTTGTCATTTGTGACCAACGTTGGTCCCCTACTGCTAGTACTGCTACCATTAGAGAATTTGATATATTACAGATTCTATCAAATTCTCTAATGGCACACAAATTATTCATCTAAAGATATTGTGTATAAACTCTTTTAAATAGATTGTTAATGCTTCAAGCCCCAAGTGGTCACCGGCGACCGCAATAACAATAGAAATCTATTGTGTCTCATTTTCCACAATCGAGGGATTAAATTCTTAGTCATGTTCACAGGAACTTCAAGGTAGTGTGTTTACTAACAAATTGCTGATTCTGACTCAATTTTTTATACAAAATACAAAAATAAGAGAGAATGAAGAATTTAATAATAATAAGTTGTTGAAAACAAGAAATTGTTGAGAACAACAACAATAAGTTGTTGTTCTCAACAATTTTATTTTCTCAACAATATTATTTCTTTCATAACAGTGCTACATTATCTCAGAAGTTTCAAAACTAAACCAGATTTTTCATTACCTTTAAACACCTATATTAACCCGTCGATCATGGAAAAACGAGACGTTATCGCGGTTGCATGCGACCGCTTGGGGCTTGATGAATTAATTATTAATAATATAAATATTTAAATACAAGTAGCCGATAACTAGCATATCCAGCACTCAGATGTTTTTGTGTCAGAAGGTCTAAAGCACAACACACTTTTAAACTTTCACCTAATGCAAAGTGGAAATTGTATGTGTTTAATCCTTCCTTTTGCTTGGGTGGCAACTGGCAAACCCAGAAGTCCAGAACCAATGCCTAACCAAACAGTGCAGTATGCTATGCCATATTGCCCACAAGGCTGGGTAGTGGGTAGTTTTTTCTTTCTTACAAGAATAACTATTTACTACTAATGCTTCTTAATTCCTACAGAATACTACACTATATAAAATATACATGCATGATTTTACTTTTTATCTTTCTTTCGTTTTTGTTACTTCACTGCACTTTTTATCATGTCATAATGTAACATACCTACAGAATTTGTTGTTATCAACTTATCACTTATCGGTAATATGAGCCATCAATGTCCACAATTTCGTACATTAATGTTAAATTCATTCCTTACGAAGAAACTGAGTTTACAAAAACGGCAAGTCGGTTTTTTTCACACCAAGATATGATGCATTCTCGTTATTTACTCAAGCAATGTATTTTAGAACGATGATTAAATCTTTCGAAGGTCGATTTTGGGTGTGGTGATAAAAATAATATTAACAATAAATAATAATTTTACATAAGTACAATTTGGATTTCTGTAAATAGGAATGGAATTTTAGTTGGAAGTGCCGAGGTGTGTTCGAATTTTGAATCCAGAGAAGTAGTACACTGTTCACGGTACATATTGGGGACATCGGCGTTATTGCATTCCTCAAGATTTTCACTAGCCACTAGCCCACTACGGTTTTACGTACAAATTAGATTTTTAAAAGACATCTTACCTTTTATTGTAAATACACCGCAACGCTAAAGAGCACAGTTGACACACATACACACACAAACCACAGTTTCCAGGAGTTTTCGGTTCCCAGGTCAACTTGTACACAAACACAGGAATGTCTATCAACCGGCCTTTTGTACCGAAATCATGCCCAAAATCACAATTTTATCACACTACATCAACACGGCTTGTATTCTCTCATATATTTCGTCAAAATCGTCCGTGACTGAATACGAACACGGCGTCGCAGGCGAGGCAAAAGATCACCGCGAAAGCATCACTTTACCGCCCTAGTCATAGATTATGCAAGTGATGTAAACAACTCGACCGTACAGAAGTGTCAAAATTGAAATGGTGCCTAACTTTAACTTTATCTAAAAAATTGTAATTTACAAAATCTTTTAAGTCTGCAATGTGAAAATAAAATAAAATCACGTTTTCCTGAAATTCTTTTTAGGGTTCCGTAACCAAAGGGTAAAAACGGGACCCTTCGTTGTCTATCCGTCTGTCTGTCTGTCTGTCTGTCGCTAGGCTGTATCTCAAGAACCGCTATAGTACTTCTGAAATTTTCACAAATTGTGTATAATATCTGTTGCCGCTATAACAACAAATACTAAAAACAAAATAATATTAATTAGGGGACTGCCAATGCTGCCATACAACAAAATATGTGATTTTGTCACCCTTTTTTGCTCGATATCAATAATGGCAACAGTTAGACACTTGAAATTTTCGCAAAGGCCTTAAAAATATGTGTAATTTAATAATTAATAATAATATTTAAATTAAATAAAAAATTAAGGGGGGCAGGGGGCTACCATACAAAAACATAATTTTTGGCCTATTTTTGCTCTATATTAACGGTACCGAACCCTTCGTGCGCAAGTCCGACTCGCACTTGGCCGATTTTTTCATTTGAAATAACAAAAATTATTGCAAGTATGGCAAAAAGTGAGAAATTAAATTGACTAGCAATAGTAATTGGAAAAAAAACATTTTGATTATTTTTTCTAAATAGCGGCTAATTCTGTGTTAAACATGCAAATATAAAAATTAATCCAATGATCAAGGATATTTTTTAAAAATCTGCTGTCAAAAATTGCCAATAGATTCTGGTAGACCTATAAAACAAAAAATTTACCTGCAAAATTAAACAAAAACACTATGTTGTATCCTTTTAACAGCCTTACAGTCAATTACAGTAGAGTATATTTTATTAAAAATTAATGTCTATACTTTTAAGACATTTCATATTTGAAATTTTGTGTTTTCGTAGATACTAAAAAGAAATTTTGTTTCACAATGATCATCTGAAAATTATGCATACCTACTCTTTGTCATAATGATGTCATCCTTCCACCATAGACAAAACAGAGCGACAGCCATTGTGTCTATGACTCACTGTATGTCTATAATGTATTTTCTTTTGGTATTTTGTAATAGTCTGAAATTGAATTTAAACTCATTTTAAAAATTATAAAACACTGTTTTTTATAATTTCAATAAATACAGTCTGGTACTTTACTTCTAATTTCTGAATGAGTTAAGCCTCACTGCGCCATCTAGACGTGAGAAAAGGTCGTATACCTGGAAAAGGTTTTGAAAATGCCCAAGAGATGGCGCTGTGAATTTAAAATCAAGACTTTCAATTTCGTAAAATTAAAATATTGAAAAAATCAGTAAGTATTGTTTAAAATAATAATATTATAAATGTATAATTTTACGTCGTAGGTGTACTCGAACTCTATGATTCGTGGAGGCTGCAAAGAATATTATGATCTACATTCTTACAGTCTTCGCACATTATAGTCAATAAGCTCCTTGTGAGTATAGTATTCGTTGGTCAATAGTCGGAAAATAAAAATCATTAATTTTATTGTATCATTTATTATAAACGTATAAATATTAAATAATCTTATTAATAATTATATCACATAATATTAACTTACAAAATTAACTTCGAGGAAATGCTAATGTGAATAAAAACTTACTCTATAGTCACCAACACCAACACCTTTATCTAATCCAAAAGCATTGCCTCAAAACATTGTTACTAATAATACTAGACAGAGCATACATTTCAATATTATATAATTTATCAGGGACTAATATTATAACTGCAAATAGATATTTGCAGTTATAATTAATCATAGGGAAAAGAAGACTGTTTTCCCTAGGAATAGGCTATATTTATTTTTCTCTCCTAACATGTATATCATGTATCATGTCATCCCTATCATGTCTTGGAGTTGGGATATTTGTGAAGAGAGAATCTTTTCGGCTTTCACAAGTAGGCTGCGTTGACAAATCACACCTTCTCAATAGAATAGCATAAGAAGTTAGATAGATGTAAGCGCCTATGTTGTAATTTTGGTGAATTTACATGGAATTTACCAATAAATTCGATCAAACTTCGATGTCTTTCTTACAAAACTACGTAAGTATATAACTTAATATGCTCTATTGTATGGCCAATTATTACTGGAGGACGAGTGGTGGTCTAAGTAAGGACTATCGGTGAGTAAAAGTTTGCTTCCACTGAGACCAGAGCTGCTGCTCTCGTTTGAAGAGAACAGACTCTTGGTTCCCGTGTAGAAAGAGAGGGATGTATGCATCGGGTCCTGGGGCACTCGTCGTCTCGCTCGCACTAGTGATGCGAACGCTACAGCAATTCCGCAGATAAATATGACGCCGAGAACGCAGAACGCTAGCGCCATCTTGCCGGGGGATAAGCAAATTGTCTTGTCGCCCGGTGAGAATCTTCTGATCAAATCTTCTTCGCCTTGGATTCTTCTCGAATCTGAAATAAATGGATAATGAGAACTTAGAATAACGTTTGGTAGAGCGTTAGAGTTAGGTAGAGACTGTCGCAATGCATCTGTCGCTACTTAATTCCTTTGTTATGACTTATGCTCCTGTCTATAAAAGAGCTGTGAAAAGGAGACAGCGATATATTTTGTGCTCGAGTTAAAGAGACAATGTAGCCTTGCGACCAGACTTTTGCATACTTATAATTATTTTAGGTTTGTTATGACGTGTATTCGATATCATCGTAATTCGTAACATTCTTGTAAAAAATATCAAACCCACCTTTAATGGAAGCCTCATCCTCCAACTCTATATTAGGCGCCAATACCTCGATACTGTTGTACACTTCGAGCCTGTCTATCACCACGCCTTTCGCCTCCTTGTCCAAACGCGCCTTCCGCACCAAACCATCCTTAGTCTGCTGGGGTCTCTGCAGCGCTAAGCAGTTCACTACTGGACATGGTCCTTTACAGAGTTCCAATCCACAAGATAAATGTAACTTCGCTCTATCAGGGAACTTGAATGCTGCAAAAGTGGTGACGGCGTGCTGATATGTCATCATACTTTTGTAAATCGTTTCTGGATCCTTCGATCTCAGTTTCTCCATTCGGATCTTCTCGTCGTTGAAGTCTATTTCGTCTTTCTGCTTGTGCCGGTGTATGGTGGGCTTGGTGAAGATGCTCTCGTCAATGGGACAGCCGGCTTCGTCTAGGAGTTTTTGGGAGGCTTCACCCAGGCCGTCATGGGCGATACAGTTCGTTACGCGTAGGCCGACGCCAACTGAAAATTACAAAAATATTGGTCATTATTTTGAGTATCCAAATGTTATGAGTTATGACTTAAGAGTTATGACTAATGAAGCATGTACAAGATTGTTTTAAACATTTTTCGAATAACTTTAAAGTTATTGTTCGTAGTTTACATTTTTTTACTTTTATTGTCTTGTGGCTCCATATTATAGCTATGTACAAAATATCGACAATGCTTCCACTCGAAAGTTTCGAGACGAAACGTTTTATAAGTGACCGTAAAAACTACTGACTATACCGAGGTGATTAAACTACAAATGACTTGATAATTTGGACACGTCACACGATTAAAAGGCACTGACGAACGTTCCGCACTGGGTGCCGCGGGGCCGGCCGAGCCTCATTCCCACACGCAGCAGCAGTACTCTCTGTACTACCACCGCTATGTCACCAATAATAGCCACTTACCTGGCAGCGTGGCCTGTATAACGCGCTTGATGGGTTGCCCGACGTCGACGGTGGTGAGTTCCGCACTGGGTGCCGCGGGGCCGAGCCTCATCCACGCGCGCGCTGATTCCAACAGCAATACTCTCTGTACTACCTCCGCTATGTCACCAATAATAGCCACTTACCTGGCAGTGTAGCCTGTATAACGAGCTTGGTGGGTTGCCCCACGTCGACGGTGGTGGGTTCCGCACTGGGTGCCGCGGGGCCGAGCCTCATCCACGCGCGCGCCGCCTCCAGCAGGAGCTCCCTCTGTTCCACGTCAGCTATGTCTTCCACGTGACGGTTGCGACCAGTCCTGGAAGATAATTATGTTTTGTTTAGTAATGTCTAAGAAAATATAAGAGCCCCCGCTGACTGAAGACTTTTAGTCGGCCGATCACGATAGTTTGATCGAAAGTTTAATCAGTACCTACGATTTACGAAGATGTATGAAGGTGCGCACAGTGCACACTACACGATTTGTATCGGCCAAAAAATCAATAATGTACTGAAACCCCAATTAGGTCAAACTATCGGCCGACTAAAAGTCTGCGGGGGCTCTAAATGAAGAGAGAAATTAGTAATAAGTAATAACTAATAACCATGTAACTCCTAGTAGCCTGTAGCACAATTATAAATAATTATTGTAATTTTATACTCCATATTTTTCCATATTTCTACTTTTTTACTAAGTACATATTTTTCCATATTTTCGAGTTTTTAGTCCATATTTTATGTACCTAGTACCTACATATTTTGGATTTTTTAATACATATTTTTCCGGGCCTTAATTATAATGCATTAGCTATTAATGCAACCTACCTACATTCATCTTCAGTTTAATTAGGTACATACTGGATAATATAACAAGTAAATCTACATCTGTATATAAGCAACTAGTAAGCGTGATCGCCGAAAATTCGTACAGAACCTATTCACAAAATCAGAGGTCTAAAACAAAGTAATATAACCAAAGGATAGATACCCCTACAATACTTAACGTTATTTCAAATGTCATACTACCTTGCTCTCTTTCCGTCGTGTCCGGATATCTCTCTCAGTTTGGACTTGATGACCCCATCCAGCGCCGAACTGTTGATGCGGATCGCGCGCCGCTGCAGCTTGCACCTGTAACCACATCACTATTAAACGTCACAACCGATATGAATCATTATCACCAAGGCATAAGTGTCAATTCTCCTTGACGTAGTGTTTAGAATACCTTAACGACTTCCTTCATTTTAATGTACAATATATATACATGCTTTAGTTCGGGTTGATTTACACTATTCATAATTCAGGGAATGCAGTCTGCATAGACAAGGTTCCAGTTTAAAACACGGTTAATAGATAGGTTAGTAGATCTATAGGTAATAGGACCCATCAAAACAAAAACTGGTACACTGGATCTGACTTTAACTACATAATATGCCAGGAATCAGGATCTTAACAACCCAACTCCTTATAACATTGTTTCCATTTTCAAACAGGCCTTCCAAAGTCCAAACTCTTACCGAAGCTTCAAGAAACGCGGAAACTTACAGAGTAGCATTTACCTAAAAACCAGTTCGTCCTCAGCCATGCTGTTGTTGAGCGGGGAGTAGCTATAACCCCGCAACATCTCTCTGTCTCTTACTCTCTCACCTCACAAGCAGCTCCAGGTCTGTAGCCAGCTGCAGCTGCCTGTCCATCTGCACCACCAGCTGCAAGCTGTAGTACATACAGCTCGTCCTCAGCCATGCTGTTGTTGAGCGGGAAGTAGCTATAACCCTGCAACATCTCTCTCTCTCTCTCTTACTCTCTCACCTCACAAGCAGCTCCAGGTCTGTAGCCTTCTGCAGCTGCCTGTCCATCTGCACCACCAGCTGCAAGCTGTAGTACAGCTCGTCCTCAGCCATGCTGTTGTTGAGCGGGGAGTAGCTATAACCCCGCAACATCTCTCTCTCTCTCTCTCTTACTCTCTCACCTCACAAGCAGCTTCAGGTCTGTAGCCTGCTGCAGCTGCCTGTCCATCTGCACCACCAGCTGCAAGCTGTAGTACAGCTCGTCCTCAGCCATGCTGTTGTTGAGCGGGGAGTAGCTATAACCCCGCAACATCTCTCTCTCTCTCTCTCTTACTCTCTCACTCTCTCACCTCACAAGCAGCTCCAGGTCTGTAGCCTGCTGCAGCTGCCTGTCCATCTGCACCACCAGCTGCAAGCTGTAGTACAGCTCGTCCTCAGCCATGCTGTTGTTGAGCGGGGAGTAGCTATAACCCCGCAACATCTCTCTCTCTCTCTCTCTTACTCTCTCACCTCACAAGCAGCTCCAGGTCTGTAGCCTGCTGCAGCTGCCTGTCCATCTGCACCACCAGCTGCAAGCTGTAGTACAGCTCGTCCTCAGCCATGCTGTTGTTGAGCGGGGAGTAGCTATAACCCCGCAACATCTCTCTCTCTCTCTCTTACTCTCTCACCTCACAAGCAGCTCCAGGTCTGTAGCCTGCTGCAGCTGCCTGTCCATCTGCACCACCAGCTGCAAGCTGTAGTACAGCTCGTCCTCAGCCATGCTGTTGTTGAGCGGGGAGGTGCGGACTCCGCACGCGTTTGACGGCAGGTGTAAAGTTATATTGTTGGTGGACTGCCCTGGAATGTTAAGGATATAGTTGGTTATTTTAATATTCTGTAAATATACAAATAATAGATAAGTTTGTATATAAGGTAATTATTATTAATGGAACAGAAAAATTTCATAGATTTGAGGCAGAATTCAGAAAACATGCGCAAATTAAAGCTTTGTGCTTTGTTAAAAAATTAGCAAACGCTTATAGGTATGATATTATGTGATATGCATAAACATACAATCTTTTTTATACGCTTTTTATTAGCTTCACCTGTATATTTGTTTGTAACCGACTTCTTTGGGCGCGATTTTGACCCACTTTAAACAGCCAGATTTCGTTCAAACTTTGTAGATTTATCGAGGACCGATGACAATACACTAATTTGATATAATTATTCCATTTTTCAATTTGTATGTTTGTATGTTTGTTTGTAACTGACACTTTATATAAAAAGCGTGTTTTTAGTTTTTTTAACTATTACTTATTTTATTTTTAATTACATCTTACACAATCCTCATTATTCACAATCGTATCCAAAAAATATTATTGGCAATATACTGACCTACTGACCTTAGATATTATTTTATTACAGACTTATAGCTTGAGCTGAAAATGCTAAAGATTATTTTACTCATTATCTCTTTTACCTTTCAAGTGTCTGCTCTCTTGTTTGCCAGTCTTAAATCTCTATACTAGTCGTAATTTATATACTGTCTTACGAACACATAGGCGACTTAATACACATCAGCTACTGACCTCTAGCATGACACTCCCTAGCGAAGTCCTTGCTGAACACCAGGCCCTTGAAGGGCTCCTGCATGGTGATGCTGACGGTGACGGAACTCCGGTCGCAGGTGGTGGTAACGTCGGTGACCCGGTTGGCGGCCTCGCAACCCCACACCAGGGCAACCAGTATCAGCCACATGCTCGGCCTGGAATTGATGAAATATTTGATGAGCAAAAAGAGTACAAAGTGTAAAGAAACTCATTAACATATTATAACACTTTCTCGCAGAACATATCCATACTATCATGAGTATCAGGGACCGATCTAGCTATTTAGCCGCCCCAGGCAACAAGAACCAATGCTTTCTGTATCCTTTACATACAGCTTTTCTGTATACAGTAAAGGATATAAAAAAGCATAAATTACCAAGTCATGAGCAAGTTTTTTGGGGTATGAATATGATGGAGGGGAATATTTAAGTAAACTACTTATATACCTCCAGTATCCTACCTGATTAAGTAGGTTGGAAGGTAAAATTCTTAAACTTGGGTGGTCGATGGCAAATGGCTAGGTTGTAAGATAGGAATAAGTCGATTTTGCCGCCCCGAGTTTTCGCCGCTCTGGGCAAATGCCCGGCTCGCCCCTCTTAGATCGGGCCCTGCATACTAAGGCCCGTATAAATGGTCGGCACTTAAGATGCGACCCGGTCTCAAGACGCGGTTCGGCTCTGTGATTTTCCCAAATTTTGACAGCCAACCAAATCACAGAGCCTAAACCGTGTCTTGAGACCGAGATGCATCTTGAGTACTGACTATTTATACCAGCCTTAAATTATTATTAACGCGAAAGTGTGTATGAATGTATGTCTGTTACCTCTTCACGTATAAACCGCTGAACCGATTATTCTGAAATTTGGTATGGATATGCTTTGTGTCCAGGAAAAGGCCACAGGGCAAATTTTGAGGCAACGAAGTTTGGGCGTTACCTATAAGCACATACCAAACCTTTGTCCTATACAAAAGAGTTCAACGCGTCAAAAAAGGAAACACGTGCTTAAAACTAGACTAAACCACAGAATAGATAATATTACAAGACCAAACCGCGTACAATCCTAAATCACGCTATCGAGGTTTCTGAATTTATTACCTTTACTAATTACTACATCATAATAGTCTACGGTGGGCTTCGGTCTGGCTGAGCATACCACCGCGCTCGGTCGGAAGATCTTCCGTAAGAGCTACCACTCATATTACTAAAAAATATAAACAGACGAACATATAACCTCCTCCTTTTTGGAAGTCGGTTAATTGTAACTCCTGTGTAGCGAGTTATTACAGCTCCATTAGCTAATTTATCTGCTCATTTCATAAAAATATATATGAAAATAAGTTACATAATGTAAAAATAGAGTAGGTAACCTAAATAACGCTTTTGCTCTACATTTCGCACTAACACAAGTCAGTGTGCGATTGTTTTATAGACTTTTTTCCTTTTTTTCTCGACCACCAAGACCACAGCCAATCAAATAATGAGTGATGGAAGTTCTGATTGCAGCTAATCAAAACGCCATCTTAAGACCCGTAAAGTAGCGGTACCGTCGCCCTACTTATTTTCACACCATAAACTATACTTTCTTTGTTGTTACATAGTACTATTATTCGTATTATGCATTTCAGTGAAAAATACAACAATAACAACTCTCTTTTGTTATTTTGAACGAGATATTAAATGCGTTATTTGTATAATTACTTATTATTTTGTTTAATATGTGGTCTTAATATTCTACCCCTTACTAATAAACGTTGTATAAGCTTTGAATAGTTATACAGTGTTTTGTTCCTGTCACACAAGTGACATTTTTAATTGGATTGAAGAAGACAAAACATTGTATAACTATTCAAAGCTTATACAGCGTTTATTAGTAAGGGGGTCAATATTTTACTAATGTAGGTATGTTTTAGCGCCTTCTTCGATGTTTTTACATTCATTAGTTACATATTTTTTTTAGAGTTTAATCTTAATTGATTAATATTATTTATTATTTAACAAAGTCGTAAAAATCGGTATTAAAACTATTATGAGATACGTGATAATATAATTATTATGTGCTGCTGCTATTTCTTTGTAAATTGTCATTAGACAGCTGTAAAACTTCAAAATACCTATGGTGTAAGTCTTCTAAGTACTTTTAAAACAGTTTTGAGTTTAAGTATAATTGTTTTACGTATAATAGAGCAAGTGACGAGACTTGTAGTAATGTACAGTTACAGTGGCATAATACAGACAATTATAACAGCAATTTCACGAGAACTGAGAATGTTACACTAACAAAGAACTGGAGATATCATCGCAAAAATTAAACGTCGTCAGGTATAAATACGCAACGCACAAAAGTCAGTTACTACTTACTAATAATTATTATTGTAAAATTTGCGATACCTTAGCACAAATTTTTTCTATGAAATGAGCAAAAACTTTTACCACAATCGATTTTTCTAACAATCGGGCACAATTTGATCATGTCTCGATTATGGGTGCAATGTTTTGGTACCTTACTTTCATTGTATTCCGTTATGGGTTCAAATTGGGTGAGAGAAAGTACATACATTGATAAAATCGATGATAACGATTGCTTAGCCCAGTTTAAAAGAGGTTATCAAATCGCTTAGTCAGCATTGTTCTATTGCCATAGAAAAAAGGTTTTGATCTATGATTATAGACTTACAAGACATGGCGTCTGGAAAATATTTTCTTTAATAAGTATGAGGTGTAGTACAATATTCTACAGACTATTTCTTTATAACATCAAAATGACTAAACTTCGGTGTTTTCTAAGATATTACCATTTACTAAAACATGTTATGACGTAATAATTAAGTTCTTTGTATTAATCCGACTGCGTTTAAAAAAGTATGTTTAGTGTACTAACTATGTTTACACTCTAGCTCAAGTAAAGGCTTGTCGCATTTGACGACAGACAGACAGACAGGTATTATTATGTTCCTACATAATCTACAACTTAGTTTAGATAAAATAGTGAGTATTTCATTAATATTAAAATCAAACTTCGCAAGAAATCTTGAATGAACCCAAACATTACCTCTCTCAGTGCCCCTGTATTATTTACTTAAGTGCCGCAACTGTCAGGAATCTTGTACAACTGCTGCTTTAGAACAGTTAAGTAAATCGTCCTGGATTAGTACCGGTAACTAACTACACCACTATGAGGTTGTCCACGGCCGCTATCAACGGGACGTCACCGGGACGTCAACGGGACTTCACCACAGACATAGATCAAGGTAGATACCGCATGTCACTCCATTTGTATGAAAACGAGCGTGCCACTTTTTTATTTTATTTTTATTTTATTTGGAAAACAAACAGTTTTTTAGTTATTCTATAACTTATATTATAGTACATATCTAGGAATATTAGAAGAGAACCATAGCTACTGTGACGTACCAATGATAAGAAAAGTGCCCATTATCTAGGCCAACGTTTCTATTTTAATTTCTACAGCTTAATATGGCACTTTTAGGCATTTATGCATTTTTTAAATTCCGATTGACGTCCGATTCCGATAGCAGACTAAAGAACAAACTTTCGAAAGTAGAGCATTGCTCGTCGTTTGGGAGTGCGATATGGCACGCAAAGTACATACACATGCGGTATCTGTCATGATCTATGTCTGTGGACGTTACCGACAAACCAGCCCCGGATTTATAAATAGGCGCCGTTATAGGCCACGGGCCACGGCCTAGTGGCGGCACTCCGTGGGCAGCAGCGTCCATAGAGGTCCTGCAGATTATGTACATAGGGCGGCGCATAAGCGGCCTACTCTCATAAAAAATATGTCACAATATAGCTGTCATGTGCCACGATAATATGTCTATTTGACACTATAGACCCGAAGGTTACACCGCGGCACCGTGGCAAATAGAATTTTAAAACTCTCATTCAGCACTGCGACAAACATTCAAATAAAATGCCACTTTATGGCATAAGCTATAAGTTTCATTTTCTACCGACATTGGTCTAGCGACTCATACCGCCGCTTTGTAGTGGCGTAGAGCAAATTGGAACTTATATCTTCGGTCACAAAGTCGCATTTTATTTGAATTTTTGTCGGTGACAGTGGACAAACGGCCTAACTGTGGCATGATACAATTTAACTAAATTGCTCACCCGTTTGTTACTTCACGCTAAAAATAAATGGGAACTTTTTACTGAACTAAAATTAGAAGTACCGTTTTATGACGTAAAGAGGCTGATTCAAAATTAATTAATTTGTTTTACGACAAATAGGTAAAAACCTATGTATCAGGATTCATAGACATGATCACGTGATTTATGGACGGCTCCTTACCAACTGACCATTGCCGGGTCATACCGGGGTCCGAGACTGATTTTGCTTGTTATGCATATGCGCTATTTTGGGTATAAAAAACGTTGTTGTTGGTCAATTCTAACCACACAAATTTCACCAAAGTCGGTCCAGTCACTTTATCGGGGGAGTTTGGCAAGAGTAAGAATAGCACGAGAATTTAATACAATGTGTTAGAAACATTTAAACAATACCTACAAAGGTAGTAGGTACTATCAGAGAAGATGGTAACTATATAATATGCCTTATTGATATGATTCCTATACCTAGGCAGATGGCGGACCTAACTAATTTGGTCGCGTTACCATCTGACCAATCATAGAGCAGCTAACATTGAATTGACATAAGCCGACCAAATGACGTACAATGCCGTGGAATCAATTTCCTCGATGTTGCATAATATCTAGATTTTGAACTTACACAATAACTTAATGTCTTTAACAGTATTTCGTTGAACTTAGCCTTAATGTAAGTGAAGTCAGGACAAAAACATTACGATTATAATATTATGTAGGCCACAATAAATTGTTGCATTTCTGCAAAGGATAATTTTCCGACATTAGTTTTGTGTGTCAGTGCTAATATACAGAATTACAGACAGACATTAAGCAGAGACAGACAGCACGACTGACCGACATTACAATGTACCTATGTATATTGTATATCTGTATAATCTAATTTGCACGGTATATTATGGTATAACCTTAATGTCACATGATGCGTGCGTCGGCTCCGTCCTAAATACTTTTTTACTTAAGACGACAATAAGGCATATATAGTTACCTTAAACTTTAAAGATAAAGACTTAAGACATGCAGGTATGTCGAGGCAAAATGCATGTTAAAAAGGAACCAAAAAAATCGTAACATTGCATAGGTATAACTTAACTATGGTAATTTACTTTAGGCACAGAATATATAATAGTACTCCGCTTTAGGCTAAAATAGATTAATTGCTAAAGTGTTTAACGAATATCAATAAAAATTCCCAGCCAAGCTTTCAGCAATAAAATAAAATATTTAATAACGGAACACGCAGACAGATAATTGCATGGTAATGAAAGTTCACTGTTAACGCAAGTACAATCAGATGCAAAAACAACTTTATAATTTTAATATAAAAAATGTTTATAATATAAAATTGATAAATACCTATTGATAATACCTATAAACATTCAGAATAAAATTATGTATTTTATAAATAATTATTGTAGATGTGCAGATTGACAATCAATCGACCTTCTTTTTGAAGAAGAATAGGTAAAACAATTACAAACTTCAGTATATAAAGCAAGACATTGACGACCTCTGTGGCTCAGTGGTAAGCGCGTCAGTCGCTCAAGCCGGGGGTCGCGGGTTCGAATCCCGCCGACGGAACAAAAAGTTTTCAATGTTCCCGGGTTTGGATGTGTATTAAATATGTGTATGATATAATAAAAATCTTAAATATATGTATAGTATAAAAAGTATTAAATATATTTCCGTTGTCTGGTACCTGTAACACAAGTCCTTTAGGTACTTAGCACGGGGCCAGACTGACGTGGTGTGAAGCGTCCATAGATATTATTATTATTATTATTATAAGACATAATTTAATAGCTATTGTACCAAAAAAAAAATTAATCATTCATATAGAACCCTCGCTTGTTACCTCTTGACCGCGGAATCTTTTGTGATAAGATTTGATAAAGATTATATATACTTTATACTTACACAACACTTTGAATTTCGAAAAGGCTACACGATCGTTTTTATCCTGAAACTTATACGGTGTCAGCAATAAATGTCGGCGCAACGGATTTTTATGTAAAAAATTAATAAATACAATATCTAATATTATAAATATCTCTCTGTCTGTCTGTTACCTCTTTACGCCCAAACCACTGAACCGATTTTGCACAAATTTGTTTGTGATATGGAGATACTTTGCGTCGACGAATGCGCAACGGAGCAATGACGATGGCGCAACGGAGCTGCAGGCGTCAACTAGTCTAAACTCTGAACTAATTTTTTTTTTCTCTAAAATGTTCCAGTATGCTCGCAATGGAGTGTACTTGTGTGTCCCACGCCATTGTGACCGGAGTTCCCTTCACATAATAGTTATCGATGATTTTCACCTTTTTTACCTTTTTATGCCTCAATGGAAACTACATGTGATTGGAACTCGCATTGTATACTTTAGCGCATCTTTTGTTGAAATTATGGATGAAATTATGTAGTTATTGATGAATGAATCAAACCCTCTCAGGTTCATAGTTGGTCAACTATTAGCAGCCAGCACGATTATTATGGCACCACATAAATAAATAAATAAAATATCTTTTTATTCAAAATAGGTATCATAAATACTCTTTTTGAACGTCGTAGAAAGAACGAAGAAACTAAGATGCCTACCACCGGTTCGGGAACTAACCCGGCGAGAAGAACCGGCGTAAGAAACTCGCACGGGGCCATCTTTTACTAAAAAGATGGAAAATATAATATATGGATAAAATAATATAGGGATCTCCTACTGTAGAATAGACACAAAGGTAACTAACTCTATTTGACCCTAAATTTCTTCTTTCTTATCTTTATAAACTTTTCTCCATTACTTATTTTATATTGCGTGTTATATTTTTAAGGTGATGGTGGGAAAAAGTTATTCAAGAGAATTGCTCATGTTTCTAGAAAGATCATAAAGCCACAAATAAATTACTATCCTTATTAAATTGTCTAATAAAACCTCGTGGACCATTGAGCTCTGGGTGGCCCGTGGTCCTATTAAGATGAAACATAAAAATTCATTCGGTTGGTACGATTCAGAGTTATAGTACATCTGACAGGACTTATGCCAAGGGAATAAGAATCACTTTATGACAATCATTAATTTGAGGTGCTCAGAACAAATTGCAACCACAGTATGAATATAGTACAGTAGAATAACTCTGACATACAGTATTTAAAATAATTAAACTTCTAGTTCGCATTGCAACGAGACGAGGCAGCGCAATGGTAAAAATGCGAATTGCGATGCATTTTTAATATATGAGTCATTAAAAACTGATCTTTATTTACTGCATAAGCAGATATATACATTGAATTTACTGACTACCCGCCCGCGGTGTTAGGCTGCCAATCCATATTGAAAATTTCCTAGGCTCGTTGAAAAAAATTCATTCCATCACCTCGTCAGATAGCAATGTGAATTGACCCTAACTTAACACAAACACTAGTTTTACTGCATTATTTTGCTATGCACTTCAAATTAAATCACGCTTATGTGCGCATAGAATGGCCTACTTATTCTACTATATATTATTTATATGGTGCATCTATAAAATATTTACGATAAATTTATGATATAATAGAGCGATATATAGCCATAAAGGCCCTGGGCCATAACAGGCTAGGACTAGGGCCTAGCTAGGCCATAAACTCGGCGGGCAATGCGTCTGAGATAGGCCATCTAGTTAGATCACTATCACGACTCTACTGTTTAGCCGTCGACTGAATATATCTAGAATCTCAAGCAATAAATCTAGGATTGTTTTAGATCTAAATTTTAGCACCTTTATCCTCTGTCTATATTTCTATAGCGACATGGTATACACCCTGTATAATACAGGATGGAATAAAACTTAGTAGTAATACTTTAGGGTGACTTTAGGATGTATCGTTTATAATATTTTAGAGTTCACTGTGAAAGTAGCAGCGCTGAAAGAGTTACCTTATGTCTTATGATAACTTTTAATTAGATTATAATCATGGTCTGAATTAACATAATGATGTAACAAGTACTATATTTTATTACTAATTAGGTTGGCTACAGCTATTGACACTTTCGGGACAATTTTCGGGAAAATTCAAAACGACTGCTTAGAGTGAGTTGCATCAACCTACTTTGACTTTAACTTTAACCATAACAAAATGTGAAATGAACTGTCAAATCCCTAGCAAAAGTCGCCATATTTGACGATAACCTTAACCGTAACTTTAACTACGCTTCTGGTGCAATTCACCCTTAATAAATTATTATAAGTAGTCAGGACGATGTAGGACCGTCGCGTAGGTCTGTCACAGTATACTGTATAGTTTGCGTATAATAGAAAAGCGCAGAAAAACAAAAACCCCTCGAGAATTTCTTTACACCAGAAAGTACAAGCATTTTGCAATCCCAAGCGTCATTAACCCATATTGTGAGGAATTCTAACAGTACCGAGGAATTCTGTACCGTTGTACACGGTTTATACACGATGGAGTAAAGTAAATAGACATATTGATTGATTACACAAATTATTATTAGAAAATAGAAATGGATCACTAATAAGCAACTTTTGCAGAAAGAAACTCCGTTCGAGTTTTGAATTTTGATTTAAGAAAACGTATGGGATTTGACCTAAGGCTAAATTAGTTTCATTCAGCCTTGGGTAGGTAGTTGAACATGGAAGGAACATATCAGTAAAAGTTTGATAATAATACTTGCCAGTGCTAAGTCAAAAGCTTCATCTCTAAACCATCGCGCCAGTGGTTATCAAATACGATGCCTGCAATTACTACATAGTTCATTGCCCCGAAATTCGTTTATGGCGCGGAAACAATAAAATTTTCGGGGTAAAAAGTAACCTATGTCCTTGCCGGGACTCAGTTAAGTATCTCCATACCTTTCAGTAAAAGTTTAGCAGTTTGGACGTGATGGGTCTGCAGACAGACAGATAGACACACTTTCACATTTATTATAGATTTAGTGACTCAGGATCATCGAAGACTCTTGGACCTGCGCTCTCCGGCTTGAGCTTTAACCACTGAGCCACAAAGTTCGTCAAATGCCTCCAGCCTCGCCAACCTGTTAACAGAGTAAACAGGACTAACGAGTGGGCCGAGTCAGATGAGATCACAAAATACTTTTTTTTTTATTCACCCCCTAACATTATATTATTAGGGCTTGTTATTATTCTTGACGTAGGTAGTATGTATATTGTATATCGGCCGGCAATGTGAAACATGTTGAAAGTGACATTCGCGCCCAACTCGGGGTATATTTGCCCGTTTGTTTGAAGTCGAGGTACTCCTAAGTTCTATCTACTCTGCCTATAACATCAACACCTATAAACATAATCATCATACATGACATGTCGTGAGAACACATTTTCCCCGCTTACCACTTGCCACCGTTGTGATTGCCAGATACAGTTATGGAAATTCACACGATTTGATCACCTTAGCGGTACTGCGCTGGCAATACTGGCTTTTGCCACTACTTAACTACATAAGTGGTGACTAGTGGATACTAAAGGAGAAGTTAATTCATAGGCCGATTATGGACCTACGTAATTTGGCCAGATAAGCACAGCCGTAAGATGATGACCAACATTTTTTTTATTAAGTCAGTGTTATGAGATATCAAAACTAATATTATAAATGCGAAATTGTGTCTGTCTGTCTGGCACATTTTCACGCCCAAACCGCTGAACCGATTTGGTTGTTTGGTATGAAGATACACTATATGGTCATAAATCATAATTAACTAGTCATAAAAAAGGACATAGGATACTTTATATGCGGTAAAAATTTACAGGTCCCGCACGATAAACGAATTTTAACGCAACGGATTTGCATTCGTCTAATGCCGCGGCCGCATATGCGTGGTGCTTCGCGCTAAAGCCGATACTATTGGACGATCTGCGTGTATCGTCCAATAGTATCGTCTGACGTCTCATTGCACGAAGCTTCGGACGATAGACGCAGATGCGGCCGGGCCGTTATATTTCCATATTCATATCGCTAGGAAACTTTTAGTGCCAACATCAACACAACGATTTACGAGTTACTACCATGTTATTATTCGTTCTTCCATCACAAAATTATGCATAATCTCTATAACAAAAGGATATAAAAGATGGGACGATAATGATGGTAATCTCCAAAGCAATAAACTTCATAATTGAAAAGAAAGTACTTATTCTTACGACTTCCTACATAACTCACCCCGCTATTGCACCTTTTACTACACTCTCAAGTTATTTTCTTTTTACTTAATTGCGACTTAACGTTAAGGCCATCTCCCGAGCAAACGACCTTGACCATACATTTGACGCGTTGCCGAGATCGCACAAAAATCTTATTTTTTTAACTATCTTAGTTAAAAATTGATCTAAAAAAATTCAAACGGGGAATATGTAGTTAATGAAATTGTCTATAGCTATAATTGTCGAGCTGTGTTATCGAGTGTTTAAAATATACGTAATTTGTAAATACTATGGAGATGCTGAAAGTATAATTAATAATATGCTTCAATTTTAATAAATTAGTATTACTTTGGAAGCTAATATCATGAGTATTGAGTATATTAAACAAAAATAGGAAATTAATTACGGGGAAAGGAATGTTGATATACTGAAGATTATTTTGTTATAAATTTGTAGCTTTCAAATTATGAGTTTATAAGACTCTAAATACGGTAAATTACGGCACCTCCGTGGGAGAGGGCCTTAAGTGCTGACTGCTGAGTAATAATTTAAATATTAATTTTGCAATATAATAAAATTACTTGCGTTTTCTTCTTTTAGAATTTTGTATGGTCTATGATGTATGTTAAACCTGTGTTATATTACATAATACTAATCTGTCTATTTCTATTTAAATCGATATTTAAGGCCGTCACAGACCTAGCTATAATATATATTAATATATTTATAGCTAGGCATATTAATATATATTTTCTATACAATTTTCGCGTGACCACACACTTAGCTATAATAATATATATTTCTGGTCTCAGTGTGTTTAGTACGGTATATTAAGGTATATTAATATATTATATTATAGCTAAGTGAGTAGTTAAATAATACGAATGTCACTTGCTGTGCTAGATGTTTGACAGATTTCGGTATTGAGTTTAGCATTATACTAGTTTATCTATCCAATAACGATTTTTAAATAGCGCTTTTGATTGGTTATTATGGTATTGGTTATCTTCAATATTGGGATGTGATCAATTCAATTCAATTCATTTATTTGCTCTAAAAGTGGTAAATAAAGTAGATAGTATGATCCCTTCGTACTAAACAAAACTTTTTAAATTTTTGAAATAGGAGTCAAAGAACTAATTATATTATTTTTTAATGCGTATGTACCAATTCTACCAAAGCGTCGAAGCGCATCAGCCGCAGGGCTTTCACTCTCGTCTGTGGTATTGTTACCTAACCTGTGGTTCTCACTATATGATATGTGGAGATCATGTTTAATTAAGCCTTGGAAATAATTTTATAGTATACGCTTCTGGACGCAAGGGGTAAGGAAGTTAAAAGTGCAATAAATTAGATAAGAGCAAAGATTTCTAAAATATCAGCTACTTTCAAGTTTCGAACTCAAAATCCTAACTTTCGAAAGAAGCTGTGATCTAGTTTGGAACTCACAAATGTTAATACTAACTGCAATATAGTTAGTATTAATACTGCGTGACTGGTGAGACATGTTCAATACTTGAGGACGTGATATTTGGCTATTATAATATTAGTTGGAAAAAAATTATATAAAAAAAATAATATCAATTGATCACTGAGTAAATGTAGCTTAAAGTTAAATAATTATTTACCCAACGCATGGACACCCCGAGCGGGAGGGGTAGTTGTGTGGTGTTTCTTTGGTAGCGCACGCCTCTGCACCGGCCGCATAGTATGCCTACTTGCCTAGCCGCGTAATTTACTTGGTATCCATGATTCATAAATTTTTGGGAAATTCAAAAAAAATTAAGAACCTAATTTTATTACATATTTATAATGAGAATCGAGTACTGAATACTCTCCTTAAATATCGGTATTGACTCACCAGTCATGCTGTATAATAGTATCTAACAATGGCTATGGCTAATAAATTAATTATTTTCTTATCCCAGGTAGCTACAAGTAGGTAGAGTCCGATTATAGAGTCCCATTACTACAGAAATTAATGTGTGGACATATTATTAATTTTGGGAAGAATTATCATTGGTAACATGGTAGGTCCTTCTACTTCTGAAATTGTAAGAACTTCAGAGTAAAATTGTAAGAACAAGAGTTTCGAAGTAATTTTTTAACCTTCACGTTTTGAAAGTACCAACTGCAGCCTGCAGGTAATATACGAGTAGTATGTTAATATGTTTTACATCATAATAAAACCGAAAATATACCGTTTTCTTGTGATCCGGGGAAACAGAGCGGACAGTAACTGTAGTTTAACAAACGGCTAATTACGCAACACCGCGCTAAGGAATACGTTTGAGGTAAAATAACGGGATTAGATTTGGTATCATTTGAGTGAATGAGCTATTGAAAGTAGCTAAAAATTAATCAGTCTAGCATTGTAAGTTACCTACGTTACGTGTGAAAATTTGCAAAGGTAGGTATATACCTAACAGTTGGGTAGGTAATTAGAATTCTATAGTGACTAAAATTTTCATCCAAATTTTGAAAGTAAAATGTCCGTTATTTATAAAATGGGCCATGTTAAAAGTTCGTATTAGAGAAACTACCATCTACATCCATGTAACACAAGAGTTTTAAAATGAAGGTTCAAAGACCTAAAAAGTCTAAGTTTAGGTACGTAAATAGTAACTATTTAGTACTTAATCTGTGCTAAGACTTTATTACAGTAGTCTTTATTACACTCCCAAATTTCACTCCGAGAAAACAGCTGTTAATTGTTAATAATAACAATCCAACTTTTACTAAAATCAACTCAAGAAGACTTCAAAAGAATAAAAATAAAACTATTTTAAAATTATAATAAAAATACTATTGATAATGACTAGCGAAATCTTTTGCATAAAACGAGCATAGTAATTCTCAGATCTCTAGCACAATAATCAGCTAGTTCTAGATCACAAACATATTTTTGAATACAAGATGAGCTTTCGTTTTCCGTTTTACCTGCATGTCAAGTTTCGGTTAATATTACCCGTGATGCTCATCCAAAAACATTATGTATGATGTCGTTACTTTTCGCTTTTATTTCTGTCAAAAAAAAATAGAGATTCTTTAGGCTTTCTAAAGTCTACTTTTTAAAATGTAGAGTAATTATTAATATAAGCTACCTAAATACTTAGGTAAATAACCATTCTTAAAATATTCCAGTAACAAAAAATATTATAAATATAAAAGTTATCAAGATTTATGAACGAATATCATTTGGCGGCAAAAAGTTGACCGCCGTGTTTGAAAATAGAGTTCTAGAAATTATAATTTTAATTTTAGAATCCCGCTACTTGAAATAAGCCATTCTACATACTCATCACGTACTCGTGTCTCGCTGGTCATTATAATGGGCAGGGGAAAATGTGATTTGCTACTTCGAGAATAAAAGTTCGATTTGCATGGCGGATAAGTAGATCAGGATCAGTATGGGTCTCCGGTGGTTGTGCCTGTGACCCACAGAACCTTGACTTTGGGTCTGTGAAAGTTGAAAATTAGAAAATCGGGCCCATGGGTTACATTCCCTGCAGTTTCCCCCTAAAGTTGAAACTAATAGTGCTTAGGTACCTTTGTAACTAATATGCCATATAAAAGGCAAGAAAATCAAAGTTATTTGACTAAAAAATGAGTTAAGTACGAAGATTGATCAAAGTTAAGAGTAGACGCTATACTGAGAGTTCCTATGAAATTTTGAAGCTAACAAAAATAGCACCTAGACTACAGCTGATAGCATAAAATAAAAAACGTAAGTGCGCATTTAAAAATAGTTTTGGCTGAATAAACGTGTTATAAAAAATTGGAAATACAAATAAGCTAAATTACCAAAACATTATTAACCTACATAACTTTGGCATAGTAAACTAAATTCAAGAGGATTCATTCTGCAAAATAGTTCCGTTCATTTCCGCAATAAAGATTAATCGTTTGAGACCATTCACAAAAGTAGAGCTCATGTTTTTAATTACCCACATTTCAATTAAAAATAAAATTTCAAATTATATTATTAATTTCAAGCTATTAATAGACCATAAAGTAGGATTTAGACACATATAATAAACTTAATAAGTAGATTAGGTCTCCGTTACTCATACTTTTTGGGCACGGAAGCCTAACTTCCGTAAAAGAACAAGTGAGCTTCTTTTTACATGAACACAATCATTAAAAATATATAAATAAAGTTTTTAAAAAAGGTTCGAAAAATTGAATCTACTGTTAAACTTTGCTGTTAAATAAAAAAATCAAAGCGGTACAGAATGTCATACCCGTAGGACGTCCAACAAAAACTGATCGATTAAGATTTCAACCGAAGACAGCTGTAGAGACGAGTAATAGCTTTTTATACGCATTTTCTAAACGCCTTCGTAACAGCAGTTGTCTACAAGCAATCAATGTTTTATATAAAATAGTTGTTTCATGTAGAGCGTGTTTCAAATGACGAACGAACGAATCCTCTTTTATTTATAACCAGCTTAAAAGATTAGTTACTAAATATTTTGGCCCTTTGATAAAATCATTTTTATGGGCGATGTTGCAAATCATGTACAACAGGCAACGATTATAATATTATTATAGTCAATCTTAGGCGAATCCGGCCGTCATAGCCCGCATAGGCCAATGTAGGTAGAGCACGCACAGTTTTTAATATAAAAATAAATAAAAATTTATACGCGCATTGTAGTAATGTTTAATTATTTTCTATGAATAAGCAAAGTTAATCAGGCATCAAGTTTAATCCAATACAACATATAACTAGGGTGATGTAAAGAGCTGCATTTTAACCGGTGAAATCTCTGTTATCCAATTTTATTACATCACTTAATACGAATTATGAGCCCGCCGGAATCAAACGCGGAATATATTTCAATAAATTAATACAAAATATTCACTTTTCCCTCAATATAAAAGTTTCAAGTTACTAATGTTCACAGCGGTGACATTAGAAATTTCTCGAGGGAGGGGCAATTTTGGGAAATTTATTTTCCTTGAATCACTGTTGAATTTTTAATTCAATTCAATATTATGACGTAATAACTTTTGAGTGAGCGTAATCCACAGACGTAGGATAAAGACTAGGCTTGCAGTAGGTTTTATCGTACCCGCAACTCTGCCATAAGCGGGGAGTGGAGCACCATGGTGTTTTACTGGGTAGACCATGCGGAGGGGAGTCCCACATGCATACACCGAACCATGTCCCCAATCTGTCGAAGCTGCATAAAGCATTTCCCCATATAAAAAATAAATTAAAAAGTATATTATAGAATAATTGGAACGTCGAGGTAAAAAGCTCCGTCAAAACTCATAAACCTAAACGCCGGGGTTTTGGGTCCATCTCAATATTTAACACGTTTTTGAAGTAATATTTTTTAACTTTCTACATTGAAGTTTATAAAAATGAAGTGCGAATTAGGACCATAGGCGGATCTCTATCTTGGAAGAAAGCCCTATTGTTAGGGAATTCCTAGCACCTTATTATCAGAAATCGGTAAAGTTCACCGATCCCTTTACTAGGGCAGCGCACCGTTACTTGACCCTGACCGAGTCATTGAACGGTGACTGCACTTCAAGGTAAAAGTCACCTTATGTCTACTACAATGAGTGTATATTGCAACGATGGAATGTGAATGTCATATAACGTCATGAGGTGTGATGTAAACATACGTCATGTCACAAATTAGCGCTATAAGTTTGAGATGCGCTGGCGCAGAAAACGCATAGAAAGCATAATTTGATTATGTAATTACTGTAATATTATAATATTTTTGATCTTTTTTGCAAACAGTGGCGAATAGTATAATTTGATTTCTCGATAATCATTTTCTATTAGAGAAAACTAACAAAAATGTTCCTTAGGCGGACTTGCGCAGATCTGAGTTAAAGTTAACAACATCATGTCATCTGTATCACTCACCAAGTGAGTGATACAGATGACATGATGTTTAACTCAGAGTTAACTTTGGGCCAGTATCTTATAATCACTCAACACAATATTATGGAAGTACTTTTTGGTGTGGAAGAAGTGGAAAGAGTTTTAACATGTTGGTTAAAAATTTAAATAACTTGTAACTTCAATATTACCTACAACTTTCTGTTAAACATAAAATACATAAATTATGTGGATTATGTAATATCCATAACATATACGTTATAAATTATAAACGATAGAGAACATAATATTGTTTTAACACGATCAATAATAACCGCCTCCTTTTTGGAAGTCGGTTAAAAATAAATAACAGCTGCAGCCTACACAAGGTGTAATAAAACTAGGTGATAGGTGATTGATATACTTTAGGGTGTGTAATGTGTATGAGTCCCCTAGGTATAGTGACTATACTATCGTCTATAGCAGGGCTTCCCAAGCTGTGCGTCGCGACGTCTCGGGGCGTCGCAATATATTCCCAGGGGCGTCGCATGTCAACATCCCGGGCAGTCTAAATCCCCGATTTCGCATCCTTCACATTAGCCAGCCTTGCTGGCTTTAATATGTTTCATAAATATATTATTTCTTTATTTTTATGCTTGTGTTTTGATATTTTGGTCATTATTTCCTAATACCAATATTTTTCCAAATTGTGTTTTAATATAGATAATTATATAATTATATATATATAAATATAAGAGATATAATAATTGATAACCTATGTTGGGTAGGCTAGCTGCTCTCGGTCCATGGTTATGTACGGCTCGCCGGTCTGGGCTGACCATCTCTCGCCCCAGAACCGGCTTATACTCGGACGAATCCAGAGGGTGATGGCTACCAGGGCAGTGCGTGGCTACCGCACCATATCCAAGGATGCGGCATGCCTGCTCGCGGGAAGCCTACCCTGGGACCTCGATGCTCAAGCCCTCGCCGACGTTTACTGGCGTAGCGCAGTGGTCCGCGCGGAGGGCAGCAACTTACCGGACGCCATACGTCGGTGGAGGAGCTCAGCCAACGAGAGGGCAATGGAGTTGTGGGCGCAACGGCTCGAGGAGCCTACCGTGAGCGTCAACCTAATTGAGGCGATCCGACCCCTATTCAGGGAGTGGACAGAACGGAGGTACGGAGCACTAAGTTTCCGACTAACACAGATACTGACCGGGCATGGCTGCTTCGGTCGGTATCTGTGTGAGATAGCAGGAAGCGAACCGACCGCAGAATGTCACCACTGCGGTGCAGACCGGGACACGGCCGAGCACACACTCACGACCTGTCCCGCTTGGACGGAACAAAGAGCGGAACTATCGTCCGCCATCGGAGAAGACGCAACGCTCCCAGCGCTCATAAGGGCCATGGTGAGGAGCGAAAATGGATGGGCAGCCGTCGAGACGTACGCGCACAGCGTAATCACGACGAAGGAGGAAGCGGAGCGCGCGAGGGAGGCGGCGCTCGAACCTCAAAGAAGAAGGCCGAGGCGAAGACGCGTAGTTCGTAATGGCCACGACATCCCGCCTTAGCCTGGGAGCTCGGGGCAGCGGTGTGGGGATGCCGCTGCCCATTGCACCGAGTCCCCGAGAGGGTCGCAATGCGCAACATGTTCACGCGCATTGCGACATACGAAGAGGAACGGCCTGTGCAAGCCCCCCCATGTGGGGCCTGAGGGGCCACAAACCCCCCCAGTGTAAGGGCCTGCGCCGTACAGCAGGTGTCGCCGACCGAGTCCCGGAAGCCATGTTGCAGTTACCGGTCGCACTCGGTCCAGCGTGTCGAGGGAACATCGCAGTGTTTTAGTGGGTAGGGCCGCGGCTCTCACGTCGCGGCGAGCCCCACATATCCGCAGCGGGAGTCCCCATCCCCTGCGTCGAATTCGTCACAGAATTTCACTGCGTAAAAAAAAAAAAAAAAAAAAAAAAAAAAAAAAAAGGCTAGCTGCCCTAAAATTAGAAAGTATATTTTTGGGGTCTGGGTTGTGGGGCGTCGTAAAGAAATGGCAAAGTCCCAAGGGCGTCATAGTACAAATAAGTTTGGGAAGCCCTGGTCTACAGAGTTCAATGTGAAAATAGCAGCGCCTAAAGAGTTACGTTTTTTTTACTTTTGTTGACCAGTTATAGAACTTTTGTTGTCAAACTAAGATAAAAAAAACCGATCCTCGCGCCTTGTAATAAAGTTACTTACAAGTTTTTCGTCATTACCTCGGTTATTCTGAAACAGGTGTTAAAAATCGCTGTGATGGTTACTGGTTACTATAATTTCCTCGTAACAACCAGGGTTATGGTTGTCGCTCGTTAGCAACCACACCGTTACCCGGTAATGGGCACCACGGGTAAATCTAACCCATTCCCACGCCTAAAGTCTAAACTGGAATTGCCTTCAAATTGCACGTTTATACCTAAGTTATGACTTTTGCAAATTTCTGTCTAGCTAAGTTATAAATAGGAAAAACATAATGTTTAGTTTTTTTTTCTGTCATAAAGCTATGCGAGAAACAGGAAAAACATTATCTATTTCATTTATTTGCATTTAAATAATATATTTAATGGACACGTTCTGGTGATAACGATACAAATACGTGCTAAAAGAAAGTCCCCTCTTTTAGGAATATTGGCGACATTTTGACATATTTTGAGGTTTTAATAGGCGTTATTACGCCTATAGGCCTAATAAAACCATATTTCGCAAATAAAAATGTTGTTCGTCTTATCACAATGAAGTTACTCACAAAAAATTTGCTTGGTAAAAATTAAAAAAAAATTGTTCTAGGGCTCCCGTACCTATTATATATAACTTATTTTTGTACGAAGATTTTTTTAAGGGTATTACGGCGCGCCTGAATTTGAGATCTTGCTTTCAATAGGCGTTTGCATACAGCCTCTATTATTTTTTATAGAAAAATACAATATTTTTTAGACTTTTGTAGCCTGTAGGGCTTTAGAATGATTGTTGTTTTACTGGTAATGCAATTAAGAATACTCATATTTATATAATATTGGCTCACTTCTTACCACGCCTTAGCTTTAAAGTTCAAAGCAAAGCACTATAAGAAATTGTTCAAAACCTTATTAAGGTACAATCGCTAGCCGGTGAAAGGAAATTAGGTGTAACTGTACAATACCAGGCCCTACCGTTAGACCTTAGAACAGCCCTGCATTCTGGACCTTAATATACCACTTGCAGGTGTAATATGGTTGGTATAATGAACCAAGCGCGCAGTGAAGAAACGAAGCGATAATTCCGGAATGATAATAATGAAATGTTTTATTTAGCATTGTATAGAAAAGTTTTTAATATTTCTAAAGGAGGCATTGGGTCACCTCAAAAGATCTCAGAATTTAAGATAGGCTATATCATGTAATTGACAGGAAAATCTTATTTTACTCTTTATTTTGCTCGACTAAAAATTCAAATATCAAAACTGTCCCATCAGGATAATTTCAGATTTCCGGTCCAGAAATGCAATGAAGTGTTTACAATAATAAATTTTAACGATATACGTATTATATTTTTTTGTTATAATCAATCTGATCTGCATTCTTGCATGTCATCACAAATTATGTATGTACATCCAAAATTGCAGAACATCTACAATCTACAGCTATTAAATTCTGCATTTTAAACATTATGAACATCGACCACTGAATATAAATATATGTGTTTATTATACAAATAGTCTGCATTTAGAATTATTTAGATAGCCAGGAACTTGGCTCGCCATTACAGTAACTTACGCCAATAAACTACCTACTATCTAGTTCGTGCATCCACCTAGCTTAGATTTTAGAATTTATTCTCAGGAATTAAACAATTTGTTGGATATCTAAACATTTTGTGCTTAATTAACGGTAACAAACTTTCTTTTATCGGCATATTGATAAACAAGGTTACGTTTAGTATAATTTTTATTGGTACAAGTTAAGATATTTGATAAGAGACAATTTATTTAACTTTCTTTTCTTTACTAAGTTGGATGAAAACAAAAAAGAGGTATTCTTTTGAACAAGCCGTTTCAAATCCCTCTTAAAAGGCCGGCAACGCACCTGCAGCTCTTCTGATGTTGCGAGTGTCCATGGGCGACGGCAGTTGCTTACCATCAGGTGACCCGTTTGCTCGTTTGCCCCCTTATTTAATAAAAAAAATAGCTTACCTACACTGGTAAAGTAATAAAATAAACGACCTACGGCAATTATTAAGTAATTGACATTTAAACGGGGTTTTTATAGTATATACAGACGAGTCTATACAGACGGACTGCAATCCAACCGCAAATTGCAGTTCAAGTGCAGTTTGAATGCAATTAACACGACTGTAGACCCTTATAATATAAATTCGCTAATAGGCATAAAGTAGAGTATCCACGCTAAAAATTATCGTCGTAGGTGTGCGCACTTTTATTTCTTTTTTGGATTAAGTTTTATTTTATAGTAACTATGATCTGGCCATAGTTACTTCACTGAAGTTCTAGTGTACGACTTGGCTAGAAAAAACATCGCAAAGGCCGAAAGAAAAACTACACATCTTTTTTTTGGGAGGCCGGAAAGTGTTAAAACATTGCACACTGATATTATCCGAGGTTAGTTACCCTATTGTTACATTTCTTCTGGGAGGAGTAGGCCGTTTATCTCAGAACAAAGGTTCAGGTTGATCGCACTTGACTATGCATAGGGCTGTCTACCGAGAGTTACTGAAAACTAGAATTTGTTACGAAATGTACCTATTAAATACAACAAAAAAGTAGATATTACACCTTGTTGTAACTTGTAACCTGACATTCCTAAGCCTAATTTAATAGAGACTCTAACTTAACATTTTTCCACGTATGACGTAACACACACAAGACGTATGGTAGCAAAAGGTGTCTATAAATAAATAGCAATGGGCACACAAACTCAATGTTATTAGGATTTCGATTATATTTTCAACTCCGAAATATTTATAGTTTGTATTAAGAAGAAAACTTCTATGTCAATAGACGATACCTTTCCAGTCTAGAACAAATCTAAGACCACAAGAAAAAAATAAAAAGATAAGTATCTACCTAGAGATTTATAGACACTCCTTCAATTCAAATTTCAAACTTCTATGTCGATAGCGCATCACATTCCAGTCTAGAATCTAATCAGTGGCAACCCTAGAGACATAGTCCATACTCCATAACCAATGAATAGTGCGCCCAAGGCCTTGCACTTCCGCGAGTTAACACGCGAGCACCAGGTACATAATACACAGTCGACTAGTCGACTAGTCGACGATTTCAGATAACTTGAAGTTGCAAAATACAGTATGAACTTAGAATTAAATGGCTCGCAAGTATAAAAATTGTCACTGTGTTGAGTGACCTTAAAGAATATGTTACAACCTTTGTATTAGCTCCGTGGTTACAACTTACAGGACATAAAAGCCGTCACAGACTTAGCTGTAATATATATTAATATACCTTAATATACCATACTAAACACACTGAGACCAGAAATATATATTATAGCTAAGTGTGTGGTCACGCGAAAATTGTATAGAAAATATATATTAATATGCCTAGCTATAAATATATTCATATATATTATAGCTAGGTCTGTGACGGCCTTAAATGTAACGTAAGTTACACTTCAAGAAGATGGCTGCAATGTTGATGAATTCAAGGAATCGCTAAGTTGCTCTACTGTTTAATTATATTGTGGTGCAGGTTTAACGGCCGATGGCAGATACACCTCATGTTCGCGAGGTCAGCTGGGGGTCCCAATTTATGGGGCCGATAGGGGGTCGTAGGTCGAATAAAGAGTAAAGACAGAGCGAATTCGAGCATCGCTGGACTACTCTACATGTCTTGGAGAGACTGAGTTTTTAGTCAAAATACATTCGCCAATTTCGACAGACGAATGTTAAAAATGTATGGAAATTGACATTTAAACACATCGGCACAGTATTATTACAATTTAGGGGAAATATTGTACTCGTAATACTGCGACATTGCATCGGTGTCATGGAGCTTGAATAGAGGACCAGTTTTTAAACTGATTAAAGAATCGCAGAAATGAAGGCTGAATTCCAATGTTTTTTTTTCTAACCTAACTTTAAGTTAGGAAAGTAACTTTGCTGTCAGAATATTATTATAATGAAATGCAACTTTACTATCTGACTCTACTGAATTAATCGCTACACCTTGAGGCACGCAAGCGAAGTATGTACCGAAAATGATTGAGGCAGGTTCTAAGGCCGATCGGTTAAGGCCGTGAGCATGTGGGGTCAATTGGGGTCACACTGTTACGATGATTACATCAATGAACGTAATAGCTATTGATTATTATGAAGATTATTGTAATTATATGATAATTATACGTGTACACTAATACAAAATAAATCTAAAAATGATTTGGAAAATTCTGAGATGTTTCTTTTCAATGAATGTATTAATTACAAATTTAAGAAAAGATTGTGTAGGGATGTTTCAAAAACGTATTACACCGTAACTAAGTCGAGTCGTAACTCACGTAAGTGAGATTTGGCATAATATAACGCTAGACGCTAGGTGACCTAGCACTTGCGATGCGTTATGTCAAATTCCATACATTTTAGATTTCTAATTTCGCTGTGGAATGGCTTATTTTATTATTTACTAGATGTCCCGGCAAACGTTGTTTTGCCATTTAAAGTATTTCTACTTCATCAGTTGATACAACATCTTACCCCCTCTTTTGTCCCTTAGAGGGATGGGGGGAAAATTTTTATACACCAGAGTTGAGTTGAAAGAAGGCAAATATATCTGCGAAAACCGTATGCAAATCGGATCAGTAGTTTTCGTATTAAAGAAAAAAGTTTGATACAAAATCTGACCCCCTCTTTTGCCCCCTTAGAGGGGTGGGGGGAAATATTTTTATACACCAGATGTTAAGTTGGAAGAAGACCAATATATCTGCGAAAACCGCATCCAAATCGGTTCAGTAGTTTTCGTGTGATAGTGGAACAAACATACAGACAGACAGACAGACAAAAAACTAACCACATTTTGGGCTTCTATAGCGATATAGTGACACCCACTGCTTATTATTTTTTGAATATCTTTATGTACAGAATTTTCATTTTTACAGTTTTATTATAATATTATGTATTAGATAATTTATATTGCTTAACTTACCCAGCTCTGCCACAGAATACATAACAAAATAGTAAGCTCTACTTTATAAGCAAACTTTTTGTTAACATAAATTACATTCTATTTATTATATTTTGTTCCGTAGTTATTACATAATATTATGTAGATAGTAGGTACCCAGCGCTTCACACCTGTGTTATTCTGCATCAATATTCATGCAGTTTTTACAGGTTACACTCTGCGTTGAGACGGTCGAGTACCTCATAGGTATTATGTAACTAAGAAAAAGCGAAAATTAGCATCTAGTGGTTAGTTTAACGGCAAAGATCGATAACTGTAAAATTTTTGTTGCAAAAAGTTACACCCAGACAGACGCCTAGAGGGAAACTCTACGAATTTAGTTTCTAGGTTTTGAAACCTAATATTGATTACTAATAAATCATCACGTCGATTGTTATCACATCGTATACCTACTAGATGCCTGTGGTTAGAACCACCGATTTTTTATTTATGTATTTTTCATCAAGCAATTCGTCAGATCAATGTGAACTTTTATGGCTTTCAACTTTCAAGTCAAACTCCTACTAATTTTGTCCCACTGGGACGAACATTTATGGACGATTGACTCAACTACTGATACTTTTTAACCGACTTTCAAAAAGGAGGAGGTTATATCGTACCGACCACAACGAAGAATTTCTGGTTGTTATCTTTTTGCTCTACATTTTATTTGCTTCTAAATTCTAGTATCGTACAACTACTGCATTTTAATGTCACATGCCGAGACTGTGATAACTGGTAGCGGTGGTTCACCGTTAGGTATGGTACATCATCAGCTCTGGCTGGAATTATATCATGACATACTTGACATTTCATCAGAAATCTCGTATTCAAGTGAGACTAGATGACGCCCGCAACTCCGTTGCGCCAAAATTGGTTTATCGCGCAGGGGCCGTACGTTTTACCGGGATATAAAGTTTCCTATGTTCTTCTCGCGACTCAAAGTACCTATCTCCATACCAAACTTCAGCAAAATCAGTTCAGCGGTTTAGGCGTAAAGAGGTAATAGACAGACACACTTTCACATATTTTTTAAAATATCAAGTAGATATATGGAAGTGTAGATATCGGCTTGAGATCTTCTTGAGATAATATACATAATTTCTACTTTGGACCAAAGACTAAAAAAACTCAAAAGAACTAATTTAAAAGTAAGTTAAAAGTAAGTTAAAAGTTTCAGATAAAAACGAGTTTATTACGTTGTCTTTCTTAAGTTTTCATCTTATTTACTAAGTACATATTTTATTATTATGCCTTTCCTACCTCATAATATTACTAGAGGTCTACCAAAATTTTCCCATGGCAGCTCGATATTTTAATAACAAAGTATTACCTTAACCAATTATTATTATTATTAAGTAGTAAATACAGTAATCATGTAACTTTGTACAATTTGACGTTGCACGCAAATCTTTGTAATTATACAAAAAATGTCCTGCTTACCTATCACCTTGGCACATGCACACAGTATAGCTGATAAGTTGATTCCATAATTATTATGTTTTAGCAAAAGAAGAAATGTGACGTCATTAAGCACACTAATATCAAAGAATAAATACACTGCTAATATTAAAGATTACATCATTCGCCGTTCTTTCTGTAATAATTTCTGAACGATGTTAAAAGCTTTTGATAAGTCCAAACAGGAATCTTTACTATTTGTAGAGTTCTAAATAGGAAAGTGTGTCTGTCGGCTGCTAAATATCTTTTCATACAAATCACTCACAAAATTACGCTCGTGTGAATCAAACAGGACTTTTGTATGAAACTGGATGCAGCAGAATTCCTGCCAGCCGAAATTCTGCGACTCACAACTCACAAATTACGCTCGTTTGGCTTCACCCTAAGCCGCGGAGTGGACTTCGACGAAATTTGGTGAAGACTGGAGAGGTAGGTCTTGGACAAGGACATAATAATTAAATTATAGTTTTTATCCCTAAATTTGCGATTTCCGAATGAAAAACACATTTTTCGTGCTGACAAAGTTGCTGGCAACATCCAGTATTAAATTCTCACCATACATAGAATGTAGAGCTATGTACGGTTAAGCGCCATTAATACTAACCGGTAGGAAAATGGAGCACTCTAGGACGTGTTTTAGCATAATCGATGAACTGGTGTACAGGCTACAGCACTAGCCTAGATAGAACCAGCAGGAGTAGGGTTGCCAGGTCGCTAAACCGGAAAACCGGACAAAGCAGTCAGCTTAGCTAAGCCTTAGCCGGACATTTGTAAAAAAGCAGAAACTTTTAGTAGGTAATTTTTAGGTATATCTAATTTAGGTATATCTAAATTTTCAGTAAGTATAGCAAAACCTTCGGCAGCGCGTGTACAAATTTTCTGTTTTATTAAAACAATTTAACATAGCTAATAAGTAGATAAAATTTCATTTTATTAGACCGTGTAAAACTGTCTAAAATTAGGATTTATTCTGTAGCATTATCATATAAAATTATAGTGAATCTGTACAAAAAAGCTGTACCTACAAAAGCCGAATTCCCTTTAATTTAGGCCAGACACGCAAAGAAAAGTCAGACTGTGTTCGGCTTTATCCGGACTCCTGGCAACCCTATGTAGGAGAGATATTTTAATGGTAATAAGAACTTTATTCCAATGATATAAGAGCTAATATAGAAACTATGTAAGGTTCTATAGGCGGAACTGCGCTTGGTTCTTATCCCACATCTTTTGCAATTAATTGATGTATGTTTTGTAAAAGGAAATGCTAGTGATGCGCTGAAATAATTGGGTTAGTGTAGTGCGTTATCGAGTTTCGATTAATTAGTGATTATGTGTTGCTTCCTGAGTAATTCAATTAACCGTCGAACGCTACATGATTTTAGAACAGAGGTTCTTAATTTTGTTTTACAGACATAATATTTTAAAATTTTGTTGGATTCGATGGATCCCTTGCAGCTACGTTAAGTACCAAGGGGTCCACCTTAAATTTTTAGGGGTTCTTCAAAAAGTTGTCGACAAACGTTTCAGATTTTTTTCCGACGGCGTGATTGGAACCCGCGATCCCGCGGCTACGCGTTCAATAAATCCACAGAGATCGAATTTTGATTTTCGTGCTAACGAGCTTTTAGATGCACATATATAGACAACACGAGCGCCGATGCCTGCGTTATTGTATGAGTTGCAAGTGCGTTGCTGGTCCTACCTATACGTTCTAACTTTATTGCTTTGCTTTTCCAGAGACTTAAAGACACCTTTCCCTGATAGGGCCACATATCAGCGAATTATATAACTCATGAAAGCAGGCAACAGAGCATGTCTGTATTTCCTTTCATCATTCACTCGGGTTTATTGTAAGTAACCTCAGTTTTATGGAGATCAAATTGATTGCCTCACGTGGTGGAAAGTGTGAGGGCTTAAGAGCCCAGCTAGCGTAAACCACTTGAAATTCCCTAGAGGTTAGCTCTTATCTCTTTTGTAGGACTAAATAAGTCAAGTTTTACGAAACTTTGCTAAAAAATTATTCCTGTGGGATTAAAGCTCCCTAGAAGTTCAACATGTCGAATACAAAGGATTGAAATACTGACGGATTTTAGAGACATAAATGAAAGATTTTACTGGTCAATCTGTATTCTGTAGTGGCAGAGTAGTCGGAATACTCAGTGGACTATTCTTTCCTTTCTTAATTTGCCATGCTAGTGCTAGTGGTGCTAGTCGAAACTAGGTAAGTTAAATATAGCATCAACGTGGTGTCTACCCTTTCCTTAAGAGGAAACAATCTACTGATACTAATAAGCAAATAAAGAAATAAAAGATTTTAAATTAAGAATTTTTATCATCCTCTAAACTCTAAAGTTTAGAATTATTTTTAATTTAAAGTCATAATTTGAAGAGCACTCACGTATCTTCTTCGTGAGAAAGCGTCGTTGTGTAACAGATAGTAATCGATGCGAACATGCTAATCTCGGATTTTCGTCGAAATACGTAAGATTTTTGTATTCCACGAGTCGAGTGAGACACCGTAACATATTTTATAACGTAACACAAAGAGTATACAGAGGGGTGACCGGGGAAGGTTGTATAATGTACCTACTCGTACAGACTACCGAACATGAGTTTAGATTTATAGACCGCGGCAGAACCAACACATGAGCTCTGTCCTCTGATTAGCTCCATGTCAAAAATGCTTATCTATCCCCCGAGTCAAAGTGAGGTCCTCTTTTAAAAGGTACTTCAGCCGTTTGATAAAATTAATAATCGCACTTCCCAAATTAATTTTATATATTTTTATCAGATGGTTAGTGTTTTAATTACGTAACGTAAATGAACCTAACGGGACAGATAATTAAGCTGTTCTCTAGTTAAAATTACACTCTGTGGTCTCTAACGTCATGTGTACTTATTTATTACAATTAAAAAAGAAATTCTCATTATAAGAACATAGTATTTACTTACCTAATCAAAATATCTATATTTTGATTTCCTTTCTTTACGAGCAAAGATATTTTAATAGATACCTTTTCAAAGAGGCTTCGAACTTTTAGAATCCAAAGCCTTTTTATTTCAAACCAAGTCAAAAACTTAAAAATTAATGCTGATACCAGAAGAGTAATTTTATTTTCTTTTCGCATCTTTCACAACAAATGAGACGTTACTCCAAAAATAATTACCCCTACCTCTGAATGTATTCCAGAATTGAAGTCCACATCCGACTGAATATCATTAATCTTTCGAGTGAACTGCCATCACCTTTATCAGAAGTGGGTCAACCTTAACGAAGATTGCAGTTTTTGCATTTATTACTGAGATATCCATGCAAATTAGTTAAGTAAGACTTAAGCCATATGACCCTCGCGTCCGCTACACTTACGCAAGGGAATGTATCTTCTTCGGTGCTTTGTTGATGATTGTTACACGATTTTTTTTGTTAAATGGTCCTCTTACTCAATACGTCGCACACGTACTGGCTATTAGGCTAGAAAAGCTTATTACGTTAGGCTATTTCCATAATAGTGATGGTGATTTTATAATGAAATCAGTTAGTTCTTTGGTGGTTCTGTAGATATAATAAGGGATAAATTTTGCTTATAACTTGTTATATAAGAAAGCCCAAAGAAAAAAATATTGGCCAAGTGCGAGTCGGACTCGTGCACGAAGGGTTCCGTACCGTTATTGAGCAAAAGTTGGCAAAAAATTGTGTTTTTTGTATGGGAGCCCCCCTTAAATATTTACATTACGACAGACATCGAAGTCTTAGTAATAGGGTCCCGTTTTTTACCCTATGGGTACGGAACCCTAAAAAGCAGCAGAACATCCTCCTTTTTAATTCGGTTAAAAACATGGTTAAATATTTTTAACTAGCTTTAAAGCAGTCTTGGACTTGGAGTATTAGTAGACATTGAGTCTTGAAGTATTATAAATAATAGTACTTAAATAGTTATTATAATATTATGTTACAGCACTTTTCATCCATCTATTTTCTATAAAGATAGAGGAAAATGTGTGGTTGTTTGGACTTTGGACATTTTGACCGTCTCTCAGGCTGACTCTACATAGAGTCTAGGTGGGCTAGCGGCTACTTAGTTCCAGAATATTCTAGGAAGGCGCTAATACATTTATAATAGAACATCTGTGGTGTAATGAAGCGTGTACGTTCCGTTCCACGGTAATGGCGGAGATGCAGGAACAGGAACTAACGATGGTATTTTATAATGGAATCAGTTTTGATTGATTGCATTAATGCCTGCGATTTGCCTGCCTTGTTTTAAATAGTTAAGTTTTTTGGACCTGCTTTTTTGTATCCATTCATCATTAGTATCTAGAATGTGCGAGTTTATTGACCTTCCCTGCACTCTTCAGGCCAATAGTAATAATATGTAGAGCCCTTGTATTTACTTTTAATTTAAAAATTATGTATTTACTTTTTTGGAAACTTCTTCACATAGACGTTTTGGGAGTTATTCTTGCCAAAAAACTTTTTGATAATAATTAAATTTATTTTTGTAGACATCGATTGGACACTGAGCGATTTTTATGAATTTTGCACAAGATCACGTCTTACGCCTATGCATGGATAAATATTAAATAGGTACGGAATCTTGGAAAATCCATACTACATAATATTATTAATGCCAAAGTGTGTCTGTCTGTCTAGTGTCTGTTACATTTTCACGCTCAAATCGCTGAATTTGAGTCCCGGGAAAGGTCAAAGGAAACTAGATCCTATTAGGATAGTTTCTATCCCGGAAAAATGTACGGACTCTAGCGCGATAAACGAATGTTGGCGCAATGTATCTAGTAATTTATAAGAACTCCACCAAAATTCTCTTGGGCCTTGACTTCACTGTGAATTAGGTAGAACTCAGACTGAAGCTATCGAGCCCTGCCTGTTGCACCAGATCCTGTCCATTGTATCGATCTCCATTGTGCTGTGTACCACACATTGTTCTTACAACACTGACCACTGGCCTTGTGAGATGTGCGCTCGAAGTTGTAGGTGATCACGGAACACCCGTGCATATCTGAATGAAGACCGGCTAATGCTTGGTTAAGTTTCGTTTTGACAGAAGTTTATCTATTTAGGCATCCATTACACGCTCATGCAAGCGACAGTAAATTCCATCAATCATGAATTATATGTTTGACTGATGGTGACTGATGGACTGACGAATGGTATTGGAACAAGCCGTGTTTACACTTCACACTTAGTAGTGTAGATTACTTAGTACTTAGTAGAGTAGTAGATTTTGACATTTGTACTGATGATTCACTGTAAAAAAGGGTCAGTTCACATTGCAACCAGTCGGAGCCAGGTCTTACATTTTGGAATGAGCCATTTAAAATTGGAATAGGCAAACCTACACGAGCGGCAAGACAGTCAATTCAATGTGTGTATTTAGCCCTATACGAGCGGCAAGAGGGCAAGACAATAATTCATTAGCTATGTCCACATTGTACCACATTTCGAATGTCAAAAGATTATGAAAATTGAAGATGAAAGGGCACAATGTGGACATAGCTAATGTGTATCTTGTGTAGTCAATAGAGTTTTAAATGGGCCATTTAAAAATGCATCACCTCGTCACGTTGCAATTTGAACGTTAGTATCTCTTCTTAGTCTGTGACTGACCCTAACTCTACGCAGTACGCACATAACGTGTGGTAAATAACATATCATCTTCAGCAAGTAGCAAAACAAGTTACAATAGGTTCAAATAAAACGTCGCTTGTAAACGCTGGTCGCTGCCTTCCAAGAAACTGACCATCAGTTCCATTCATAAATATAACAACAGAGTAATTGAGAGTAGGTACTTCAATCTTTATAAAAAATACATAATAACTAGGTACATACAGTAGGTAGTAATCGAAAGTGCCGCCAGTGCAGTTTCAAGATTTTCTAATTTTTCCTAACGTTTTTTAATTATTGTAACATAGAACTGAGCTGTTCCATGCTGCAGAGCTACTTTGTAGCAATATTAAAACGGTCCTTTTTGGGAAAGGCCTACTATAAAAAAAACTTATCTTAAAATAAAATACGTTTAATTCCCAAGAAAATATTTTCGAGTACCTACCCTCTCCATCTAAATAGTTTAGTATAAATCTTATGTATTTTCACAAAACAAAACCTACCTTTATGTATTTATTTCCTTGAAATTCTTCTTATTGTCAGCATATTTCACTTCACTTAAGTCAAATAACAAACATTAATTTTTCCGCGATATTTTTCCCGCGTTGCGCGCGCTTAACGAAACGTAACCACCCGGCGCGCGTTCTAAGCTCAACTGACTTGAAAAATTCAAACTTCAAAGATGGTCTAGCCTCCTTGTGAGTATAGTATTCGTTGGGTCTATAGCCATCAGCCATGGCGTTTACGCTACATCCACGGTGCTATGAGCTACTTTTTGTTACATGCCTTCACGTAATTTGCATCTTTAATTCACTGCAAGTATAATAGCGATAACGAGGCTATGTGTAATATAATGTGACGTTACAATTTTTGGCAAACTTTCGCAGACAACGCAATGAATACTTTTCACCAATTATTTTTTTGTCCATTTAATTGCTTGACGGTTCGCGACAGGTGTTGACTGAAGTGATGATCATAAAGTTAATATACCTTTAACTTTATGTTGATGATACACTAATAATTACTTGCCTGGCCGGCTTCATTTAAACCGATTGGGTTTAATGGAACCATTAGATTTCAAAATTCAATGTACTTACTTAATACTAGACTGAAAGTATTTATTTATGTAATATGTACTTAGTTGTTTTATAACAAGAATTATTAATATTAAAGCGTCATAATGTGTATATGAGATCATTATTCTGTCTATTCTCTCATAGCTCAGTGCGATGTCTCTAACAAGGCTGACGATTGACGAAAGATCATAATATTATAAGAATCCTACTAGCAACCAATAGAAGTACCTGTTGCCCATCATCTGTACTTATATTATAGACACATATTATACACTATCTATGTGAGGAGTTGAGGTCAATCAGATAATCGGCCTAAATTGTTATATAGCTATAGTAGCTACCTGGGAACGACTAATATTTTGAAAACACGACTTCCGAATCACGAACAAGTTTAAAACCCCTGAGGCTTGAACTACGAAGACTTTACCTGAATAATAAATTATAATGTAATTGAATAGTTAGGTTTTCTTATCCTCAATGCCCTAACTTCTTATTGCTACCTAGTACGGGCTATAGTACCCAGCTATATGCGCCAACACCTAGAATACCAGCTAATGTCCTACTCCCAACACTGAGTCACAGATGATTATTATAAGTTACTAGCTGTCCCGGTGAACTTCGTGTTACTTTAAAACCTTCCCTGGCCTTCTACGAATATTTTAAGACTAAAATCAGCCCAATCCGTTCAGCCGTCTTCGAGTTTTAGCGCGACTTACACATTTGAAAATACATTTTTATAAGATAAAAGTTCCTCCGAGGCTAAATTATTACAGCACTTAATTCTTGGCCTAAGCCAGTGGTTACAGTAAAATGTTTGTCATCTGCCTGCGTAAACCTAACCTTGGTGGTTTAGTGATTAGTCTAACATAAAATATTAGCAGAGCTTTTCACTTAGTAGATTTATTAATTAGTATGGATTTTAGTAGAATCTACTTAATCCAATACTTCCATACTAATATTATAAATGCGAAAGTATGTCTCTCTGTTACCGCTCCACGCCCAAACCACTGAACCGCTTTTGCTGAAATTTGGTATGGAGATACTTTAAGTCCCGGAAAAGGGCGTAGGATTTTTATCGAGGAAAATGTACGGTTCCCGCGCGATAAACTAATTATGTCGCAACGGCATTGCGGGCTGCGGGCATCATCTAGTAGGTACTATAATTAGTATTACCTACTAATGATAAAACGAAATACCTATGCACAACTGTCTTATAAATGCCTGTTCTTATTAATATCTGTTGATGATTGACCAGAGATAAAACTCCTACTGATATCCAATACCAACATTTAATAAAACTACAATTATTATAAAAAATATTCATAATATTATTTGAAAAAAAAAACAAACAAATTCACTCAAGTCTTACATTTATCACTAATATTGATATTTTTAGAATTCATATCTTATTATATTGACTAATACTGAATTCCTATTATAATTACATAGTATAATATAGGTACATACTTCATACTTATTGGAACAAACATTATTAAAATAATAAAATATTCTAATTTCTATTAAATAATGCATACTCTTAATATTGGACAAGATACTATAAATTCATAAATAATTTGGTACATACTTATTAATTATTATAATATAAATAATGATTGATACATACATATTATTTTTATTATTATTAAATAATTATAATCATCATACAAATCCATTGAGATGTAACAAATCAAATATTTGCACTTTACACGAAAAGCAGTAGCTATGTGCTAACTTCAGCTCAATAATAAGTAGGTATAATTATTGTTTTTGCCTGTTATGTAACTTTTTCAATGTATCAAAGACCTTGTTAAAAATATCTGCCGTATAATTTATAAATGAAATTTTTATACAAAACATTTAGGTACATAGTTTTATAATTTGCTAATTTCATGGTATAAGTTTTTATAAGCATTTACTAAACAACATAAAGGTATTTAAATATATTTGTAAGCCATCTGTCAGCTTTTAGAAACCCTGCATTATAAATTCACTATTAATTTTATAAAATCGACATACCCAGAAAAATGTCCTTTAGGAATCATACATTGAAAAGCTTTGAAAACTGGCCCATGTTCTTCCCCAGTGGACTCTGTGTTCGTGTCAAATTTTATCAAAACTAGTCCAGTATTTTCCATGCCCATTCAATGCAAACAAACCTTTCCCTATAATATTATTAGTATAGATTAAATACACAGTGAAGTATAAATGTAATAATAATATATAAATCTATTTTAGAGCTTTACAAACATTATTGTCATTGTTTACTCAATCATAAAGGTGAATGATAAAACATGTTTACATGAACCCATTTACCTTTACAAAAACACTGATTATAACATAGTTTGTGATAAAACTCCAACTATTTTGTTACAAATATGAAATAATAACAGATAAATACCAATAGACTTAACTGGATAGCCTTTTACTGAGTAACAATAACATATTTTATTTGTTTATATATCTATTATTTTATAACAAAGACTTACAAAATCAACAGACACTTGACTGTTGCTATTATATTGTAAAATTATAAAAAATAAGACTTGTAATACAACTTAAATCAGAAACTATGTATCAATGAGAAAATTAAAAATAAATGTCTAAATACCTTCACCGTTTCAATTTTCAGTCTAATTTTGTAACATGATTAATAAATATCACAAAAAATTAAGTAATACAGTTGATGGGATATTAAATTCAAAAGATAGTAGTAGAGGTAACACAGTTTTGTGCCACATTGCATGCTGTATTCATTATAAGAAGCTTTATGTAGCTTCACAGTTCACACATTTTACTTCTCTACAATAAGGGTTAGTACAGACGAGAAGCAAAACAGAGAGAATTTTATTAAAGCATTTAAAAATTGACTGTAAAATTCTTTAAATCATTAAGGAAAGTGCATACTGTAAGCTTACCACTTCAAGGACACAAATTTTAATGTCAGGTTCAAAGACACATACACTGTTATAATATTTTAATTACTTTAATACCTCCATTGTGGGAATCGCAGATACAATACATTTTCAATTTTTAAGAGTGCCTCAATAAAATTTTGCTCTATCTGCATGTCTTCAGCAAAAGACTGCAATGCAATGTAGCTAAATCTGCATTCATGTTTAAGTCTTAAAGTAACCTTAACTAAATATACAACGAACTACCTCCTACATTCATGTCTCCTCAACATTCGGGTTCTCTGCAAACAGCTGGTGATCATTGTATGTCTTAAGATACTTCTTGGTGAACATATACAGCAGTAGACCCCACTTCATCATCATAAACGACCATATAAGGCGGATGACAATACTCGTTTTTATTGGAACAATGTCTAGAAAAGAAAATGCAAAATTTTAATCATTTAATTTAAAGGTTTAATTGTTACTGAATGTAATTTAATAATTCATTGATATGGCAGAATGTTAGAACTATAAGTAATTAATAAGACCTTTATATCAACAACATTCTGGCAATACATTTGAATTTGAAATTAACTTACCAGCTTTGTAATATATTTCTAGGAATGCATAGAATAGTGTAAGAGCGAGACCAGACACAAATCCGACCATACCAAAGTCACCAAAATATTGTAGAGCTTTTCTCGAGAAGTTAACATGCAAGGATTGCTTCAGGTAATGACAGTGTAACATCAAAGTTAGCGATGCGTGAATACCTGCAAAAGGAATGCTCATTGTTCAATAAAATTCATATCTTTTAATGATTTTTTCATTCAAAATACAAAGAAGCATCATAAGACATTGTAACAGTTACAATAATTTTATTATGATACTTATATTGATGGCTTATGCAAGACGATGTATTATAATCTTATTATATTATCACATATAATATTATGAAGGCTGTTTAGAAGGGTAATTGGACTAAGGTTACAAAACATTTACCTGAAAGTAACGCCCACACACCAGCTTCAATATTTGCATAAACGATGCAAAAACAAATAAATGCCGATAGCCCGAAAAACACCCCTAACGCACTAAGGGCTATATGAATTTTAGTACGTAACATGTTTAATGCTTATCGAAGGAATATATTAAATAGGTAATATTTATAATTTCGTCATGAAAACAACAATGTTCAACACAATCAAACACAATAGAAATTTCAATTCTAGATGACCGATGACAACCATGGACGTATATTATCTATATATCTCTATGATGACAACCAACGTCATCTGTCAACGTCACTTCCAGCTGTAAGTAGGTATTTTTTTAATTTGTCATCTGTTTAGGCTGTAACATTAAACTACGCGGACTTATATTTAATGATAACGATAATATGTACTTTTTATCTCGGAAAAACGTACGGTTCCCGCGCGATAACAAATCTAGATGCAACATAGTTGCGGGCGTCAGCTAGTCTAATATAATACTATTATCTAAATTCTAAATATTAATAGAAATACAATATTACAGTATATTTAGGAAGTAGGAACAAAAACATTATTAGACAGTTGTAAAATTTTAAATTGTAATATCGCGATCGCTCCTATGAAAGAAAACAATAGATATTATAGTCAGATATTTTATGATAGTCATTAGTCAGTATCTCCTTGTGAGTATAGTATTCGTTGGTCAGTATTCCTAATTAGTCTGTGATATAAGATATAGCCAGTTGAAAGTTGCACTGGTTGCAACCAATCTGTGGTTGCAACAAACATTATTTTCCATGAAATAAATCACAGCCTATTCGAATTTCGAATATCTTACGAATTTTTGTAGGACTATAAGTTATTACTTTCAATGGATACTGTCAATGGATAGGCCATAGGGCCTATGGCTCTGATCAAAATTAAAATACTATCTGTAAAAAAATATATATTTCCCTATGGTTTGAAGAATTTCAAAAGATTGGGTTTTATTTTACTTAATGTCTCACTGTCTAGCTGTGATTTTCTATGATTTCTTAAGTGGCTCTTCATGTTGCCTTTCTGGGCATAGCCTCTGTCGCATACTGGACATTTGAATGGTGTCGCCCCTGTGTGGAGTCTCATATGCTGGAGAAGATATTCATTGTGGAAGAAACTACTTCCACACACCTTGCATACTGCTGGTCTTTCCCCTGAAATAAATAATAATATTATTGCCATAGGTAAAAGGCAGAGTTATTATACCTGAGATGTTTCTCCTAATGTTGAAATGTATTAACATTTTTATTGTTTATCATTAGTCATTACAACTGCAATATAGTTGACGTGGGAGAGCCATGCTTCGGCACAAATGGGCCGGCTCGACCGGAGAAATACCACGTCCTCACAGAAAACCGGTGTGAAACAGCGCTTGCGCTGTGTTTCGCAGAGTGAGTGAGTTTACCGGAGGCCTAATCCCCTACCCTATTCCCTTCCCTTCCCATTCCTACCCTCCCCTATTACCCTATTCCCTCTTAAAAGGCCGGCAACGCACCTGCAGCTTTTCTGATGCTGCAAGTGTGTATTTCATAAAAAAAAAACGGTATCTTTTAGTGTTTGGACAGAATCAATACGATTGAAACAAACCATTATAATATTATAGGAAAATATTTTGTGCAGTCAAACTGTGTTTAACCTCAAATTATATTAGAAAACAGACAGATCAACACTTTTTTTTACATTTATGATATTAGAGACATTCATTTAAACATACCTGTGTGTGCTGATCTCTCATGTATGATAACAGATTTTTCACAAGTATATACTTTGTTACATATTTTACAACTGAAACTTTTCTTTTCTACAACTTTCTTATTATGAACCTGTCTCATGTGACTGGTTAAGCAATTTTTAAAAGCAAAGGTTTTGCCACATATTGAGCAAGCAAAATCCCTCGGTCCTCCATGTAATCTTTTTATATGCTTCAGGAGATAATAGTTTGAGACAAGTGTTTTCTCACAGTGTGGACATTTTGCCTCAGATTTATTATGTTTCTTGTGAATATGAGATGACAACTCTTTGGCCATTTGGAACACATCTCCGCACAAATGGCACAGTCTTGGACCAGGTGGTGCTTTTTCTTCATGTGACTTTGCCACTGTCATTTTTTGACTACACTTTGTTTCTTTACCGATTGGTTTATTAGTACTCTTGGTTTTTCTTGAGCTGAAATTTTCTAATATTAAAAATTCATGTAGGACAAAAGGAACTTAAATTATTTTATTTATATATGTTTTTAAGGAAATAAAAGGCAAACAAGCCATCTATTTTTTATCTATGAACATACAACCAGATAAGTAATTGCTAGTACTTTCTTGGTCATAGAGAAAATATTAAGTAGAAAAGGCACCTCTTCAATCTTAGACAGCAAAGACTTTTAGGTGCACACTTTTCTTGACGGTTTGTGGCAATGGTCCAGAAATACCTCTGGTGAGTGGTGACAGTCTATTTATGTATGGTGACCCCGTGGTCCCCATACATAAATAGACCCTGTGGTCCCCTCGACACCACGGCCGTTGCAACATGGCCAAAATGTCAAGAAAAAGTATGTACTCATAGTAGCATTACTACTAGAGTAAGTCGTGTTAAGACCCGATTAATAAGTTTTGATCTATTTATGTAATTTAAACTACAGTAAACTTACCAACTAGATTTAGCTTTTTTATTTTTTGGCTCATTTTTACTATCTACCAATGATTTCGATTTCACAGGTCTCTTTTTTGAGGTTTGTGTGTTTTTTTGAGGTTGCGGGGGTTCGTAACTCATGTCATTGTCGCTAAAATCTGAATCTTTACCACTTTCTAGCTCATATTTCACATCTTCTAGTTTAATTTCTACATTATGCAAGTCTTCTTCACTTGAGTCACATTCTTTTGTTTCTTTCTTAATCCGTTTTATGCATAAGCCATTTTGTAAAATTGTGTTTGTACTTTTAAACTTTTTAACAAAACTGCATAATGTATCTAAAATTTCATCACATTCCTTGCAAATATTCCTTGGATAACCATCTATATCTTCTAGCTAAAAAGTAAATTCCTTTACTATTATATTTTGGTACAAAAGCAAAATAATGTTACTCATACCTTGTAGAAAAATAATAAAATCAGGTTAATAAACAGGTTATTTACTTTTCACCCGACTGTTTAAGACTGTTACAAAATTTAAGAAAATAGTAAGATTCGTAATAAAATACTCGCCTTTTCATTTAAACACATTCTAAGTTTATTCAATATACAGCTTTCCCCACCACCTTCAAATATGGGGTGTGTTGCCCCAACTTTGAGGCATATTCTACATAGAAATGATTGCTTTTGTTCCATTTTTATTGCATAATATTTGCTTTTCTTTTATTGAATTAACATTTTGTTGAGTGCATGGTGAGTATTACAAACATAAAACTGTTTATTTATTGCTTAGAATTGAGTTTTTACAATCTGTTCTGTGGTTTTTACAAAAATTACGGTGCTTTTCTGTCAACGTCAATACGATGTCAAGCTCAAGTGTCAACTCACAACTGTCAACTTTTAGGCATTGCCAGCACAAAAAATTAATTTAGAACTTGTTTTCTAATAAAATAATAGGGTAAATGACTAGTAGATTCAAGATTGTACAGTACGAGTCATTGGACAAAGCACAAAATACTATATTTTATTATTGTTGCTTTAAAAACTGCCTGTTTTTAAAGTAAAAGAACGCCTAATTTTAAATAAAAACAGGTAGTTTTTAAAGCAACCTAAAATTAAATATATTATAGTATTGTGCTCTGTCCAATGACTACTAGTACTGTCCAATCCACAGATTAAACTATAGGCATTAGGCAGTTTAAAAATACAACTTTATACTTTCATTATTAGCTTTTTTTCAATTTATATTCAAGTTATATCAATACTTCATGATCTTCGTGGTCAGATTGTAGTGGTTCAATGTCATAATATCTCATCTCTGAGTTCTGACTCATTCTACTTTCATTATTTTTAGGTGTTATAGAAAATAAAACTGAGGTCTGACCTTCTCTTCGTATTTTCATTACAAATGATCAGTATACACCTAAAAACCAGAAGTCTTAAATTAGATTAGTCACAAACACAGCACAAATTAGCCAATTTACATTGCACACACTATATGAGGTACCTACCAGTCATGTTGACAACAAAGTCCGTGATGTTATTTAGAGGAATAGAGTCGATCCCTTCAGACCTTCTTTCCGACGAGTAATTATTCATATTATAAATAAGTTTTTATAACTGGCTTTAAATAGTTTTCGGCATTTTAAGTTTTAACGCATAAATAACTCACTTTTCCAAGAAATATATCATCACGCACATTTGACAGATGACAATTATGACATCTCATGAGCATCTCCTAAAGATTGTTGCCAGTTGAAGAAATTAGTTCCAATAGATTTCCGCAATATTGCGAGGTTTTTTATTTTATTGGTCAGGCTTTAATTATATTTTTCAACCTTACTGACAAAAGGCAGTGTTTTCGCGAAAACGCGAGTCGCCTTAGTGAATTGCGAAACGAATCGTTAGGCATTATCGAAAAAAATAACTGATTGGTAGGTTTAAGCGCCCCACAACAACATCTCTGATTGATTGAAGCGCCCCACAACAACATCTCTGATTGATTGAAGACTTGACGTTGGATTCCGTTTTAAAATGTCGTCTTCAACCAATCAGAGATGTTGTTGTGGGGTGCTTAAACGGACCAATCAGTTTTTTTTTCGATAATAACTTACGATTCGTTTCGCAAAGTTTAATAAGGCGATTCGCGTTTTCGCGAAAACATTACCTTTTGTCAGTAAGGTTGAAAAATGTAATCACCATTGTCTAATTATCAGTGTTTTCGCGAAGTCCCTAGAATTTTCGCGATAATTCGATTTATCAAATCATCCTACGACATATACAAAAACGTCATTTTTGACAGTCCTCCTTTACCAGCAGCCGCGTTTTAACTTTTACATTACCGCCACAGAGTACATTCAATAGGAAAATTACGGCTAGCTCTTTTACAAAACGGGTCGTTTTTTAATGGGGCGGTTTTACGATTAGCCAGATTGTCATTATGATACATTCTTCAATACGGCGGCCCGCATTTAGCCGCATCGTACCAATACTTCAATTGTAGGGTAACCACTAACCATGCTTGCAGAATAATGGAAAACCAAAATAATATAAAGTTTTATAATAAAGTTTAAAACTTACTATTTACACACCATTAATAACAGTTTAATCTCCTGATATAAAAAATATTAAACTAATAAAATCCAATAACAAAAATGAACCTTGTGTAAATGAATTAACGAAAGACACAATAACAATATAAATCTATTGAGAATATCAAGAGCGATAATAGTATTATAATACAGAAAAGTTATTTAATAATTATTAAGGACGTGAGTGGAAGAATCAAATAACTAACATTAGTAGCAATATAAGGACAATCGTTCATTTTTTCCCTTATAATTTGAACGAACTTAAGTTACTTCATCATCTGGGTAATATAATCTGACTACTCACTACACATTAAAATCTCATTTTTTGATTTCAAATAATTTTCCCGGACCCAAAGCCGGAATTTATACTATTTTATACAAAGAACGGCAATTTTTTGAAGTGAAAACTTCCTTAGCGGCGTTGAGCACTTTTGTGGGATGGGTAAAAACTGTGAAACTCGCGTCAGGTCACGTGTGCTGATCGAAAAACCGTAAGACGGTTGGAGAGTAGTGTTATAACATCGAAATCTATTAAGGCGCTATATTGATAATAACGTCCTTTTTGAAGTAATACTATAGGACCCTCAGAAATGTTACAAATCTAGTAATGAGATATACATATCTTCATAGCCTTATCTAGGTTTGAGAAGAACCAGAAACACGATTAATGTATTTTGCCTCGATACATTTCTCGATCGAAATGACCTCTTAAAAATACGAAATTTGAAGATACAAAATCACGTTTTTTCGCATGTTTTCCGAGCGAGCCGATAGCTTCTGGCCGCAGCGTATTCACGACTTTATAGTCATACAAATTAAGTATAAAATTGCCCTTGCGGTAAAATTACTTTCAATATAGCGCCTTGATCGAACAGTCGATTGTTTTTTTTTCGATTGTCGATATTTTTTAATCGATTGTAGGTTTCGATTAATTAAAAAAAATGATTTTTTAAAAATCTATTTTCATAAAAAATGGGTTAAAAAATTTACAACACAACATTAATAATCAAGTTTTCACTTCTGCCGGCACTCCCGGAGTGCAACCCGTCTGTTTTTATTATTACAATAATTATTACCTGATTTTTCCACTGACGCCTCAAAATATTTTAACATGTAAATGTACGCTTGCGTACTCCTACAGATTTTCGAAATAGCTTTTTACGAGATGAATAATGATGAACAAATCTTATAAGTTTTCTATGAAAATGACAATATATTAAACTCCTCATTGAGTGTGATGAACAAGCTTTTTTGATTTATTAAAAAAAATCACAGCAGGTTTTCTAAGGAATTCTTTGCGAAAAACACAATTGCACAAAGAGTTTTGGTAATGTACCTAATAGCTTAATAATTAATAGTCAATAGATAATTTGAAACATAACTATTTTAAACTTTTACAATTTCAACTAAAAGTATTATTTTTATATCTAAATATATTTAAAATAAAGATGTGACCACTAACAACTAACTGCTGTAAATTCTGAATACACAACCTGGTCCAAAATATTTAAAGAGTACTACAGGTAGGATAATTTCATCAAAACCTCTCCGACGGAAAAAGCAGCTAAAAATCGAATACTTCGCTTAGTCAAAACGGTTGAAGTTACATCAGTGTACGTTTTTTATAATGAAAAAAGTTCAAAAACTTCAAAAACTGCGTCCACGCGCGTGATAGGCAGAGGTTATACGGTTTTTTCATCAATCTGATCTATCAATCCTGTAAAGATTGACGAAAAATTGATCGTCTAGCCCACGGATTGATGGATTGATCATTTTTTTAATATGTACTTTTTTATAACCATCAATCAATATTCCGTCAATCAGATTGATGGATCAGATTGATGAAAAATTGACCGAGTAACCTCCGACATAGCGAATGAGTCGCGAATCACAGGAATCCACGCGCGTTGGTGGATGCCTGTGATTATAGAGCCTCATACGCTATCACAAACCAGGAGGGCTACTAAACGGAAATGTCATTGAAGTGTTATTCGGATGGGTCATGCGACCGAAATCCATCCGAAGTTTAGATATTATGACCTTACTCTGAAGTAACATGTAGGTATCGGGCTTCCTATAAGCGCGTCTACCGGATCGGATTTGGAGCGTACGGTGAGTCGTCATTTATAATTTGTCAAGCGCAGAAATGACGTTTCAGTGCACGCAGTACCATAAAAATCAACACAAAGCAACAAATCCGTCCGCTCCGATTCCGATGCTGTGGACGCGCACCTTAAGGGCCCGGGTTACCCTCGAAATTTTCATACATTCTTAATACCAAAATCATTTTCTCATACGAAAATATTTAACATGTTTGAGTTATTTTTCAGCTTAAGATAGTAATTACCTAGGGTCCTGAACATATTTTTTGTACAAAATATTTAAATACTAAAAAAAAAATTTTTGTGTTAAAATATTTTTTATTAAATTTACTACTAAATATTTAAACACCAAAAAATAGACAAAAACACAAAAAAATATATAAATAAACAGTAAATTTACTACAAAAAATTTAAACTTTAAAAAATATTTTTTATTATTTAAATATTTTGTAGTTAATTTACTATTTATTCATATATTTTTTTGTGTTTTTGTCTATTTTTTGGTGTTTAAATATTTAGTAGTAAATTTACTAAAAAATATTTTAATACAAAATTTTTTTTTTTAGAATTTAAATATTTTGTAAAAAAAAATTGTTCAGGACCCTAGGTAATTACTATCTTAAGCTGAAAAATAACTCAAACTTGTTAAATATTTTCGTATGAGAAAATGATTTTGGTATTAAGAATGTATGAAAATTTCGAGGGTAACCCGGGCCCTTAAGTCTATCATAGTCACGTGACAAACTTCGTAACACATCGGGCAGTTTGTAGCTGATCATTCGGCCGAAACATCGGCACTTCGAAGTAGGCGTTTAGATAACAAGAACCCCCTTGGATGTAACTTTAATTAACCTAACAATTAAAAATACCAAACCTAACCTACGGTTTGAGAAGTCTTAAATAATTCGGTTTGATCTTACTTAACGTAACACTATCTAGCTCTGATAATCGATGTATTCTCAAGTGGCTCTTCATATTGCCTCGCTGAGCGTAGCCTCTGCCGCACACTGGACATTTAAATGGCGTTTCCCCTGTATGGAGTCTCATATGCTCCTTTAAATAGTCCTCGTGGTAGAAACTTGTCCCGCAAATATTACACACGGCTGGTCGGTCACCTGAAATAGGTTAAAATCGAAAATTGACTACGTATTATATTCCTCAGTGCTCCTACTATCGGCTCATTTTAGAATTAAGGTGAGACTGCACTAGGCGCAACTACGATGCAGCAGGCAATGTGCTACGTTACAGCCAAATAGTATGATAATTGATATGAGCTCGTTACACTTCGTGACAGCGGCGATACATGAGTCGTGCCACAAAACGCAGAAGTGAACGTAAAGCGTCGCATCGTTCCAATGCAGCGTAGTGTCGCTAAGTGCTATCTCGCCTGTAACATGCCTATAAAAGTATAGAAAAAACATCCAACAACAACAATCTGCAGCATACTGTGATATTATGACATACCTGTGTGCACTGATCTCTCATGTATAATCACAGATTTTTGGCAATTGTAATCTTTATTGCATATTTTACATGTGTATTTCTTTTTCTTGATTGTCTTGTCGTGGACCTTTCGTATGTGCGTCGTTAATTCCCCTCTAAAAGCAAACGCTTTACCGCATGCGGAACACACAAAATCTTTTGATCCATCATGTTTCCTCTTCACATGCCGCACTAGATAGAAGTTGGAAGCCAGAACTTTTGGGCAGTGGGGACATTTTATTTCTCTTTGGAGGTGTTTCTTTCTTTTGTGGGTTGACAGTTTTTCTTGGGTTTTGAAAACTTCTCCGCAGAGGTCGCACAGTTTAGGAGGAAGCGGTTCTTTGACCTTCTCCACTTTGACCTTCAGAGCAGGTTGACGTCCTTTTGTTTTTTTATACACAGGTATGTCAGGGTTATCCTTGTATTGTTTAAAGCTGAAATTTTCTTAAGAGTAAAAAAGTGTAAACATAAAAAAAAATATGGAAATAAAGCTTAGCTAATTATCATGTAAAGCTTTTTTCTTGATATTTTTATGGTGTGACATGATGGTGTGACTGTTATTTTTCTCTCAATGAATGTAATCATGAACTCTGAAAATATGGTGACAAAATGGTAGCCCTTTAACCAAGATTGATATAATATATTAATTTTGTATTTATGGTAAGCATGAGAACAGGTTAAAATGTAGAAAAAAATACATATATTTGCACATTTTTTTTTCAAGCAGCATGCACTAAAAAATAAAAAGAAAGTATGTTTTAAAGTTTTTTTTTAATATGACAGGAATTCTTATACCAGAGAAATAAAGATAACAGCCAGAAGAAGTCTTCATACACGGACCAACAAAAATATTCTACTATTTCTTGGTATAAAAATATATAAATAGTGGAATATTTTGTGATTTAGCAAACATGCACAAATTGTAAGCTTTAAGTTTTAACTCTGAACTTTTAATACAAACATGCATGTGTTTTTAACAGAATATAAATGAAAGTAGTTCTACAAACCTCAGTGTAGTACTGATATAACCTATTCTCATACCCACCAAACACAAAACAATTTTTAGAATGGACATTGTACAAAGCTTTTAAGACTTTTATACAACCACAATGAATGAGATGATTTATGCTTATCAAAATGCAAACACAAAAAATTATATCCCCAAAATGAAGCAAATTGTGTTCCTCTGTAACAATAAAACATTCATTGATGATGATTGACAATTGAAATTGAAAAAGATTAATAATTATGTCTAACACTCACCACCAATATCTGCCGTTCCATACAAATTCACCTTCTAACATAGAGCTTGCTACTTTATTTGTTGCCGTATTTCCTTTCCGTTTTGTCCCAATGTTGCCTTTTGTTGATTTAGATGTGCTAGGTTTTTTTCTCATGTTTATTAATTGTAAGGTTTCTCTTTCAATATCATTGTTACTAAAATCTGAGTCGTAGTCATTGTCAGGCTCATATTTCACATCCTCAATGTTAATTTCTAACTCTGCCATCTGGTCATCTCCACTTAGATCACTAAAGTATTCTGTTTCTTGTTTTATCTTTTTTATATTCAAACCACTTTGCAAGTGCAAGCCAGTTTGTAATATTGTGTTTGTGCTTTTGTATTTATTGATAAAATTGCATATTGTATCCAAAATTTTGTTGCACTCATCACAAATATTCCTTGGATATCCTTCAACGTCTTCAAACTGAAAAAAAGGTTTAGTCAAAACTACTAGTAGGTACACAATATAAGCTAAAGAAGTTGGTTACTCTTATTCTTCTCAATTTTAACATTGAATAGATAACAGTTAAGGAAACATTTATCTATTTTTAAATGAGTTTTACAGAAATCATGATAAGATTTGAATTGAAATTTTTTTTTAAAATTTAATACTTGCCTTTTCATTTAAGCACATAGAAAGTTTCTTGAGGATGCTATCTTCACCTTTTTCAAAAATGGGACATTTTGCTCCATCTTGTAAGCATATTCGACATAATGTAGATGGCTTTTCTTCCATTGTAAATAGTAAAGTAATCTTATTACGTATTACCTGTATGAAAAACTTTTGATATTCGTACACAGACACGTCTTGAAGATACGAACATAACCAATTTATTAGTATGTTTTTTATATCACCACACTAAAGACAAAAAGAAACCAACAACCTTGCAACTTTCAGAAGTTGACACATATTTGTAAATAAAATAATTGTGATTAATTATTGTGAATCAAGTTCATAAAATTAGAGAAATATATAAATGTGAATTTTCAATTTTGTATATTTTTTCTTGAGATCAGAATTCAGAAGTTTCAGAAATGTGACATTTTTAAAATTTCTAAAATTTTTGACAAACGAAAATCTGTCAAAATGACAGATTTTCGAGGATTTTCGACTTTTTTTATTTTTTGACATCATTTTTTTACATTGTATAAGGTTGCTGGCTGTATGGGCAACGCTGCCTTTGCCTGTTCCGACCGGGACGAATTAGAAAAAATGTCTATAGTAGATTGATAAAATACTAAGTATTATTACCTCAATGATAAAATATTTTTAGAGGAAACATTAAAAATTTCCTATCAATACAAATTAAGTGCCGTAACGCGTTACGCGAAATAAAAATTTGAGAATTCTTCTTCTTCTTCTTCTTTAATGGCAGTCTCGTGGGTTGCCAATGTCAGAGTGTATTGCAGACTTTGCTCTTTTTAATGTAGGTCTGGTGAAGCAACAAGGGTATGGTTACATAAATTAATAATTTACAAGTTGATTCACCTAAAACAAAAACAAGTGTTAGTAAAGACATCACAATCTAATATTGTTATCACGTATATATGTACACAAAATCTCAATAAAAGGGGTATTTACATAGCTTAAAACAGATTTAAAATTGATAGGACGAGGGATGAAATTGGGAAGACAGTCATATAGGGATGATTGGTTTCTAGGACAACAAAAGAAGATGTGATCTAAGGTACCCTCATCTAAACCACACTCACAAAGAGAATTATCCCTAATCCTGATTTTAGCCAGGAAAACTGGTGAACAGCAATGCCCAAGTCTAAGACGACAAATTGTCGAGCATATTGGTTTGCTACATTGTAGGTATTTAAAAAACCAGGGTCTGACAGGTACACTACTGTAAGAACTAGTTGTTGTTTTGGTTGTTAGTTACTTACGATACAGAAATCAAATGCAGAGTCCAGTAACACAATACAGTTTATTCGTCACCTTTTACACATTAGTTTTTGTACACACTTATTGTCTAAAGCAAAGATTATTTACAATATTTAAGTCCAAAACAATTCGCTACCGCAAGAACTAGAAAACGTAGTGAAAACTAAAAACATCAGATGTAACGTCAACATTTGAAACTAGAACTCTCCGCACCATGAAGTTCCTACATAAGGAGGATGCATGCATGTTGTTGCAGGAGCTGCCACATCACTCCCCTGCCGAGACCGGTTCACGGTCGATAGTGTTTTGGAAAATGTACGTGTCTACCGCTTCGCGTGACCTTTTCTTTTTCAGGTGCTGCTGGGACAACTGGATTGGATGGAGCGGTTGCTGCTGGTGGAATGACTGGATTCACTGGAGTGGCTGCTGCTGCTGGAATGACCGATTTCGATGGAGTGAATGTTTTTGGAATAAGTATATCGCTCTTTGCGCTATCTTTGCTTGGCAGGTAAGCTGGTTTGATTCTGTCTAGTGTGACTGTCATCTCCTTACCTTGCACAAGTAGGTTGAACGTCTTGGGACTTCTGGTCAAGACTTTGTAGGGCCCTGTGTATGGTGATTGTAGTGGACGTTTTTCAGGACCTCGGCGCAGAAAAACATATTCTGAAGACCATATGTCTTTTGGAATATAGAAAACGCGATTTCCAGCGTGATTCGAAGCTGGTGTTGGTGCGAGGCAAGTGAAATATTTTCGTAGTCGTTCCACGTAGTCTGACTGATCCAGTACCAATGCGGTTGATGGGGCTAAAAACTCTCCAGGTAACCTCAATGGTTCGCCATAGAGCAGTTCTGCTGCGGATGCCTTTATGTCCTCCTTCCAGGCTGCTCTCATTCCAAGTAGAACCCATGGCAGCGACTCTGACCAATCTGCCGTATTGTGGCAGACCAAGGCTGCTTTCAGCTGCCGATGTAGCCGCTCCACCATTCCATTGCACTGTGGATGGTATGCTGTGGTGGGGCGATGTTCGGCACCTATCATTTCGGCTAGGCGTTTGAAAAGTTGTGACTGAAACTGCTGACCTCGGTCCGTCGTGATGGTGGTGGGGCATCCGAATCGTGATACCCATTCGGAGACGAAGGTTCGTGCGCACGTCTCGGCTGTGATGTCAGCTATTGGGTAGACCTCGGGCCAGCGTGTGTAGCGGTCGATGGCGGTCAAACAGTACCTGTAACCATTAGAGTAAGGCAGTGGTCCTATTAAGTCAATGTGGACTTGGGAAAAGCGTTGGGAAGGGATTGGGAAAGAGGATAAAGGAGAGGATGTGTGACGGGTTATTTTGGAAATCTGGCAATCTGTGCATTCTTTTGCCCATGTACGGCAATCTTTTTGCATTCCAGGCCATACGAATCTTTCTCCGACCAGTTTTGCAGATGCTGATGATCCAGGATGGCTTAGCTCATGCATTTTTGAGAAGACTTGCTTCCGGTATTTTGGTGTTATGTATGGCCGGATTCTCCCTGTAGATATGTCACAGTATACATCATTGTGTTTTTCCAATTTTAGAGCTGTTGCAGTCTTCAGCAGATTTTGCAATTCAGGATCTTGTTCCTGATCATTTGCAAGATCTCTGTAGTTGATAGCTTCTGTGATCTCCTCTATTCTCGATAGTGCGTCTGCAATTACATTATCGCTTCCGGGTATATGTTTCAGGTCTGTAGAGTATTGAGCAATAAAATCTAGATATCTGAATTGTCTCGGTGAACACTTTTCTCTTTTAGTTGTAAATGCGAAGGTAAGTGGTTTGTGATCGGTATAAATGGTAAATTGTCTTGCTTCTAACATATATCTAAAGTGTTTGATGGCCTCATAAATGGCGAGTAATTCTCTATCGTATGGGCTGTACTTTTTCTGACTAGGAGATAATTTCCGAGAGAAAAACGACAATGGCTTCCACATATTGCCTTCTTTTTGTTGCAGGACAGCTCCAATGGCTTGGTCTGAAGCGTCCGTAAAAAGTGCCAATTCTGCATGTATATCCGGGTGAGTAAGTAGCGTGGCATCTGCTAGGCTTTTCTTGCATAATTCGAAAGCTTCTAACATCTCCTTCGTCATACTTACAGGGGCTGCTCCCTTGATATTTCCTGTTAGGGCGTTATTTAAAGGACTTTGTATTTTGGCGGCCTGGGGAATGAACCTTCTATAATAGTTTATCATTCCTAGGAATCTTCGGAGTTGTTTCGCTGTGGTTGGAGGTTGCAGGTTTTTGATCACTTCAACCTTTTCCTCTAGCGGTTTTATACCTTCAGCTGTTACTTGATATCCCAGGAACGATATTGATGGCACGCCAAAAGCACATTTTGCTGTATTTATCAGGATTCCATATTTGGAGAGTCGCTCAAAAAGTCCTTCCAGGTGTTTTTTATGTTCCTCTTCTGTGCGTGAGTAGATTAAGATATCGTCTATGAACGAATATACATTGCTCAAACCCTGGAGTACTTCATCTATGAATCTTTGAAAAGTCTGTGCTGCGTTTCTCAATCCAAATGTCATATAGGGAAATTCGTACAGGCCGAAAGGTGTAGTGATTGCTGTTTTAGGTATGTCTTCCTCGGAAACTGGTATCTGATTGTATGCTTTGATTAGATCTATTTTTGAAAATATTTTGGCTCCAGAAAGTTCGTATGTGAAATCATTAATGTGACGTATAGGATAGCGGTCTGGTATGGTTCTTGCATTTAGAGAACGGTAATCACCGCATGGTCGCCACCCATCATCTTTCTTCTTTGCTAGGTGTAGTGGCGAGGACCATGAGCTTTCAGATCGTCTTGCAGTTCCATTTTGTAGCATGTCATCAAATTCCTTCTTAGCTATCGCCAGGCGGTCTGGAGCTAATCGACGGGGGCGGGCATATAAGGGTGGGCCTGGAGTGGTTCGTATATGATGCTTTGTCGTGTGCTTCGGTTCCACCGGTGCTCCGGCGGGTCTCGTGATGATGGAAAATTTCTTTAGCAACTCGTGGTATGGTGATTCGCCTGCCACGGCCTTGACGGTAAGTACCTCTGTCTCCTTGGCACAATGTGGCAGGGCTATCGAAAGAGTCGTAAGGTTGTCTACGAGTCGATGGTTGCGGCAGTCGACTAATAAATTGTAGTGACTTAAGAAGTCGACGCCTATTATAGGTTTTGCCACGTCAGCTACCACAAATCTCCATACGAAGTCTCGTCGTAGTCCCAAATCGAGATGCAGTTCCTCGAAGCCATACGTCGATATTATGGAGTTATTTGCTGCATACAGTTGAAACTCTGTCTTATTACGGTGTCCTCTGGTCGCTTTCTTAGGGAATACACATAAGTCGGAGCCGGTATCAATTAGGAACTCCAACTTGGTCTTCCTGTCGGTGACGAAGAGGCGGCCGTTGCATGCATGGCAGTCATTTGCCGCCACTATTGACTGCCGTCGGCGTTTCCCGAGAACGAGCAGGGGCGGGTGCATTTAAATGCCTTGCTGCCAAATTTATTGTGGTAATAGCACATACCGTTGCTCCTCGATTGAGATCTCGAACGTGACCTGTATCTCTGCCTGTCGAATCTACGACGTGGTTGTCGCGAATGGTGTGTGCTGAGTTCGGCTACATGCTTGGTCAGCTGCTCGATCTGTCTTGCCATCGCCTCCATCGCCGACCATATAGAGTCACTAGCTGGTGTGCTGCTGCTGTCAGGTGTTGCTGCTGCCACCTGGAGTGTCGGTTGTGCGATGGCCGTTATCTTATCTGCCAACTTGTCTAGCAGCATATCGCCCTGCGAAGCTATTATCGGTTGCACGGACATAGGAAGTCTGTTGTACCAGGTCGTTCTAATGAACTCCTCTGGTATGTTCGGACCGGCGAGGTGCTAAAGGTGACGCACTGTGCACTTTTGTTAATAATAATTTTCTTTGTAAATCACCATTTGTTACTGTTCGTAGTCGGTAGGTCACCAATGTAAGAACTAGTTGTTGTTTTGGTTGTTAGTTACTTACGATACAGAAATCAAATGCAGAGTCCAGTAACACAATACAGTTTATTCGTCACCTTTTACACATTAGTTTTTGTACACACTTATTGTCTAAAGCAAAGATTATTTACAATATTTAAGTCCAAAACAATTCGCTACCGCAAGAACTAGAAAACGTAGTGAAAACTAAAAACATCAGATGTAACGTCAACATTTGAAACTAGAACTCTCCGCACCATGAAGTTCCTACATAAGGAGGATGCATGCATGTTGTTGCAGGAGCTGCCACACTACCTTGAATATCAAAATAGTGTTTACCTTTGGTTGTACTTGAGTCGGCCCATTCTGAATTCCACTTGCTAGAAAGCTGAGATTTTGCTTCTGGAATTAAGTCATGACAATAGAGTTGATAATGACTAAGTCCACCAGATGTTATGGCGGCTTTAGCATAAGCGTCCACACTCTCATTGCCAATAATTCCGCTGTGACCAGGTATCCATGCCAATGTAACCTGGATATTTTGAACTCGACACTTAAGGAGTAACTGTCTTATTTTCAAGATCAATGGAAACCTGGACTTAGAGCGGAACTGATTGGCTGAAATACCCTCTAATACGCTTCTGGAGTCCGAAAGTATAAGCGATCTGTTCAGGCCATGAGATTCGATAAACGAAAGTGCTTCATAGATGCCGAGTGCCTCACCTGTGAAAACCGAGGTGATAGGTGGTAGTTTAAAGTTCAAGATCACATTTACTCTCGGAATCCAGACAGCTACTCCAACACAACCATCCGCTGAAAGCTTAGAGGCATCTGTAAAAATAAGCAGCCAATCCCTAAAATGTGAATCAATAATTTCTTTAAATTGAGTATTAGCTAGTGAGGAACCTTTGTCTATTGGAAGGTTAAGGATAATGTCTGGAGATATTATTATTGCATGATATGGTATGGAATAGAGAGGATTGAGTCTGCATTGGAAAATTGGACAAGGGATTTGGGTTATCTTACGGTAACTGACCAAGAGACAGGGGGGATCTTTATTTAGCCAATAATTAGATGAAGAGGTCAATTGATTTAGGGTGTGTAATTTGCCTAAAAGGGGATTAGAAGAATTTTGAAATGCCTTACAAAGGAACCTGTCCGCAAGATATTGCCGTCTAATATGGAGTGGAGGATCAACACATTCAACTTGAAGAGCGTTGATTGGTGTTGATTTCATAGCTCCCACTACAATTCTCAACGACTTGGCTTGAATTTTATCGAGTTCCTTTAACGGGGCCTTATTACATGGTTCCAGTAAGAAGGATCCATAATCGATGTGGCTGCGGATAAGAGCATTATAGAGGAGTTTCTGAGTAGATGGGTGAGAACCCCACCATACACCACTGAGACACCGCAAAACATTAATATGTTTTTCACATTTCTGCGAAACATGAGCCACCTGGTAGGCGCCAGTCAGTCTTGAATCTAGATAAACACCTAAAAATTTCACTCTATCCCTAACCGGGAAAACTTGCTGTTGAATTTGGATATCGACATGAGGTATAATTTTAGACCGAGAAAATACAACTACAGAACTTTTGGGAGCCGAGATACTTAGACCATGTCTATCCATCCACTCAGTAAGGTATCGAATGGCAGAGTTAAGCCGCCTAGCACATTCGGTAATATCCTTCAAAGCAATGTAAATTGTCAAATCATCCACAAACTGTAGGATCTCACAAAAACTTAATACAGATAAATCTAGGTCATGGGTGTACAAACCATAAAGGAGGGGACTGAGGGGAGATCCTTGGGGAAGGCCCTTATACGTTATACGGGGAGGGAGGGTAGAATTAGGAGTGGAAACTACAACAGAACGACAGGATAGGAGATTACATATAAAATTCGTCATCTTCAACGACACACTCAGATTAAGCAATTTCTGCCTGAGTATCGGAAGACGAACATTGTCGTAAGCGGATGATATGTCAAGGAACATTGCCACAACATGTTCTTTTTTCGAAAAGGCTATGCGTACATCAGTCACAAACGAACCGAGACTGTCCATTGTGCTATAGCCTTTTCGAAAACCGAACTGTGTTTTAGATAAAATACCCTTGCTTTCCATCAACCATTCTAACCTGTTTTTAATTAAGTGCTCTAAAATTTTAGTCAAAGTTAACGATAGAGCGATGGGTCTGTAGCTAGATGGATCATTACTTAGTTTTCCAGGTTTGAGTATAGGGATGATTATTTGTGTCCTCCATTCCTCAGGGGGAATCTCAGATTGGAAAATACGGTTTAGGATATTCAGACACACCTCTTGAGTAATAGGACCACTGTTACGTATAAAGGAGTAAGGTATTCCATCACTGCCTGGACTGGTATCCTTTAATGAACTTAAAACCAATTGAAACTCCTCCCGGGTAAATGGACTATCCAAGTCATTTGTTGATGAATGGGAAGATACATAAAACTGACATTCGTCAAAAGATGGGGCTGACTGAGGTGCCAGTTTTTGTGAAAATGCATCTATCCACTCAGTTGGGTCATTAGACTGTTGGTAATTGCTTTCCAATGAACCACGGAATCTCCTAATATTTTTCCATACCACCGAGGGACGGGATAAAGGAGAAAGACTTAAACAAAACTGGCGCCAACCATTCCTCTTTTTCTCAGATAGTAAACGTCTCACTTCAGCTGCTACTTTTTGGTAATTTAAGTAGTTTTCTAGTGTCATGGATCTCGAAAACAATTTCTCTGCTTCTTTGCGACGTTTGCAGGCTGCTGTACATTCGGAGTCCCACCATGGAGGAGAAATAATTCTATTAGCTCCTGTTGATTTATGCGGAATGGTCCTATCCGCAGCCATTAAAATGACGTTTTTTAAATGCTGGTAAAGTAATAATGTGTCACTCTCATTAGTATTGACGATTTCTGAATCAGTAACTTCAGCAAAACTAGTCCAATCTACATTGTTGGTTTTAAACTTATGTCGGGGAGAAGGGGATGTTGCTGTTTGTCTAGTCTGTCTGTTTGTTATTGATAATATAATGGGAAAATGATCGCTACCACAAGAGTTAGGAAGGACTGTCCAGGAACATGAAGGAGAAAGGGCTGGGGAGCATAATGACAGATCAACCACACTCCTCGGGTTCTGCAAAGGAGAAACCCGACGAGTAGGAGTTCCGTCATTAAGGATAACTAGGTTATGGTGATCAATAAGATCAATCAGGATAGAGGAATTAGTGTCATTAGAATGGGAACCCCAAGATGTATGGTGGGTGTTAAAATCACCCAACACAACCAAGGGGGAAGGGATAGAGGTTAAAACAGAAGAAATTTCGGAAAATACGGAAGGATTGGGATGGGGGATGTAAATGGACACAAAAACAACATCTAAAACACGGACAGCTACAATATTAAAATTACTACTATGTACAGGAAGTGTATATACAGAATATGTACAAAGGCTGGAGACAAAAATAGCTGCTCCAGCTCTACCATCAGATCTGTCGTCCCGGAAGCATGCGTAACCTGGAACCCGGAAACGAGAACCAGGCACCAACCATGTTTCCTGGACGGCAAATATTGATGGCTTATAAGCATTTATTAGCCAGAGGATTTCATGTTTTTTATTCCTTATGCTGCGGCCGTTCCACTGTATCACAGTGTAAGCCATCTTTAGGGAGTAAATTTGCTAGCTGGGTCAGGTTAGCCAAAGTTTTGTTTGGCAATGAGTCGCTGAACCTCGAAATGAGGTCAATCATGAACAGGGTCAAGTTGTCGAGAAGGTTGTCATTCGGGGAAATAGTGGGAATTTCAGAAGGGGTAGGATATGCACACCCATTGGGGGCCTCGGAAACTGGCTCCTCAATAAGGTTTCTATGAGCCTGATGGTCATAACCAGGCGACCTAGGGGGAATGGGGCGACGGGGGACGTATACAGTTTTTCTGTAGGATGTGGTTGTTGGAGATTTAGTCTGTCGGTCAGTCTGTCTGGAAATACCAGCAAAAGCAGAGGAAGGAGTCCTAGCTGAATCAGCAAAGGATCGCTTTACATGGGGGAATCTGGCTGATGCCTCCGTGTAAGGGATACTTTCCTGGCTCATTACCAATTTTATCTCCCGCTGTCTAGAATACTCCGGACAGGAGACATCATTGGCTGCATGCGGACCACCACAGTGCAGACAAGTAAAGTTTGTTGCTGTACAAGTTGTTCCCTCGTGCTTTTGTGAGCATTTGTAGCATCGGGGTAAAGACCTACATTGTGCTTTTACATGGCCAAAACGACAACAGTTATTGCATTGTATAGTAGGCAATTTGTATATTTCTACTGGCAGAGAATTATAAAAACAATAAACATGCGAAGGTAATTTTTGACCAGTGACCGTTATAACCACTGATTGGGTAGGTAACCAAATGGATGAATTTTGCTCATTCAAGGTTCTGCGACTCATTCTGCGTGCTTTCACTACCTTACCATAACCAACTGGAACTTGTAGGTTTTCTACAAGCTCTTCCATCGACCAATCTACAGGGACATTGCGGACAATGCCCATGCGGGATACACTGTATGAGGGTATCACTACAGTATATCCAGCACTTACAACTGCAGGCAAGTCGATAAAAGAGTTAGCATCTTGTGGTGTTTTGAATTCAATCGAGATTTTATTACGACCGATTCTCTTGATTCCGTCCATTTTTACACTATGTACATTATTTTTGAATAAAAATTGACCAAATAAAATTGGACTAAGGATAGAATCTGTCTCTGGTTTTGACACGTGTACAATGTACGGCGCAGCATCATCGGAACCATATAATTTTTTATTTGCAAATTCAGGGTTCACATAGTGAAGTTGAATAGATGGTACTGAGTGGGCATTGCTACTAACTTTTTTGGCGGCTGGCTCAGAAATGTCACTATTCGGCCTTTTTCTATTCCCACCACCAGGGTCAGGGGGATCTGTGTCCAGATCCATCCCTAGAAAAACAACCTAACCTAAAAGACAAACAATGAGTAAAAACTAAATACTTACTACTACACAAACACAAATTTTAATACACAACACAAAATATTAGTAAGATAAATCAACAGGCGAGTAAAAAACCTCCTGAAATTCTGAAAAACACTTAAAAAAACCAAGAAAAGAAAAAACACTTGTTGACGGCACTCGAAGTAAGAGCAAAGTCCAATTTGAGAATTTTTCGACAAAAACTTGCTGTCACTCTGTCACTGCTGTGAGCTGTCAGAGTAGATCACAAGACCAACCATAGACAAGTTCTATTTCACTTGTCTTCTGTCATCAGGTGATCGAATAGGAATTAAAAATCCTGAAAAAGGATTGTGTGTGTAAAATCAATAAGTAAGCATGTCTGGAAAGGAAAAACTAGCTATTTTCCCGTCTCGGGGGTAAGTTTTCAGTGAATATATGTCTTTGCCTGTCACATATCTTGTCGATTCAACATATTGATTCAGTATGAAACTAATTCGATTTCAGTGCTCAAATGTTGATGAAGAGTCGATTGGCTGGAGCACAAAAAGGCCATGGACTTTTAAAGAAAAAAGCTGATGCTTTACAAGTTAGGTTCCGTATGATCCTGAGCAAAATTATTGAGGTAAGTGTGTCTAAGACAATGGCACCAATCAGCTGATCTGCATTGTACAAAATAAAAAAACAGTGCTCAGTAACTTCACAAATGGTTGTTATAATATACAGCCAATTACTGTACTCGCATTACGCATATTAAGTTATTACTACAAATAATTTTTAACAAAATTGTTATTAAATTTATGGAAACAAAACCATTGATCATAGACAATCTTCATCAATATCTTACCAAGACAATAATTTCAGACCAAAACTCTTATGGGTGAAGTGATGAAAGAAGCTGCTTTTTCCTTGGCTGAAGCTAAATTCACTACTGGTGATTTCAATCAAGTTGTGCTGCAGAACGTAACAAAGGCTCAGATTAAAATCCGTTCCAAGAAAGACAATGTTGCTGGTAAGAATAGTAACTCTTCAGTTCCTATGTATCAACTGTCATTAACATTATTCTAGTTATATTTTGAATGAAAATATATTTTAATTTATTTAATACTTTGATCACGCATTCTTGGAAATCTTGTTCTTGTGGCCGTATGTGGCTTGGGAGTTGAAGAGTTAATGGCTTTACTATTCAATTTGATATTATGTAGAAAGTTTTATTATATCTCATCTAAAAAAAATTAATGATGTTCCTGATTAAAGTATAATATTAATTCATCTCTACAAAAATATTAGTTTTTTAATTTATAATTTTAATTTCTTGAATTAGCTTGCTGTAACAAGTCTTTAGCATAATTAATGTCACAGCTAATACGTTTTAATGTAATTTAAATTACTTTTTGTTTTAAACAAAATTTTTAAATATTTTGTTACTAATTTTCAGGTGTAACACTCCCAATCTTCGAGTCATACCAGGATGGTTCAGACACATATGAGCTAGCGGGTTTGGCTCGTGGTGGTCAACAGCTGTCCAAGCTGAAGAAGAATTTCCAGAGTGCAGTAAAGCTGCTCGTAGAGCTTGCTTCGCTGCAGACATCATTTGTGACCCTGGATGAAGTCATCAAAATTACCAACAGACGTGTCAACGCTATTGAGCACGGTCAGTTATATGTTTGAAGTTATTTTATTGTATAACAGTAACAGGAGCTATTACTTTATTTTAACATGATGATACATATTTTGTTTGGGGTTTTTTTATTTGAAAAGGGATAGATTGTGCCTTATACTTGGGACTATTTTGTATGTTAGTATGAAACAGGCAAGATATTAACTTAACTTTAACCCGTCGATCGTGGGAATACGAGACACAAAAGATATTCTATTGTGTCTCGATCACCGGTGAGCGTATGGGGCTTGATGAATTAAAGATTAACTGTTGAGAAGTTATTACCTTTGTCCATTATTGGCAACACTGAGGAAATCTTTCTAAGCTTATGTTAGGGTTTCACGCTGATCGTCGCGTCGCGTCGCCCTATGCCGTAATCTATCCAGTGCTTTGCCAAAAAAACATCATATCTATAAAGACACTGCTATGAAATAGCTAATCTTCACACATACATCTAGTAGCACTCAAATACTGTTCCAAAGTCTTCCGAACTGAAACGACGATGTGTTAGGTTTATTTTCGCTACGGAATTTCTTAATTCGGTCGGCGCGCTCAAAGCCCGCGATGAAAGCTATGCTATATTACTTTAAAGTATAAGAAGCCTTATGCAATTTGGTGATCAGTGCTCATGATGTTCCAGTGATCATCCCCCGCCTGGAGCGGACGTTGGCCTACATCATCTCAGAGCTGGATGAGCTGGAGCGGGAGGAGTTCTACCGGCTCAAGAAGATTCAAGACAAGAAGAAGATCATCAAGGATAAGGCTGAGGCGGTACGTGCATTATTCAACTGTCACACTAACTGCCGCACTCAGTGTGGAATATTATTTACTTAAATGCTACGAATTATATAAAAACTAAGGAAACTGAACTGCCATACTTCAACTGTTTTGAAATCGGTTCCTTTTCGCACGCAGTACTTAATACTTACATGCATAAATTATGCATGTATTCGGTACTCATTTTGTAGACTCGTGGAACAATTTTTTTTACACAGTTACTCTTCTTTAGTTTTTATTATTCATAGCTTAAGGGTGAAACCAAACGAGCGTAATTTGTGAGTTGTGAGCCGCAGAATATCTGCCGGGCAGAATTTCTTGTCATACAAATGACAACTCATTTTGAGTCCCCGTGTGAATCAAACATGACTTTTGTATGAACCTGAATGCAGCAGAATTCTGCCCGGCAGAAATTCTGCGGCTCACGACTCACAAATTACGCTCATTTGGCTTCGCCCTGAATGTAATTATTTTAAAATTTTGACATAAGCCCCATACCTATACATTATCTGAACTTAACTTATAAACTCTTCATTAAATTAAAGATTAATCATAATTAAATGTCTCTGAGTGCGGCAGTGATATTATTAAAGCTAAAATTTATAAGTGTGTAAGGGACCTATCGGACAGAGAGTGGCCACGTGGTCAACCATTTAGTTTTGCGTTCTTTGTGTTGTATTAGGTTGTGCTGCCTTCTCACGGCGCGTAATATCACGAGCCGCGCCGCGCCAGCCCGAGCCACGCGCCGTGTGAAGGGTGGCTCGAGGTGGCGCGGGCTAGTTCAAGCAGGCGCGTCCGATCCGATAGTAACCGTAACTTGAAAGGCGTGGTTCGGCGCGGCTTGAACAGTTCGTGATATTACGCGCAGTGAGAACGGGTAGCGCGGACTCGTATGTTTCACGCGTGATCGCTCGTACAAATCGACTAGGCGAGGCGCGGCTCGTGATACGCGCCGTGAGAAGCCAGCAATATACTATAGAGATAATGGACCTATATCATATCTCCTCTAATTATTTACTTGTTTTGCTTATAATACAGCATGACGATCGATCGGTAGTCGATTCTCATTATAATTATGTAATAAAATTAGGTAAGTACTTAATTTTTGACCAAATTTGCCTTTAAATGAATGAATCATGGACACTTAGTAAATTACTATGCGGCCGGCGCGGCGACGTGCGCCCCGCACCCCGCGCTACCCCTCCCGCGTGCGGTGACCGTACGTTGGGTAAATAATTATTTAACTTTAACCTACATTTACTCAGTGATCAATTGTTTTTTTTATTATTTTTTTCAACTACTATAATAGCCTAATATCACGTCCTCGAGTATTGAACATGTCTCACCAGTCATGCTGTATAATGTGTCTAATAATTATAGCCAGCCCCAGATTTATATTAAATAGGCCGTATAGGCTGCGACCTAGGGACGGCACGGCAGCGTCCATAGGGGGCATAGGGGGCCGACAGATTACGTTAATGGAAAAAAGTGGCCTACACTTTAAAAATATCAATTCGGCACTGCTAATAGCACACTATATATTATATAAGCATTTTTTAACATATAAAAGCACAGTGTCATTGATGTAAATTCAATTATAATATTTTCAATTTCAGCTGAAAACAAAACTCAAGGCGGAGGGTCTTCTTGCCGAGGCGGCAGATGCGGCAAACTTGTTGGACGAAGGCGACGAAGATTTGCTATTCTAAACTTCATGTACAGCTTAGATTTTTTAATTTGCTCGTAGTTATGGTCAAAGTTGGTCCAAGCTTAGACATCGAATCCAGCCAAGAAATATTAAGTTGATGTGTCATTGAAGGCTAACATTACGGAAGAATTAATATCTGTTATTCATTCTTCCGAAATGTTACAACGTAGTAAGCTAAGCTGATTTTCTTTTTGGTACATTTGGGGCTATTGTAAGCGAATTCCACACCTAACTTTGACCATATAATTGATATTACAGTGTTGTTAAATCTGTAAATACATATAGTTGTTGAAAGTATATTTACCGTTTTCAATAAATGGTAACATTTATCGGGTATTGCATTATTGTAGTTGTATGCAAGCATTCCAACAAGTCCTTAGTGTGAATCGGGCTTTATAAAAAAAAAACATAACCTCAAACTTTTTAAATGTTGGTAGTACTGTTTTGCGACGCACAAGTACCAACATAATATTATACCTGATTTTATTTTGTTGAACAACGCTTTAAATAATACCTGAGGACAAATTTGGTCAGACGGCCATAATTATTATAATTTAAGCATAAATAACAGAAAAACAAAGAGTATTATTGAAGTCTTGAATTGTTTAATATCGCATTATTTAAGAGTGAATCCATGTAAATACAAGTTTGTGAAATGAAATATAATTATTATTATTGATATCCTTGGTTTTATTGTAATATAGGTAATTAATATTATTGATAAAAAGAAGTACTTAACTTCTAAGAAATAAACTATTTTTGCTTATAGGTCGGTTCACGTAACGCCGGAGTACTATTATATATTCTGTGGTAACGCGACGTGACGCGCCGATGCATTGCGTTACATTTTTAAAAGAGCCAGTCAAATTCGAACTTTATTTACTACGCTAAAAGATACACACTGAATCGGCAGAGTTACCGCTCGTGGGCTGCCTGTTCCAAATTTAAATTCGCACTCGCAATTCGCTTAAGGACGCTATATAATATAACAAAAAAAATTAGCAGGTCGGATGTCTGTCAGTACGAATATCGACGTTAATAACATTCATTTCATATTATATCAGAGCGCCTTGTACAGTGGCGGTTACGACGCTCGCCGCGTTCTTGATATGGCGAAAATGTATGAAAAAATTTGAGAAACTTCCTTATTTTTCTTATAAATTGAATTAAAGTTGTATTTATTTTTATATAAAATATTTAGCTATTCGTACAGGGGACTAAGTAAGCAACATTTTTTTTTGTATACTTACTTATTTATTTTCCTTAGTTCAGTGTATTTAGCTATACTGGACCCCAGACCCCATTTTTTATATTTTGCGATTATTGTGATGCTTAAAACGTATTTTATGTGAAAATTTCTGAATGCGGCTATACAATTTTTATGGTAGGTATAGACGGGGTGATGAATATTATATTATCTTTCATTTGAAACCAAAATATCCTCGCAAATTTTGTACCGGAAAATCGCTGATATTTGTTAAAAAATGTGTTCAACGTGATTGACCCTTATAATATTATGTTATGGCCTATGAGTAAAAAAGACGCAATGATAGGAAAATGAATAGGTACTTAAATAAATTTTTGTATGTATTGCGACCGGAAAACTATTGCATAAATTAAGTTGTATTCTCATGAAACTGAATTTATGATGAACTAGATGACGCCCGCAACTCCGTTGCGCCAAAATTCGTTTATCGCGCGGAAACCTTATATTTTTCGGGAATAAAAAGTATCCTATGCCCTTTCCCGGGACTCAAAGTATCTCCATACCAAATTTCAGCAAAATCGGTTCAGAGGTTTGGGCGTAAAGAGGTAACAGACAGACAGACATATTTTCACATTATATTATTAGTATAAGAATAATAATAACTCATTATTAATAATATTATGTTTTACTAAACACAAACTTCGATCAGCGAAATTATGATGATCGAATGACAACGTTTAAAAAAACATCACAGAATATTCAAGACTTCCTACGCGTACGCTTTCAAGATAAGAATAGTGGAAAAAGCATTTTTTGTGTACAAGCAATGCAGGATATCTGCCGCATTTTCGCCGTGAGGGGGAGAATGGGGTGGGGTCCCCACTCCCCCCCAAGTGTTGTTCGCTGTAAACGTCAAGTGCGATCAGGAAACTCGAGCTATATCCGTAATCCGCGCGAGGTTTCTCCTGTCTGGATTGAAATAATAATTGTTGTCCTTTTTGGAGTTATGATTTTTTATGTAAGGTCAAGGTATTTAATATACAGTAATAATCGTATTAATATTATAAATGCGAAAATAATACTTTATTCAGTGAATTCGCGAGATCTTTCGAAAAAATCGTTTTTCGTCGATTCTTATAAACTGCTGTTTTGTCTTACGGCTTACCTAGTTAATCTAATACAGTGTTGTATTTGGTGTGCGATATAGGTACGCCGTACGATAGCTGATAATCACTTCAATCTTTATCATCAGGTCTACCCTACCTCTTTAGTCTTTTTAACCGACATATTATTATAAAAAGGAGGTGGTTATCAATTCTACCCGTTTAAGTCTATATCAGCGTCTGAACAAATATCTATGCCGAATTTCAAAAGTGTACTTATACGTATGCGTGCGTATTGTATGTATGTTTTTATGTTTGTGCTCGCATATCTCCGGAACTAGAAGTCCGATTTGAGTAATTCTTTTTTTGTTGCACTAGTATTGTTCAACTGCAAGTTTATTAAAATTTCAGTAGTATTAATTGAGATAGAGAATTTCATTTCTCAATTAGGTATAGCTAAGCTCGTACAATAAATTATGAAGTCGGTTATATATTTTTAAAATAGCTTCTATTTGACTGTCAGATTAATAATTCGTGAAGATTGTAGCGAAAGTCGTAAACATTCAGCGGTGAACCAAAAAATGTTTATGACCGGCGTTTTAAATGATGGGGAAACTTAAAATCGCACCCTCTGTGTCTCATCAAAAATTCACTTTGGAAGTTTGAGGGCGGATCACGGAACTCCTTGGGGTGTTTACTGTTTGGCTACTTTAGTGACCGATCACCAATGACTATACTCTGTTGAAGCTCATTTTGTGAACAAAAATCGCACTTTTCTTCAATTATGATTTATGGAGAATGTGTAGTAGATACTGAGTAAATAATGGTTTGAAGATAGAATGCTCCTGACTTTCTTATAGGTAGGTTAATGCCTGCATGTTTAAAAAGTACCTATTATTTTTAAGTGGGACTCCATGAAAAAAAAACCGGCCAAGTGCGTGTCGGGCCACGCGCAATATAGGGTTCCGTAGCACCGCTAGTTTTTGAATTTTTTTTTATGGTCAATGAATGAAAATTTATAACATGTTTTACACTACAGTTACTAACAACATCATCTCAATTACTTTCAAAGAAATTTGAACGAGAAGTTCCTTTATACTTCGCCGAATACATTTTTTTTAGTTGATCGACTATTACTCAATAACTTATGAAGTCTTCTTAGCCGTGAGTTTTCCTTTTAAATTCAGCATATTTCCTACTTCCGTGAATTTTTTCACATTTCCAGAAGCAACCGTTTAGCTGGTAGAAGGGGGGACACTGGGCTCTAACGATTTTTTCCACTTTAAAACTTAATATTTCACAAATGGATCCCTAAATCGGAAAATGATCTACGAATACTCATAAAATTTTTAAAAAACCTATCCAACGACACCCCACACGATGTGGTGGGCGCGAAAAAAAAATTCAACCCCGCTTGATGTGTAGGGGAGGTACCATAAAAAAATATTTTTTAAATATTTTATGTACCACTTTGTCGGCATTATTAATATGTGTATTCATGCCAAATTACAGCTTTGTAGGTCCTATAGTATCTGAGCAAAACCGCGGACGGACAGACAGACGGACAGACGGACGGACAGACCGAAACTATAAGGGTTCCTTGTTGACTACGGAACCCTAACAAACGTTGACCTTAACAAAAGAGAACTTTACAAGTAGTGCCTAACAAGTAGTATTAAATTTACATTTATTAAACACCATTAGTGAAAAATTGCAAGCCACAATATAATACAATGCCATCATAATATCAAAACACACAATGCAAAGATTCCAACCTTTTAAGGATCCCAAGCCCACAAGCTACAAATAATCTTGACTTGACTAGGGACGCTGTGAGCAAAAAATCTCTCAACGGGTCGCTAGACTGATCGCTCGACTAGTCACATAGTGCCCTGTTTTTGGGATATTTTGATTTTTGACAGGACTTTATCTGTTCAACAGTATTGTTGATTGTATATCAATGGCTTACCTAAATCAAAGTACTAGTAAAGAGATAGACCTGCCAATATTCGACTAGATATTTCAAGAATAGCTAGAAAGTTATTTGATTAGTCTGGCTCTAGTAAAAATAGTACGGTCTATCAGAAACCGTACTCAAAAAATAAACCTGAAACATATAGAAACTATTTATAACTGTAGTTTTGTAAAGACTGCAGAGATTTTTAAAATCTATGATTATTCTCTGGGTTACGGGAGCATATCTGCACTATTGCCAAGAGATAATTCTGCTGACCTTTTAATAAACCAAATAGGTTCAAAATTCTGAAAGTAGTCAAGTATATAGTATAACGTTCCACTTGGCGTTGAAAACGATCAAAACGCTAAAAATAGGAGGCATTTTCAGCGTTTTGATCGTTTTCAACGCCAGGTGGAACGCGGGGTATGTCAAGGCTAAAAGGCCTTTAATATAATGTTTTCAAAAAACATAATAATTATTATTAATTAGTTCACCTAATCTAAAAGTCTCACGAAACAAATGAAGTTTATTTTAACCTGTTTTAAACCTTATTTACCTCCTAGGTCTAGCGTTTCCTTTGAAGTGTACATGAATAGTTTATTAGCGTTATATTATTAATGGGTTGATTCAGTTTATACAAACACAATTTACTGGGCTAATGAAAGCACCTAACTTGGTTAGTGTTTGTGAGGAGATTTAGGAATTTAGGAAGTTTTCTCTCTTTTCTTTTTAATAATAATATCTATGGACGCTTCACACCACGTCAGTCTGGCCCTGTGCTAACCCTGTGCTACCTGAAGGACTTGTGTTACGGGTACCAGACAACGGAAATATATTTAATATACTATACATATATTTTAGATTTTTATTATATGATACACATATATAATACACGTCTATGACCCAGGAACTTAGAAAACTTTTTGTTCCGTCGGCGGGATTCGAAGTTCGAACCCGCGACCCCCGGAGGTCGTCAGATCGTCTTTTTGGTTAATAAGGTATCAAATTATTTAGATAAGAAATAAAGCAGTTTCAAGCTAGTTATCAAAAACTAGATGTTTCATGTTGCCTGCACAACTTCGCGTACCAAACGATCAGACATTTTTTCGAGATAGTAATCATCCTGTCTTTTTCGGCGACTCAATTTGTAGCTCCATAGTCCATCAAAATCGTTTCAGTTGTAAAAGAGTGAAGAGATAAAAGACAGACAGACAAATAGGCAGACACCCTTTCGCATTTATAATATTACGGCCGCAATCAAAGAGATTTAATGACTTCTTAACTTTAAATGAAGATTTTGTCATAAACTCCATACACTTATTGACAAACTCTTCGTTTGATTAAAGTTCAGTAGTAATGAATAGCTATTAAAATGGCCGTGGCCCGTGGTGTGGTTATCCAAACTGGATGAGACATTCAAAACCACGCATTATAATACTGCAAGTTGCAAATGTATCATCAACATCATAGTATGCCCAAAATGGTGGCTTTGGCGGACTCAACCATAAACAATATTATTCGATTTCAGTTCCAATATCGAAATATCCACATCCGATTTCCAAACGAAACAAATCATGTTCGTCTATTTACTTGCGTACCCTTTCGATAAACGATATATATTTGGTCATATTTCACACTCATAATGTGGCAATCTCATCTTACTTCTTAGTAAGGCGAAGGCTGATCTTTCAGGTTGGACTGGTCACATACACACAACGACTAGGGGTGTAGACTGTAGTGCGAGTTTTATTCGATCATACGCATCGAACACGTTAACGCGAATTTGTATGGGATCAAAGCAGAGCCATCTACTGGCTAACGTGGATACCGCTTTGATCCTATACAAATTCGCGTTAACGTGCTCGATGCGTATGATCGAATAAAACTCGCACTAACCCCTCAGTTCGGTCGGTAGAAAGGAGGTTGGCAAGTCGTCACACATTTTATGCCTCGTTAGTCGTTATGATAGTCATAGGTACACGCTGAACGAATATAATCATTACCATCATCACATAAAACTGTCAATATTTTGTGTTAATTAACTCTAGTCTTCAGTCTTGAATGACATTACAACATAGATAATGCGTCAAGACGTTAGCTGTTTAAGCTGTATTTAATGCTCCATAGGTAACGTTTCATAAAACAACTAAGCTCAATTATATAGGTCGTAAAGATAGCAGATTCGTAGGTTTTATGTAAGGGAAAATTGTAGTCTGTACGAGGACCCTATAAAAACAAAAGTCATATTGTGAGCGTACAGTCGTGGGCATTGACGTTGTACCCTTTTTGATCCTTATTACCTTAGTCATATGGTCGGAATTGTTTAAATTTGTGTGTCACTGACTGTGCAGTGTACGTAAAGAGGGACAGAATAATAATTTACTTGTTTAGTTAGTGTATATTACATAGGAGCCCTTATGTTAACAATTACATGGTCACTGGACCAAAATGTTGACTTGGTCCCTTGACCTAGAGAAATAAAGTTTATTGTTATGCATTTTATTATACAATTTGCAATATTATACAGGCAAAATATATGGATGAAAATCTTGAATATTCGATAAGTTTAATACATATTTTTAAATTCCCCATGGCATACTATATTTCTCGTACATTCAAATCGGTTTATTAGTTTTTTTTACTTAATTTAAATAAAAATAGATGTATTCATATTATATTAATAAAATTTCCACTATAAAAGTTATTATAATAATAAAATTGATAGCAATTTTATGCGTCTACGAGCGCGTAGAGGTGCTACGAAATGCGTAGAAGTTTTTACCCACAAATTACTATAAATTATTAAAATATTAAGTAAAAAAAAATCATAAACAAAAATTTACACCAAAATTAGGTACTTCCATATAAAATGCAAGTTGTTGAAATCCACCCTTAACCAAGTAAAATAGACATCACTTACAGCTAGTAAAGGCCTATAAATTATGTAAGTACTAACATAATTTATAAGCCTTTACTAATAAGTGAATGTTACTTGGTTAAAATTTAAAAATAAACTATCATTTTTCGTTTTCATAATAGTTATAGCTGTATAACTACATTTTTTTATTCTGAGAAAGAAGTCAGTTATATCCGATAGAAAAGAGTTTTTCGAGTGTATACGTAAACCTTATTGTACAATATTTATTTGGCCACAGAGAGATAATCTCTTTTGCTCATATCCGAAAATTACATTCATCTCAGTAAGCAATGAAATTGTTTTTGTTAACACAATACTCTAGTCGAGTACTACTAACTTTCCTTAAGTACTTTCTTAATAACTAATTTGTATAATTAATTAATCTAAAGCTTATCGAGATAACTTTTCATGATATCAGTATGCAAATTCGATTGTTTTAATACAAAGAGGGAAGCAGCAAGTCTTGGGCAAAGCCTTGCGTGCGTATCGATTTTGGGGTAAATGATAACCTATTTTCGTTTTCCAATAGAATTTTTGTACTATCAGAAATTAATTCACAGGCTTATAGCGAGTCTACGTAATTTTGTCGGGTTAATTGTCAAGCTCAGCTTGATAGACTAACATTGACATAACCCGACAAAATAACGTAGCTGTCCGCTATCTACATAATATTATGTACCATCGAGAAAATTGATTCCTAGGCAGTTTATGGACCTACGTCATTTGGTCGGTTTAAAATAATATGTCAATTCAGTGTTAGCTGTGATCAGTCGGATGGGTTTGAGTTTTGACTTTTGACGTAACGCGGCTAAATTACTTAGGTCCGCCATCTGCCTAGGAAGTAGGAATCAACTTCTCTGATGGTAGTGTTCACGGAATATATAGTGTTATATATTCCGTGGTAGTGTTGTACCATTGAGGAAATTAATTTCTAGGCAGTTGACAGACCAACGTCATTTGGTCGGATCATGTCAACTCATGTTAATTGTGATATTCTGTCGGCTGGGTTTGACATAACGCGACCAAACTACGTAGGTCCCTCACCTGTCTAGGAATCATTCACTTCTCTGATAGTACATTAAAATGGTAATTGGTATCATTGGTATGAAATTACAGTAGTACTTAGATATGTAAATTCATTTTGTACTAATTGTAAACGAAGTACACAAAATATGCTATTATATGCTTCTAATTTATAACAATATCTCATTTTGGTCAAGCTATAATTGTTTACGGACCAAAATAAATTGAAGCGCAGTTAAAATTTTACCTTTTACATCAACTTTATTGTAACTCTATAAGGATCAAACTTGAATGTCCTGTAAATTATACGGTATTCTGTCCCTAGCTTAGACGTCGGGGACCGGGGTGAAAATATTGTTTTCAACTCCCATTAGCTTACGAAGGGTGAATATTCTTAAAGGAAATCGTTTTACCCCAAATAGTATTTGTAGTAGCCAACTAATTATTATTTATTATCTTTTAAATGTCTAGTTTAGGACAAAACTGCTAGTCTCTTCATTTAGGTTAAGGTTTAAAGGTTTTTTTTATTGCATAAGGGGGCAAACGAGCAAACGGGTCACCTGATGGTGTAAGCAACTACCGTCGCCCATGGACACTCGCAACATCAGAAGAGCTGCAGGTGCGTTGCCTGCCTTTTAAAAGGGAATACGCTCTCTTCTTGAAGGTTTGCAGGTAGTATAGATCCGGAAATACTGCTGGTGACAGTTCGTTCCAGAGTTTTACAGTGCGCGGCAGAAAGTTACGCGAAAAATGCACGGTGGAAGACTGCCACTCATCAAGGTGATGAGGATGGTAAGTATGTCTTTCGCGGTAAAGTACCTACTAAGTACTAGGTAGTTTTTCTCAAATTACACTATAATATAATAAAGATACATATATTGTTTACTTAGAGAATCTTACCTTAAGTGATAATTGGACGCCAATATGCAAAACAATGTTAACCCACAAAAAATCGAAAACTGAGTTATGCACGTGGCTGGAATCTCCTCTTGATAAGGAACGTTTTTCAAAAGAGTGTTAGGTGCTATAAAATATTTCGTTTAACAAAATATCATTTGAAAAAATCTGAGGGCTCTGGATCTGACATAGGTTATTAAGCAAAACAGTATCAAGTCATATGACACTATTAGTGTAACGTTAACGGCCCTATCCTCCGAACAAAAAACGTGCTATGACACTTGACATGTTATTGCGAATCTAACTTCAAATCAAACCGTTGGTGCCTTTCGGACAGTGTCAAGTGCAGCTGTATGTTTTTTCATTTTTTTAATCAGCACATCGTGATTCGTAACAAAAGAGATGTAAAAACAGTTTCTATGTGGATTACGGATGTGAAAATAAGTGGAGATTTCCAAGGTAATGCTTTATTTTATACGATAGCCAATCAAATATATTTTCGAGGTTATAGTTCGAACTTTTGTGAATATTCTGTGTATTAAGTACTGTAAAGCTTAAATGTTTGTTTTTAAGTATAAACTACAACGCTTAAATATTCGTTATCTTCTTGTTCCGTACCTCAACAATATTCAGGTGTTGGTAAAATTGCAATTTTTTGATAGATAACCTTTTGACGTCTTATTGCAAAATAATGTTTTGACCACATTCGCGATCCTAGCACAGTTTTAAAGCACTTGACATGGTTTTGAAAAATGAAGAATAGCCAATCACTTGTAAAAATCGAATGTCAAGGGACTTGACATTGTTTTGAAAAATTGATATTGGTTAATTAAAGTCATTAGAAATGAATGTCAAAAGACGATTAGACAAAAGATGTTGAGTTAATTGAGACATTTCTCTTAATTCAAAATTATTATTGATTATCGAGTCAAGGTACTGAGGGTAGACTGAGATCACAATAATTAAAACTAGTTAGGTAGGCACGTCCCTACTAAGTTGGGACTTGCATAAATTTATGGATTTAAGGGTGATAGGTAAATACCCTAGAAAGTCGAAGTCTTATGCAGAATATTCACAAAAGTTCGAACCATAACCTCGAAAATCTATTTGATCAGCTATCGTATAAAATAAAGAATTACCTTGGAAACCTCCACTTATTTTCACATCAGTATAATACATAAAAACTGTTTTACATCTCTTTTGTACATCTCACGAATCACAATGTGCTGAAAATCTTAAAAAAACGAAAAAACACACATATCACATACTCTATGGCAAATTTAAATTTAAAATCCAAAACGAACACCTGCGTCTGCTTTATAAGTTGCTAACAAAAATATTATTATAATGTTTTTTTAATAATTATATCATGCTAGACGTACCGCGGCCGGCGTACGGCGTAAATTAGATATTTTACAGACAAATTAGTCCACAAAAAATAGCCTATGATCCTTCACGTGGTCTACTTCCAATGCCAAATAATATAAAAATTGCTCCAGTAGTTCGCGAGATAAGCCCTTTCAAATAATTTCCCCCGTTTTTCCGCATTTTCCTCTATTTCTTCGCTCCTATTAGTCTTAGCGTGATAAAACATACCCTTTAGCCTTCCTCAACAAATGGGCTAGATAGCCCATTTGTTGAGGAAGGCTATCCACTGAAAGAATTTTTCAAATCGGACCAGTAGTTCTCGACATTAGCACGTTCAAATAAGCCCTTTCAAATAATTTCCTCCGATTTTTGCACATTTTCCTCTATTTTTTTTTTTTTTTTTTTTTTTTTTATTAAATAAGGGGGCAAACGAGCAAACGGGTCACCTGATGGTAAGCAACTACCGTCGCCCATGGACACTCGCAACATCCGAAGAGCTGCAGGTGCGTTGCCGGCCTTTTAAGAGGGAATACGCTCTTTTCTTGAAGGTTTGCAGGTCATATAGGTCCGGAAATACTGCTGGTGACAGTTCGTTCCAGAGTTTTACAGTGCGCGGCAGAAAGTTACGCGAAAATCGCACTGTGGAAGACTGCCACTCATCAAGGTGATGAGGATGGTATGTTTTTCGCGTGGGACGATGGCGAAAAGTTGCAGGTGGTATGATTCCGAACAATTCCTCAGAGCACTCCCCGTAATACAACCGATAGAGGATGCAGAGTGAAGCTACATCTCGGCGTAATTCCAAGGGGTCCAAGCTGTTCGAAACACTATGGCAGTCAACAATTCGAGCGGCCCTTCGTTGGATACGATCCAGAGGGAGCAGTTGGTATTTTGGCGCCCCTGCCCAGAGATGAGAACAATATTCCATGTGAGGCCGAACCTGCGCCTTGTAGAGTTGTAGGCGTTGGTCCGGACTGAAGTATTGTCTCGCTCTGTTAAGAACACCAAGCTTCTTCGAGGCTAACTTGGCCTTACCCTCTAGATGATATCGGAACTGGACTTCGCTCGATATGTTGACGCCAAGTATCTCAATGCTAGGGGAGATGGTTAAAGATGTGCCCTCGAAACGAGGATATATGACCATTGGTGATTTTTTAGTGGTGAACGCGCAGACTTGTGTCTTGGCGGGGTTAAATTGGACTAAGTTACGTCTACCCCATTCAGAGACTTTCTCCAATGAATTCTCTATTTTAGACACAAGTTCGTTTCGGCTCTCAATGACATTTTGCCGAGAAATATTGCGGGAGCCGGTATATACAGCATCACCTGTACTATCATCCGCATAGCAATTAATGCCGTTGGTCTGTAACATGTCATTGATATGCAGTATGAATAGGGTAGGCGATAGCACACAGCCCTGAGGGACACCAGCATCAACAGATTGAGTTTCCGAGCATTCGCCGTCAACTACGACCCTTATGCTTCTATCTGCTAAGAAACTAGTGACCCACTTACATAATTTCTCGGGCAGCCCGTATGATGGAAGCTTTGAAAGCAGCGCTTTATGCCAAACCCGATCAAAGGCCTTCGCAATGTCCAAACTAACAGCCAATGCCTCTCCCTTCGACTCAATTGCCTGAGCCCAACGATGAGTCAGGTACGCCAAGAGATCACCAGCCGAGCGACCCTTACGGAACCCGTATTGTTTGTCGCTTAGTAATCCCTGGCCGTCCAAGTATCGAAGAAGCTGGCTATTGATAATGGATTCCATTATCTTCGAGAAGAGAGAGGTTATAGCGATTGGTCTGTAGTTGGAAGGATTTGAGCGGTCACCTTTTTTAGGGATCGGGTGCACCAAGGCTGTCTTCCAAGAAGCCGGGACGATGCCAGTGGAATAGGAGAGCCGAAAAAGATGCGTCAAGACCGGAGCCAACTCTGGAGCACACTTTTTCAACACAATAGGAGGGACTCCGTCAGGCCCACTCGACTTTTGGATATCAAGGGAAAGGAGGGCTTTTCGCACTGAGCGCTGATGAAACCGAATATCCGACATGATGCTCGTACATCGCGGTATGGTCGGCGGTTTCTGCCCCCCGTCATCCAGGGTCGAGTTTGACGCAAAGAGCTTGCCCAGAAGATCGGCTTTGTCTTTTGCGTCATGGGCCAACGATCCATTTCCTACGTGTAGGGATGGTAGGGTTGGCTTGCAGAAATTTCCTTCAATAGCTTTGGCCAGAGACCAGAATGCACGGGTTCCCGAGGGGAGGCGCTCAAGTCTCTTGCCAATTCTATTGACGTGCTGTTGCTTTGCCCGAGTGATCTCTTTCTTGAGGGACCTAGAGGCAAGGTTGTACTCCTTTTTATATGTGCTGGTATTTAAATCCCGAGCAGACACTGCGTTGGCCCAGGATTGGTAAGCCTCCTGCTTCCGGCGAGAAGCTTTTTTGGAGGATGAACCAAACCAGGGACGAAATCTGCCGCCGGTTGGCACTACAGAGGACGGAATGAAAAGTTCCATCCCCTGCATCACCACATCGGCAACAGAGTTGGCAGTGTTGTCGGGATCATCCGGCGAGAAGCACACGTGCCGCCAAGGATAGGACGCAAAAAACGACCGCATCCCATCCCAGTCTGCTGACTTGTAGTGCCACACACGACGGTATTTGACAGCACGCTGTCTTAACACCGCCGTAAGTGGCACAGAACTCCTAACAAGGCAATGATCCGATGTACCAAGTGGAGCGGTTACGGATATTTGGTAGCCGTTAGGATTTGAAGTCAGCAGGAGGTCCAACAAGGAAGGATTCTGACCATCCACATCTGGGATTCGCGTAGGCGTAGTAACCAGTTGTGTCAAGTCGTTCGCAAGGGCAAAGTTGCAGACAGATCTCCCCGCATGATCAGTTTTACTGGAATTGAGCCAGTCGGCGTGGTGGGCATTAAAGTCGCCAAGTATTATGATCTCTGCGGATGGGATCTGCTGCTGCACAAAATCTGAAGCATCTTGCAGGTGCTCCAAGAGTCGGTCCGTCTCGGGGTCACCACTATGGGACCTATATAGGCACGCATAGACTATTTCTTCGCTCCTAATTATCTTACCGTGATAAAATATAGCCTATAGCCGTCCTCGATAAATGGGCTATCTAAAACTGAAAGAATTATTCAAATCGGACCAGTAGTTCCTGAGATTAGCGCGTTCAAACAAACAAACTCTTCCGAATTTATAATATTAGTATAGATACATATTTTATTTACGAAAGAAATGCACACATTATACAAATAAATTTCAGTAGTATATGTACTAGTCTACTACACGTTTTCATGAAGTTCGAACTTCTGGCATTCATTTAAAACGGCCTACCGTAATAGTTAGTGTTTCAAAATTCAAATAGCTTGGACCCCTTGGAATTACACTGAGATTTAGCTTCAGTCTGCATCCTCTATCGGTTGTATCACAGGGAGTGCTCTGAGGAATTGTTCTAAATCATACCACCTGCAACTTTTCGCCATCGTCCCACGCGAAAAACATACCATCCTCATCACCTTGATGAGTGGCAGTCTTCCACAGTGCGTTTTTCGCGTAACTTTCTGCGCACTGTAAATCTCTGGAACGTACTGTCACCAGCAGTATTTCCGGACCTATACGACCTGCAAACCTTCAAGAAGAGAGCGTATTCTCTCTTAAAAGGCCGGCAACGCACCTGCAGCTCTTTTGATGTTGCGAGTGTCCATGGGCGACGGTAGTTGCTTACCATCAGGTGACCCGTTTGCTCGTTTTCCCGCTTATTTAATTAAAAAAAAAAGATTCATAGCTGCATTCATCAAACAAAAAGTGCTATAATGTACCAAAAAATAAAACTATGTGCCTTAAATAGTTTGATGTTTAACTTTTTATCTTATTTTAATACGGTGTATAACTAATTAAGCAACACAGTGTTACGTCTCTTAACATTACGTAGAACAAATAGTACCCAGGTTTAGGAGTTTTTCAAAAACGTTTCAAGCTTCTTGACACTATTTCCACTCAAATTTAGTGTGATTCCCGATTTTGCAATAACAAAACAGTCTAATAATTGCAGTATTACTTGATTATTACGTAATTTAACTATTTCAAATGAGAGCAATCAATATTAAAAAGCAGTGAGTAAATTTTTATGACCCTATCACTAACCGTTTAAATTTGGGGGGCAAATGTGTTATCTGAAACTTTAACATCATTTTTCTCAAAATGGTTGACTTGTGGGTTAACATGGTATTGCATATTGGCGTCCAATTATTATTTGCGTTATAGACACTTATGCAAAAAATTAAGCTTTACTCATTTGGAAAAATGAATGTGCCATTGGTTTTTTCATTGCGCGTTATTTTAATATGTTATATTAAAATTAGTATTTATATAGACCAACAGCTGTCTGTCTACAAATTTATTAAGATTAAAATATCTGACAGATTCTTTTTCTGATCTCTTTTTGTCGTAAATTACCTAAGTAAACGATTTTGACCATAATATTCCAGCATGTTCTTCAACTTTGTTATTCACGTCGTGATGATGATGATGATGCCCCTTGAATGCCCTTGATTAACAGTTGACAAATTGAAAAGTTGCCTTTCTTCTCAAACAATATCTTGGCGGTGTAATTTTCTCGAAACAAAAGGTTTGCATACAATGCGTGCGCACAGTCCCCGTAAATATACTGGCTACTGACCATGTGTTTATAGACCACAATACTACCTCAACGGAAAATTCACTTTATTCCTGTTGGAAAGAATTCAAAATCGAACAACAGTGGTACCAGTCAGGTAATAATAAAATAAGAGATTACATCTCGTAAGCAACAATAGGGCTCTGCAGCCTCTATTTTGTTAGGGTAATCTCATTATGCTAAAATAAATTCTATAACTGTAAATGTAGGGTACAATTTTGAATGCCGTAATTTTACTTGACTACTGAGTTGAGTTTTGATAGAATATTGGGGGATTTTTGATGATTAGGAAACACCTGCTTAGTCATTAGCTAGACGTTTTACCTTACAAAGGAACTAAGTACTAATAGTATGACGACCATCTCAAATGTAGCTAGCTTTAGCTAAACATTAAGAAATCTTTCAAAAATTAGGTAGATCCTCAATATTACCTATGTAATATTAGTTATGCTTAAATAAAGGCTTATACATATTGTATCTCTTTCTGTCTGTCTCTCTTTTCCCTTTTCATGCCTAAACCGCTGACGTGATTTTGAGCACAATTGATATGGTATAATATGGGAAAACTTTAATACTCAGGAAGGGACATGTTAGCTTTTTTCTAGGAAAAAATGCGGTTTCTGCCGAAATGCGCAATCAAAATTCAAAGAAATTTGGCGCTACAAAGCTGCGCTCCCTGGGTAACACAAAGTCAGAAACATTTTTTCTCACTTTTAAAACAGAAAGGTACATACACCGGACACATTATAAAATTAACCGAATAAATAATAAAGATTTGGCGTCAACGGTTCACGGAATTTACGACGAAGATAACAGCCCCTAGGACGGTACTGATACCTAAGTGATAACAAATTGAAAAAATTGGGGTGCAAGACGATCTTTTGTTAACTTTTTGATTATATTTATTGAATAAAAGCTTACAGAAGTGACAAGGATTCGGGGACTCTACATATTAAACCTTTTTATATTTTAATGTATCAAAAATAATATTTTTTTATATAATTCTTATTAATCAGCATTGAATATTATGTACATTTAACCCTAATTCTTATTAGTCATTGTCTGAAAAAATATAATTATTATAGAATTAAAAAAATTATGTTTAGTTTTCGCATTAGCTAACAGATGGCGCTAGTGGCTTCACACTGCTAAATTCATAAAGCTCTCTCTCTCTCTCCGTTCCGACTTTTCTGGCTTTATACATATTTTTATCGAGTTTTTTAGTCTAAAGCTTTTGTTTTTATTTTAAAAATCATTTAAAAGTGTTCAGCTAATGATTATTCTGACCCCATTAGTCACAAGTTCATAACAATGACATTTTAACCTTAATTTCGAATACTCCTACGCAAAGTGACTCAATAAAATGCATGAGATAATGAGACTATGTTTATGTTACGACAACTTTACATTAAAATTGTGCGTTTTGAAGCCTTGTGCTATTTTTTTGTTACAGACAAATTTCAAAGATAGAATCATGCTTTGGCGCAAATGGGATGGTTCTTATTGTCACGTTGGGCTGTGATGAATAACCATAATTGCGACCATCATGCCGAAGCTATAGTATGCGCAATCGACGCCGATCATGAGCAATAATTAACCAATTATAGACTTGTAAACAATAAAACACACCCCTCCATACGTTCGTAATCGCTTGGAGCTTTAATTTGGACCTAGTTCCTACCTAGACGAACCCAATGTCCAATATCCAATAGCTCCATTAATGGCTATAAAATGCTAATTTTTCTGAAAAAAGCGGCGTGAAATAGCCTGCTATCGGTCAATAGAAAAAGTTAAAGTTTTAAGAGATTGGCTATGGACATAATTCCTTGCCATCAATTCTGCGTTTTTCTCTGTGTTGTAAACAGCCGTTTAAATGTTTCCCAAGTGAGTTGAAACAAATGCAATAGGAAAAAAAAACATCTTGTAACGGATACGGCACTGGAGAATGCCGATCAAATGTGACTCACTTGGCCACCTCGAAGTCGTCATCACCAGTGTAACCAGAACCTTAGCTACGCGAAAATAAACTTTAGTACATCGCAACAGAGATGAGCCAGGTGTCAGCTAAACCTGGACTATTTAGTGCTTTAACAATTTGATGTTCTTTAAAGTTTATATAACGCTACGGTGATTAGTAGGTATGATGAAGTCGTGCTTGTGTTGTACTTGAATGAAGGTTTATCATATTTTGTCAATGAACTCAATAGAACTCAGGGTTCGAATGTTTTAAGAAATTTAAATATTATTAAAGGTAAGCAACCTCTACTTTTAATAATATTGAAATTCTTAAGTCAAATTATAAAAGCTCAGTAAAGCTTAATAATAATTCTAGTATCATGTATCTCGATTCGCTCCTTATCACTTTATAAAAACACTTATACTGCACTTTTAAAAACGATTCAAAATGATTTTATCTTCGATATAACTATTATATGTACTAATAAATTATGATTAAAAGCTTCATTTATGTTTTTGAAGAATGAAGAGAAAATTCATTCTTCAAAAACATAAATGAAGCATTTTTATACTACTAGTTTTTATTGTAGTTTAGTAATTATTGTATTAGTTTATAGCATTATATTAGAGAAAATTGCATATTATGCCCGATTTCTGAGGTATTTTTGAGTAAGTTTCCAATCAACAATTCTATTTACCTAATAGAGTTCGTTATTTTTGACGGCAGCCACTCAAAAGCGATAGACTCCTACTAAAAACCCATAAAATCCGGGTATTTATATATAATCCGGGTTTTGTGTGTCTGACTGTCTCTCTGTCTGTTACGTCTTCACGCTCAAACCGCTGCACCGATTTTGTTGTAATTTGGCGTGGATAAACTTTGAGTACCGGGAAAGGATAAGATATTTCTTATCCCGGAAAAATGTACAGTTCCCGCACGTAAAACGAATTTTTAAAATTAAATAATATTAGATCTCAAGTTACTGCATTTACCTAATTGAATTCGGTGATAATGAGTAAAATATTGTGAAAATATCACAAGCTGCGATGGCGCCTTGCCAGTGAATCGAAATTTCTACAGAATTGAGAGTTAACAAGAAACAGATTTAAAATATGAGGCCAAAGCAAAACTGAGGATTAATAATATAAGCATTTCATGAAATCCAGAGAGTGAAGATATTACTCGTTATCGCCCGCAACTCTGTTGCACCAACGGCCAAAGCTCGATTATCGCGCGGGAACCGTGCATTTTTCTGGGACAAAAAGTATCCTATGTCCGGGAAAGGTTTCACGGGAATCAAATTAGTATCTCCATGCCAAATTTTAGCGAAATCGGTTCTGCGGTTTAGGCGTGAAGAGGTAACAGACAGACAGACAAACAGATAGACAGACACACTTTCGCATTTATGGATTACAAGCTTTTGCCCGCGGCTTCGCTCGCGTTAAGAAGTATTATTAATTATTATATACAAACTTTCATCCCCTATATTAACCCTTTGGTGTTGGAATTTATCAAAATCCATTCTTAGCGGATGCCTACGTCATAATATTTACCTGCATGCCAAAATTCAGGCCAATCCGTCCAGTGGTTTGGGCTGTGCGTTGATAGATCACCATGTCAGTCAGTCACCTTTGAGTTTTATATATATAGATAAAGCATTCTTCATGATTATTGATTAATCTAAGTTATTATAAACACCAGTCCATAGACATCGTCATACCTTATTAATTGTAACATTTTTGTTAGCTATTCAGCCTCAAAATCGATTCAGGTGTTTGGAACAGAAATACTGAGTGACGAGATTGTGAATAGTTTTTGTTGCGGAAAAAACGTAGAGTAGGTATCCGAGAGAGAATTTTGGTGTTGCTAGCGTCAATATTAGGTAATTGATGATGTTTCATAATTCATAATAAAATATATTATGTCTGCCGTGTAAAAGCCCTTAATTATTTACAGTTAGCCTTGAATAAAAGACGTGAGTGGAAAAACCAAATAAGTAACAGTAAAATATGCCGTGTTTTGCAGAAATGGAGGCTTTAGGACCGGAAAAATGATTTGAAGTGAAAGAAAACGATAGATTCTATGTGTATTTGTGGATATGTTAGCTATGTTGAAGAAAAGTTATAAGGTTTGTTCAAATTATAAGGGAAAAATGAGTAATTGTTCGTAAATCGTATATTATACAATGTTATTGTGTTATTCTACTCTCGTCTCGAATTATTAAAGTGATAAATAATATTATTTTAAAATTCAAGTTTTGCTAAAGGGAACTCATAACCGATACATCATCCATGCGTGATGCGCGGAATCCAATCAGACGTTTATCAAAGGGCTCATTGGCCATTGCATTCGTATTATGGATTTATTTGTTTAACTGTTGTTTTTTTTTATAAGAGGGCAAACGAGTAAACGGGTCACCTGATGGGAAGCAACTACCGTCGCCCATGGACACTCGCAACATCAGAAGAGCAGCAGGTGCGTTGCCGGCCTTTTAAGAGGGAATACGCTCTTAAAATCTTGTTGTGCCGATTTTTTACTAATTATTATGTTTTAGGCTCAAAGATATATTTTTGAAGCATCGCTAAATAATTATAATTTTAATAGCTATGTCCACATTGTGTCCTTTCATCTTCAATTTTCATAATCTTTTGACATTTCGAATGTCAGAAGTGAAGAATTGAAGATGAAAGGGTACAATGTGGACATAGCTATTGAGAGTTACGCAACATTGAAAAAAAAAGGATTTTAGGAGATTAGTTTTAATTTACATAGTTAAAGGCTAAAGTAGTACGCTGAGTGCAGACAGCAAGAGAAAGAGAAATGTGAATGAAAAACTTTGTGCATGTCGTACAACGTACAATGACCTCAAAAACGAAGGTTGAAGTGTTAACATCATTTGTAACACTTTTTGAGGTCTTAGTCTTTAGATTCTTATAATCTTTTTGAGAGTCACCTGTTGTAGTATAAAGATCAAAATGTGGTCACCCCAGACTTGTCCTGGACACACAACAGTGTGGTCACACCGCGGGTCATTGACCCCGGTTTGGGCAGACTCCACTGTCAATATTGAATCTGTGTCAGATCCATGACCACTGACAATCATCGTTTATTAGTTGTTGCGGAGCGTTCAGCGTTATATTACCTCGAGGTTTAAATTTTTACACATAATATTTTAATGTCTTGTGGTTTGGATCATAGATAGACCCAGCAGGCAGCTGCAGCAGGTAGCTGGAGTTGGGTAGTACGAATATTAGAAACTGTGTAGAAACATGTTTTTTCGCAGACTATAATATTGTAAAAAGTTTAAACCCCTTATCCGTCGATCGCGGATTCTTCGAAATCTATTGTCTACGTATTGTTATCGCGGCCCACTTGGGCCGTTCGGGGGTTAATGGGTTAAATGTAAGCAGTGTGGTTTTTGTCTTTGTCCGTTAGAAAAATCACTCGAGATTTGAGAAACAAGACAAATAGGAGGTTTAAGATTTTGACTCTACATAGAGTCACTTCTGGTATATTTTTTTAAATACCTACATGACATTATAAAGTAATATTTAGTAACTATAATATATTGAGTTAATGTTAACTTTTATATTGATATAATTGTTGTTTAAACTTTGAATACGAATATAAACTTTGTAGGGATTTTCCAGACACAATAATTCATCTTAGCGCTTGATAGGATTGGCGGAAACGCATGCAAATAAAGAGCTTGAACTAACAGCTCTGACAAAATCTGTTACATTATAATGTGGCATAGCGTGGCTTACAGCTGCAGTACCTAAGAAGTAAGAAGAAAAAACTCTTGTAAAAATTTTAAAATTACGTAACAGTTATATCCAATATCTAAAGTGGTTTCTGCTAATTAAAGTTGAAACTTAGGCATTATAATTGTTGCAAATTAGTATGCACTAGAGTTATTGAGTTACTTTCTTGAAAATGTAGGTTTGTTCTTTGTTTTTTGTTCTAGCATTTTGCTCTACTTTTAAAAATAAATGTATCCTTAATTCCTTACAAGTAATTATCGTGTAAAATTAGTTCCAAACTATTTAAACAATGCCAGTGTACCTTTTTTGCGCGGCAAAAACTGGTAATCCGTCCCGTATGTCCACCCTACTTATGTTCTATGGGGTATCGATTATTTCCCTGCGCCTCCCCGCGCCGCGCCGCCGCCATTACCACAGCGCGGGAACGATTTTGAATTAAGAACTTTGTTTTTTTTTTACGCCAATGAGATTATGCAATGATTGTTTAAGCTAATAAGACTTAGGATTTATTAAATAAAACAGGTAAAGAAGATTCTCAAGTTAGAGAAACAAAGAAGAAAAAGACAAACTAAACAACAGACAAGTTTTTACAAACATTTCAGGGCCATACGCAAGGTTACATGCAACTTAAATAATCGGCCAAGTGCGAGTCGGACTCTCGCACGAAGGATTCCGTAGTCCGTACCGTTATAGAGCAAAAATAGGTCAAAACTGTGTTTTTTGTATAAGAGGCCCCTTAAATTTTTATTTAATTATTCTATTTAAATATATTGTATTAAAGTACACAAATATAATAAAGGACTTTGTGAAAAATTCAAGTTCCCAGCTGTTTCCATTACTGATAATATAGAGCAAAAAAGGTCAAAAAATCACGTTTGTTGTGTGGGAATTGGGAGCCCCTCCTAAATATTTATTTTATGACGTTTTTAGTATTTGTTGTTATAGCGACAACAGAAATACACCGTAAATTGAAAAAAAACGGATTGACAGACGGACAGACGGACAGACGGATAGACGGATAGACGGACAGACGGACAGACGGACAGACGGACAGACGCACAGACGCACAGGCCACAGACGCACAGACGGACAGACATTGATCGAAGTCTCAGTTAAAGGGTTCCGTTTTACCCTTTGGGTACGGAACTCCAAATAATTATACTTTTGGCACACAAGTACCTGCTTATAAAATAATCTTTTTATATAAATATTAAAATTGTTAATTGACCTGGCCGCGGCATCCCGATTTTTAATTTGGTTAAAAGATCCTACTGTTTTTACGATTTGAAAACTTTTTTACAGGATTACGTTTAATAAAACCCTGTTCTTAACCGACTTCCAAAAACGAGGAGGTTATACGTTCGTCTGTGGATATGTTTTTTTTTTGATTTATGAGTTTCAACTTTCAGTGGATCATGGCTACAGAGCAATGATTTGTGAGTAGATATTCGATCAGTAGTAACTAGTAGCACAGAATATATTATATTAGTAGTACCAAGTAGTAGGTACTTTGTTGAAAAAGTCGTTATCATGTAGGAACCGCACAATTTTCCACAATAAAAACTGTCCTTGTCTTTCCAGGGGCCTAAAGAATGTCAATACGAACTTTAATTCAAGTCAGTTTAGCGGTTTTAGTGTAAAAACTTTAGCCTCAAAGCTTTAGACATCACCTTCGCATTTATATAACTAACTATTAATATTAATCATTATTATTTGGGAAGTTAAGGATTATTGTTGACGACAAAGGTGATGAACAAACAGACAATTACAGTGGTTAGACTTAGATTTGAGTAGACGCTCAAACTCAAACAAACGCTTTAGTTTTGGGACTCTACAATAATTTAACATATTTTATTCAAATTAATAAAAAATATTTATTTAAATCTTTGTTTAGAGTTAAAGTTTTGTATGACCAAAAACTAGGGGCTTGTGCCGAAACCGACAATGCCAGCCCAATTATGAACATTAAACATGACTATAAATTATAATATATAATAGACTTTAGAATTCCTCTACTCTGTCTTCCTTACTACCAATTTTTTACTAAGTAATAGGTTTGTTGGCAAGAAATATACTAAAGATAATATATTAAATAAACTTTCGTACATCATAATGGGAACAATCAACATAAAAGTATGGTCGGACGGAATTTAATTTGAAACTCGTGTGAAATGAACTGAAATAATAAAAACTTGTGTCGTAAACGAACACTGAACAGTAAACCTTACGGAGGTTTCCAGGGAACCTATATGAGTATTAAGTTGAGAGATGCACTGTTTATGTGGCTATTTTCCTGGAAAACAAGAATTAGAGAAATTTATTTCTATGGGGAACTTGGTACGTAATTTGGTCGGGTAAGTCGGGTTATGTCTAGCCGATAGATGGTCTTGTAACGTCTTGACATTTAAACCTGACGAATACGTTGCCTATGAATAAATTTCATGATGACACTTTGACCAACACGTACCTATAGGGGACGGTGGGGCTACATGGGCTACCTTAGTTTCGGAATATGGGTGCAATTAAACCTTCTGGCTGTTAAACTAATATAATATTGTATTCTGTGCTTAGTTTCCGGCCAAATTTCGATATATTGATCTTTGTTAAAAATACACGTATTTTTACTTTTATAATCACTCAGTATTCAGTAAGTAAGTACTAAAATGATGAGAAATAGCTTCCGAAAGTTTTTCTAAAAACACCACAATTATTAATGGACACTATGCATCACCACCGCTCTACCCATGACCGTTCTGAAATTTTAAGTGGTTTAAAATATATTATTGTAAAAAAATAACACCCTATTTTGTTTGGTTAAATGGCCTCTCCTAATAATACCTAAGCCCTAAAAAATTTGGCCGGTAGGTTTAAAAATTAAAAGTTATTGTCGTCGTGTTGATTTCACGTAAAAACTTCAAGTGAATATGAAATTGAAGACTCGGACCAAGTCCAAACCTATAATTTTATTCTCTAGTGAATAATCAAATTGTAATTTATACCAATTTTCTGAATAAAAATTAAAATAAAATGAAAAATGTAGAGCTAACATATTATGTTACCTTAATGTGTACAAAGAGTACCTTTTTAAATTTAGATTAAGCCTCTCAAAGTTCCAATTTAAACGACGGAGTATGTACCTACACTTTTCTATTCTCTTCTTTCCTAAAATTCTGTAAAAATAAAACGTAAGAATTGTCTAATATCTATAAATAGCGTCAAAAACCAATATCTCCTTGCCTACTTTGCTCGACGCTCACTGCGGTAAGACTATTTTTAGATTTCTTACGCAAAACGGCAATTGAACTTATAAATTTTAACTTTTGATTGTGAAATATTCTTTAATTTTTATTTGTCTATTTATTACGATTCACCAACAGAATATTATCTGCTAGGTTAGAAGACTTCCAAATTCCAATGATAGGTGAAATACAGCACGCAATGGGGACAAAGAAATTAGTGAAAATGAGATGAGATGAGAAACGACTGATACATAAAATTTTCAATGAATGAATGGCGAAACATAACAATTTGTTTCATAAAAACTTAGCGAGTACAACCCTCATTTGTATACTTTTGCATCAAATTAATCATGTGTTGATGATATACGTATACGCACAATATAATATTAATTAAAAAGTTTTTGACTAAAATAATCAAAACAACATACCTAATATTAAACGACAAAATACGAAAAGCAATTTAGTATTTAGTAACAATTTCAAATTAATCCAAACCTGTATTCACATAATTTGAAAGAGCCATGAACAAAGGGACCCCTTATGAATCGACCCTTAAAATTCGTCAGATGTACGATCCTATTAAAAGTAAGTATAAAACTTGATGAAATGATGACATCCGGCAAGACAAGGCGCGATGATGATTAATTATTCATCAAATAAAAGAGGTTAACAGTAATAAGTATCTCGCAAATTTGCTTTACAAAGCCACCGACGGTAACATATTTTATTTCGTGCGAAACACCCAGGATTATTTCTTCTCAGCGAACGCTCAATCAATCGGTCGACCGGTCGGCCGACCAGTCTAGCGATCCGTCCGACGCTCATCCGACGAGGCGACCGGCCTAAGCTGACCCGCCACTCCCTTAGCGCAAAACAAAACGCGACGGAAAAGGATGAGGTTATTGGAAATATGCGGGTCAGAGTAAGCTGGTGGTATATCGGACCGTAAGATTTTACTGAAATTAACTTTAAGGGTACTTCAATTTAAGCCTTTAGTAGATTAGGCCTTTCACGTAAGCGTAAACATTATAGAGACAGCGTATAGGCTTGGAAATAGTTTTGCATCGTTATAATTAATAGGGTATTACTCGTACAGAGTATGTGGTTGACTGTCTCATAATTTATAATTTTAATCAGTTTTCTGTACTTAACATATTATTTACTGCTTATTATGCAACTTTGGTAATTACACCGTAACAAAGTGAAGATAAAGACGTATATAAATAATAAAGCGAAGATCTTGTTAATTAGATTCTACTGTAACAAGTTTTTTTAAATAAGTTGCAAAACATACAACTTATTTTGAAGCAAATTAATTTAAAGTAAATGTGTAAACGACAAGCTTTACGCAAAATACAAAACTATTTTAGTTAAGGTGACGCCGAAGTAAAAAACCGTGTTGGATATGTTTTAGATTGCTTGAAAACAAAAAAATGGAACAGCAAGAAATGGAAAGGGCGTAAGCGACAAAATGGTTTTTGTCGCGTAATTTAAAAACTATGGCAAATTAAAGTGTATGCTTGAACCTATATTGGTTCAAATTTTGGAATTTTGGAAGCTTAAATCGCTCTCCTCTGTTGACAAAATTAGAATCCCTTTTTTACACAGGTCTTTTTGATTGAAGTTGACCAATGTTATGTTATAAGTGATTCAAAGATAAAGACAATATGATGAATACTGACAATGAACTTTAATTTGTTAGCTTTAGTCATTGCTGAGAAAAATCGATATACAGCCAAATTATCAAGGCGTCGCGTCGCCTTAATAAATGTATTTTTTAAATCATTGCAAGGTTAAGAACACAAACAGACCTAATTATGTTAAGGGAAGGAATTAATAATAATAAAAAAAAAAATCATTGCAAGGTCCATTCCCTGGTTATGCACGATAAATAACCTACCTGAGGCAGTATCTCCTACTAAACCTTTCAATATCCTTTCCCGAGACTCAAAGTATACCATCACCATAATCATAATAATATTATGCTGTATTATGCATTATGCATACAGATTATAGGCAAACAGAAAGACAGACACACTTTCTAATATAATTTTTAGTAACTAGATAGAGTAGATATTCGTAATGTATTTGTATGAAAACTTTTTAATCTTCATATGCAGCCCCATTAACCCCCGAATGGCCCAAGTGGGCCGCAATTACAATAGATAGACAATAGATTTCCAAGAACTCCAAGATCGACCGATTAATGCCTAGGTTTAATTTACAGGTACAAAAAACATCTAGATGTCTCCCTAGTTGTAGGTATGGTAATGGCGTCGATTTCCACGGGATAAAGGGTCGCATTCTTACCCTTTTAAACACGGGAGTATTTGAAGGGTGCTTTATAAGGAATCCTTAAGTCAGTTTTATGCTTGCAAAGATACGCTATTTTTAACTTTTAAAACGTAATCTACGATGAGAAGAAACGGATGGATAATAAAGAAAACTGAAATCAGTTTAATGTGCGAGAACCGTATATTTCTCCGGAATAAAAATTTCCCTTTTCTTAACTTACCTTATGTGAAAGGTTAAGAGGTAACAGACCTTCGCATTTAAAATATAAAGTACTAGATGACTGCTGCAATTCTATTGCGCAAAAATTCGTTAATTTCACGGAAACTGTACATTTTTTCCACACTCAAAGTATCTACAATCTACATACCAAATTTCAACAAAATCGCTTCAGCGGTTTGGGCGTTAGCAGGTAACAAACAGACAGATAACAGATACACCAAGGGCTAGAGAAATGAAAAAAAAGTACTTGTAATATCTATTGCTGTCTCCCTTACCTCAAGCCTCCCCCCGCAGAGCGCGATAGAGACGACTGCAGAAAATCAACGATTCGTTGCAAATTGTTGGAGTGTGAACGAAAACTATTTCGAATTCGTATTTGGAATTTAGAAGAAAATATTTTATTTGTCAGATAAAACATTCGCCCTCTGACTTATTACAATATTTTACCGAGCTACGTCCGTGTACATTATATTTTGTGTTTCTTTCAATAATATATTATTTCGTAAGTCCTCGCGTTTATCATTTCATCAGGTTATGGGCCGCACGTTTATGTAAAAATTGTGTAAAATGGTGAGAATGGTGGCTCTACATGTTCGTGGTATATTGGTCTATGATTGTTGATTGCGGATTGTGCATGCTAAGCTTCGCAATCATGGTTATTGGTTATACATCACTGTTGTTGAAATACAAATGATTGGTCGGCGTATTTATAATCCCTTATGCATAATTCGGAACGCAGGAAGCTTTATTTGACCGCTTTTAACGCGAGCGATGAAACGCTTGTACAAACAATTTACTGTATGTTTATTTAAGTATGTCATACATTATTTAAAGTACGACGTAAAGACGGTGGTTGAAAACTGAGTAAAAAAGTTATGGGACTTTATTAGGTCACACGTTAGGAGCCGTTTTTTTCTTTGATATAAAAACTTTTATTTCCTTTCCCGGGACTCAAAGTATCTGTCCGTCTTCAAGCTTAAACGGGTGAAAGGAATACTCTGAAAGACAGAAAAGGAGATAGGTTAGTTTTTGTTGCGGAAAAAGTACGGTCACCGCGATACACGAATTTAGGTGCAACGGAGTTGCGGGCGTCATCACTAATTTTGTGGATTTGAACAAATTATTGTCAAATTTTGTATTAAAATTTTGTGACTTATCTCATGTTTATACCTTAATTGCTTTTATGAATGGGTAGTTTGAGATGTATCAGAAAACTATCGGTGTATGGCCGGATATCGAACCGGGGCGGGGTCACTGACACAGAGGGAGAGGGTGGGTCCCCACGGGATGCATCTTGACGGTAAAAGTCATGCATGGCCTTGTGGAAGACCGGCGGAAATCATTCACTGCAAAATGAGGTGATATTATTTCGAATTTTGAAAATTACGTTTATTGCGAGGAAATCATAATTATGTTTTTCGGGACAAAACTATTCTGAAGTCTTTTGTTAACGTCACGGTATACAAAATATCATAGAAATAAAGCAATCCATGCCTGTTCCCCCCCCCCCCCCCTATCCGTATGTAACCTAGAATTGGTCTTTAAACTTTTACCACCTAAAAACATTAGGTTTTCCTAGAAACTTTTTTGGTGTTTTTGGTGACGTGAGAGTGAGACGTGATGCCCTAAGGACGGATGTTTTTGTCCTTCTTCTGGTGCCTCAGACGTGATGCCCTAGGCAATTGCTTAATTTGATTAAGGGTTAATCCGTCACAATAATTAATAGAAAGAAAAAGAAGATAGGTAGACAAAATAATATGTTTTCATATTATGTTACACATACTTACATATTATAATTAAAATCCTTAATATCATTTATTTAGTAACAAAATCAGAAATCTGCTTGTCTTAGTCTGGAACATTGGAAACAATCAGACCAGGACATGCAGACCTTACTCGCTGCCATCTTTATCAGTCAGGGAGACAGAGTAATTTTCGTCATTATTTGTGTTCTCCGATCACCCAGACTCACAAAACATGATGTGTGTGTCTGCACAAAAACTGTGTAAACGGGTCCCAGCCACCTGCCCCATTCAACTCAAACTATGCCGCGCTAAGATTCCTTTAAAAGCTGCCTCGAGTTTCAACGATCAGTGTATACTTGTAAGAGGCAAATGGAAATAGAAAGTGCATAATCCAAATAAAAATGATGTCGAGAGCTTCTGAACCGATTTGTCTAACAGGTTTTATTTATAATGTTATCAGTTATCACACTATACAGGGTGTAAGCAAATCCTATATACAACGTGAAATTTTAGGAAAATACAAAATATTTTGTATGACGTATTATGGCAACTTTATGCCGATAGGCGCGAGCGCCGGCCATGGACCCAGCCGAATTTTTTTTATGATTTGAACAAAAAAAACTTCACAAATCTATTGTACTACTAAGATAGGATCATTTTACTGCGGGAAAATAACCATTAAAATTTCACGCTGTAGAGTTCGCTGTGAAAGTAGCAACGTTGGAAGAGAAACACCCATGAAATGTTATCACTTAGTTTTGTTACACCCTATACATTGGGAACACATGCATACGCTAAGCCCTAAGGTATTTCTACACAATATTTTTTGCGTACCAATAACATCGATTTATATTACATAATATTATAATATGTAATTGTTTATCATTCTATGCTATGAATCTTTAGCTACCGACTGCACTGAGTTATTCTGAATAATAAGTGTGACAATAATTCTAATCACAGTTACAACAAAATATCAGCTAGCAATCGTGCTTTAAATAAAACGAAAAACCGCATCTAAATCGGTTTATCCATTTAGCCATAGGGTTCCATGCGGTGTCACAGTCTTGGCACCCCTCTGTTTGCGTGGGGTGCGGGGTTAAAAAGCCGGTGGGTACTAAATTTATTGCTACTGTAAGCTTATAGAGATCTTGTGTTTGAGCATTTGATTATAATATAGCATAGATCATTGAAAAAGCTTTAAATATCTTTGCTACTCGTATATATGACTCCCGCGACTCTATTACGCCAAAATTCGTTTATCGCGCTGGAACCGTACATTTTTTCAGGATAACAAGTATCATTTATATATTTCCCGGGATTTAAAGTATCTATTTATCACAAAAAGAAAAAATTGATTCTTCCATTTCAAATTGAATTTTTGTTTCACAAAATTACTTTTCGCTGCGCTGCATCTCTAATAACTCTATAGGTTAATACCTATAGAGTATTAGAGGGGTACCTACTTAACGTCTCTACCAATTTTCAGCTCTATGCGAATTATTCCGAGGTCGAATGTTTAATTTTCCTGGGGTATTAGTGTTTATAGGCTGTGCATTGATCAAGTTTTCTTCATAATATTTTAAAAAGGTAGATATATTGTCAACCATTTGGTCCGCTTGTCGGGATTTTAATTTAAAAAATATTCACGTAAACATTAATTGATGCGGTGGTAAAAAGTAAATGTAAAATAATGCGGCGCCAGTCGACTATTACAAAACATAATTATGGACAAGTGGCTTTGAACATCGTGATACAGGACTCCATACTGTGAGATTATACGATACATCTATAACACGAAAATACACTGGTGTTTTTGTGCGAATTGTGAAAAAAATGTCTATGTAGAACGGCAATGTACGGCGACAGCTTTTTTGATTCGTGTTGCACATTTCGCATGCGCGACGGTCGTCTCGAGGGCGTAGGGTTATTTCACAAAAGATCCTATCTGCATCTTACTCACACGCCATAATATACCCTAACTTAACTAAACAAGGTTCTTATTTGTTTGCTTGACAGGTAAGTTACGTGAACTTAGCCACAAATGCAGGTGTATCGGATCGGAGGCGCTCGAGCATCATCGGGTATCGTCGGGCGTCGTCGACACGTGCGCTCTCAGCGCGGAATAATGTATGACAGCGGTCGTAAACCTTTCTAACGACAGCACTGCCTCTAAACTTCGCAAATCCAACCCCGTGATAACACTATGTCGTTTACATATTCTACCCTCGTTCGGGGGCCGGGGCGAAATCTGTTAAATTTTTATTATTATGACCAATAAAATTGACAGCTCAGTCGCGCTATTGAAATTAATTGCGATATTTATAGTTGTTCGTGGTCGCTTCTTTCTAATCGTTTTAAAAACGATTATTAATTTATTTTTACTATACATACTAAGCAATTCTTTTGTCACAATAAATACTTAAAATATAAAATAACTTCTGCAAAAATATTATCAGCGCACAACGCCTACCTATTTAAGTTAATATTAAACAATAAGTTAAAAGTTTTATTAAACGTCATGTATTCTTTTTGAGTAAAATGTAAATTAAAGTGAAAAGATGCTCTTTTACACTTAGTAAAATTTTTTGGTGCTGTAATAATTATTATTATCTATCATTATTCATTAAGTGTTTTCTAGTGTTTCAATTTGGTTTATCTAAATTAAAATGTGTATAGCACATCGCTTAATAAAGAACTAAGACATACTAAGAGGTACGATGGTACTAGCTAAGTATTTTTATTTTATTTCGATCATATTTAGATCAAGGAGGTTAGACGGAATATTATTATTTATACTCTACGTAGGTAATATACCTATGTACTTACGCGCTACGGGCCTACAACGTACATCTACGACGTAGACAAATATTATGACAAGTCACATGTAAAATTTTTTGATGTGTGTGAAATGAGTAAAAGTTTTTAAATATTCCTGCAAAGAAGAAAATATTATGTATATTAGAACTATGTAAATATGAGATTAAATATGAATTATCATTTGATATTGTTCAAATTAAATTATATGCTATATCAGAATAAAGATTCTCTATGGATAAACTCAAGTTAAAATAATTTAACACTAAAATAAAACTAAAAAAGCACAAAAACATTCGTGATTCGTTGCAGTATGATACTTTTATTTAACCCGCCAGTTTAACATGACACGTCTTTGCCAAGAATCTCTATGGACCAAAGGATAACCTTATCTGGTCTTCTTAACTTGGGTTACAAGTTACTTACCAGTGTAACGTGATCCCTGTGTTCGTGTGGTTTCTTTGTGTCGCGGGGTCTGACAGCTGGTCGTACCTTCTGAGAAGGGAACCTTGTTTTGATTGATTCTTGTAGGAGGCAGGTACTGTAGGCGACTTGATGAATAACACCAAAACCCTCATCTTCTTATATCGATGAGCTCATACTAACTTTATTGTTTTAGTTAATACGAGCTTTTGCCCGCGACTCGCGCTAAGAGGTATTATTATATACAAACTTTCATCCCCTATTTGAACCCTTTGGGGTGGGAATTTATCAAAATCCTTTCTTAGCGGATGCCTACGTCATAACATCTACCTGCATGCCTAATTTCAGCCCGATCCGTCCAGTAGTTTGGGCTGTGCGTTGATAGATCACCATGTCAGTCAACGTCTCAAAGTCAGTTAACGCCTCCGTGGTCTAGTGGTACAGAGCGCGGCTCTTGACTCGGAGGTCGTGGGTTCGATTCCCGCGTTGGAAACATGTTATTTCCAAGTTTGGTTTAGGACAATGCAGGCTGATCACCTGATTGTCTGACAAGTAAGATGATTCATGCGTCGGATGGGCATGTAAAAAGTCGGTCCTGCGCCTGATCTCTCGCCGGTCGTGTCGGTCTGCCGTCCCACTGGGTTATGAGAGTAAAGGAATAGAGAGTGCTCTTGTGTACTGCGCACACACTTGGGCACTATAAAATTACTCCTGCGTAGCTGGCCTGGTTTCAATGAAACCGGCCACCGTCACCGAAACCGGTGTGGGAGCTATTATTATTATGTCAGTCAGTCACCTTTGAGTATTATATATGTCGCAGTCATCTGGTTCAATCTGTGATTCGATTGAATGACTAGCGTATTCATTGAATGACACCGTTCTATTGAATGACTGAAGGGCAATTAGTCAAGACGTTGACTGTAACGTTTAACGTCTTGACAACGTCATCATAGTGAAGTCGTTAAATGGAATGCTATGATTTTTTTAAAGTATTTGTTGGTGGCGTACTAATAGGTTAATCTAGAAACTGACTTCAATTATGAGGCGACGGCTACTTCTGGGTGGTTTGCAAAAAAAATAACCACGATGGCTAAGGCGGGAGCTTCGCTGCGCTACGCTCCCGCCTTGCCATCTAACCTAACCAAATCCAATCGTATTGGACAGACGAAGTAATATTACATTGCTATTAATTAACTAAGAATGATATACTGTTCTTATACATTTCCTATTCCGTTAAAAATAAATACATTCAATTACCTGACTAATTTCATATCCGCTCTCTTCAAAGGGCTATGTTAAAAATCGCTAACTAGTTGAACGTTGAGTGACGATTGTTCAATCAACGTTCGGCCGAGTCATTCAATTGAACGGAGTCATTCAATGAATGCGCTAGTCATTCAATCGAACCGCAGATTGAACTAGATGACTGCGACATATATATATAGAATGAAATATTTGACTAGCTGATGTTCCTTATAAATTCGTTCCGCCGTCATTCGATTATAGCGCGGTAACCGTACATTTTTCCGAGTTAAAAACTATCCTACTTATATATCCTTGCCCGGGAGTTCCGGGACTCAAAGCATCTCTGTGCCAAATTTCAGCAAAATCGGTTCAGCGGTTTGGGTGTGAAGATTGAAGAAGTAACAGACAGATAGAAAGACACACTTTCGCATTTATAATATTAATAAGTACTAGAGTATGGAAGTTTTCCGAGGTAAAACTATCCTAGCATCCTTTCCCGGGAGTCCCGGGACTCAAAGTAACTGTGCCTTTCATCGAAATCGGTGCAGTGATTAAACTTTTTTTGAAATATTCGAATACAATATGGTTGACTGGTTGTAGTTCGTAAGAATCGAAAAAAATGTTGAAATTTTTCTATAAAATTGTTTTTATAAAAGATACATGGGCTAAAATACTCGAAATACAAAGGTTTTGTAGTGCAATGGATTCTGTATGCAATATGTTTTAGTATTTCAATACAGTACGGAAAGAGCCATGTTGGCCTTTCTATTTCATCTGTTCGGTTTGCTAAAACAAGATTTTAGAGAACCAAAGAATCATCGCTTGAGGGTCCTTCTTACCTATCAACTCCCGAACGGCCCAAGTGGGCCGTGATAACAATAGAATAACAATAGATTTCCAAGAATCCGCGATCGACGGATTAAAGCACACAAAAGTTTACATTTTTATGCAATAACTAGCTGTTGCCCGCGACTTCGTCCGCGTTAACATAGTATTTAAATTTAATAAAGGTGGGCAGTTTTCCCCTTTTTCTGGTCCCTTAAAGAAAGGGTAAAAAGTAAAAACAGAACCCTATTTAAACAAATGTCAAACTCAAACGTCAATAAACTTTCATGTTTGTAACTAGAAATGATGGATTTTCATTCAAACTTTCAACCCTAATTTCACCCCCTTGGGCGTAGAATTTCCAGAAACGCTTTTAAAATATATATCCATACAATTTTAATTAGTAACCCAATAATAAAGTTTCATGTTTCTAACATATGAAATGACGGACTTTCATTCAAACTTTCAACCCCAATTTCACCCCCATGAGGGTAGAATTTCCAAAAACGCTTAATTACGTATTCATTAATTTTTAATCAGTAGCCCAAAAATAAAGTTTCATGTTTCTAACTTAAGAAGTGACGGACTTTCATACAAACTTTCAACCCCTATTTCACCCCCTTCGGGTTAAAATATCCAAAATTCCTTCCTTAGTGGGTGTCTACTTAATAAAACCACCCTGCTCACCAAATTTCGTGGCTGTAACTTTAACAGTTTTTGCTCTGCGATGATGAATCAGTCAGTCAGTCAGTCAGTCAATCAGTCAGGACTTGTAATTTTATAAATATAGATAAACGATTTCCGCGCGATAAACAAATTTTGGCGCAGTGGAGTTACGGACGTCATCTTGTTACTAATAATTACTTACACATGTAACAAGGAACTAGTTTTGTGAAATGATTTTGATGATCGTAAGCTTTATATTATATTTTATAATATAGCCCCGTTACGTAGACTGAAATACAACGGTGTCGCTTATTGCGCATTATAAATCGCATGTGCGAGGGAAACAAAAGGAAATAGGGTGAAGCGGAGAGAAACAGAGAATATTGTGGATACGACCATAATATTCCTACTACTATTATTATAAATGCGAAAGCGTGTTTATTTGTATGTTAGCTCGTCACATAATATTTACCATTATAAAACGATTTGGATGATAATTGATATGTAGATTCTTTGGGGAAAATGACAGGATAGCTTTTGTTTCGAAAAATGTACGTGTACGCGGTACCCGTGTATTAAATGAATTTCGAGGCACCAAAGTCGCGACTCGCGGGCAGCATGAGTAGCATCTAAAAAAGTTCAAACGGCGAATCGAGACATGAAATTATATTATAATACTAGTTGATTAAAGTATTTCTACTTCAAAAAAATCTTACCCCCTTTCCCCTAAGAGGGGTGGGGGGAAAAATTGTGTACACCTAATACAGTTAATAATATGACGTAAGTCCATTAAAGAAAAAAATTGATACAAAATGTGACCCCCTTTGGGGGGGGGGGGGGAGTTTATACACCAGATGTTGAGTTGGAAGAAGGCAAATATATCTGCGAAAACCGTATGCAAATCGGATCATTAGTTTTCGTGTTAAAGAAAAAAGTTTGATACAAAATCTGACCCCTCTTTTGTCCCCTTAGAGGGGTGAGGGGAAATTTTTTTATACACCAGAGTTTAAGTTGGAAGAAGACAAATATATCTGCGAAAACCGCTTTCAAATCGGATCAGTAGTTTTCGTGTGATAGTGGAACAAACATACAGACAGACAGACAGACAGACAAAAAACTAACCACATTTTTGGCTTCTATAGCGCTCTAGTGACATCCCCCGATAATTATTTTTTAAATATCTTTAATGTACAGAATTCACATTTCTACAGTTTTATTATATGTATAGATTTCAATGTCAAAGTATGAAAATCTATACCTCATTATTTTAATACCTTTTTTTATGAAATAAGGGGACAAACGAGCAAACGGGTCACCTGATGGAAATTAAGCAACTTCTGTCGCCCATGGACACTCGCAGCATCAGAAGAGCTGCAGGTGCGTTGCCGGCCTTTTAAGAGGTGATAGGGGAGGGTAAGGATGGGAAGGGAAGGATTAGGGGAGGGTAGGGAAGGAAATAGGGTAGGGGATTGGGCCTCCGGTAAACTCACTCACTCGCCGGTCTTCATATGGAAACTCTTTTCTCTTCTTGGTTAAGTTAGACATAGAATTATCACTGCAATAGCATTCGCGCTAGAGGTAGCGCCAGCATAGACAGTAATAATTCAAAAAACGTTTTAAGTTCGACGTTTGACAGTTTCTATCAATATTCTGATAAAACGTGTGCAACATGTAGGATTTTTGTCGGTTTTTTTTTTATTAAATAAGGGGGCAAACGAGCAAACGGGTCACCTGATGGTAAGCAACTACCGTCGCCCATGGACACTCGCAACATCCGAAGAGCTGCAGGTGCGTTGCCGGCCTTTTAAGAGGGAATACGCTCTTTTCTTGAAGGTTTGCAGGTCATATAGGTCCGGAAATACTGCTGGTGACAATTCGTTCCAGAGTTTTACAGTGCGCGGCAGAAAGTTACGCGAAAATCGCACTGTGGAAGACTGCCACTCATCAAGGTGATGAGGATGGTATGTTTTTCGCGTGGGACGATGGCGAAAAGTTGCAGGTGGTATGATTCCGAACAATTCCTCAGAGCACTCCCCGTAATACAACCGATAGAGGATGCAGAGTGAAGCTACATCTCGGCGTAATTCCAAGGGGTCCAAGCTGTTCGAAACACTATGGCAGTCAACAATTCGAGCGGCCCTTCGTTGGATACGATCCAGAGGGAGCAGTTGGTATTTTGGCGCCCCTTTTATTATTTACTGTATGTGCTAGTAGCGCCCTCTGCTATCACCTATGCGTAACATTCCCCATTGATTATGTGCTTACTAAAATGACCAGATAAATACCTGCCTCAAATCCGCCAATAAGCCTATAATAATCCCATACTAATTTAACGAGTGGACAAGTTTTTGTCGTAAATACTGCACAGCTGTCCACAGACACCTGTCTGAGTCTAGACTGAGCGGTTAATACACTTGAACGTAAAAAATAATCGATAAACTTTGCATAAATATACGATTTGTATACGTGTTCTGAAAAAAAATCACAGTTCATAGGTATAATACATGTGAAAAGTGAAATTTGTTATTCAACGTTACAATAATTCGTTGTGTTCACTGGGTTTACTATAATCAGACAGTAAACCAGATATTGAATTCTGGATTGACAAATTTTGTTTTAGAAAATATAGTGTTTGTATCTTATTTCTTCACGTTAAAAAATCTTAACAGATTTCCATGAAATTTTGTTTGAAGAGAATACATAATATTCCAAAAAATGCACGGATCCCTTTGATAAAAAATGGTGAAAATAAAATATACACAATAAAGTCGAATACAGGATCTCCTCCTTTATTGAAGGTCGGTTAAAATTCCTAAAAAGGAAATTTCTTAAATGATCAGTACTTCGAAAAGAAAACAGGAAGAAGACGGTAAAATGCATAAATTATGTGGGAAAATGAGATAGAAAAGTTTCCGGGAATTCCCGGAAAGTCCCCGTTTATTGCTCCTGAAAGGATCACGTGCCCGAGTGCCGTAACAACCTGAAGAATATAATATTATGTTTATTAGTTTTAAAAGGTAATTTTGGATACGATTTATTCACAGTTATTCTTTAATTCTTCGATCGCGGATTCTTGTAAATCTATTGTTCTCGCGCCCGTGTGTGATTGCTTGGGAGTTGAAGAGTTGCACAAGTTAATAATATTCTTAGCGATGGCTTCCTTCCAGTATTTATTTAACGCGCAGTATCTAGAAGGCACTCTAATACGGAATCCTTTGATCAAACGCGATTAACTAATAACGTTTAAATGTCACCGTGAGAAACGCCCACGGCAAGTTTATGCCTGGTTTGCACGAGGCTATAGTAATTGTGTATAGGCTGTATAGCACGCTTAACATGGCCATCTACCATAAAAATATTCATTAATTAAAAAAAAGAAATATTGGTTTCAGTGGACAGACATTGATACTGCGCACACACTTCAGCACGCCAAAATATGTAATTTGTGTGAGCTCAAAACACGAGTAGTGTTTGAACTACATCCGAAACTGTATACTTTACTAATTATTCGACACCATAAAAATCTATTTAAAGCATTTAAGATCAACTTCCAAATAATGAATTTGCAATTGCATTCAATATGGAAATTTCATTCAATATGACGTATCAGCACACTTGCCAATTTACTGGCTTAGTGCATGCCACGCCTTAGCCACCCTTACGCTTGATTTGAAGGGCTAAAAGGACATCCACGGGCTAACCTCGCCCTTCCGATGTAGTGAATGAACCACGAATAAAATATATTTGATGGCCCCTAAGTTAGCCGGCTCCAGCTAATGCCTCCTCTAGATATCGGCGGACGCGTCGGCAGATGCATCCGCAACCATATCTGCGGATAAATTGCGATCCGTCCACACATCTGTGAGTTAATCAGTCTGTGCTCAATCGTGAAAGATGTAACTCGTGCCGCAAAAAATGGATATATAAAGACAGTAGCGGCTGCTTCTAATACATACTTATATAATTAGCACCTATAATTATTATTACCTAAGACTGCACCGCAGTCCTCAGTAGAGTTATAAAAAAAATGGACCAAAAGAAGGTGGTGGATGCTGTCTATACACAAAAACGAAAATATATTCGAAATAAATATTTTGGCAATATTAACTTATATACCTAACTAGCTGTCCCGGTGAACTTCATGTCACTTTTTTTTTTTTTTTTTTATTAAATAAGGGGGCAAACGAGCAAACGGGTCACCTGATGGTAAGCAACTACCGTCGCCCATGGACACTCGCAACATCCGAAGAGCTGCAGGTGCGTTGCCGGCCTTTTAAGAGGGAATACGCTCTTTTCTTGAAGGTTTGCAGGTCATATAGGTCCGGAAATACTGCTGGTGACAGTTCGTTCCAGAGTTTTACAGTGCGCGGCAGAAAGTTACGCGAAAATCGCACTGTGGAAGACTGCCACTCATCAAGGTGATGAGGATGGTATGTTTTTCGCGTGGGACGATGGCGAAAAGTTGCAGGTGGTATGATTCCCTGGACTTCTACGAATATTTTAAGGCTATAATCAGACCAATCCGTTCAGCCGTTTACGAGTTTTAGCGCGACTAATACATTTGAAAATCCATTTTTATTTAACTAAGATAATAACATTTATTTAATTTTGATTAGGGGGCGAGCATGGAAAAGCAGCTTGCATGTTACTAGCAGCCATTTCGACGACAAAACTGAGCACATACATGTCCACTCTCACTAAATTTCCGTCGAATACTGATGCATCGGCAGACGTGTGGACAGGCGCCGTGCGTCCGCACTCGATCCCTTTGATCTGTGTCGAAAAACCGACACCAAACGGATACGCGGCAGATGCATCGGCCGACGTCAAATATCTACCACAGACGAGCAAAACCCGCCGTCTACACATCGGCGGACGCATCCGCAGATACAATCTGCCAACGCGTCCGCCGATATGTAGAGGGGACATATGAATAGCGCGATTCAGAACAATCGAGGAGGGGGACAGATTAAAAAAACCGGCCAAGTGCGTGTCGGGCCACGCGCAATGTAGGGTTCCGTAGCACCGCTAGTTTTTGAAAATTTTTGTATGGTCAATGAATGTACATTTATAACATGTTTTACACTACTAACAACATCATCTCAAAGGAATTTGAACGAAAAGTTCCTTTATACTTCGCCGAATACATTTTTTTTTAGTTGATCGACTATTACTCAATAACTTATGAAGTCAACTTAGCCGTGATAGTTTTCCTTTTAAATTCAGCATATTTCCTACTCCCATGTATTTTTTCACATTTCCAGAAGCAACCGTTTAGCTGGTAGAAGGGGGGGACACTGGACTCTAACGTTTTTTTCCACTTTAAAACTTAATATTTCACAAATGGATCCCTAAACCGGTAAATGATCTAGGAATACTCATAATATTTTTAAAAAACCTATCCAACGACACCCCACACGATGGGGTGGGCGCGAAAAAAAAAATTCATGCCCGCTTGATGTGTAGGGGAGGTACCATAAAAAATATTTTTTAAATATTTTATGTACCATTTTGTCGGCATTATTAATCCATATTCATGCGAAATTACAGCTTTGTAGGTCCTATAGTTTCTGAGCAAAACCGCGGACGGACAGACAGACAGACGGACGGACAGACCGAAACTATAAGGGTTCCTTGTTGACTATAACGGAACCCTAAATAGTTATGATATTAAAATAAAGTGGAATAAGTGCAAGGAATGTGTCTAATTATTATTTAATTTAAAAAAGCTAAATTAAGAAATTAAAAAAACCCGATAAAAAACTATTACCAAATTCCAGATGAACCCCAAATTTTCCAGCAATGAGCAGTAGGTATGATGATGATCTATTATTGCAAAGAAAACTCTCTATCATGTCAGCTTTCAAACAAAAAACTAGATGGACTTATAACTTATAATTTATAACTTATAATAACACTCCTCTGATTTTGTTGAGGGCTCAAACTATAATAACCCTCTTGAAAAGATAGCTTATTCAGAACTTCTTTTGCGGCCTTCATATCGAGTGATAGAGAATTGACATAGGTGATAATAAAATTATGTTCCGCGATCATACTAATTGTACTAATATGTATTCTGTGACCATACTCAATTTGTAGAGGACCAATAGAGCCATTTTAAAATTTTGTTTTTTGGTCAAATACCTACCTAATATTGGCCAAAATAAAATATTCGTTTACCAGAATGAATACAAAAGTAGATTTATAGTATTCTACTTAATTAATGTCAAAACTTTCTGAGTTTTCTGAGTTTCGACATTAGTTTTTAGAATATTATGAAATAGGATTTACAGGTCCTAATGCGGCCACTTCAAACAATTTTGCTTACAGAGCCTGGAGATTAAAAACGTGTGAAGGGGCCATCTATGATTGTCCATGAATGTCCATGATGAATGACCATGATCGATTGTGCATACTGTAGAAAGCTTCGCAAATCGCAATCTTGTCGGCAATCATGATTCATGGTAGTCCAATATCCATCACCAACATAAAAAGGGCTTTAGCCTAATAATAAATCAAAGCGGTCATAGCATTTGGCATAATCAGATCAATATCTGTATGTCATTAACTCATTAGTATGCACTATGCACACAAGTTACTATTGAAAACACGCAGATATCACAAGTTAAACGGCAACAGATTAATTCATCATTAATTGTCGTCTTATCCGCCACTAACATGATAACAACTTTATACCCACAGCGGAGAGCATCATTTCACATTTCATCAAATATTTTGACGAAACCTCTCAAGTGGCGGCGCAAAGGACCTTATTACGAACACCCAAGGTCGAGTTTCGCGCGACCACAGCGGAGGCCATTGCCACAAATACAAGGGCCCAAGCTACGAACACATGTTGACGTGTAGCGACCAGTTATCTTGAGCTTCCTCGCCCCTCTCGCCTGGTGGAGAATGTTCGAGCAGAGGGGTGGTTGTAGGGAGCGGCGGGGGTCAATCGGTCTGGTCCTCGGTTCGAACGAGCCGGGGGGCAGAACGGAATCAATGAACCCAGTCTACTCGGCCGACAAAAGGACGTTTCGCCTGCCAGGTAATTAACTTAATATCAATCCTTTTTGTGATATTTAGAGACGGTTGTTCTGACAGGTTTTTTCAATTTTTTAGACGCTCCGATGAAGTCATTATTGAAACTTTTTAAATGGTTTAAAGCTGTAAAAAGTTGAGAAAAGTTGTCTAAAAACGGATCTATAACTGGGAGATTAGGGGTATTTAGACGTTTACTATAAAAGTTATAAAACGTAAGAACATAATTAAAACAAGTGAAAACGGTATTTTTATAGTATGTACTAAAACCCAAACTTATTTTGATATTATACCCTGTATCACTTTTAGCACAAACATGATTCTAAAGACTGATACCTCTAAAACTAAAATCCTACACGCCTAAGAACTTACCAAACAATAACACAAACATACACACATACATTTTAAAAACATATCCCTCCTAGCGCAGTCGGTTGAAATAGCCTGCAGGATATTCGCATGCGGTTCACTAAATTCAAGTGCGCCGGAAACAATATTTTGACAAAGTTTCACCGATCGGAAATCAAATCCTATCATCCTTTGGCAGTATCGAAGTTAATATCACGTCGCTAGCAGATAGACCGAAAAGCGATGTAATATTTATCTTAAAGACTTACCCCCTTACTAATAAACGTTGTATAAACAGCGTTTATTAGTAAGGGCCTATAAAACCAAGAACTGAACAAGATGATTTATCTTGAGTTACTTCAATATCAAGATTCTAAATAAACTATTACATTATAATATGTAGAGACTATAAGAAAAGAAAGAAATAGAAAGAAAAGATAACAGAAATAAATAAAAGAATAATAACAAGCCCTAATAATGTTAGGGGGGGTGAAAAAAAAAATAAAAAAAAAATGTAGAGACTAGTAGAGAGCAGACACTAGTCTCTAAATCTCTATACAGGTAGAGTTAATAAGTAATTTTCAACATCTTTAGCGCTTTTATATTACTCTTTTCGAGATTAGTTAAAAATGTTAATCTTGCGACAAGAAGACAATATGACTCTATATTTTTTACTGCTGGTACTGCTTGATTCCTGCTTTTGCTGTTTCGATTTCACTTCTGCCGGCACTTCCACAGTGCAAGTCGTTGTTTTCTGTTTCTTTAGTAACTTTACATGATTTTTTTTTCATCTAATATACACTCGTTAAGTATATATAATATTTTATAACAACAGGGTATAATAGTATAATCGATGTAGATTGTAGTGAGACTAATGTAAAAGTCGTGTTCCGTTTACGCATGGCGAGCCAACCTCGGACGCGGTGACTGTTGACACTTTTACTGTTACTTGTTACTGACAATGATCACACTATTTAGTGGTCAGTGGTCACCATTTAATAGTAGACGATATTGTTTATCAAAATAATTATCAGTCATGTTTGGACCAGGGTCGGATTTACATTTTTTATGAGTGTATAGGCCATTTTAATTTTGCCGCCCCTATGTACGAACTCTGCCGCCAGGACGCTGCTGCCCCCCAAATAGGCCATGGCCTATACTGCCTATACATAAATCCAGAGCTGATTAGGACCACTAACAGGTGCTAAACTTTTAGAGTTAAGTAGGCAATTTATTTTTTAGCCTATAGTCATCACTCATCGCATAGACGATGATCAAAAGTCCTAAAGAATCCATATATACTATCTCATCTGGGTTAGTTTAGTAATTTGACCCGTTTTGCCATTAAGATTAGATTAACAATTTTTGGAAAATATACAAAACTGTGCTGCACCGAAATTAGATTTATCCGTACAATTTTTCGGCATAAAAAGCATCTTCATACAACACATGCATCAAAATCGGCAGTTAAAGCGTGAAGGGGCAAAAGATAGACCATTCTTAAAACCTAATTGTATTTACCCCTTATTTCTACATATTACACCTATTGAGTAACAGTCAGACCAAAAAACGATCAAATAAGGAGAAAAGAAATAAAAAAGTCAGACTTGCCGTTGCAAAAGTTAAGTTTGTTCGGGCTTCGTTCGAGTCTATCCACTTGAGACCTGATTTCCAGTGTATCTAGAATCTAGAATATGAGGAAATCATATGCATATTGCAATATATCGGAAGTTCGTTATTGAGAGAATACTACTGATATTGTTCCAATATTGTTATTATCGATGCTTTTGTTTTAAATCAGCGAGGTTTTTATTTAATCGATGTCAAAGAAATTTAAAATTAATCTCAGGTATAAATAGTCAGCACTCACGATGCATCTCGGTCTCAAGACACGGGTCGGGCTCTGTGATTGGTTGGCTGTCAAGGACCAATCACAGAGCCGAACCGCGTCTTGAGACCGAGATGCATCTTGAGTACCTGACTACTATTTATACCGGCCGTGTCTAAACACACCATGCCGAAGTTGCACGGCGGAAGTTCGGCATGATTATTGATTACATCAGCAAAGTCAAACACATACAATATAACGCGACGGAATTTCGGCATGATGTGTCATCGGTAATTTAAAATACATTGCAGGCGGAATCATGCCGAACTTCCGCCGCGGAAATTCGGCATACTGTGTTTAGACACGGCCCGTATAAATAGTCAGTACTCAAGATGCATCTCGGTCTCAAGACACGGTTCAGCCTCTGTGATTGGTTGGCTGTCAAAATTTGGACCAATCACAGAGCCGAACCGCGTCTTGAGACCAGGTCGCTTCTTAAGTACTGACTATTTATACGGGCCTATAACTGCCACACTCAGAGACATTTAATTATGATTAATCTTCAATTAAATAAAGAGTTTGACAGATAATGTACGAAGCTTATGTCAAAATTTTAAATTAATTGCATTTAACTAATTAATTTTCCACTCTGAGTACGGCAGTTAAAGTTTAGGAGCTATGGTTTAAGGACACGAGCCATATTATGGACATGTGAAAGTTAAAAAACTTCTCTGCTTTTATAGGAGGTTAAATATCTATAAAAACGTGTTTTATTGTTTTAGTGTGGTTTGTGCTTCTCTGTAAATTACTAGGTCAGGGTTGTCGTCAAAACATTCTCTACAAACGCACAATATGGCCTTACCTCATTTGTTTAAAGAATTTCTCAGTGAAGAGATGGACTCTATTTTATTCTATACGATAAAAATTTGGGTTCAAAATCTTAAAATATGTCACCCCTTCAAATTATTGTTACCCTAGTTTATATTTTTCTGAATTGTTAACCAGATGTAGCGAATTGCATAGTTATGTCCGAATACCGAATAATAATCCTTTAAAAAATACAGAACCTTGTTTAAGGGGTAAATAATAATAGGTATTTGAGTAGACTATCGGGGTTGCCTGTCTCTACATTCCAAATTCTTAATTAATATCGTAACGTCTGAATTTATATCACTAATTGCGGGTACTGCGTTTTTTTTTTTTTGGTAAAAAGGAGAAGATTATTTATCTATTCAATGACGTTAGCTAATGTTTAAAGATCGTGTGAATAAGCTCATAATAATATTATGTCAAGAAACCCCAAAAACCGGGCATTATAGCGTGCAAAGAAACAAACAAAAAAATGGTTGCTTACCGTGAGTACCGTATATTTTTTGTTCTAGAAACTCCTCAGGGCCAGCCCTATGGCAACAAATAGGGGACTGGCCAGTGACCCACAGGCCATAGAATGAGCGCGAATCAGCCAATATCAGTTATGCCTTCCGAGAATCATAACTCCAATACATTATACTTCGCTTGGTATTGTGTTTTTTGTTCTTACTCAACTGCATGATGCATCAGAAGGCGGGTTATGTTTTTCGAGAATATATTATTACATATTATATTATGTACCTTCTAGTAAGTAGTAACTAGATGATCCACGCAAGGATCCACGTATAAAATTAGTTTATTGCTCGGGAACCGTACATTTTTCCGGGACAAACAAGATACTTTGTCCTTTCACGGGTCTCGAAGTATCTCCATATATCAAACAACAATTTTACTTAATTATAAGTATTAACGTCTTATTAGTACTTAATTAGTAATTACTCACCTTAAGTATCAAAATATTGTATTCTTCTACGAAAAAAGCTTCTAATTGGTTCTGTTTGCAACATACGGATGTTTTCCAAGAATTAATAGAAGTTCAAAATTTCACTAGAATTTAACTAGTTCTAAAACAGTAGTTTAGACTAACTTGAAACTTTTGATATAGATCGGGATTCAACTGAAACATACTAATTAACATATTAATTTAACCTAAAGTTTTTTTCAGGATCTATTGGTTTACTAAGTGACAGAGGCAATTTTTAAAGTAAAGAAAATACCTGTGTTATGCTAAGTACTCACATACGGTATTACTCGATAGTTTTACTCCAAATCGAGTAAAAATTACCGTGTGGACCGCAAAACTCACAGCTCGACCGCGTAACACAGTTTACACTTTACGCCCTTAGGATTACCCTGATAGTAATCAGGAAAGTTGATTCATATACAGATGGCGGAGCTACGTAATTTGCTCGCGTTATGCTAAACCCAGCCAATTCAGCCAACAGATCACAACATTGAATTGACATAACTCGACCAAACAACGTAGGCTCGCGTAGTGTATAATATATTCTTTGACGTAGGCCTATTAATCAATTTATTTGATGGTTTGAATAAGTAGACCCTAAAAGCCCTACGCAACATGCAGAACAGATGTAATCGAAGCTTAACCTAGATAGTATTGTTTGGTGAAAACAATTACATTCACCTTGGCTCCGTTAGGAGTAATTAAGAAAGAATGTCGAAGGTCGATGCGAAGGACGCATGACCAACGTGGCGAAATATGTAGCCAATTAAGGAGGTCACATCATAATATACTATAATGGAATAATTACGACACAGCTCTACTTTGATGATCTAATTCAAAACAATATTTTATTATAGCTGCTATAAATTATAATGCTAAGTGGGAAGACCCTATTACTGAGACTTCGATGTCTGTCCGTCTGTCTCCAGTCTCTATCTCAAGAACCGCTATAGCTAGACTTGTGAAATTTTCACAGATTGTGTATATCTGTGGCCGCTATTACAACATATACTAAAAAAATATAATTAATATTTAAGGGGGGCTCCTACACAACAAACGTAATTTTTTTGGCCTTTTTTGCTCGATATCAATATTTGAACAGGTAGGCTCTTGAAACTTTCACAAAGTCCTTGATTATATTTGTTCTTTATTAATTAATAAAAATAATAAAATAAATTAAAAAATGAAGGAACTTCCCATACAAAAAACACAATTTTTGGCCTATTTTTGCTCTATAACGGTACGGAACCCTTCGTGAGCGAGTCCGACTCGCACTTGGCCAATTATTTAACAAGGTTACCAACTTTGTTTGTACTATCAGCGAAGTTGATTCCTATACGCAGATGGGGGACCTACTTTGGTAACTAAGTTTAGTCGCGTTATGTCAAACCCAGTCGACAGATCACAAATAACCTTGAGTTGACGTAAAAACCTATTCTCAGGCCTGACGAACTCATACACGATACATTTCATTAAAATCGGTTGAGCCGTTTTGGAGGAGTTCGCGCACAAACACTCTGTGACATCCGAATTTTATGTATTAGATTAACAAGTTATAATTATTTATGATATTCTTAATCCTTGTATGTCATGCAAATAATTAACTGAAATTATACAACTACAAATTATTAATTACGAGTCCATGATATTATTCTCTCCGAAAAATGAAATATATAATATGACGTATATAGGGAGTAATTTAACGCATGACTACAATTTCAGTCGACCTACATAATATTATGTTAAACATAATATGTTTTCAAATTCGAGAGTTAATTTTCCTATTTTTATACGATAACGACGCTTTATATAAAAAGCGTGTTTTTAGTTTTTTATAACTATTACTTATTTTAATTTACCCTTAATACTGATTACATATTTACACCCTTAACATTAATTTCAGGTCAACTCTGACCTCACACCCGAAAAAAATGGGTCAATTTCGACCTCATAAACATTGAATCACCAAAAAGTTAGTCGCCCAAACTGAGATACTTTTAATTATTGAAAGTAAACATTTCTGAATCTGTTACGGAGTTCATAAATGTAAATTGGAGGCGCACATCCCGTTTAGCGCCCCCTCACCCCCTCAGGGGGAAGGGGGTGGGTGCCCCCCCGATGGAAACGGGGCCGCCACTGCGGTACGCGACGCCACTAGATCTAAAACGCTTTGAAAGAAATCACGACTTACCAAGGATTTATTAAATATGCAAAGATACTAGACAAATATTATAATATATTATTATAGTGTACCTGTTTAAAATATTTGAGATGTCTTAAAAGTTAAGATGAATATCGTGTATATGATGTGGCAAACTTGGGCTACTTATTACTTCAAATGCCAACTCCCTAATTATGGATTTAGCATTCATACCTACTAATATTATAAATGCGAAATGTGTCTGTCTGTTTGTCTGTCTGTTAGCCCGCTGCGCGTCACACCCAAACGGCTGAACCGATTGTGTGGAAATTAGATATTGAAATACTTTGAATCCTAGGAAAAGACACATATACTTTTTATCCTGAAAAAGTTTCTGTGTTATAAACGAATTTAGGCGATAATCCGTCCGCAACTTCGGGCGTCATCATTAGGTACTTCTTCGGCGGAGCTAATAATGTTAATAGCTCCGCCGAAGAAGTATTAATAATGTAGCTATTAAATAAAATGTTTGTGTTATTTCTTTGGTATTTCAAGAAAAAAGGTTTAAGAAAAACTTAGAAACTGCTTCTTGATGAAACTTACATGTAGGACAGCATTACTCTAAGGTTCTATGTTTAGAGGCTTCAGTTCTTCAAAATATATATAAAATAGAATACACAACATAGGGAAAAATGATTCCTAACCTAAACACATAGCTATATACAAATAACTAAAATTTTTTAAAAATTCTATCTGTCCCTCAAAAATCCATTCTTCAGTCGTCAACGACTTCTCAATGTTTCATGCCATATTCTTTTTAGTCTTAGAAAATGTTACCGAAGGGATGTATAAAGTATTAATGCCAAAAACAAGAATTAAGTCCTGTGACAGCATTTCCCCTTCAGACGAGTGGGGATCATTTTTTTCTTGTCTGTCTCGTAACCTGTCGTCGGTCGACAAAATATTATACGAGCTGTTCGCAAAGAGCTTAGAAAGACGTTGCTTCAAAGTATTTTTTAACCCTCGACTAAAAAGAGGAGTGTTGTAAGTTTGACGTGTCTGTCTTTTTAACCCCCCAAGAAAAAGAAGGATGTTATAACTTAAAAGTTTGACGTATCCGTCTGTTTAGGTGTCTGTACGTAGCATCGTAACATCTAAATGGATGGACCGACTTTGATGTTTTTTCTAATACTGGCATGATTGAGAATGTTCTTATCAATAATTCATCATAGTCAGCCTGCTTGTGTAGGAAAATTTGGGTTTATTAGCCTTTATGAAAGGCTATTAGCAACTTGCAGTGATTTCCTTGGTTTAATATTTTTAATTTTGATTCCAGACACTTTAAATTAGAATTTTGGGTCGGGAGCTGTTTTTAAATTTCCAATTTTAACACCATTCTAAATTAATTTAAAAATGAATAGGATAAAATATTAAAGGCTTTTTTGGGAAGTTAGTTAAAAAAGGCAACTTATTTCTAGGAATAATTAACATGTTGTGAAATAGAGCACTTCCGTTTTAATACCAAAATTTAAGCTTTAGTATGTTTAAGTTACTTTAATTACTTATTTGTGTAAGGCAAAATTACTCGGCAAGACATTCGGTGATGTTGGCACTTGGCAACGGTAAAAAATATTTTCCGGTTCTACCTAAATGCAAGACTGAATATGAAAATCCCTACGTAGAAATAAAATATAATCTTTAAGGCAGTTTTTTAATATTTTAATAGAAACCAAACCTTGACTGATCAAAGATAACACATCTACATAATATAAATAAAATTACTACGATAAAGCACAAATTCATTGTTACTGAACACTTTCTTAAAGTGTACCTACCACAAAAGTGCTCAGGTTGTGGGATAACTATGAAAACTGATAATTTAGACAAAGTTACTAACCTTCTAAGCTGATTGTGATGAAATTTTGCTTGGACGTTGTGTGGATATTGATTATTGAGTCGACAGAAAAAATAACACAGTAAGTATTAAAATGTCCAAAAGTAAGCTATGTGGAAGCAGTAGGAATTTACGCCTACGTCCTACGTGGTCCTACGACTCTACTAGTCGGTAACCATGGGAACACAATTTAGAATTTTTCCTACACTCTCGGGACGTGACGCCATTTCTACGCAATTCTAGAGCAATTTTATTTTTTAATTCTAGTTCTTATTACAGCTTTGAGGTGTAATATCTGATAACTTGACAACTGATAAGTGATAGAGAAGATTATGTTATATTTATTATCTTGTGTTGGTGTAAGTATAACTTTTAATACTTTCAAATTTCAGGATGTTAATTATGCTGAATTCGATGTTATTTATATGATTAAATGCTACAAATAATTATTCGAAAATTAAAAGTGTGTCTCTCTCCTCTCCTCTCCTGTCTGTCTCCATGCTCAAACCGCTGAAACGATTTTGATAAAATTTGATAGTAGGAAGATAAAATAAAGGACATAGGGTTGTTTTTATCAAGAAGTACGAAGTACAAATCCTAAGCGATAACGAGATAGCGGGTTATAAAAAAATACAACAAAGTACATTGTCATAATCCAATATGACGAGACGAGGGCAACAAAATATTGTCCCGCTCCAGACATCCTGCAGGAGCACTGGAGCAATCTTACACCACCATACGTCATCGCGACAGCTAAGGGCAGGATCACGATGGTGACGAATAAAATAAACTGTCTTAAATTTGATTATATTCAATGCTTTTATCTGACATACTTAAATTCCATACTAATATCATGGAATAAGGAAAATATTATCTAGTCTCTGCTAATATTATAAATGCAAAAGTCTGTCTGTCTGTTACCTCTTCACGCCCAAACCGCTGAACCGATTCTGCTGAATTTTGGTATATATTTTGAGTCCCGAGAAAGGACAGAGATACGTTTTATCCTGGAAACTTGTACGGTAAACGAATTTTGGTGCAATCGAGTAGCGATCGTCATATTCTAGTTACTATCTAGTAAGTTTAATATTATTATTGTTAAAAAGGTTTACTAATACTACCTACTTTTACAGATGCGAAGGTTTCTGACTTCTGTCATGTTAGGCATAGAGATCTGAGATACTTATTTTACTTCAGAGTCCCGAAAAAGAAATAAATACAAAAAATGTTTAAAACTATTAAATAATAATTAGGGGCTTAATTAAATACGGCTTTAACAACCCCACATGATATTTTGATAGTAAGACTCTACAAAGTAGTTCTTGTACGTATATTTTAAGTGCCTTTTGTTTTAAATACACGCGTATTTAAAACACCTATACACCCTCTAAAATGCTCATGTTGAGTAGACCAAGAGGCAACATCTGTGGTACACCAAAATCGTTGCAGTAGACTTCGAAGTCCGAACTCATTTGATGCACAAAATGATCTTTCTACAGCCACTTGCGTTCAGACACTACCTAGTAGAGTCAGTAGTCAGTACCCAGACACTCAAAGTTGACGGTCCTTCTTGTTTAAAATTCGGTCAAAAGTTACGGTCAGGACCCGTTTTTAATCGCTCGCAATAAGTTTCGGCCTTACCCCAATAAAAATATTCGCCAATAAACAAGATGGCAACATTAGTCGCGGTCGCGCTTGGCACATCTGTTTCCTATTGACCCGCTTATTGTTCGAAATGAGTTACATTGTGGCCGTGTGGTGTAATGACTATTTTCATACTTCACTTTTGTGCACTTTACCTGTGCTAAAATATCAAACAGAGTAAAAAACAAAGTATGTAGTTAGTTTTCCGCTGCCTGTCTGAAGGTTTATATGTATTACCAATACTAATATTATAAATGTTATAGTGTGTCTGTCTCTCTGATAGTCTGTCTGTTACCTCTTCTTGCCCGAATCGCTAAGCCGATTTTGGTGAGGTATGGTATGGACTAGGAGGTACTTTGAGTCCCGGGAAAGGACATATTCTAGAAATAATCGACCAAGTGCGAGTAGGACTCGCGCACGAAGGGTTCCGTGCCATTATAGAGCAAAATTAGGCCATAAATTGTGTTCTTTGTATGGATGCCCCCCTTAATTTTTTATATCATTTTAATATTATTATTAAATATTAAAGTACACATATTATAAGTAAGGATTTTGTGAAAAATTCAAGTACCTACCTGTTGCCATTTTTGATATAGAGCAAAAAAAGCCAAAAAATCACGTTTAATAATAATAATAATAATAATAATAATATTTATTCAGTATTTACATTATTGATGAGATACAAAATATTATTAGAGCTACTTAAGCTAAATAAGACTAAAATAATATACGATTGCCTGAACTAGGATACCCTGTGTTTCAGGCGAAATTTAGTGCTACAACAATAATTACAACGATACAAACTATAAGTGACGTATTAATTAGATATACAGTATACTAAAAATTAGATATACTAATTACTATGGTTATAATAGATTTAAATTCCCTATACTAATATTGATTTATAATTACACAATATTGTACAGTTTACTAAATCTTATTCTAATAATGTTAATTTATTGCAAAACCACTAAAAATTTTTCTGTTTCCTCATACGTCAAATTTTGAAGAAATTTTTTAAGGTTTCTTTTACAATTAATACTGCGTGACTGGTGAGACATGTTCAATACTTGAGGACGTGATATTTGGCTATTATATTAGTTGGAAAAAAATAATATAAAAAATATAATATCAATTGATCACTGAGTAAATGTAGCTTAAAGTTAAATAATTATTTACCCAACGCATGGACACCCCGAGCGGGAGGGGTAGTTGTGTGGTGTTTCTTTGGTAGCGCACGCCTCTACACCGGCCGCATAGTATGCCTACTTGCCTAGCCGCGTAATTTACTTGGTATCCATGATTCATAAATTTTTGGGAAATTAAAAAAAAAATTAAGAACCTAATTTTATGACATATTTATAATGAGAATCGAGTACTGAATACTCTCCTTAAATATCGGTATTGACTCACCAGTCATGCTGTATAATTAACAGAATATATATTTAACAGGGCATTAATTCTTTTATAAAGAAGAGGACCTAAGAATATATAATACTTATTAGCAAAAGCATGTTTTGTATTTATTTCTAGTGGGCAAACGATATCTTTCCGTCTTTTGTTGATGGAATCCGGGTAGAAGGGTAGAGATGTGTGTTGCTTTAGTACTACGTTTAGTATGAAAAGCTGACGAACTGTTAGTACTTCAAATGACGCATAAAGCTGGTTAGTAGGGAAAAGAAATGGTCGAAAGTTACATAATATTTTGATTATTGCCCTTTGTGCTCTTTCAACGGTTAGTAACAGCGTTTTGCCTACTCCTCCCCAAGATGTAATACAATAAGTTAGAATCGATTGACATATACACGTTATATATTGACGTTTACATGTAATAAGAACCTAATAATTCTTATTTAATAAATAACTAGTTAATTTCAATGTGGCTCAGATGTGAACACAGATTCGTCCCCCGCGTCCGTCCCCCGATCGTTCTCCGCGTTCGTCCCCCATTCGTCCCCCACCTTCGTCCTCGTGATGGGGAGACGGGGCATATTGGACCTCATTACACCCTGACTTTAATAAAATTTAAAAAGCCCATAAATTTCAAATTATTGTCTTAGTTATATTTCTCTATAAATTAAAATAATTTGTAAAATAATCCTCAAAAAGTCTTACTGTATAATTTATTGATAAGTTATTCAGGGCTCATTTTTTCCTAACCCCAAATAAAAATAACCCGCCAAGTGCGAGTCGGACTCGCCCACCAAGGGTACCGTACCGTTATAGAGAAAAAAGAAGCCAATAGTTTTGTATGGGAGCACCGCTTAAAATTTTATTTTATTAACATTTTATTTTTAATTATTAAATTTACTTTAATTATTGAGGATTCTGTGATCAACTACCTGCCTGTTGTCATTTTTGATATCGAGCAAAAAAGGTAAAAAAATTACGTTTGTTGTATGGGAGCCCCCCTTAAATATTAATTTTATTTTGTTTTCAATATTTATTTATTTATTTTATTTATTTATTTTTATTTCTTATAAGACAATATTTGTTGTTATAGCGGCAACAGATATACAAAATCTGTGAAATTTCAAAACTCTAGCTATAGCGGTTCTTGAGATACAGCCTGGAGACAGACAGACGGACAGACAGACATCGAAGTCTCATGAATATGGTCCCGTTTTCACCCTTTGGTTACGGAACCCTAAAAAGAGGCCAAAAGTTGTGTTTTTGTATGGGAGCCCTTAAAATTTTATTTTATTTTAATTTTATTTTTAATTATTAAAGTAAACATAACATTATAATTGACGATTCTGTGAAAATTTCAACTGCCTGCCTGTTGTAATTTTTTATATCGAGCAAAAAAGGTAAAAAAAATTACGTTTGTTGTATGGGAGCCCCCCTTATATATTAATTTTATTTTGTTTTCAGTATTTGTTGTTATAGCGGCAACAGATATACACAACCTGTAAAAAATTCAGAACTCTAGCTATAGCGGTTCTTGAGATACAGCCTGGATACAGACAGACGGACAGACATCGAAGTCTCAGTAATAGAGTCCCGTTTTTATCCTTTGGGTACGGAACCCTAAAAAAACAAAATAAAACGTCTATAACATGAGGACATTATTGTATTGATCATACAGCATCTCGGCAGATGACATCTTATTCATTCAGGCCACGTTCTGTACATCAATTTTGATCAAATTCGATATGGGTATGAAGCATACATTTCTAAATGATAAAAGTTGTCTCTGCAGGGATTATGACTTTGTCCGACTGTTGAAAAAGTGTGATGTGTTCAACATCTCATTTTTCAATAATTTATTAATTTCCAACCTACTAGATTACAAATTACATAAAGTCGAGGACAGAGGTTTCTTGACAGGCATTTTTTTTGCAAACACATTTTAAACATAACATCACGTAAAAATAAGAAATTGGGCATTAGGAGTAATTTGAGTGAAAACATGATAAAAAAACTGTATTGACTTCAAAATTGTACGTAATTGAGAATTAAAACTCCGTATCTCCAAAACTACTGAATCGATTTTGATGAAACTTGCACTATACCCGAAGTTGAACAATACCTAGTACAATGAAAAAATAATTTTTTGTTATTGCGACAGACGACAACAGATATACACAATCTGTGAAAATTTCAGAAGTCTAGCCATAGCGGTTCTTGAGTTACAGCCTGGAGACAGACAGACAGACGGATAGGCATCGAAGTCTTAGTCTGTAGTTTATTTTTTAAGTAGTTTTATAATAAAGAGGGTACATTTATAGAGGTACCTACCTATAAGTGGAGTATTAACAATTATCCTTTGGCCCATTAATTCTAACTCTATTTTATCGTGCCCTCTCTTTTACGAATACTAGGAACGAGAGAACTCAGAGAAATGACATAATACAAATTTAACTTTAGCCCCGACTGGCAATCGGCCTTAAACATACAACAAAATAAACCAATTTTTGATATTCATATCAAAAACCCGGGTTAAGCCCGTTTTCCATGAAAATAGTTGGATTCAGAAACAGGATTGAGTATTTAGGCTAACAGTACGGTGGCCTTGTTATGCTATGGCGGGCTTTTTCGATGACCGATGAATTCGAAATTCGAACGAGCTTTGAAATTATTTAAACGTGGAATATTCGAAAATATTTAAGATTGGGATGAAAAAACAACTGAATAAATAAAATTAGACGGTTCTTATTATAAAGTACAAAGTACCATATAGTACGCAGCTATAATATAGTAAATTGTACTTTACAGCGTAAGATTTTTTACATGTTGCTTTATGCATCTCCGGCGGATTGGGGACATCGGCCGGGGTATGTGGGACTCTCCGAGGAACTATACCCACTAAAACCCAATGGTGCTCCACTTCCCGCTTAGGCAAAGTTACGGGCACGAATCATGATCAACCTACCGCAGGTAAGAACTGATATAATGAAAAATCCAAAACTGACTAATAGATCAACGCAGTACGCACAACTCAGCCTTTTTGAGTTAGAAACTTCAAACAAGCTCATAGTATAATAATTAAGTATGAAATATTTAAGAATCCGCTAAGAAATGTTTTTAATTTCCTCCTAAGAATTTCAGTAATGAATCAAAACATCCTAACCATAACGTAACGTAACCTAACCTACCTAATCTTACCTAGTTTTTTTAACCTTTATTTATCAATAAAAATGACAAAAACCAATGCTATACAGCGCAATATAAACTGATGCAAGTTAATCATAATATAAGACTCTATTTTAAACTTAAACCCCCTGGTAATATTTTAAAATCCGGTTCAAAGGACCACAAGGTCAGCATTAAAGCATTTCCGGTGCGCTATGTCAGGTACCGGGCATTAGGGCTAGAAACTTAAAATTGGTTGTGCTAGAGGAAGACATCCACCAAGAAAAGTTTTTTTTTTATTTTATCTCAAGAGGGTTAAAATTTTAAAGCATCAAATACTAGTTAGGCGCGAGAAATGCTAGTTAGCCATTAGGACTTTAATTCAACCCCAGATTTATTAAAATTCGGTTCGAAGGACCACAGGGTCAATATTGAAGCATTTCCGGTGCGCTAGCGTTAGGTATTTAGGGCGGGAACCAATGTACGTTGACCTCGCGGGCAGACGAGTTTTGACATCGCGATCAATTCCCTTAACTACTACAGACTACTTAAACTCTGTTCAAATAATGTTTTCTTGTGTGTTGTTAACTTTTAACAGGACATCGGAACGATATTATGCTTATTTTTATAATGATACACTTAAATTAGTACTATAATTTATAAATATGTATTAGGTATGCAGTATGTCTTTGACATGGTCTCTGATTGTTTAAGATAAGTTGTCTCATTTCATAACTACGCACATATTTGCATATTAATCAGTAAATATATAAATATGGTGCAAGTAAAAAGTAAAAAAACTTAATCTCTAAGCACACTGCACGTCACTATAAAAAGTTCAAGCCCAATAGATTACAAAAGATTACCTTTTGGCGCCACAAAGGTTGTCAAATGTCAACTGTCAGGAAGTCGAGTGTTATCTGTGGTTCACTTTTTATGGCATAATGAGGCAAAAGATTTTATGCGTTCAGCTTATCTATTATTCGTCTGGATCCCAGGAAGTGGGTACGCACGCTTCAACGGTTCGCTTCTATTTTACGACCACAAAGGAAATCTATTTAACGACACTACGGTATAGTAGTATAACAATTAAGTTATAAATTACACATTAATGAGACTATTATAGGTACCTAATTATTAACCATTGTTTTAGTTTATCACACTTTTTTTGTTTTCTTTGCATTTAAAGTATTTTATAATTTTAAAGTAAATAAAAGGAGAAGTAGGACTTTCTGGTACGAAAAGATTGAAGACTAGTTCTGATTTTTTTTACAGAAATTTATCGCTTCAATAGCGTAGTTGATTAGTTAATTATTACTGTTTGACGTAAGCCAACAAAAACGCTAATTAAAAATACTGCTGACAAAAATCTGAAAAATACATGAAAAATTAGACAACTGGCAATGTAAAAAAAGACTAGATCGAACGAATATTCGAATTTAAAAATGGAACATATTTTTCATAGACAAGTAATACACATTAGTGGCCTTATTCAGAGTGCGCTAACCGGGCGGTCACGCGCGCAGTCGCCGGTATAAATATAATCACGGTACTTTTCACTTTAACTGTTCCGTTTAATTTATACCTGTAGTTAACTTTATCTTATTTTTAATTACTTATGAACGGCATAAACTCGGAAACAAGTTACTCTGACTAAGTATTTTTGGACTTCTAGTTTCAAACTTACACATATTATTATTTTTATGAAAAAAAAAAAACAAAAAAGAAAAATATTTGAATTTGGAATTATTACTTACTAAAATAAAAGTTCATGTTAAAAATACGATAAAAATTAATAAAAATAATAACATCAAAAGCGTCTGTGCACAAGGCACGGTCAACCAAAGCTTTGCACATCGGTAAACACGAATTCAGGTTTATTCGTTTATGTTATATGCCTACGTAACATCTGTTTTTGCCTGAAATATTATAAGAAACATTCGTAATTTTATTTTTTCTCCTTGCAGAATGAGAGGCATCAGGTCTCTGGAGTGCGTATTTTATTATATTATCTGCAGCGCCTCTACATTAGGCTTCTGCTTGTTGAATCTTGATAACATACCTATTTAATTCAGGTAGATATCATAAGCTTACAATTAAAGAGGGAGTTTCATTCGACGGAAAGACAGAGAAGTTTAAGAAATAAAAGAAAAGGATTGACAAAGGAACTGTCATTTTGTCCCTTGAATCTGTCAGTAATTCTATTCTTTCACACTTTTTATAGAAAAAGTGCAAGGGAACCGTAGAGTCTTACCAACAGCAGATCTTATATTTCCAATCAAGAAACGATCCGTTAATGAAAATTTCAAAGGTCCAAGCAGTTCCGCAATGACGGACTGATAAAAACAGTAGCACCCGTCATGGTCGCGTTAACCCGTTGCTTGCGGTCGTCACAGTTCACGCCCGGTCGTTCCTACCCCATACTCATTTTTGCAATTATTTACATAAATTGATAACATTCCCCGGGTTAAGTCTGTTAGATTAGACACTTACCCCGCGTTCCACCTGGCGTTGAAAACGATCAAAACGCTGAAAATGCCTCCTATTTTTAGCGTTTTGATAGTTTTCAACGCCAAGTGGAACGTAGGGCATATGGCTGCGTTAGGTAATTTGACATTTCTGTTAAAATATTATTATAGTTATACATTGATTCATAAGTACGTTAAAGACGTTACAAATAATTAAAAAACTAACTCATAAATAGATAACCCGAGCATCTCGTTTAATGTAATTCAACATTTTCTCACCCTATAAACCTTCCCTGAACTTTCACGAATATTTCAAGACTACAATTGGCCAAATCGGCTCAGCTGTTCTCGAGTTTTAACGAGACTAACAAACTTTAAAATTCATTTCATTTATAAAGATAGATAGGTTTATAACTTAGAAAAGAAATGATCTACACTAGAAAACAACAAAAATCATAATCAGACCATAGACTTATATATTACTCATAGACTTATATATTACTAAGACACAGATAATATAAAGAAAATTGGTCCAAGATGTACACATAACACAGTATATAATATTATTATACGTTATAGTTTATTTATATGGAAGTTTGAACCCATTTAGTAAACGATTTGAAGTGAAACAGCGGAAGGATGTGTATTAGTGGTAATAAGGCGAACTCCTTTTGCGCACTGACCAGCAGACAGCATTGAGTTAGTGACCGCAATAATGACACTTTCACATTCTACGATAGATAACAGAGGTTCCATTTTATGAGCAAAAAGAGGGTTATGTATTATATTTACTTAATATTATGTTGCCCTTGACTTCCCGATATCCCATAGGAATTTTACCATAATAAAATTAAAAAAAACATTATCTCTTTCATGTTCTACCTTCTACTGTATACAATAGTAATTATAACTTGACTGACTGCTAGCACAATCTAATGAAATCTGGCACTTGTCGCCATCTCCAAATCGGTGTTGGGAGCTTTAGTATTATGTATTTGAATGTTTAGTAGTAAGTACCGTTATACTAGTGACCTCAGAAGGAAGAAAAGGTTTCTTTCCTTGACTAAAAAAAACCCATACATTTTTTGTTTTGCAACATAGGGTTATCCGACTGCTTGCTCGTCTCGATATAAAAACTTTCACAATTTCAAATCGCGGATCGAGGTGTGGACAATTACAATGAAAGTGGAATCATTACAATCTTTGATATCCTCTATAAATTATAATAAACCCACGTACCACACAAATAGATCCACACAATGTTCTAACTACTAATAGATCTACGCTAATATATTAAGGACAAAACGTAGTGACTGTATTATGTAAAGAACTGTTACCTATATTATATTAAATACTAACATTATATTATTATAATGTTAGTATTTAGTGACTAAGTTTTTCCCCTTTGACCCTCTTTATAGAGGTATTTTTGATTGATTATTCTGTGTTATAAAAGTTGACCAATCGTGTTATGCTATGGGTAATTCAAAGACATTAAAGACATGATGAATACTGACAATGAACTTTAATTTCTTAGATTTAGTCATTGCTGAGAAAAATCGATATCGCTACAGCCACATTATCAAGGCGTCGCCTTAATTATTAGAGTTACTATCTTTGTTTGTACCTAAGCTAAGGTGAAACGTCTTAGTTTTGGGGGGTATTATATTAGTAAGGAGGTTAGTATACAGGTTGAATCTAAATATTTTGAGATTAGATTTCGATAAGATCGAGAGTTAGAGATTCAAGGGTAATTTCAGAGTTCAGACCCTTGGGGTGTTATCGGAACAAGTAACTTCGGACAACTCTAAGTAACCGCTCATTATAAACAAAATTCAAACTCGATTTACATTAGGAAATAACTGTTTTTGGACTATTTGCATTATCAAACTTCTGTTCGTGTTAGTATGGATGTAAGCATATTCAGTTTTTAATCACACAAAAGTTCTCTCTCCAGGGCCCCCGTAAGGGCTACTGGCGCCCGAGTGCAAAAAATGGATTTTGGCGCCCCTAAAGATGGCGATTTGGCACCCCTAGAGGATGGCGCCCGTGTGCATTGCACACATTGCACATATGGTAGCGGGGGCCCTGGCCCCTGCCTCTCTCATAATATCTTACACAGAAAAAAAGTAGAGCTTTGTCGAACAAAAGTTAGGTTAATTTCAGACTAATCACTTTGCAACGGCGCGGCGCGCGGCATTTTGGACATAGTAGTTTTGTTACATATTTATTAAGATGCAGCGAAACTACGCCCATTTAGTAATCTGTGACTACGCCGTGAAGGCCTGACCTTAAATAAGTAGATATTGTTGCATGTGTGCGTAATCATTGCAGGCGTAGTTTGCATTTGACTATCATCATCATCTACTTCCTCTATACTTTTTTATTTGATCTGACTCACTACCATACTGTCAAATACTCAATTACCGTTACCAAAGAGCTCTAAAACACCAATTAAACAAATTTCCAACAGCTTATATCGAAAATCCCTAACTATTGTACCCGTTTTGGCCCTGCGACACGTATAAAATATAGCTCGAAGCGACCGGGACCGTTCACACCCCTCCCCCCTCTCGCCCAGTAAATTATTCCATCGGTTTACGCTTATAAAGCCACTGGCAACTCATTTCACAGTCCGAATAATGGTGTTGGATTTTGATATTTCGGTTCTTGGACATTAGCTAGTAAGTTATTTGTATTATTGTGATTTGTGTTTTCCGTACATTCATATCAATCGTCTAGGTATACGGTATCAGAATCTCGTATACAGACAATAATATTATCCCTGCAAAAGTATAGTACAGAGACACACCTGTCTATTAGCTCTTTATGGGTAAACCAGTATAAAACTATTTGGATAAAACTTTTATGTAGTAGATACAGATAGAGGGATTGTTTAGGAAACGAACTTCGTTTGTTGTCGCTACTTTTAACGAGCTACTACGAACATCTAGATAATATTCTAGTTACTAGTAGGTACATGCTAACTTCCCAAGTATGTATTCGAACTAGTTACGTATTCTTAAAAAATAACTAGATGACGCCTGCAACTCCGTTGCGCCGAAATTCGTTTATCATAGTTGAACCGTACTTTTTGCCGGGATAAAAAGTATCCTATGTCCTTTCTCGGGTCTCAAAGTGTTCCCATTCAAAATTTCATCAAAATCGGTTCAGCGGTTTAGGCGTGAAGAGGTAACAGAAAGACAGACAAACATACGGACAGACAGACAGACACACTTTCGCATTTATAATACATAATATATAATATATTAGTATGGATACCAGTTACCACGGATTGAATAGGTGATCACACTTTCTGTGGTCTGTACAGAACTCTACATAGAGTCGAATATTGGTCGACTTCAAAATACATGCAGGTAGCTGAACGACGACGAGAATCGTTTTTAACCAATGATTTTTAACCGACTTACAAAAAGGAGCAGGTTATATTATGTTCGTCTGTATATTTTTTTTGGCTGCGTATACTCGAATACCGCAAGTTGAAGCCGTTTAAAATTATCGCATAACATTAAGATTTTCAAAAGATTGATCATCTCAGATCTAAAGGGGGTGACAGACGCGCGAGTAAGTACGCGGACTTATGCCTCGACGATCTTAATCGCCTGTGTGTCAGCAAAGAGCTGCGAGCCGCGAGCTGCCACTGATCTCTATTCTCTATACAAGTACGCTGGATCGCTGATACTCTTTGAAATGACAGCTATTTCTTGTGCCTATTTGAAGCGGAATCAGCGCCCCCATTATGAGGGCTGGGAACTAAATCTGACGTAAAAATGACGTTTGAAAGCCGCTATATTGGCGCTGATAGCAGTAGTGAGACTCATGAGAGTACTTGGAACCAATACTAGTGATGACAACTGTTGTTATTGGTTGTGGTTACGTCAAATTAAGTTCTCTACCCCAATAATGGGGGCGCTGATTCCGCTTCAAATAGGCACAAAAAGCAGGTGTGTATCATCGATCCAGCGTACTTGTATAATAGAGATCAGTGCGAGCCGCGGACCGCGAGCCTGGGGGCATGGTAAATGGTAATCCAGTGTAAGTGATTCTCGTGTGTCATCGACGCGAGCCGAGTAAGTTCGTGAACTTAAAACCCGCGTACTTCAGGCCTTTAAGGCAATCAGTACCTACCTATCAAGCCTCAAGGTCATAAGTCATAAGTCATAACTATGTAACTTATCTATTCAAAATATATAAGTACCTAACTAATAAAAGTAACAAAAAAGAAGTAAGAAAAGAAGCCCCTATTCGACATTGCACGAATTTCTGGTGCGCTCTCAAATCTCAATTTGACGTCATTAAACTACTGTAAAGTGTAAACTGTTTCGGCGCGCTACGGTTGCGCTCGGTCATTCCTCTGCCTGTGCGACGCCGACGTCACTCGCGCCGTGTACGTGTTAGAGCGAGAGAGAAAGTGACAACACAGGTGTGCGCATCAGCTGTTCGCTCGCTCGTGCCCGTTCCAAATTCAAACATTGCGGCCGCGCACGCTGCCCGTCTCGCTCACGTCCGGTGCTACCTGATTTTTTTCTTTATAATTTATTGTCTGTTATGTGGATGAATTATTTTGCCATAAATTTTAGCTTTTCATCAACTAGACTACAGCTCGACAAGGCTTTAAATGAAACGTGGCGAGAAATGGAACTAACGCTTCTATCATACAAAAACGTCATTTTTTGTATGATAGAAGCGTGACAGTTCTCCCTATCCACATTCGTATAGAATTATAGAGCCTTGGAGCACTTTATAACAGCTAGACGTATTAAAAACCCTTGTTTGCTTATTGCTTTAATAATTATTATATAGGTCTACCAGAATCTGATGGCAAAAAGTGAAAAAATAAATTGACTCTAGCAATGCCGGGGTAATAGGAATAAAACATTTTCATCTTTTTTTTATTCCTTTAGCGGCTTATTTTGTGTGTGAAAAAAATTTATCCAATGATCAAGGATATTTTTTGAAAATCTGCTATCAAAAATTGCCAACAGAATAGGTACATAATACATAATTATTATTAACATGTTAGGTTATTAATGCAATAAGCAAATTGTGAGCAGATTTTCAATTGCAATATTCTACTTAGCGCTGTGCTCCGAGTAATTTAAACCTTATTCACTATTTTGAATAAAAACTGACTTTTATTATCTGTCGTACAAGGCGGAGGCGCCAAAACAGGTTTAGTGAGACATCTGGCGGTTGGCACGCACTAATAGACCATCAAACATTCAAACATCAGCCGAATTACTGGCCTGTAATTTTTATGACCTTAGAGAAATTTCAGTATGAATTTAGATTTTTTAGGTTAGGTATTTCCGGTTTTTGATGTCTTTTGAAAGGAGCTTAAATTTTTTAAATAGTGTTGATTGGCTAAATGGAGTCGACGTTGGCCAATCAACAACGCAGTTGAATAGTTAAACTCCTGTCAAATCAATCTTTTTAAAAAGATAGTTCCCCTCGTTTTTTTTATTATTGAAAAGGTTTTTATTATTATTTAAGTAGACCAATTTTCTTACAATTTTAAAGGTAAGTGATAAAGATGACTGACATCGATTTAAAAAATATATATTATTATATATACTTAGCCTGGAATCCCGACTGAAAATCAAGTAGTAATTTTAATTAGAATAGAGTAGAGTTAGATTTTAAACAATTTTATTTTTATTTTATGCGAGTAACACTACGCCTCAGGAGTTCAGGACCCCTAGTATACATATAAATTAGCTATCACAATAGCTATAACGCTAAGTCAGTTAATAATAATGGAATTTGGAATTGGCCGCAGCCTGTAATTTTGTAAATTTTTCGCGCCGCGGACACGTCTTATCTATTTTTCATGGATGAAACAATCCTATACCTATCCTTTCGCGAAAAACAAACAGAGTATTTTATATAATTCGGTTAAGCTTGTGTAAAGAGATAACAGAGAGACAGACTGACTGAGACACTTATGCAATTTTAATACATATTAATATAAGCACTATATGGTTTTTACCATACAGCTGTTAACTTATAACTTATACCTACGTGGTTATATTCTCTGTTATGTCATTACTCACATAAACGTAACAATATATTGTGATAATATGTCGTTGTGGACGTCCTCGAAATCATTTACCGTTTTTTTCCGTCCCTTTCCATCCCTTTTTACCTGTTCCTTTTGTTTACTCCCGGATTGTAGCTCTGCATTTCGTTAAAACGTGTTAATTAAAAATTTAAATTAACAGTAAGTAGCCGTTGATCGTTTATAGCTTTTCCCCCCTTAAATATATTAAATTCGTAATGAGTGCAGATAAGATTATTTTAACAAAGTTTTTACATGTACCTGAATAAATCTTTTGGTACTTACATAACCTAAAATTCAACATTAAAAGAAACACACAAATTCCTCTACATAGAAATTTTTTTTTCTTCTTTCTTGTTTGACTCTACAAAAAAAACTAGAACTCTACTTTTTGAACGTAGCGCGTGCGTTCAGCGTCTAATCGATAAAGATGTAGTTCAACTTCTGAGATTATCAAAATATACCTACTTACTTACTGCCTAAAAGCAAACTACAAAAGTAAGTAATACCTAAATATTTTCTAATCTTAGCCGAGACAGGTTAAATTAAGCTAAAATGGCTGAATTCTAACGGCTAATACGGCTAGGTAACAATTAGAACAACGAAATTTGCCTCTAACATTCCGATACGTGATCCTTCTACACAATTAATGTTATAGCATTGATATGCGTAAAACATACATCAAATCATCAAATAGCAATACAGTGGTATGAAAATCTGAATTCTAAGTCAATGAAACACGGTTGAATTCGCTTTGCACGGACACGTTAATATCATTAGACGAGTACGATGAAAGCTTATTATCGTGTCTAAATGTATGTGCTAATTTAGTTTTTTCCATGACAAAGACAACTAAACGTACATGCAAATAATAGTCATTTGTATGATATGAATGATATTCTATTTCGCAGTCTATAAACATGACATTTGAAAAAAAAAATCTATGAAAAATAGAAATTCGAAAAACCCTATTACCCTACACATCTATTACTCATGAAAATTAAAAAGTTAAAAAACTGCGCTAACCGCTCCGAAATTAATCTAGGAAATAGGAGCACTCGCGTGTCATGGAAAAAGTAACCGCATCTTTTTGATATAGAGCTGGTTATTGCACGACGTTTTACAATATTCATTATGGATAGTATTTGCTATGTTAGAGTTAATAAAATAGTAACGTAGTACTGTAAATTGAATAAATATAACCAAATACAAAATAACTATTTCATTTTATTTATTTACCCTCTTACTAATAAAAACTTCTTATACATGCGTTCAACGTGTGAATAGTTAAACAGGAGTTTTTAAGTTATACACACGTTACACAGAGTCTATACATGGTCTATACAGAGAAATTTGTATGGAAATGACAGCATCGTTATACAGGCCTTATGTCAAAAAATAATTATTAGTAGAAAAAATCTTATGCACCCTCTATACACGCTGTGTAACTTTTTATTAGTAAGAGGGTTAGTTTATTGCATCTGAAGTTCACAGTTCTTATCAAGTTCTTACAAAATGTCTCTAACCCGTAACCGATTTGTGTAGACAATATACAAGAGGTTCTCTTATTTTGAAATAATCCAACACAAATAATAATTATAACCATAGACAAAACTTGTCTCTTTCCTACCAAACTATTAAAATGACAGAAAAAGATAAAATCTGATAGAGAAAAACATTTGTAAATATGTATGAAGAAGGTATTAACATCGTAATTCGTAGTGTAATAAAATTACCTTCGGAATGATCTGAATAAAGGTAACATAAGGGTAACGTACTGGCAGGAAGATCATTGGTATTCATGAAATCAATGTCAAAGAGCACATTTCCTCAATCAACGCCGGAGCGGTTTATATAACTTGTTGTTTTAGATTATTTGCGTAGGCCTTTAATAATATATAGACTTATATTGAATAGAATACTACAGGCTACAGCTAATTTAGATTACAAAATATGCTATTATAACGTACAAGTAGTTTATATGGTCAATGCACTTCATTAATCGTTAAAAAATCGGTTGTGTTAGCTTGATAAGTTTTATACCCAGTAGACAATTAGTATTAAATTTTATGTTACAAATTTACAATCTACGTACTAAAATAACGTGTACATTTCAATGTTAATCGCTTCCAGATAATAATAATGAACTTAGATTTTGATCAACACAATAATACAACTCCATATTGTACTAATTAAGTATGTACAAATAAGCTATGAAATAAGTAAACCTAAATACTTTCTGAAAACTCTCACCCAAAAATGGTAGAATATCAATATTCCAGAACAATAACGATTAATGTCGTAACAAATTAAAATATTTGTTACAAAGAGTGTCTTAATTACGTCGAATCTGCTTAGAATAACTTTTTACTCGACCGAAAGCCGTAAAGCGGGTATGAAGCCGGATTTCTCGGCGTCGAGTGATTTGTCGAGTGATAAATCCACGGATTAGTCGGTTTACCGGTTGATTCGCACCAACAATAGATGGCGCTGCTTGTACAGGGCGGATAATATTGCGTCTCTGCGAGATCTCTACATTTGGCCATAATAATATTTCATCCTATCTAATAACGCTACATTTTAGCATATTGTAAATTATTTTATAGAATATAATTTACTTTAACAACTCAACGTAACATTATTATCAAATTCTAGTATTAATAGTAAAACAAATATAATATTAACTACATTCCCTTATGCTATTCTAATAATATGGCACTTGGATTAAGTTAAGTGTGGTTAATATATTTTAAATTACCCATATTATATTAAAATATTATTATTATTTACTTGCTCCTCATTTTGTAATTATTTTTAAATCGCAAAGTTTATCATTAATAAGTGGTTTCAGACCTGAGCGTTTATTATAATATTATGATTTTTTGGAGTCTAGAAAGTAGTTTAGAGAAGTACCTAAACATAATATTGTGTATGTTAATATTGTCGAATGTTTGCATTGGCCGACTGGTTTATCCTTGACAAATATGATCAAACTAGAACAGTGAGAACCAATTTTATTCAGAACACTGTAGGCGTTGAACGAAAATGTTGATAGTATAATGGGGTTTTGTATTGAAACGAATCGCACCGTTATAGTTCCGTTAACTCTCAAAAGCCTTGGACGATTCAAGCGCGTTAGTGCTTCTAATTATAATATGTATACTGTATAGTATATATTATTATAACTACCTGTAATTAGGTCTCAACTCTCAAGCCTGTGCAATTTTTGAAATACAGTTTTTATCAAAGCTTTCAAAACTAAGTGTACCATCAAGGAAATTGATTCCTAGGCAGTTGACAGACCAACGTCATTTGGTCGGATCATGTTAATACTCAATACAATGTTAATTGTGATCTGTAGGATGGGTTTGATGAACCGCGACCAAACTACACCTACGTAGTAGCTGGTTCCCCATCTGCCTAGGAATCAACTTCTCTAACGGCCGTTCCCAATATTTGATCTATCTCTTACTTGAGATAGGAATAGCTCACATTAGACATTAGCTCCATATATTTTATGTCAATTCTATGTCAGCTGCGATCGGTTGTATGTCAAACTAGAGATAGATTGAATATAGGGAACGGCCATAATAGTTCTAATAGTACATCTCTACATACGGAGATTTTGCAGGAGTCGACATTTCTCAAACTATATAGAGACTTTTTATAACGAAAACAACGAAAACTACCCTTTCTATGCCAGAAGTTAGAGGCCGCGAATTTTAATGTGTCAAAATCCTAAAAAAAATTGTTAACCTCCGAAACTCTATCAAAAACAACATAGGTAACGTATTTACTAACTTAGAATACGTAGTTTTCAGATCCCAGACATGTTTTTTCCATGGAATGGACAGAAGGTATCGCCATAAACATTTCAAATTAGGTAATGGGCTCAGCCCTATAGGGAGGCTCGATCTGAGAACATTCTTGTTTTCCCTTCTCCCGCGTAATAACTATACATCAAAGAAATTAAATTAGACGATGTTGTGAAGACAGGTAAACTGATTGTTTTTTTGAGCTGAAGGTAATAAAAGTGTGTTATTATAAACGCTAGATACTAAACTATTAAAACTGCAAATAGTTGTATTATTGTAGCATACGTAACTTATTACTTACTTCTTGATAATTTCGGTTTTAAACTTGAAACTTAAATTGAATAATATATCAAAATCAAAGTACCGGCTTTTCATATTGTGACTTGTGGCAAACCCGATGAACGAAAGATACGAAATAGCGTACTTTTATGCTTATTTATGTTCGTAATATAGAATAAGAACTGCAGTTGTAACTTGTAAGTTGTAACAAAGGCTGTACGCTTTCTTTATTTCGATATTTTGGTCTAAGAATGAAATACTCCAGTCAACGAACATAAAATAGGAACCGTATGAGTTTTAAACTTGTAATTTCTTTTCTTACGGATTTCCGTCATCCCAAATCTTTGTTCTTGCAATATTATCTAAATCGCGTAATAACACCATTATCAATATAACAAACATTTTTCTTGTGTCAAGTAAATTGTTAACTTAACATTAAAATGGGCCAAGAGGAATTCCTACGGTTATCAACACAAACACAAATATTTATAAAACTTTGCCGTATGTTTGTTCTGTTTATCACAAGAGTGCGTGTCTTCCATGAATGTTTGATATCAGTTCTATTCTATAGTTCTGTCTCTTTCTATCCTAAATTATCACTTCATTGTATTTGAAAAGGTATACTTATATTATAACTTTTTTTCTAATATATTGAAGTATTTATTGCGATTAAGCAGGGGTTGCGCACTTTTTGTAATATTTCAACTTTAAAAGGAGGGATATTGTTCCTGAAAGTTTTCTTTATTTGTGAAGGACAAAAGGGTTACCTATTTATAAATTTATTTTTCTTAATTTTTTTGATATTAATTATTATCTCATATAGTAAATCAGCTTATAGCACAGAATATATGTATAATATATTAGTAGTACCAACTTCTAGTATGATGTTGCTGATAATTTCATTGCTGCGGCCGGGATAAAACTATCCTACGTTTTCCCGAAACACAAAGAGATGCGAATACATAGAATAGCGCATCCAAATCGAGCCTTTGACAGCTACACACTCTTATTGACTAGAGATGACGCCCGCAACTTCGTTGCGCCAAAATTCGTTTATCGCGCGAGAACCGTATTATACAGTGTGAAATTTTAATGGTTGTTTTCCCGCAGTAAAATGATTCTATCTTAGTAGTACAATAGATTTGTAAAGTTTTTTTTGTTCAAATCAAAAAAAAAATTCGGTCGGGTCCATACTCGCGCCTATCGGCATAAAGTTTCCATAGTAAGTCATAAAAAATATTTTGCATTTTCAAAAAATAACATGCATGGTTCGATAGTACTACTATAGGTAAATCGTTCTGCTGCGGGAAAACAACCACTAACATTTCACGTTGTATATCCGGGATAAAAAGTATCCTATGTCCGTTCCTTTATCTCCAGATAAAAATTCAGAAAAATTAGTTTATTTGCTTGGTCGTGAAAAGGTAACAGACAGACACACTTTCTTTCGCATTTATAATATTAGTATGAAAGAATGAATTATTAAGGGTACTATACTAGGTACTCATGCTAAGAGTTCCTAACAAAAGAAACCAAATCAATACCTGCAGTGAGCGTGACTCCGCGAGGGTCTGGTCTAGATTACGTCTAGATTTTTAGTCCGGATTGTCTAGACGGCGCATCATACAACATTATGTGGTTGATAAGTTTGAACTGTAGAAGTAAAATACTTCTAATAAGTGTACCAAATAGTTGTAGAACAGAAATTAAATCTAGATTAGGTCCGGATGAAATAGTTACTCCCTCAATATAAAAGAATAACCTATCACTATGTTACAGATTATAGACATAATTATTTAGCTATACTAAATGTTTTATCTTTGTCTGACTGGTTAGAAATGTTGCTTGACAGTCATGGACAAAATATGGTTGGTAAGGTGAAATCTCCTTATTTAAGTAATAAGATTTCGTCGTTATAAATTAAATCAACAGTGTTTCTGCTTATAATGACTATCGGATATAGCGTCCCAATGTTACGAGTACCATTAACTATGTAGCTTCGTAATAAAAAAATCAAAAATTTTATACTTACACCAAAAATATTACATCATCTGCTACATCAATTTTATACCTCGGTTTCGTCGTTATATCGGAATTTTTCTTCATCTTTTGGTCATGGATCCAAAAAATAAAGAAAATCTATGCTAATAATTATTATCAAGCTAAGGGTTTGTTTTTTTTGAACGCGCCAATCTCTGGAATTACTGGTTCGATTTGAAAAATTATTTCAGTGTTAGATAGCTCATTTATCGAGGAAGGCTATATTATGCTATTAGTTGTTACATATTATCACGCTAAGACTAATGGGAGCGAAGAAACAGAGGAAAATGTGGAAAAAACAGCAAAAATTATTTGAAATTGCTTATCTCACGAATTACTGGAGCAATGTTTATGTTATTTGGCACAGATATTAGTGAAGACCATGTGTACATAGATTGATTTTGTGAAAAAATGTACGGTTTCCATGAAATTCCTATTTTACGCTTGCGAAGCCGCGCGGAACGTCTAGTTATGTTTAAAAACATTCATATATAAACTATTTTTTCCATTAACATTGACATTATTTGTGACTAATTATGTTTCTTGGCGTAACCTTAGTTGGTATCAACTTATACCTCGACATGATAATATAGCATCAATTTATTTATTCGTGATATATTGCTGCTTGTATATCAAATACGGGTAACATTATATTGAGTTAAAGTACAAAGCGAGCAGTGTATAATGTACATTTTATTATGTACCGAAACTATTGAATGAGGAAATAGAGCGACCTAGTTGCATTTAGAAGTAGGTCGAAATATCATGCGTACTACATTTAGCCAAAGAAATCGTTTATTGTTGGACGTGTCAACTTAAATACCACTTAAGTTAAGAGATTCTTAACTCTTTTAAAATGGTCGCCGTTAGTAGAGAAATTCGTCTATACCTAATAGGTGCGATCTCGTAAGAAGAGGGGAAATCCATACTAATATTATAAATGCGAAAGTGTGTCTATTTGTCTGTTAACACTTCACGTCCAAACCGCTGAACCGATTTTGCTGAAATTTGGCATGGAGATACTTTAAATCCCGAGAAAGGACATAGGATACTTTTTGTCCCGGGAAAATGTACAGTTCCCGCGCGATATACGAGTTTTGGCGCAACGGAGTTACGGGTGTCATCTATTAGGATATAATATTAATTAGTGCAAAGTTTTCTCGCTAGAGGCAGCACCTGCATAGACAGTAAACTAAAAGTTTTGTACGACTTTTGACAACGTTTCTGTTTATATTCTGTTATGACGTCTGCAAGTGATGCAACATGTCGGATTTTTGTCGGATTGTTTACTGTATGTGTTATTTTAACAAAGATTTTAGGTGAAATTCAAAGCTACAGTATTAGAAAAAATTTGAAAGAAGTTGCGAGCTCGCTTTTGTAACATTTGAAACTGCATGCGTCAGGTTTGTGATAAATAATTTCCTGAGAAACGATATTATAGTGTCAATAATTATAGCTAAGTATTAGCTATATTATTTTTAAGCGTCGCCTAGGTTACATTTTCTAGAGAATTCCATTATAATAATAATGGAATTCTATTATTATTATAATGGAATTATAATAATAAAAGAATTATATGAAATTTATCACTATTGTGATAAATTAAAATGTTGATTTTAATTTATCACAATAGTGATAAATTAAAATCAACATAGATATTATTTAATTATACTAACAAACAAAATTTTTTATTCAAGAAATGTAGACAGAAAACATATTGTAGACCTGCGCAGCGCTTTGACTTGGTTTGTGGTGAAATTACAGATGGGGAGGCTCGGCCCCCTCCGCCTCTAACAGCGATTATTACGCGGAGAGATAGCGAAATATACAATATGCAAATTATAAAAATAATATTATGGATCATTTAAATAAAAATGTTAAAACTACCTGTGACTATTTTATTTATTAATTCATTTACTTCGGGCATCGAAGAATTATAGATTAAAGTTAAAATAGATAGTCATATAATCAATACCTTAAAGACTAACATAAATAATTTATATATACAGGTTGTAACAAAACTATGTGATGATACTTTAGGGTGTGTATGTTTTCGTGTTTGTGTTTGTATGGACAAGCGCCCCAGCCTCACAAGTTTCCCCATACAAAAGTGAAAAAAATTGGTCTTTCAGCGCTAGTTAGTAGCTAGATAGTTTCACAATAAACTCTCTAGAAGGAACACATAATATAAACCCTAAAGTATTATCACTCAGTTTTCCCCGTTAGTATTTAATCACCATAGTGCTATATTCAAAGAGCACACTTTTCAAATGGCACTGGCAATGACATTGGCACTAATGAGTCACTGCGAATGAACATAGTATCTCTTATATTATTTTCGTCTCTATTAAACTCTAACAAATCTTAAGATAAAAGTTTGTCAAATCTTTTCTAAACAGTTGACTTTCTTTTAAAAAATGAAAACAAAAAAAAAAAGATTTTTGGATCAGATTGTAAAACATCAAAGTAGATATTTTTAAACATGATGTAGTTTCCCTGAGTGTAGGCTTGGATTTTGACCTTCACCACAGAATATATTATAATTATTAGTAGTACCAACCTTCACTTACGTTGGGTTTTGTCCTTCTATGTTTGATTGTCCAAAAATCCAACACCATAGAAAATCAGCGTGTCATCATTGGGTTTCCCAGTCGTAGGTACAACACCAATATCATCGTCAAATAATGGTCACCTTGCATACTTTACTATCAATAAGCAAATACAGCTATCAATATCACTAAAACGATTGTAGGAGGTGATAATATAAAATATATTACAGATAATATTGTAAATCATAGTAGCTTGTATTATTGCTAATGCTATTAAGTTATAAGAAAATAAAATTCCAAAATCAAATTTCCTTCGCTGAAAAAAAAAATATCCCGCTAAAATTTGAATTAAGGGCATCTATCACTCAAAATGTTTTGTATGGGCCACCGCGCGATTTTCGGAGCTCGGTAAGCCGCGGCGTACGCGAATTCTCTAGATATCTTGTCACTGGCATCAATAAATAAATGCTACAATTTCCATTTTTGCGAATACGGATAGATAATCATTTTATCTAATTAAAGCTATAAAAAATAGGTCGCTTAGTTCAGTATTCTTAGCACAACATTGAAAAAAGATTTTAAAAAGAGGTAACTTTGGCTTTGTTTTCTATCGAGTGAAGTTCTTCTGTTTGTGTCAATTGATGCGAAGCCGAATACGTTATATCCTCAAGTAAAGGTCGTAATTTTTTCAAAATTTTTAGATGATAATGTAAGGAATGAAAAGGATCAAAAAACTTGTCCACGCGCTATTTCACTGTTACCTGCCCTTAAGATGTTTTTCGAATTTCAAAGATTGAAATCGACTTATTCCAAAATTACGAGAGAGTTCTCAGATTTAATTTTAATATTCTAATGTAAGTTGTAACTTATGGACATAATCGTTATGACCTCTATCTCTGTCTGTGGGTGTTAATGTTGTACGATTTTTGTATGACTTAGGTTCAGTTCCATACAGTCGGAGTTTCGAAACAACGTGTTGTCAAGGTTCAGACATTCACCGGACCACAGATGTTATTACGTATACGATTTCTTTTAGCCAACCTTATAAGAAGACAGTTTCTAAATGATACCTAAATGCAATTATGCTAATATTTTATCATAATAAACGTCTAGAAGGCTAAAATATATCAAGAATAACTAAAAACTAGAAAAAATTATTACCTATGCACCTTTTAGGTACGTAAATTTTATAGTAGATAAAAATTTGCATTAATAGATAAGACTCTTTACGTCTATCTACCTACGTCAATAACTAATTTATTCTAAACACTGTGTACACATTATAATAATATTATAATATATTATAGTATAATATTTACAATGTTTTAAAGTTTAGTTGTTGTTCGTAAGGCCAGACAAGGATAAAACACTCCTTATTATAAAAGTAAAACGTCTGCATACACAATTTGAATCTTTTTACTAGTAAGGATATTTTAATAATATCATACATTAATTAAAAAGTTTGAAAATAAATAGATAACAAAATAAAGCGTAATCTTTCTATCAAAATCTAACTTTGCTCATCAAAACCCAGAAACAATTAAATCCCATTTTAATAGAAATCATTTAAGTAAACAGGTCTGTGTAATTTGGAGCGTATTCCGAAAGGGGCATAATAATTGATCGGCCAGTTTCTGTCACTGCTCGAAGTCTCCCCATTTCACTCCGTTTCTCTCACCCCTGTTTCGCTGCCCAAGGTAATTTCAACCGTAATGTGTGGTAATAAGGATGAATTTAGTTTGGTATGGATTTTGTAAAGCAGTTTTTCAAACACATAATTGTAATATGGGCTTTAGTGATTAACCACTGACACACGTAATATTAGGAGTTACGTTTTATACAAATTGTTAATATAATTGGGATAGGATCCTTAGATTTTTTGGGTATTGTAGTTAATGAGTATTAAAATTTCGTATAAAAAGTAATTTTTTACTTTTCCTCTCTTAACAAGAGCTAGAGAAACCAAAAACAAGTATATTTAGTAAAATCTATTGCTGTCTCACTAATCTCAAGTCTCCCACCGCAGAGCGCGATAGAGACAACACGACATAAAGTTCTAATAAAATAACAGAAAATCATCGATTCGTTGTCCTCTGATTTCTTCTCCAAAACTTAACCTTTCAAAACTTAAGTACTTTTTTCAGCTGAGTTCCTATGTTTTATTTTTTAGTATATTCTAGCCAGTTTTGTTTTCTGGTTGTTTGAACACAGAGGAAAATCTGGCCATTTTTTTGGGGTTTTGAACGTTCTTATCTTTTTTAATAATTAAATTATGAAAAAAAGGAAAACATAGGGACATGCTAATAGTGGCCATAGATATTCAGGAAAAAAATGACTCTACCGGCACTATCCAGGGAGGAAACAGGGGACAACATTTGTATGGAAAAAGGCTCTAGAGGTAGCTTCTTACTTTATTATATTTTTTCTCTTTCAGTATGTTTTTGGTCTGATTACTAATTGTATGTAAATAATTTGTCTCAGTGGGTGGCTGGAAGATAAGTTTTAGAATAATATTTTTTATTATTTTGCATTTAAAACTGGATATAATGACATTGAAAAATCATACATACTTCGGACGTTATATCCGATAGTTATACTTATAACTTATTTTTAGCAATTAATAAGAAATTAAAAACATATTTCTTAGTATCATATCGTTTTATCTTATACTAGAAAGCCTTAGACAAAGTTTTATAGGAATAATTATGTGACAGTCACTTGGGTGGCAATTTAAAGTGTGGTTAGATGTTATACGTCGTCGACCGCAACGCGAATGTGCGGGTTGTCGCACAACCACGGCTTTCATTATTTTATTCATTATAAAAAAACATAATAAAACTCGCGGTATTTATTGGCCTGATCGACAATAAATTATTATAATCTATTTTTGAATTTTTGCAGAGCAATGAAATTGTTTTTTTTTTCTGTTCATTACAAAATGTAGAGCTATGGTCAGAAATATTTGATCGAAGGTTATGGACAAAACATCGAGGTTACAAGACTTTACATTAAGAATGCTCCAACCGGAGAACTAGCAGGTCGGATGTCTGTCAGTACGAATATCGACGTTGATGACATTAAAGATATAAAATTTTTAGCGGACTTTATAGAGGACTAAATAAGCAACAATTTTATTGTATATTTATTTTCCTCAGTTCAGTGTATTTAGATATTAAGGTACCTAATCAGACCCCATTTTTAGGGTTTCGTAGCCAAAATGGCAAAAAAGGAACCCTTATAGATTCGTCATGTCTGTCTGTCTGTCTGTCTGTCCGTCCGTCCGTATGTCACAGCCACTTTTCTCCGAAACTATTAGAGATATACTTTTGAAACTTGTTAAGTAGATGTAATCTGTTTTTTTCATCTAACCTATGCGTATGGGGTATCTATGGATAAGTCTCCAAAAATCATATTTCTCCTATCATTTTTTTCTAACCTGAATAGTTTGCGAGTGAGACTCTTCCAAAGTGGTAAAATGTGTGTCCCCCCCCCCTCTAATTTCTAAAGTAGGGGCATGATGATTCTAAAAAAATATATGATGTAGATTACTATAAAAACTACCAACGAAAATTGGTTTGAACGAGATCTAGCCAGTAGTTTTTTTTATACGTCATAAATGGTAAACCTTAATCTAAATTTCATTAAATCGACTGAAATATAAAAATAAATAAAAAAACCTTTTAATTTCATAAAAATAAACCTTATTGCTGCTGCGGAACCCTTCATGGACGAGTCCAACTCGCACTTGGCCGGTTTTTTTCATATTTTGCGATTATTGTGATGGTTAAAACGTATTTTATGTGAAAATTTTGTATGCGGCTATAGAATTTTTATGGTACAGTCGTGGAGATGAATATATTATCTTTCATTTGAAACCAAAATATCCTCGCAGTTTGACTCCTAATTCTTTAATCGGGTACCGGAAAATCGCTGATAATTGTAATAGCGTCCTTAACCCCGCGTTCCATATTTTGATGTTAAAAACGATCAAAACGCTCAAAATGCCTCTCCATTTGATGTTAAAAACGATCAAAACGCTCAAAATAGGAGGCATTTTTAGCGTTTTGATCGTTTTAACAACAAATTGAACGCGGGGTAAATGTCATATATGTTATTTTGAAGCTTCCTTCATGGCTTGGAATATTATAATAAACTTTTAGGCTTTTTTTACATACATAATAATTAATAAGTAATTACTTGATTTGTTACTTTGCCTATTTTTTATTGAATTTGTTACTCACAATTAGTCACAAGTCATTTCATATTTAAATAAAGATTTAAAAAAGTCACAAGTCACAGTTCACCACGGTTATAATAAATGTTGGTGAAATGCGGAATGAAATTTATTATTCTATACAACATACCAACGCTTAATAAAAAATAATATTGCAATAATATTATAATAATAATTTACGGCTTTCATTCACAAAGTAGGACGGACATAACAAAATCATAAGGAAGCTCTCCGTGATATTATTATTATTCATACAACATAGTACAATAACTTACAACTTAATATTATTTCATAAGAAGGTCACGCTTAGATTGTATTTATTATTATGTTGTATTAAGTACATAATATTTTTATTAGATCTATTAAAGACCATTTGAATAAACGTTACTCTTGTAGTTTATCATAAAAATTATTGTCAATTTTCCACGAAATAAACGTTCTCTTAATTTTTGGCCGCTAAATTATTTACTTTTGCCCTAGACTGAGCTAAAATTTTGTTTGGCTTATCAACGAATTTGCAACCTTTATTTTACTTTCATTAAATTAAACATGGAATTAAATTTCCGAGCAAAAGTTTGTAAAAAATGCTTCATGACTGTGTTAAACGTAGTATCTATTTGTAATCCTCCAGTTATACAAATAATCCTTTTGTGTTTGTGTCCTGACTCCTGACCGACGCGTTTTGTTCTTCTATGTGGCACCAAAATTCAGTTCATTTCATAGCACGGAGTGCCAACGAGGTTCTAAATTCAAAACTGGCGAATCAAAATTAAAATAATAAATATGGTACCTAGTGCGAACCGCTTTTAAACAGTTGGTGCCATAAAAACTTAATATTCATTCTTCGTCAAACATCATGTCATTTCTATCAAGTGACACATAATATGACATGATTTTTAACTCAAAGCTTCTGCGCAAGTGGGCCTAACTCCTAAGGCCCACTTGCGCCAATCTGGGTTAAAGTTAACTCTGAGTTAAACATCATGTCATCTCTATCACTGACTTGGTGAGTGACAGATATGACATGATGTTTAACTCAGAGTTAACTTTAACCCAGATTGGCGCAAGTGGGCCTTAGAGTTACAAGTTATAAGTTATAACATTAAATTAACTGACGTGGGAGAGCCATGCTTCGGCACGAATGGGCCGACTCGACCGGAGAAATACCACGTCCTCACAGAAAACCGGCGTGAAACAGCGCTTGCGCTGTGTTTCACCGAATGAGTGAGTTTACCGGAGGCCCAATCCCCTACCCTACCGCAACGCACCTGCAGCTCTTCTGGTGCTGCGGGTATCCATGGGCGACGGAAGTTGCTTTCCATCAGGTGACCCGTTTGCTCGTTTGCCCTTATTTCATTAAAAAAAACTTAAACTACACACTTGTACTGTAAGGTTTTGTTGGAAGGTTTTCTACTTACCACTGAAACTGCTGTTTTGCCTGTGGAAAAAAAGAAATGGTTAGTCAGAAAAGGCACAATCTTGCATGTATAAAAGATAATTCTCTCCTTAAAAATTCATAAACTTTCCCTTGGCACTGTAATATTATTTTAGTATTCATAGTCTGAAGCGAAGGGTGTCATTTCATAAGATTTCTCATACCTATTTTGATTAAAATGCGTACCTACATAATTTGGTATCCTTGAAAGTTGATACAAAATGATTATTAGCTTGATGGTGCCCGCAACTTCGTTGCGCCAAAATTCGTTTATCGCACGGGAACTGTACAGTTTCTGGGATGAAAAGTATCCTATGTCCTTTACCGGTACTCAAAGTATTTCCATACCAAATTTCAGCAAAATCGGTTTAGTGGTTTTGGAGGTAACAGATATGAGATAGACAGATACACTTTTGCATGTAATCAATATTATTAGTATGGATATGGAACTATGGATATGACTATGGCAAACGATGGCAAAATTAACAATCATAGTTCATCTGACAATTTTTATGTTTTGTCGCTTGTTGATAGAGTCAACTGAGTCCACCCGCTTGTGGACCGAATAGGCTACCCACCACTTAACTTGACAGATGAAGTATGGAAAATCTGTCAAAAAAGTTGTGAATAGCCTATTCGGCACTTTATCAGAAAGTGGTGAAACAGGCTCTTAGTCTATTGTAATTTTGGTTTTATTGTAAGTAGCAAGCTTAGTAGTTATTAGTTACGATATTAACTACTTTTACTACAAAGCTACTCAAAAACAATTCCAATATAATCTTCCATTTTAAATTTTGCAAAATAAATCTGTAGATAATAGATGTATCATCTACTTTTTTGCAATAAATAAACATTGCATTCACCGTCAATTTGGTTGGAATCCCGGACCGAATTCTTGTATTGTAAGTCCAGCCGCGTAACGGTACAGGCCGCATAGTGTGCTTTGTACCTTTATACTACTGATATAGCTTGAAAATACTTAGTAGTTATTGCATTACAAGTTCTTAATATTGTGATAACAAAAATATATATGAAGAAAAAGTAGAGGGAAGTGGGGTAGGAGAAGTCTAAAAAATCGAGCTATCTTACAGAAAATGTCATATCTCCTTGGAGCTAAACCTGTTGGTAGGTAGAGTAAAAAGTATGAAATACACTTTACATAGAATATGGAAGGGACGTACTTTAATAGAAAAGAGATTTAGATAGAAGTTTAGATGGGAGAGCGCAATGAAATATGTCGAAATTGCGGAATTTCTACTAAAAAGTGTTCGTAATAATATTATATCCTATAACAAGAAGAACCAACGTCAAAATGATCTTTTTTCATAGCAATGTACCTGTTTCACCACTTTATGATAAAGTGCCGATTAGGCTATTCAGAACTTTTTTGACAGATTCTCCATACTTCATTTGGGATAGCCTATTCGGCACTTATCAGGAAGTGGTGAAACAGGCCCTTAGTGTCGCTTGTTGATAGAGTCAACTGAGTCCACCCGCTTGTAAACTTAAAGATAATAATATGATGAGGAGTTAAGTATGTCACGATGTCAATAAGTATACTTACTTGCAATAATGTCCAACAAATTGATCATTGAGATACGGGAAAAGAAAACAAAAGGTACAGTAATTGTGTGAGCTGGCACGCTCTAACGCACATAGAGAAAGCAGTTATATACAGCTTATATGCTACTTTATATCATATTGCTACTCTACACATCTCCCAACCGTAGAAATCAATGTGACCACACCCTAAAACTGCGTCAAAACTCAAAAGCTGCAAAATTTTGTATAATATAGTACGAGATGGTACGAGCCTATACAGCATGACTAGTTACTTAATATTTTCCTGATTTGTGGGGGTTTCTATTTAATGATAGAACTTAAATTATTTCTAGAAGTACTTATCTAGAACATTGTTATTTTGGTCCGCTTGAGGCTATTAGCATGTAAATGATAATAATTTGTATAAGACACATGCCCCACTTCGGTCACCGCATCGATTTTAAAAATAGAACAGTGCGTTTCGATATAACCCACCACGCCATTTCAATATAAGCTCTTCGTTGTTATGTTAAAGTTTAAAATAGATTGGTGGTTGAAGTAAGTATTGTAATAGGTGAACGAAATGAAAGCATGCGGTTTGTACTTTGTTTTAGTAATAGATACATTTAGATTCCTGCGTGTTTAGGCATAACTGGTTTTACTTTTGGTACTTTACTGTGTATCTTGTACTGAATGTAGTTTGTAACTACCGAGTATTTGTCTTTACAAACTAACTCTGAACTCTCAAATGATAGCGTGTACTAATGAACACACAATGAATTTTAAATTTTACATTCATATCTTAATATCTACGTAATTATAAAATAAAGATTTATTTTAGACTTACTCTTTTAGATTTTCGTCTTTTAGAAGAAATCTTCATTCTTCGATGGTACAATTCTTACAAAATATAGAGTAAGTAAGAGCCTGCGACGGTCAGACCATCCTCAGTTTAGAAAAGCTGAAAGTTAACCTGTTTGTGGCCTTTACAGAGGTAAGAACGACCAGCAGCTATGGAGTTTCGGTCGCGGTTACTTTAGGAGGTATCCAGTTCTGAAGGTCTACCTAGCCTCCGATAAAGAGTAAAGCTCAATTTCATAGCTAAATATTCAGACAGTAATTGCTAGACACCCCCCTTAACCTTTCTTAAAGTACAGTGTAAACTCCATGTAACGTCACTTTTTTATGAAATGAGGGGACAAACGAGCAAACGGGTCACATGATGGAAAGCAACTTCCGTCGCCCATGGACACTCGCAGCATCAGAAGAACTGCAGGTGCGTTGCCGGCCTTTTAAATGGGAATAGGGTAATAGGGGAGTTAAGGGATGGGAAGGGAAGGACTTGGGGAGGGTAAGAAAGGAATTAGGGTAGGGAATTGGGCCTCCGGTAAACTCACTCACTCGGCGAAACACAGCGCAAGCGCTGTTTCACGCTGGTTTTCTGTGAGAACGTGGTATTTCTCCGGTCGAGCCGGTCAATTCGTGCCGAAGCATGGCTCTCCCGTATCAATATTTATTCTATTCAACGACAAACTCTCATAAACGTCGAAATCAATTATTGATTTTGGTTGATTTAACTGTTCTAACTTCTACCATACAACGATACACTCTACATAGCGTCATACCCACTCTCAATAGCGACAAAATCACAACGATTGATTAATAAAATAAAAAGTATCTTCTAAGTAACTAAAATTAGTAAAAACTGCGCAGCTGCGTACGTTTTTTGTCGCATTGTTATCCTTTATTTTAACATTATTTTTAACATTTTTTAGGATTGTTATCCTAGCCCGCAAAGGCCAATATTACCTCGACTTTCGGGATCATGCATTCCGAACATTCTAATTTCTAATGCCACGTTACTACGCTTGCCGAACCTCGGCAAGCGTACAAGGCACAAGCGTCCACAAATATCGCTTTGCATATTTTGGAAGTTGTTTACACGCTTGTGTGCGGTATGACTCCGGATGAGTCGGAGGTCAGATAGACCTTCAAAACTGGATACCTCCTAAACTAACGGCGACCGAAACTCCATAGTTGCTGGTCGTTTTTACCTCTGTTAAGGTCACAAACAGGTAAACTTTGTAAACTTTCAGCTTTCCGAAACTGAGGAAGGTCTGGCCGTCACAGGCTCTTGGTCCAAAAGGCCTTCTCTCTACAGTAAAACTCTACAGTATTTTATGTAGTAAGAATGGACGTAATATTATACGTCCAGGTAATAATTTAATATGAAAAAAAGTTGTTACAGGTACAAAAACCAAAAATATTATCAATTACAAAACGATTTTACTAAATGCTCTATCGTGATTCAAGTATTAACGGAAGCTTAACGAGATTCCGAGTTTATTAGAACAGTTAACTTACATAACTAACCTTATAGTAATAATAATTATGAAATCAGTTAAATATAAGTTGGTTAAATTCTGACTAAACTACGCGTTTTGTTAACTTGTTACGTTCGAATACTTATTATGTGAAATTGCATTGCATTTAAACATTATAATCCATACTAATATTATAAATACGAAAGTGTGTCTGTCTGTCTGTCTGTCTGTCTATTACCTCTTCACGCCCAAACCGCTGAACCGATTTTACTGTTTCGCATGGAGATACTTTGAGTCCCGGGAAAGGACATAGGATGCTTTTTGTTTCGGGAAAATGTACGGTTCCTGCGCTATAAACGAGTCTTGGCGCAAGTCGCAACGGAGTTGCGGGCGTCACCTAGTATATTATAAATGCGAAAGTGTGTTTGTCTGTCTGGTACCTCTTCACGCCCAAACCGCTGAACCAATTTTGCTGAAATTGGTTCAGCGGTTCCCGGCAAAGAACATAGGATACTTTTCATCCAGGAAAAATGTACGGTTCCCGCGCTATAAACTAATTGTGCCGCAACAGAGTTGCGGGCATCAGCTAGTTTATAATATTTCTATTCTTTATAATGAATTTATTTTCGATCGAATTTAAGTCAATTCTATGGTCCCTAATTACGATTTACGAGTTACGACCTCTTTACTTCTTGAATAATGTGGTAAATCGAAAAATAAAAATTGTAGACTTATTGGTACACTAGCTGTTGCCCGCGACTTCGTCCGCGTTAGTATAGTAGATCACGTCCCAAGTATTATTTTTCAAAAATATTCAATGTACAGAATTGACTTTCCTACGATTTTATTATATGTATAGATGTTCCTACAAAGGATAATTAAGATGCAATACAAACTCCACGATACCTTTTAATTATGAACAAAAGTTTCATGAGGAATAAGGGGGGGGGGGGTTTGGGGGGGCGCAGCCTCCCCAAAACAAACGACACTGGAAAACCGTATGTGTAGTTTAGTTTTTAACTTTGTTCTTAAAAAAGATGTATAACGCCGCAACACCGCTTTGTTTGAAGCAAAATTTGGGGAGGTGGGGGGGGGTTTGGGCGGGCGAAGCCCCCCCCCCCCCCCCAAGAAAAGACCGATGCCAAAGCTCCCAGCATGTTAATCAAACGACACTCGAAATTTGTATAGAAAAGATAGACAAAAGCTCATAGCATGGCAAGGAGTGAAGATAGATACAAAGTGTGAAGGAGAAATTTGTAGGAAATTTTATGGGCTTTCATTACGTACAGGACATTTTTTCTCTACAACGCACCGTTTTAGCGATATGAGCAAAAAACTAAAAATATTGAAACTTGAGCCCCTCCCCCCGCCCTAGGTGATATCGTCATAATATATAGCCTATGTGTTGACCCGACCTCTATATAATATTCGTGCAAAATTTGAAGTAAATCCATTCAGTACTTTCTGAGTTTATCCCGGACATACATACAGACAAACAGACAAACAGACACACAGACAAACAGACAAAAATTCTAAAAACTATATTTTTGGCTTCCATATCGATTGTAGATCACGTCCCAAGTATTATTTTTCAAAAATATTTAATGTACAGAATTGACTTTCCTACGATTTTATTATATGTATAGATTGGAGTAATTTATACCAAATGGGCGATATGTATAGCAATGTATTAATAATTATACGACGGTGTATATCCCGAAATCCTACAGGAATCGTACATTCTGTCATTACTTCATTAGTCATTAGTTCATTACAAACAGTCAATATCGATAACGAAACTACCTAATTTAGCAGCTTATTAAAAACAAACAAACCTATCTAAATATAGAGTATTAAATCTTAAGCCTATATTTTCATCAAGAGGGGAGGCTGGGGCCGCATGGTGCCGCATTCATAATAAATCACAGTTACATAAGCCAATGTAGCCATCGCCGAATTATTTACCACCCTGTCGCACCAAGTTAACCAAGTTTTTCCTTCGCAGTTAACAGTGGACTTATCTTGAAGTGACAAAGACGAAAAATGATTATAAAGAATGAAAATAAAAAAAACTTACTTACTGTAAATGTGAAAAAAAAATCTTGGGAGTCAATTTTTAAGAAATAAACGAATAGAAAGAAAATATTACTTAGATATTCCCCCAGGAATTGCCCTAGCACGCAAAAATCTAACCATTTTTCCGGGTATTTTATTACCTCACCAAAGTATATCTAAATCGTTTCAGCGCTTGAAGCGTAAAGAGGTAGCATATAAAACATTTTAGATAGACCAGTAATTGGTGACTAGAAATAGTTAAAATATTTTGTAAGTTGTAATTTTATTATTATTACTTACTAGATGACGCCCGCAACTCCGTTGCGCCAAAACTCGTTTATCGCGCGGGAACCGTACATTTTTTCGGGATATAAAGTATCCTATGTCATTTCCCCGGACTAAGTATCTCCATACCAAAATTCACCAAAAGCAGTTCAGCGGTTTGGGCGTGAGCAGGTAACAGACGGACAGACACACTGTCGCATTTATAATATTAGTATGGAATTGACTATGGATACAGTTTTTAAATAGTTTGCCGCTTTCCATCTGCAAAATAACCAGCTTTACGTCGCCAGAATCCAACCTTCTAACAGCTGTATTCGGGTCACAAAATATGTTAAGCAGTTTTATTTCTAGAAAAAACACTTACATTTTAACTTCTTAACGGGCTACGTTTCATACATTTATTTACCTTATCTACGTTGCTTTAGTAAAATTACAGCTCTCTAACGTATATTTTACTAGCAGCTAGCTGATCCGGCAAGTGTTGTTTTGCCATAACGTAAATACTATATAATATTATACATATTGTAGTAAAGGCCGTCATAGACTTAGCTATAATATATATTAATATGTTTATAGCTAGGCATATTACTATTTTCTATACAATTTTCGCGTGACCACACACTCAGCTATAATATATATTTCTGGTCTCAGTGTGTTTAGTACGGTATATTAATATATATTACAGCTAAGTCTGTGACTGCCTTAATACATAATTTTATTAAGTCTTTCTTTTGAATCACTCTATCTCACAGAAAAACCGCATCAAAATCCGTTGTGTTGTTTTCAAGGTCTAAGCGTATGCAGGGAAAGACAGCCGGAAGCAACTTTTTTATTATGTACTGATAAAACTAGCTTCTGTCTACGACTTCATACATTTACCGGTACAGTCACTGTACTACCACGTTTCGGCCTTATAATTAGGTAGATAAGGTTGAATTCGTATCATAAATAATCTCTACCACATCACCGCGGTATATTATGTAACTTTATTACATTACGAAAAAAAAACTCAGTCGAGCGAAAGTGTCGAAGAACAGTTCCGTATCGTTTTTGTGTGAGAATCGTGTCGTCACTGTTATGTGCCACATATCACAGTGCTAGGAAAAATTATACTAAAACCATCCATCCATCAACCCACCCATCCATCCATCCATCTATGTAATGCCCAGTTTCTGAGTTTTTTGACTGGAGGTTAAGATATATTATATTCACTTTTGACTGGCTGACGCAAACTTGTTAACCAATCAACAATGATTCCCAAAAAAACTTCTGTCAAGAATCCTCCGAAACTGGAAAAAAGCCTTTTTTTAAAGGCAGGTAGTAAGGTAATCAAACAGAAACAATCAAGTAAACAATGACATAGATAAATACTATTATTTATCGATAAATTTAGGATAATTCCCTTCTGCAGAGTCCTTCAATCCAGTTTCTGCTCATTCATCTTTTAAGCTACTCATCAGTTTTCAGCAAAAGATAGAGTGATTTCAGGTTTTCGAGTAGGTATGTATTTTCAATGAAACTTAAAAGATAGAGTGACAATTTTAGGAACATATTCAGGAATTGGTAAAACTGCAGAAAAAAAATTTACGTCCGTGAATATAATATTTTATTTATTTAGTAGAGTAGACAAGTCTCAAGATATTACTTTAGCAAAACTATAAACCTGCATTTGATTAGAGTCCAGTGGATCTTTATGTTTTTATTTTTATATCAGAACAATGCACGAAAATTAAATGCAATATTATAAAGCTTTTATCATCCAATTTTGACAGGTAGAGTCGCGCCATTTTGCGCCTTACGGCAGCGTTCGGAATTTGAACTATTTTGAACTACTTTCGTGCCCGGACCACGGTAATGGCTGACATAAACCTGATGACATGACCACACTTTTGTGAGTCACGAGGATTGTTTTATCTATTTTTCACCAAATTGGTTTCCCTTCTTTTACCAAACTTGTTTTACTTACCAAAAATTTATTGGTGAAACATAATTTTGTTTTAAACTATAAAGTCTTTCAGCTATTTTGTTTAGAAATTAAAGTGTAACTATAAAATTGTACTTAAAAATTGTTTAATAAAAGTATTTCAACGTTTCTGCTCCGACTGATTTTGACAAAAAATCCAAATGAACAATTATACTACAAAATCTACGCTACAACGAAAAACAGAATAGAAATAAATTTCTGAATTAGTGGAGAAAAAATTAAATTTTGCAAAACAAAGAATATTACTGTAGCGCGAATGAAACAAAAGCTGACTTTTATATTGAGGAGCAGATTAAAAAACCTCTATTCTACGCCACTGCTACGTAACACATTTGAGAGAAAATATTAGGATTTTAACTGCAAATAATGTAGGCTAACTTTTTGAACATGCTAATTTAATGTAGCTACCACATTTTTTACACACACATACATAAATAAATAACAATGTGTGTACCTAAAAACTCTTAGCACGTTTTTACACACAAAATATACATAAATAATGTTAACTTTTAGCACGTTATGCTTAATTTAATGAAGCTACTACATTTTTCTTACAGTACAGTGTACACATAATATATACGGTTTGTCATGATAATCGTTATGAGCTGTTAACGATTTTCCACCCTGTTAGGATTTGATGTGAGATGTCATAATACTAGTCTTCTTGCGATGGTCCAATCACAGTTTTCTAAGCCAAAAAAAGTAATAATGACTATTTATTTATTTATTTATTTATTTTCAGGCACAAGGCAAAGTAATAATGACTATTTATTTATTTATTTATTTTCAGGCACATCAACAATATAAGCACATACATTTTAATCAACATTAAATAAATGAGAGCTAGTGTTTACATCAATTATAGATATTATGCACAACATTTTAGATAAATTCAATTAAACAATCAAAATTAGGTTAATAACAAATAATTTTGGCAAGTACATAAAATTAAAAAATTAAAAATTAAAAAGGACATGCAATTATTTTAAAAGTAATCTTATTATAATAAATTCATCAGGAAAATGTAAAAATGATTATAAATTTTAATAAAATAAAATAAAATTGTAAAAAAAGTAAAATTGATGTAATGAAATTGAATAAATTACCAATAATAAAATAAAAATCATTCCAAAAATAAAATAAAAGCCTAAAATATATTCATTAAAATTGTAAAATAAATTGAAATTAATGTCAAAGTTATCATAAAACTAATTGCATTGATTAACTATTATAATATGAATAACATACTCATTTCCGTCAAATGTATAGAGAATCAAGCGTTCCTAGTCTCCCTTATTTTTCTAATTAAGTACATTCTTTAATTTAGATATCTCAGTATACTAATTAATAAATAGATAGTATTATGCATTATTGAGTAATTTTTGTTCGTCGTAGAATAAATTACTGGAGTATTCAATGTCTTTCCGAGTAACACCTGCCCCCCTCCATACTGCGGCAGTGATATTCTGCCATAGATTTAACGTAGAATTCTAGAGAGTCCTTATGTAGTTTGCATAAAGGTTATATTAGAGGTAGGTAAACCACGAACGAACTAGGCAATCGCAAACACATGATACAATAAGTAAAATAATAATATTATAGTTATTTTAATCATACATGAATCTGCATAGCCATTAGCCACAGAAGATAAGTGAAAAAGAATTACTGACAGATTCTAAGGACTATAACGTATGTGACTGATTTAGTGATTTCTTGTCTATTTTTTCGGAATTTAACTTTCTGAAGCGTACTGCGTACAGGACAATAATTAGTAAGTATTAGAAAAATTCGACCTTTATTTATTTATTCTAGTATGATTAAAATTTAATAGAAAGTATTATGTTTTATTTTGCTATGAAATCGTTACTTTTCTGAATTTTTTAAATTAAAAAATATCAAACGACTATGACATTTTATTCTTAACTTATTTATTACCAAAAAAAAAACAATTTACGTGTCTATAGTAAAACATCATTGATCGTTTCCCGTGGCTCAACCAGTCCATAGACTAGTGCCTCGGACCAGTCGCTAGACAGATCCGGCTCCGGGACAAAGGGAACGTGGATTCACGCCATGTTCCATTTTCAAATAGCTAAATTTTCTGTTTGATATCTTGATGACTCTTTATAATTGATTTACGAGATGAAAAACACTGTTTTTAAAGTATTTTGTTTGCGTACTAAGTTTTATTAAGTTTTATTAATAATTAATAAAACTAACCTTTAATTACTGTACAAATATTTAAGGAGTTACTTTATTTTAGAAATTGCTAATGTAATAAAGTATGCAAAAGTGTTCTTGTCGCATATTATAAAACCGATTTTGATAAAAACTAAAAAGTATTCAGGAGTCACTTTGAGTCCATTAAAATTTAAAATACATTGATAATATTTAATGACCATAGTGTAAAAAGTTAAAACTCTCGTGATGATGCGAATATGTGTCTATTATTTATTTATTTATTTATTTATCATCACACACTTAAACTATCATTACAGGATTTACCTAATGCGATTAATTAATTAGCTTTACGCTTAAACCAATGAACAGATTTTAATGAAAACTTTCCAATACACTTGAAGTCCCTTAAAACATTGATAGAAAGGCGAGAATGTACAATATCTCATAAGTGCCAATTAGCAATTTGGCGGTAGTTTTATTATGGCCACGCGCCAAAACAGCCTTGTAAGACTGTAGGAGTGTAGGGTGTCATCGCCCATTGCGTGTCTACATTTTTACCTCCCTTATCTTTACGGCGTAAATATTTAGGTTACAAGCACGAATATCAACTTAAACTTTATTTGCTAGATTGCGTTCACAGTTATAATTTCTCTGATATAAACTTTATGAAAGCGACATCCATACTAATATTATTATTAATGCGAAAGTGTGTGTGTCTCTCTGTCTGTAACCTGAAACCGTACTTTTTTCCAGGATAAAAAGTATGATCTGTACTTAGGCCCGTATAAATAATCAGTACTTAACATGTGACCCGGTCTCAAGACGCGGTTCGGTTCTGTGATTGGTCCAATATTTGAGCCTGAACCGCGTCTTGAGACCGAGATGCATCTTGAGTACTGACTACTTATACCGGCCTTAGTTACTTACCCGGGACTCAAAGTAGGTATCTCCTGTCTCTATACTAAATTTCAACAAAATCGGTTCAGCAGCATAAGCGCGAAGAAGAAAAGAGGACAGACAGACACATTTTCGCATTTAAAATTATATGTTTATGTTTGTTGTCGCTTGGACAAAAAGCTAGTCACATTTCTATAAGGTTTACGTAATTCACAGAACTTCGACCCGTAAAAAACGTATTCAACTCGTATATTCATGGGTTTGAATAAATAACACTCTATAATTCGGGCGTAAGACACACAGATTGCCCGTGGGAAACCCGAGTATGTAATTTTACGACTAAAACGAATATATTTTTTTGCTATTATTTTCAACGTCCTTGATTTTTAACCGACTTCAAAAAAGGAGGTTATCAATTCGATGCGTATGTATGTAATATTTCCAGAACTGCCCAGTTTTTGCATATGTTAATCTATAACAGCTTCTGAACTAATGTGCCAAATTTCAAAAGTGTATATATGTATGTATGTATGTTTTTATGTTTGTTCACGCATATCTCCGGAACTACAAGTCCGATTTGAGTGATTCTTTTTTTATTGTACTAGGTATCGTTCAACTTAGGGAATAGTGCAAGTTTCATCAAAATCGGTTCAGTAGTTTTGGAGATAGGAAGTTTTCATTCTCAATTACGTACAATTTTGAAGTCGGTTTTATCTTTTTAAAATACAATTATATTTTATACTAATAATGATTATTATATTCTCAGGTTTAGTGATAAAGAAAGTAATGTTGTTTAGCTTTCTTTTTGTATTATTTTGTACTTCGTTTTTTAGTATTTTTATCCAATCCAAAATATAAATATAGGTACGTACTACGTACAGCATAGTTTTGAATTTTTATACAGTATCGGTAATCGGTATCACAAAACTACAAAATGGTGTTCCCATAAAATGTCAAACCAATGCTTACGAAAACTTTTAAGAATTATTTTTTCACAACTGTAAAAGGAGTGCAGTCTAAAAAGAAGTGATTGTACGGAAGGCTGAATGTGTCGAAAAAACTGAGCAGTTTAAAAACTCAATGAAATAACTTCTAATGTATTATTTTAATGTAATTATACTAATGTATTTAAAATCTTCAAATGTCTAAAATTATACAAAAAACTTCATGTCCTCACGGGACTTTGAACGCAAAGTACTTCACCAATTTTTATGCATTTTATCACAGATGTAGAGCAGAATACGGAGAAGGACATTGACTACTTTTTTGCTGGAACATGTACGGTCCGGCGAGGCCGCGCAGATCTAGTAATTTCGATATATACCTAAGTTGATCCATCTTCTTTGAATATACAATTTAAAACCTAGGAACTGTTTTGCGGTCTGCGGAGAATAATACAAACTACTTTGCAGTATAGCCAGTAATAAAGGATAGTACGCACCCGAGCTACCTACACAAAGAATAACCAACAGAAGAGAAAACAGTAAACAGAGATATATTGGTAGGCACTCTCTTTGAATTCATTCATACTTACTAATATTATAGAGGTAAATGCGAAAGTGTTTGAACCGTCTGTCTGTCTTTTACCTCTTCACGCCGAAACCGCTAAACCGATTTTGCTCAAAATTGGTATGGAGATAATTTGAGTCCCGGGAAGGGAATATGATACTTATTATCCCGGAAAAAAGTGCGGTTCCCGCGTGATAAACGACTTTTGCTGCTACGGAGTTGCGGGCGTCATCTGGTAAGTAATAAAATCAACTAATAAAAATACTCTCTTTCAAATTTCAATTACTTAATTTTAATCTAAATCGAATGAAGCTCTGACGCGGACGGCCGCACTCAGAGACACTTAATGATTACTTAACTTTAATGTCATGAACATTTTTACATAATATTGAATACATTTTCCGTTGAGTTAAAAATAATTGTTACTTAATTTCTTTTGAATAAATTTTATTTCGAATACTTAGACTTTGAGTTCAGTCTGTTCACTGTTGTATGTAGTAAAGCTTTTCCAAACAAAACAACAAGGAATACTTTGTGTAATTATAATCATTTTTGACTACTTTTATAGTCTTATACTTAAGGCAACAGAAAAATATTGCCAAACTGAAAAATGTTTTAATTTTAAGGGAACAACAAGGTGATAAAAAGTGTCTTTTTTTCCCTTTTTAGGTACGCCAGTCAGAACTCTAAAAACTACTGCATAATAGATTACTTAAATTTAAAATGTAAGCAAAGATTTCGCTAAAGCTACTGTAAAAATTAAAACAAGTTTTATAGAGCACGACCTCCAGAAACCCGTATGGAGAGAATTCGTTTCAAGTTGCGCCTCTACAATACAGTCTGTTCTTAATTATTTTGCATCTAAATCAACCTGTATTCAAACCGTATAAGGACTATTGTTGAGGTATATTGCATAACGGTAGTTGTCTGAGAATCGAGTGAACCTGCGCTCCTGCTTATAAATGACCAAGTTTGCACTTTGCGGTTACTTTATTATATCCGGGATGTTGGCAGCCCTGAATCGAATTTCAAATTAGTGAATTCAATAACCTATTTTGTTATTTCTGCTATCTTTTCGCGGTTTACAACAATCAGCTTACAGTGAGAAGATACCAGAGATCCATTTTTTTCAACAATCCTACGTATATTATTCCTTTTCCGCGGGATTCAAAGTTCATCTATAAATTGGTTAAGGATTTTAACGATAGATAGGTGACGACAGACGCATCACGCAAATGCATTTATAATACAAGCTTGAATTATAATTTATAATGTTATTTTTTAGGGTTCCGTACCCTAAGGGTAAAAACGGGACCCTATTACTGAGACTTCGATGTCTGTCCGTCTGTCTGTCCGTCTGTCTGTCTGTCTCCAGGCTGTAGCTCAAGAACGGTAGTAGCTAGAGAGTTGAATTTTTTACAGATTATGTATATCTGTTGCCGCTATAATAACAAATACTGAAAATAAGATAAAGTTAATATTTAAGGGGGACTCCCATAGAAGAAACGTGATTTTTTGGCCTTTTTTACTCGTAATCAATCATGGTAACAGCTAGACACTTGAAATTTTCACTAAATCCTTAATTATATATTTACTTTATTAATTAATAATAAAATTAAAATAAAGTAAATATTTAAGGGGGGCCTCCATACAAAAACACAATTTTTTGTCTACTTTCACTCTATACCGGTACGGAACCCTTCGTGTGCGAATCCGATTCGCACTTGGCCGATTATTTAACTTTTATATTTGATGAATACGAAATAAAATTCAAGAACATTTTCTACCCTTTTCATAACTGGGGGAGAAAATTCAGGGGTGTGCCACCGTTTCCGTGGCGATAAGCGATTTTTTCCTTTTTGTAAAACACTCTTGAAAGTCGCACGTAGTTCGGTGGTCAGTGACCTTCACGACTCGAGTCTACCCAGGTCCCAGACACTCAATATGCCACATTTGTGACTTCATTAAAAAACTTTATAATGAAGTCACTACGCGACTAAATCAGTACAGCGGCTGAAACTGAAGAGACAGGCGGACAATGTCGCACATAAAATATTAGTATTTAGTAGGTATGCAATATGCATGCAATTATTCTTTAATGACTTTACATAAGCCAATCTATACATATAAAATTACAAGTCCTGACTGACTGACTGATTCATCATCGCAGAGCAAAAACTGTTAAAGTTACAGCCACGAAATTTGGTGAGCAGGGTTGTTGTAATTAGTAGACACCCACTAAGGAAGGAATTTTGGAAATTTTAACCCGAAGGGGGTGAAATAGGGGTTGAAAGTTTGTATGAAAGTTCGTCATTTCTGAAGTTAGAAACATGAAACTTTATTTTTGGGTTACTGAATAAAAATAAATGAACATGTATTTAAACGTTTTTTGTAAATTCCACCCCCAAGGGGGTGAAATTGGGGTTGAATGTTTGAATGAAAGTCCGTCATTTCTTAAGTTAGAAACGTGAAACTTTATTTTTGGGTTACTGAATAAAAACGAATGAATACGTATTTAAGCGTTTTTGGAAATTCTACCCCCAAGGGGGTGAAATTGGGGTTGAATGTTTGAATGAAAGTCCGTCATTTCTGAAGTTAGAAACATGAAATTTTATTTTTGGGTTACTAATTAAAATTGAATGGATATATAATTAGGCGTTTTTGGAAATTCTACCCCCAAGAGGGTGAAATTGGGGTTGACAGTTTGAGAAAGTTTCATCTTTCTCAATTTTAAACCGATCGGGCTGAGACTGTGTATGCATAAAGATACTATGACGTAGGCATCCCCTCAGAAAGGAATTAAATAAATTCCACCCCTAAGGGGATGAAATAGGGGATGAAAGTTTTTAGAAATTTTCTTAGACTTTCGACTGATTGAACTCAAATTATTAAAGATTTGAGCTTCTATGACGAAGGCGTTCGCTTTAGTAGGATTTGGGTTACTGAATAAAATCGTAGTAAAGTCAATTCTGTACATTGAATATTTTTAAAAATAATATTTGGGACGTGATCTAAGTTCTAACTGCGCTAACGCGGACGAAGTCGCGGGCAACAGCTAGTAATAAATATTAGTTTCCTTGGAAAGTATTTCTTGTCATACACTGTTGTAATCTGGTTGTTGACCAACCATTGGCGCATTGCGTGCTGGATACAAAGAAATAAAACTTTATATAACTAGATTAACACTATGTAAAATGAAAATTGGTCAGCATTTACTACAATGTGTATTGACATCGTTTCAAGTAATTGTCAGTCAAGGATTTTTTCATTGTTAAGAGATACAAATCCACTTTGAAAACCGACTACAGAGTATCAAAAAAGCGTTTTCGGCATCTAGAACTGCCCCGGGGCAGGCAGGGCAGGCCGAATGGATACGGAAATAGCCGAATAACCGGTGATCCACGAAGCACTTACACTTAGTACTAGACTAGGGCCCACTTGCGCCAATCTGGGTTAAAGTTAACTCTGAGTTAAACATCATGTCATATCTGTCACTCACCAAGTCAGTGATAGAGATGACATGATGTTTAACTCAGAGTTAACTTTAACCCAGATTGGCGCAAGTGGGCCTAAGACACTAGTAACACGTGGTTTTATGTAGTAATTTTAAACTTCTGCTATTTTCGTATTATTCGGCCTGCCCTACCCCGGGGCAGTTGTAGATGCCGAAAACGCTAAAACATGCTTCTTTCGTACGGGAACAATTCTGGCTCCTCGAAATGCGAGCTGGATTCTTATACCTGAAAAAAATCACGGTTCTTGTATTATAGGTATATATATACTATACCCCCTTAAATATTTATTTTATTTAATTTTCAGTATTTGTTGTTATAGCGGCAACAGATATACACAATCTGTGAAAATTTCAGAAGTGTAGTTATAGCGGTTCTTGAGTCACAGCCTGGAGACAGACAGACAGATGGACGGACAGACAACAAAGTCTTAGTAATAGGGTCCCGTTTTTACCTTTGGGTACGGAACCTTAAAAACCTTGTCTAGTCTGGTAAAAATAATATGTTGACTGAATGTGTCTTGAATCTTGATGTAAACTCTAAGGAACTACTCGCTTTGTTTTAGCGATTTTATCACAAGCAACCACTTTAATTGACCTCCTTCGCGTATGGCGGCTCGTGCTCAGACCAAATAAAAACTCAAGACAGAGCGCAGCGAACAACAAAGTGAAGCAGGTTGTTGCAACTTGCAATGTTATTCAAATTACTTACCCTAAAATCAATGAAATAAATATAATATAATATTTACACCCTTTTACGACACAGCTCGGCATTTTAAAGTGTTTACAAAATATTTTCTAAAATCGCGAGTCGCGATATACACGACGAAAACTGGCGTAATTTCGTTTTGCGTATGTGGGCGTAATTAAGCGTGTACATACACAGCTGGCGTATTTTCGATCGGCTTCACTTTGTTATTCGCAGCGCTCTGTCTTGAGTTTTTATTTGGTCTGAGGGCTCGTGGCAGGGACAGGTCAAGTTGTTCATTCTATAGTCGGAAGTGTAAGACTAGGCAAAATTTCATTAGATGTCATAGTCATAGTTTGATGCCATACCTTAAGAAATGAAAGGCTTACCGTGGGTTTTACAAAGATAAAAACTCAGGAAGTGCATCCATACTAATATTATAAATGCGAAAGTGTGTCTGTCTGTCTGTCTGTCTGTTACCTCTTCACGCTCACGGCCCAAACTACTGAACCGATTTTGCTAAAATTTGGCATGGAGATACTTTGAGTCCCGGGAAGGACATAGGATACTTTTTGTCCCGGAAAATGTACGGTTCCCGTGCGATAAACTAGTTTTGACGCAACGAAGTTGCGGATGTCATCTAAAATATAATAATATATTTGACTGAAACAGAAGCCCCTCTTCACGTTAGGTTACGATGGATGACCATGATTGTGATTTTCCATGTCGATATGATCTCTCTCTCCTTTGAAAATTCCCTCTAGGTAATTCTAGTGCAGACGCAAGCTACAACCAATGTAGAAGAAACAACATAATTATTATAATACAAAATAATAATATACGAGATTTTCTCACTTAAAGTATTTTCGAGGTTTGTAATTACTTTAAATTAGAGGAATTTGTCAGTTGCACTTGAGTCCTGAAGCGCTCGGGACGCGGGTTTAACGACCTCGCCTGCGAATTCGGTCAGATATTCTGTTGAATCTATAGTTGCTGGTTTACTATAAACTATCCTTTTAATATTATGCGTGTATTTTTATTTGAATAACATATTTTTTTTCATTAACCGTATGGTCAGCCTTTCTTTTTATTATTTACAGATAAAAATAATATATAACATTATTGGTAAGTTGCATAAAAGCCGACTATACATTTTTTTACATTCGGATAAAAATTAAAAATGAATTATTACCACGGACATCCTAGGTCAGCCATACTCAAACTATGTTCCAGGGAGCCCTGGGGCTCTGCAAAAGCCTTTATTACAAGTAGGAGCTCGCCGAGAAAACTAGTATGAGATAAAAAAAATTACCACAGTCGAACATAATATTATAACCTTTTCAAACTGATTTCAATCAGTCTCCCGTGTTTTAGTTTTTATGGATTCATTTTTAAACGTTTCGGTTAAATGAAAAGGTACGTAAAAATCATCTTAGAGTTTTTCAAGAGTGCACGTAATTATATTTCTTTTATTTTAGGGTCCATCAAAACTTTCTCGGTTTAAAAAGGTTCTGCCACCAAAAAAGGACCACTGCTATTGGTGGTAGTTAGGATAGACTACCGTTTCATTTTCATCTAATAAAATTCAAGTAGTTCACACCGGTTTTCCACGAGACCCGTGCAGCCAAGTTCCCGTGACCCCAAAGACGGAAGTGATAGCGAATTCGGCCTTGTGCAGCATAAAGCATTACATCACTGAGAGAAACGTTACTATACCTCAATTTTGTACTTGTGATGGGGCCTTTATGCAGAGGACATAACGATCATTTTCAGATAATCAAATGTGTAATAATTTTGAATGGCACAGTTGGTAGTCATGATGATGGAGGTTTGAGGAAATTATTGACTTTGGGGTGTTTCTCATAGAAACATAGAAATCATAACTTTCAGCGCTGCACTTTCACAGTGAACTGCCGCACTCAGAGACGATAATTATTTACTCTGTAATTTAATGAAGATTTGACATTAGCCCCATACATTATATTATTTTGTCATACTCTTCATTAAATTGGAGTTTAATCATTGCTGAATATTTCTCTGACAGATATACTATACGTCTACAGGCTACAGCACCCAGATCACACCCAGGTAGCAGTTAGACAGTAGACTAGTCACCTTATACTTTCTACTTTATTGTATTACCACTCGGTTTTGTAACACCCTGTACACTATGTAGCACAATTTAATAAAGCAAAGTTAACTCACAAAGGCAAAGTAAGAAGCCTAGGTGCATTTAGGCTTAGCAGTCCCGTAAATAGCCTTTTTTGCACACTGTGCGAGCTTCTATAACTGCGCCCTTGTTTTTTTTAGATATTATAGGTACCCAAAACAATGCTATGTAGATTGTAGAGGCCTCCCTGGTCTGGCGATTCTTGCGCCCCCCAGAGTCTACGCCCTGTGCCTGGGCACCGGTGGCACCGCCCTATTTACGGCACTGAGGCAGGAAGCTTAGCATTCAGAACGTAAACTCTAAAAAAATATTACATGAAGTCTTCTCCGGAAAACACCCATTCTCGGCCTTGTATAAGAGAGCGGAGCCGCGAGCTTGACCTAGTATCTGTCGCATCTGTCTCGATACTCTATGGGTTGTTTGTCTTTGTCTGTTTTAGTGACTTAAGTGTGTGTTAGAAAGTGACAACATCTGAAGGTCGATTCTTTAAATACGGAGTTTTAATCTCAACTCATATTGTCGAATTCGTACATACTTAAAATTGTATGTGTGTAAGACCTTTAGCAAATTGCACTCAATCAGTTATGTACTTGAGTCTGATTTTTTTTTAATAATCTTGAATTTTTTCTAGTCATTTCATCTAGTCATCTTGTGACTTGTCATTAAATATATAGAGTAGTAAAAATGGGACCCCAAGTTATGTTTGGGGCCATTTTGACTTGAAGAATGCGATATAATAAATAAGTCTCAAACTCAAAGGGCGTAAACTGACTCATATGCAAATAGAAGACTTAAGATTTAAGAATTAATAATTCTTAAATCACAACTTTGTACAAGACAAGTTCATATCCGCAATTCCGTTGTGCAGAAATTAGTTTTTTACGCAGGAATCGTACATTTTTCGGTATAAAAAGGAAAATCCTATGTTCCGGGAATCAAAATATAGAAATACCAAATTTCAGCAAAATCGGTGCAGCTGATGAATAAAATCTCGAATCTCACCAAGGGGGGTCAAAAAATTCAAGAAAACACCTCACGTAATTTGTTAAAGTACGTACCCCCTAATTAAAGTACGTACCTACTATTAAATTGAGTAAATAAGTTATTTAGTTCACAATTACTCAGCCGAACAAGGAATTCCTGAGAGAGAATATCTATCAAATCTAGGGCTGCCACATCTTAAAAACTCTCGTTGGTTTTATGAATTAATTTTATCGGCAAATATTGGTATTTGGTATTATAATATTGTAAAGTGATAAATTATGATAGAGCCCTATCTATACAAAAATGAACACATACTATAATCTTTGAGTTTAGAAAAAAAATATATTTGTGCTTGCTTGCATTGCTCCATCTATATTGTATTACCAATGAGAGAAAGAAAATGCCGTAGGTAACCAATACCTGTACAAGATGTAAATCTATTAATTTCTTTTGTAAAAAAAGTTGTTGTACAATAGTTTTTCCTCATTTTCTTAAGCAATCAGCAACTTTTCTAAAAAACCAATTATTAAGCTGAAAAGAACAGATACTACACTAACCTTGTTTCAGTAATTAATGTCAGATTAAGAGCTGTAGCATGTTTTATTAATTTTTAAGTGTCAAAATTTGAGCTATATTACACTTTACAACCACCGTACATGGCTGTAATAACCCCTTTACTACATAGCTAAAATACAACTAACTTCGCTCCAAACTTATGGCCAAGTAAGCCTCAATAGCTTACACGTTGGGTAATGTCAAATGTGTACAGCGTACTTTACAAACATTGTTACTAAATTCAGAAAATACACTTTTCCTGACGACGACAACCCTAGCTACGTCAGACCATAGATTATAAACATTACAGACGCGTCATACAATATGAAAGTCGATGACACCTTGGCAAAGTGCTCGACATTGATAACTAAAAATAATGTTACCGTTGACAGTCTCACCTCCACTCGTTATATTTAGTCCGTGACTTCGAACTTTGCAAAAACTTTTTCGACTAATTATTGACACTTTGATTTTATGCTTTGTTGATGACAATTGACGTCCATACTAATATTATTATAAATGCGAAAGTGTCTGTCTGTTACCTCCTCACGCCTAAGCCGCTTAACCGATTTTGATAATATTTGGTATATTATATGTAGATAGTAACTTAAATCCCGGGAAAGTACAATATATTATGATACTTTTTATCCCGGAAAAATGTGCGGTAAGTGAATTTCGAAAACAAAGGGAAGCGCAACTGAGCTGCGGCCGTCATCTAGTGAAAAATGAATCCTTAAATGTTAAATTGCTATAGTTAAATTGTTCGTTGTATGTTAGCAGTTAGGTCATCACTTCATAACACTACCACTGGAGTCTGGATTCAAGGATCTTCGCAGCACATTCTCTTGGGGGTATGTCAAAATCAAAATGACGTCAACTTCATCATTTGACCACAGACAAAAGAAATACTTATAATATGATATACGGAAGTAAGGGTTGAGTAATACCTTACAAGTTACAATACGGCAGCACTAGTTCTAGCTTCTTATTTTCTCTATGCTTCACCAAAAACTGGCCCGTGCGAGTTTTTTTCGCTGGTTCTTTTCGCCGAGATCGATCGATCCGAGACTTTCCAAAAACAGTTACATAATATATTCGGAAATAAAACTTTTTTAATTGTTAATTATTTACGATTTACGAAACATCTTTGTAAGCATTTCATCGAACAAAATCTTAATTTAGGACCTATGTCAACAGCTTGACCTTGTTCTATGTATTATCATTAAATCATATTAATAAGACGTATGTATTATGTATATTGGATCTGATCGTGTTGCGGATTATGACATACATACATACGATAGCTATGATCGGTATATGAAGTGCGTCAAATGACCTGGATAGCGTCAATTTGTAAGTGTGTCAGTGATTTCAATGACAACTCATAATACAATTATTACAGACAGATAAGAGAATTATTGCTAAGTTTTTTATCTTAACCACAGCAATCAGCATACAATTTATTATGCTATATTTGATGCCGGATTTAAACCGCTATTTTGGAAAAGTTTTACCACATTTACATACAGGGTGCAAAAAAGCTATGTTATAATTGAGGAGTGTCATTTCAAAAAGACTTATTTCCACCTTATTCGATTTTTTCAATAAATGCAAAAAACGTCTAAATATGTATGCTATGTACATGTACCTATATAGGCTACACTGTTATACAGCCTGGTACAAGCCATTAAAATCGGTCTTTTCGGAGTATTCAAATAGTATTTTTTTATTCACCCTTACTGTTCCAAGTCTGCTCTGCCCTCTGCAGTGAGTATTCGTGAAACTTCGGCAAGTCTCGGGAACAATCGTAGCGACTGGTGAAGAACAAACAAAACTAAGTATTTTGTAATCAACTGGCGCGATTGTATATTATTTTGTCGACGATTTATTTCTACAACTTAAAGATAAACAACAACGGAAAGAATTGATGAATATGTAGTAATCTAAGTTTTAAAGAAAAGCATCAATGCCAATGAAGATATTTTTAAAGAATGTATAAAGTACTCTAGGATCTCAGGATCCTTATTTATTTTACTAGTAAGTATACTACATATTTTTCGTTAGTATTGAAACTTCTTTACTTTGTTATCTTAGTAAGTAGGTAAGTGAAGTCACAACTTACAAGTCTAATTTTGTAAGGATTCTATTGATCATTAGTATATTTTGCACCTACTAACTACATGTCTCTGTGTCGTTGTGTGTATAAAATATGTACGTGTAAGAAGTACCTAATTTTTACTTTTTTTTAACATTTTATCTAACCGACTCCTTGTGATAGCCGAATGCAAAAAGAAAGACGTAAAAATATTATGTATTACATATATCCAAAATTCATATTAATAATTTAATATGTATGTTTGATTGTTTGTATTATAAATGCGAAAGTGTGTCTGTCTGTTATCTCTTCACGCCTAATCCGATAAACTAAATTTGCTGAAATTTTGTATGGAAAGACTTATTAGTTAGCAATATTAGTTAGGTATTTACCAAAGCCAAACATTATAATTTGTGTTAAATACAACATTTTTATGTCTCAAATAGTAATGAATAATTATGTTAAAACACAAGTTTTAATGGCACTTTTTGCTAAGTTTTTAACTTAAAAAATAATTATTATAAATACGTTATTAAAGTTTTTCCATGTTACAAAACGTGTTTTTTCACACCAAAACAAATTGTTTCTAAAGTTTTTGTGGTGTTTGCCCTGTTTTCACATAAAAATCAGTTATAGAATAACAATCCGTTTAATTTTTAAACGGGCTCTTATTCAGTAACGTGGTATGGTATGTATTGTTTTCCAACTTTTTCGCAATATAAAAACGTGATACGTTTTTCTTACTCCACCTGATAATAATACAATTTCGCATCAGTTATCTCTGACGTCACCTTATCAGTGATTCTGATAACCGCCAAATGTCACTATCGGTCGTTGGCGCGAACAATTTTGCCAAAATAAAGTTTACAACTTCAAACTCACAATTTGTCTTTGCCTCGTCGCGAATATTAAAAACAATCGGCCAAGTGCGGTCGGAATCACGCACGAAGAGTTCCGTACCATTATAGAGCAAAATTAGGCCATAAATTGTGTTTTTTGTATGGGAGCCCCCCTTATTTTTTTATTTTATTTTAATATTATTATTAAATATTAAAGTACACATATAACTAAGGATTTTGTGAAAAATTCAAGTACCTACCTGTTGCCATTTTTGATATAGTGCAAAAAAGGCCAAAAAATCACGTTTGTTGTATGGGAGCCCGCCTTAAATATTCATTTTATTTTATTTTTAGTATTTCTTGTTATAGCGGCAACAGATATACATAATCGGTGAAAATATCAAATCTCTACCTATTACCGCTCTTGAGTTACAGCCTGGAGACAGACAGACAGACAGACAGACGGACAGACGGACAGACAACGAAGTCTTAGTAATAGGGTCCCGTTTTTACCCTTTGGGTACGGAACTCTAAAAAGGGAATTCTTTTTTGAATGTTTGACATTTTTGTTTTTTGTTTGTGTCAACCTCAGTGACCTTGGCTGACTTGGCTGTTAGGCAGAGTTCTAGCAGTCATTTTTTAAATCATTATTATTTTTCATGGACATATAGTAAAACTGGAGTTGGTATTAAGCTATATTATTTTAATGTAGTCGTAGACCGTAGCCCGAAGCCGCGGCCGTAGCACGCAATAATACAATGAATTTATTAAATATTGAAAGTATTCTGTATCATTGATTAATACTTACAACTAAGCCTTTGTATTTTGTCTAATTTTTACAGTTCTAAAAAACGTTGGTCCTAAAATCAGTTTCGAGATTAGAATTTTTTATATTTTCACTATCCGGAGTCCCATATTAATCAAATTCGTGTCTGAAATCTCGTCCTAGGACGAGGAAAAGACTGCCATAGAGGTCTTTATATCACTAGTATAAACTATAAAGGCACAAAAAGATAAAATAACTCCGAATAAAGGCCTCTAGTCTCTACCGTAGAGCGTATGAATGTGACGTCATGTAATTAACGCGCAAATAACGTGATGAACCTTTATATACAGACAAACCGGTTCAAATTACATGTAAAGGTTTTTTTGAAATAGTATATATATGTCTATGGAACTTAAATAATAATAATATGAGATTCGATAGATGTTTGCTTAAATCAATTAGGAGAGTCACACACGGCGAATATAATATATTATATTTAATTTTAAGAATACCTTAATATTATATTTCATAAATAGCTTAATATTATTTTTCATATCGAAGCGCCAAACGAAAAAAAATATCGCTTGGTATGTAAAGCAAAATTTTAGATACGTGTCAAAAATCGTCAAAAAACGCAGTGAAGAAACTGATGCTCTCCATTATTAATATCCTAAAATACCAATAAATGATAAAAAAAATTGTTTCGACGCTCTATATTAGTATATTTACCAAAAATAGCGTAAACATCGAAGTAATAATAGCCTGTTTTACCAATTTTATTGCGATCATAGAACTACAACATTGCGATCGATATCACTCCAAATCTAAAATAGTTGTGAGTTTTATAAGCTATACCGTGACAAAACTTGTCATATAAAGCAAGTGTAAACCTGTCTTATAAGGCAGCGCCGGCAGGTAACATCTTCAACAATGTACAGGGACCAAATGTTTCCCTGTTCCTGTGTTTTTTCCCGACTTTGAAACTAGTATTGTTGATGAATAAAGTGAACTATTAACCTACCAATATACAAAAAATCAGCTGGTTAGGGTTCTGTTTTAGGGCACAGTAGTCAACCAAGTTTTGTTGATTACAGAACCCTAAAACGGAATCCTTTCTATCTCTGTTAGCTACCACTTTCGAGATTTTTCGAAAATAAAAATGTTGCTCGTCTTATCAAAATGAAGCTACTCACAAAAAATTAGCTTATTACTTATTAGTAATCACAAAAAAATTTGTTCCAGGGCTCCCTTACTATAAACTTTGTACATAAAAATGTAATAAATTAAAAAAAACATACGTATATAATATTATATTATACAATAACATATTAGCAGCTCTCAGACATGGACGTTTGAGTGGTTAAGAAAAAAGTCTAGATAGGTAGGTCCTAAGAACATTTTTTTCTAACCGTACTCCGTAGTTTTGTTCTTTAAGTTATCTGTGACTTATACACACATTTGAAATAGGAATACTTATGTACGTCATACTAAAAGAATAATATTTTATGTTACCGTGTAAAATAAGTAACAAAACAAATTAGCTAATGTAATGTTTATTTCCAATATTTTACGCCAGATAAATCTAGCTTAAAAGGATTGGCCGACTTAGGGCGGTGGAAAATCACAGGAAAATGGCGAAACTCAAGAGAAAATTCGAATCTACTATAATATTATTTGTTTGGTTTCTGACTTAGTAATAATATTTTATTTATTAATAGTCAGAGGTAAAACAAGTCTGAACGCACTTCGCCTGCTAGGTGGGCTCGGATTATTCATGCCTCACATAAACGAGGACATTTGAATATATTTAAGGGACAGACCGCTGCACGCTGAGGTAACAAAAAACGTTATTTATGAATCAACTCCCTGCTTTGTTTATTAACAATACACGCAATTTTACATGTGTTTTAAGTTTTGAAGTTAGATAAGCATTGTGGATAGATAAGCATTGTGGATTTAACTAGTTGATAAGATCTTACCGCCGCGCCGCACTGAGTTAACTTAAATTACTTAACTGTAATTAAATAACAAGTTTGACAGATAGCGTGTGGGGCTTATGTCAAAAAAATATTTTAATTATACCTAAATCCATACTCACTTAATATTATAATTATACGAAAGTGTATCTGCCTGTCTGTCTATCTGTTACCTCTTCACGCTCAAACCGCTGAACCGATTTTGCTGAAATTTGGTACGGAGATACCTTGTCTCGGGAAAGGACAGGATACTTTTTGTCCCAGGAAAATGTACGGTTCCTTTCATCATCTAGTAATTAATATTCTTCTCTGAGTGCGACAGTTCGAGCAATAGAAGACCTTAGTATATACAGAGGTCTACAACAAGGTGTGGTTTTCTATTTTTGTATCAAATTAAGCTACTAAATGGCTATCTGACTACTCAGAAATAGATAACACGGTGTACTGTAGTTTTATTGACATAAAGGGCTTACTTACAAATAAAGCCACAGAAGAGTAATTTTTTTTCAGTGTTTTTTTAAAAAAAAGCGTTTAAATATTTTTCCATTCCGAATTCAACTTTTTAATTTTATCATCACAATGCAAACGCTCAAAACATCTATCTTAAAATATCTCCTTGAACCAGAACAAAAACTGAATATGCTAGGAGCATGCAAAACCTTCGGTGCCTCATGGGAGTCTCTAAGTACAAATGAAGGACAATTTGTCTGTGGTTAGCCTTCGCCCTTCAGTGGCACAAATGCCATAAATTATGTATGTACTTATATTTAATATTATATATATGCGAAAGTGTGTCAGTCCGTCTATGTGTTACCTCTTCACGCTTAAACCATTGAACCGATTTTGATGAAATTGTGCAAGGAGATACCTTTAGTCCCGGGATGAGAATCAATAATTTCTTTTAAAACACTGCAGTGACTTCTTCTTGTGTGTATTTTATGTGTATTTTTTGTGTCAAAAAGTTTTGTCAAATTTTGAAGTCTGTGGAAAGAATATCTTTTATTTCACAGCAATAAAAGATACAGGCCTCTATTTGTGACCTTGTTGAACATTTTATATCTTTACGAAGGTTTTAACGGTGCTACGAAGGTCATTGACACACGGCTGATTAGGTAAAATTGACTTCATTTAAGTCCTTTGGGCCCGAACAGCTGTGAGGTCAGTGACCTATACTCAATTTCCTTTTACAAAAATGTTCTTTTTTTTTCAAAATATAACACAAAAAATCCGCCAAGTGCGAGTCGGAATCGCGCACGAAGGGTTCCGTACCATTATAGAGCAAAATTATGCCATAAATTGTGTTTTTTGCATGGGACCCCCCTTATTTTTTTATGTTATTTTAATATTATTATTGAATATTAAAGTACACATATAACTAAGGATTTTGTTAAAAATTCAAGTACGGTAGGTACTTGAATTTTTAACAAAATCATGTTGACATTTTTGATATAGAGCAAAAAGGCCAAAAAATTACGTTTGTTGTATGGGAGCCCCCCTTAAATATTCATTTTATTTAATGTTTAGTATTTGCTGTTATAGCGGCAACAGATATACATAATCTGTGAAAATATCAATCTCTAGCTATTACCGTTCTTGAGTTACAGCCTGGAGACAGCAAAAAAGGCCAAAAAATCACGTTTGTTGTATGGGAGCCCCCCTTAAATATTCATTTTATTTTATTTTTAGTATTTGTTGTTATAGCGGCAACAGATATACATAATCTGTGAAAATATCAAATCTCTAGCTATTACCGTTCTTGAGTTACAGCCTGGAGACAGACAGACAGACAGACAGACGGACAGACGGACAGACGGACAGACAACGAAGTCTTAGTAATAGGGTCCCGTTTTTACCCTTTGGGTACGGAACCCTAAAAAGGGTTTTTTATGTAAAAAGTTTAAATAAGTCATAAAGTTTCTAAAAAAATAGAGAAAACACGTGCACATTTTACAACTATCATATTTTTTTACAGAAACAGCCCCCATAACGAATTTTTAGGATACCGTACCCAAAGGGTAAAAAACGAACCTCATTACTAAGATTCGTTGTCTGTCCGTCTGTCCTGTCACAAGACAAATTTATTATTACAATAAAAGTAAGTTCTATTCTGTTCTTATTTTAAATACAAGTTAGTTTAAGTCATTAAATAATTATCGAAATTACTCTTTCCTTTTACTTATCTGCTTATTTTTATCACCAATAATTATTGTCATAACACCATCGTCCATTATCGCCCCTTTTCCAAAACGCGATAACGATTTGAAAGACATATAATTATATTGTTTTAACTAAGTATTGATAATATTTTGTTAATGACATTTTGGAGCTAATATTTTTTGTATGAATTTCATGGGATATTAATATGATTCATATTATTATATTTTGTGGTTTTGTATTTGCCTACAGCTTAGAAGAAATATTCTAGAAAATTTATAAATTTTTGACTTTTAGGCCTTTTTTAGGCGTATAATGAACCCACTAAAAATTATAGTAACATTCATAATACATTTATATTTATTACATATTACATTTACAATTAATTGTTCTTTTCTTTTAATTTATATTATTATACTTACCTCGCCATTCTACTGCGCATTGTGCAATTAGATAATTTAAATGAATCTGAGATAGAGTTTTAAGGAAATCGAACCAGCGCCTTTTTCGTTGCAGTCACCAATAACATTCATATCATTTTAAGTTATCACTTATATCACACAAACTTTCCATACAAACCCAGCGGTAAATGCAAAGTTACTTTACTCCAGAGTTCCTAATAAAATAAACCTTATGTCGTTGCAATAACGATGTAATCAGATGAAAAGTCAACCACACGCACACAAACGTGAGTCAGTCACGTAGAGACGAGGAATGTTTTTGTGTGTATTTTTTTGTCAGCCGCATCTGCGAGACTTGTAGAATGTTTAACAAATTGTAATTACACATTTTCACCGTTATACTTAAATAATATTATGGATATTTTATTACATATTATAGTATTATAATAATATGACGCCTAAAACTCCGTTGCGCCGAAATTCGCAATGGAGTAATCTCGCGGGAACCGTACATTTTTCTGTAACATAAACTATCCTATAACCACATGTGTTTCAAAATATCTTCATGCGAAATTTCTTCAAAATCGAATTAGCCGTATAAGCGTGAAAAGGTGACAGACAGACAGACAGATACACTTTTGCATCTAGAATATTGGCAAATAATAATTAAAAATTCAAAAGTTTTGAATTACGTCGTATTTGTTACTTGTGATTTAACTTAGCACTTAGAGTAGACCACGAGGAACAACATTACACTACGTTTAATACAGTAAAAATGTAGGATTCCCATGGGATGCGCATATTATAATGCCTAAATCTAGTAAATTACGACAACTCCTCAGTCCTTACAACAAAAGCTGACGAAATGCTTACTGTTGAATTACTTACATAATAAAATGTTCGAATGAAATGATGAAAATTACTTTAACAATTTTGTAATGCCTACGTAGTAACGCTTACGTGGATACTTTACATAAATTACAAATTATTGTTGGAGGTAAGAATTAAATTGGTAAGTCTAAGCGAATAATAAAAATTGATTCTTTGTTATTGACTAGATGACGTCCGGAATTCCGTTGCGCCAAAATTCGTTTATCGTGCGGGAACCGTACACTACGTAGGTTTTTCCGGGATAAAGTATAATCCTATGTCCTGTTCATGACGTTATTGTAACAGACAAACAGACATACTTTCGTATTTATAATATTAGTAGTATGGAGGACATGGATACCGTCCGAGTTGTATCATGCACCAAAATAGTCTAGCAGAGCAGGCAATATAATAATTTGCCTAAGGTGACTTTGATGACGTCACTCAATCTACTCTACATAGAGCACAGACATAGAGTCAGTAAACTTCGATTTTTGAATTTTGTTTTTTTTTACAAAATATTATACCTTTGGCTATGTACTTGTCTATTATATTATCGTATAAATTAAATAAAACCTGTCTAAAACGTACAAATTATATTGTCTGTACTTGAGAATTACGTAAATGTTATTCGTTGCAATTTCAGCTCTAACACTTGGTGGTAGAGTTCAAATGACTTGATTTCTCCGTCGCAGACTCTACGTAATACATTTTTATGTTGCTAAACCAGATAGAATACGTTTGTAATTAGTATGTAATATGTATAATATTTTAGAAGTGAAACTAACTCGGCTTTGACACCTCGAGTCTCTCGACTCGCCAAAAATATGACTGACTAGTAACTAGGATGACGCCTCCGTTGCCCTAAAATTCGTTTGTACCGATTCCCACGGGAACCGTACATTTTTAAGATAAAAAGTATCCTATGTCCTTTCCCGGGACTCAAAGTATCTCATTACCAAATTTCAGCAAAATCGGTTGAGTGGTTTGCCGTGAACAGTCAACAGACGAGCAGACAGACAGACATACTTTCGCATTTACAATATTAGTATGGATCTCTTGCCAAATTCTGACTCTCAAATCTCACCACGAAGCAAAAGATAGCAAGGTCAGAGGTTTAACTCTGACAACTGGTTCTGACCTGTTTTATCAGAGTCATAAGTCGTACCTAACTCACAACTCTGGACTCTGGTGGTGACTCTGAATTCTGATAAAACAAAGTTTCTCAATAGATAGGTCAGAACTCTAGCTCTAAGTATTTTGGATACATGAACTCTATGTCCAAAGCAAAATTATTGTTTTTATACGCTTTTTATTAGCTTCACCTGTATATTTGTTTGTAACCGACTTCTTTGGGCGCGATTTTGACTCACTTTAAACGGCCAGATTTCGTTCAAACTTTGTAGATTTATTGAGGACCGATGACAATACACTAATTGGATATAATTACTCCATTTTTCAATTTGTTTGTTTGTAACCGACGCTTTATATAAAAAGCGTGTTTTTAGTTTTTTAACTATTACTTATTATAAAATGAAGAGATCCGTGAAAGAAAAAACGCAACTCATATAGTATGTTCTTGATAACAAGACGAAATTTATGTAGAGCCAAAAAGCGTGGTCTCTTTATCATCTGAAATGACCTACTTTGTTATTTGAGGCCATTTTTAAATAAAATACGGGGGAAAACGAGCAAACGGGTCACCTGATGGAAATGCAACTACCGTCTCCCATAGACACTGGCAAGTGGCAACATTAAAGGAGCTGAAGGTGCGTTGCCGGCCTTTTGACTTTTAAGGTGTGACACTGGTATACGCTTTTTATGTTTGTAAGTTTTGGTCAAGAAGATCGTGCCTGGTGGCTGGTAGTTGGTACTATTAACCGGCGAAACAAACTATGTCGCGCGGCGCGGAAGTGGCAGGCGCGGGGTGCGGGGCACGGGGGGACGGCCTTGCGCCGCGCGCCGAAGGTGAAAGTCTTGGCGCGCAATTATTAACCTCGGCTAGGGTTGTCGCAGTTATTGAACCTGCGAAATATACTTATTGATGTGTCATCAACCATCATAATAATATTTAGGGAGGTGTAACGAAATCGCTTTCTGCCTTTACTAATATAGCTGTTATCTCCACAACTAAGGTCGACACGCGCTGACACCTAACACTGAGAAACAAAGGAATAACATTATTAATTATCTCTACTCGTAACTCGTAAGTTATATGAAATTAAAAGATTTATTGTTTTAATTGATTTATATTATAATTTGATTAACCAGACTATTGTAAGTTCTAAGTAGGACATGTTTCGAGTTTTTAAATGCAATATTTATATGGTATCAATAATATAAAATAATATCAATAACAATTTGTGACAACCCTATTGTTGTTTGACCCAACATCAGCTGCTATTCATTGCATTCCATTTTTATTATGTTTAATATTTGGTGACTGTTCTAACGAAAATCATTGCTTAGATAGATAAAAACCTCATTTCGCCCACTAAAGTAAACATAACAAAATAATAATTAAGTATGTATTATTATTGGTTCTTCTTTCTTTCTTTCTTTTTCTTCGTTTTTGGCAACTTGACACAAAGTATGTGTATGTTGTGCCACAGACAAGGTAAAAAGGTAAGTAATATGGTGGGAAAACCGTATTCCTCCTATAATGTTTTCAGCATCGTTTTCATGTAATATCGTCAGGTCATAAGTCTAGTCAAAGTCTAAGTAAAAGTCAGTACAGTCAAGGAGTCAAGTCGGTCGTTTCAGTAAAGTGGTAGACGCTTTACTGAAACTTTCAATGGAGTTTTGGTGGGAACACAAAATCGCACGTTTCTGGATAATGCATCACTTTCCTACACTTGTGCACGATAATGAATATCTAATGGTTAATATTCTACCAATATTACACATTAAAAACCCAACTTAACACAATTTTAGGAAAATAATACAAAATCACAACATCACTCTTTCACATTCCCGGCAAAACTCTATTATTGGTTGTCAAACAAAACGTGCCACAGAAAAAAAACCCAAGAATGTGTGACATAAGGCATTTTAAATTAAAAAAAATAAGTTATTTACATAATTAATTAATTTGTTATTTTATTTTAACTCCATTATTGATGAGTTACGAGTAACTCTATCAATAATTAGTGTTTACTGTTTGTGCAATGGATAGTCGTTACTGAAGGTGTATTCATCTTCGATTTTATTACAAGGTGTTAAGGTTCAAATCTACATCAGGTATATCGGTGACAATGGCCACCCGCCACAGTCCATAGAATGTATATTGTATACCAATTGTATACAATACACATAATAATAAGGTGTTTACGACGCGTAATTTTACTTCTATACAATAATAATTAACAGAAACGGACATTTGTAAGTACAGCTTATAATACATATTTTGGTCTAGTTTTTCCCTTTTAGAGTAAAAATAAATCAGAGATCAGAAAACTAGAGACTGACTTATAATAATTTACGTTATATTCTTTCAGTAGTGAGAGTTAGGAATGCGTTCGACAAATACTTCTTGAGTCTTGACTAACGACCGACATTGATTACATACCTAATAATCAATAATTCTAATCGAGGGTAAAAGTATTCATATTTCATATGAAAACTATATTTTAAATAATATTATGTACTTATAGTGTATACTATAATATTATATTATGTATAATAATTATTATATGTACTTAATATGATGTAGAGTGTAGACAATAGTCAATAGGGATCTTAAAATTTAGGCTCCTTAATATGTACCTAATGTTCCGGCTGGGCCGATTGTGTTGAAATTTTGTGTGCTCTGTGAGCTTGATAAAAGGTCAACATCCATTTTTTATAAGAAACAAATAAGCTATTTAGCGCAAAATTCCATACTACGACGAATTAGTAGTTAGAACAATAAAATCGACTCCTTATTAGGAAGTATTTTACTAATAACCCAATTCGTTGCCACAATTAATTAATGTAGGTACTAGGTACACCTCATTAAATTCAAAACTATAATATTAATATTTATTTAAATTAAGACGTGTTTATGAGCGCAATACCGTTTCACTTCCGCAGCGATGCAGTGAACAGCTGTCGACGCCATTTTGTTCATCTTTAGTCGGCCATTTTAAGTCAAGCGTGAAGTATTACGGATCAGTATAGATTAAAATATGTTTAAAGTAGCCCAAGGTATCACGTTTTTATATAATTAAATAGATGCCCGTATTAGTTTAACGCGCGGGTATATTTTCCGGTATAAAATTATAAGTACTAAGTATAAAATCGATATCAGTATTCTTTTACCAGCTTAAAGCATTTCAATAACGAATTTCATCGAAATCGGTTTAGACTTTAGCCGTAGCAGTCGCAGATCGAAATTCGAAACATATTCGCATTTAATATAATACATATTTAATATAATTCCATAGTACCTAATTAGAAAACGGATACGTAATAGACTTCAATATTTTGTTCGCACCCAATAATTATTATTGTTTTAGGACGAACTCTACAAATTTACAAAATCTGTTGGTTGTGGATGAATAATTGTAAACGAAATCACTAAAAATTCTCTTCAAATAAATCTATTATAATAGGTATTATTAATTTCAATAAAGACGTGCATTATATTTTTACTCTACATATTTTGTAAGTAACTAAAATTAAGTATATATTTTTTTTCTAAACACCAGCAAGAAGTAAAAAATAACTATTACCTTGTTATTGGAACTGAGTAATATTTGTAATTAGTGCTCATTTTATCTTTATTTCGACCAGTTTGTAGCGTCTACTAAACTAAGTATTCATAAAAATCTTACATAACAACTTTGCAGTACCTAGATACTTGTATAACGATATAATTTCAAAACTGCTCTAGAATAGTATTGAGCGTAAAATAAAATATGTTCATTGTCTACTTAAAAGCTTGGAAACTAAGTCGATTTTGATAAAATTTGCGGCAAAAGTAGAGGCTAGAGATTAAACGACGGACAAGAACCTAATAGGTATATGTTAGTGCTTATTCTTCAAAAACAGTGCCATGGGTTTGTTACGTTAATAACGGTTAATACATAATCTTTTTCATTACTTTTTTATCTACACTTAAACTGGAATCAATATGGTTCCGGATCGATCTGACTTGTAAAGTTTTTTTCCTATTAAATAGAAGTACATAGATTCTACTAGGTGTTTCTGTAACTTCGTAAATTATCTATGTTCCTTCCTGTTATCTAAGCTGTCTGCCTCAATTTCATCCAAATATATTCAATACATTTCGGTCCTAATCAATTTTTCACCCTTAGGACGGTGTCAATGTTTAGGAAAAAGAACTACAATTTTTAAGTTATAAGTAAATACATACATAAATGGCATATAAATTAAATGGCAGACGATAAGGAGACTGGGTAAAAAATTACATAATTAAACAAACATACGGAATAAATGGACGCTTTTAAAGTTAATATTTATAATCAGCAACAAGACATATTTAGCTCTACTATACGTTTGCCTTCTTATTTTTAATACAAAAAGCTAAACTTGTGGTAAAAAAGTATGGAGTGCTTAAAAGAATTGATTTAATAAATGTTCCCCAATTCTCTACATGTCTTCCAAGTTCCATACTTCCATACTAAGATTATGATTCTCTACAGTCTACATGTCCATTAATCCATGATACTTCCATACTAAATGTAAAAGTGTGCTGTGTGTCTGTCTTTTACGTCTTCACGCCTAAACCGCTGAACTGATTTTTGATTAAATTTGTTCTTACTTATTAGGCATGCAGATACTTTGAGTCCCGGGATATCTAGGATACTTTTTGTAGTAAAAAATTTACGGTCCCCGCGCAAATTATGAATTTTGGCGGAACGGAGTTGCGGCCATCTTTTAGTAATAAAATATTGGTTTTGCAATAAAACCAGCATTTTATTAAATAGAATATATAATGAAAAATTTATTATTTTATGTACTTATTATCTTCGTGCCAGAATCACAAACATTATCATAATCTAATTTACATGAAGGCTTAAAACAGGACAAACATTTCAACAGTTTTAAGAGCTGCAGTTGCACAAAAGCATAAAAAAACTTAAAAGACTACGTCGAGTTCGAAATTCGAATACTGTCTGTACTTGATTGCATTTCTCATTCATTCGATCCGAAATTCACTAAACGTTCGGTTGACATACTTTTCTCCATCTAGTCTAGTCAGTGTCTATATTCTTTAGTCTATGGTTTGATAATTTTTAAATGGAAAAATTCCATTGCAAGTTATTTGTTTATTACATATTATTTTGATAATAATCTAATGGTCACCAAATGGCGGACCGCGGTCCGCATCCGGACCGCCGCTCCATTGTGTGCGAACCAAGCATGTTCGAAGATGATCTTCGTTCATCTCGGGACTTCAACATCTTCAGGATTTAATGTCAATATATTCTTTAATAGCTTGCACCAATATTTCACTCCAAACTTCAGTGAGATAATTAGCTATTAAAATGGTTACTTACTTTTCTCATATGATATCTAAATAAATACCTTTGTAGTTTCAGTAATTACCTTTGTTTTTTTTTAATGTGTGGACCGCGAAGGTAATTTCATGTCTTAAAATGGACCCCGAGCGAAAGTAATTGGTGACCCCTGATCTAATATATAAAATTCTCGTGTCACGGGGTGCGTAAGTAATTGAACTCCTCTGTACCTCTACAATGAGTTTAAAAATTAAAGCTATAGTTTTTGCCGATACTCGATACCGACTACGTAAATTTTTAGTACTTATGGCGATTTTAGTTCCGCAAGTGACAACTAAAGGCGCTGTAAAATTTGCCATACTTAATATTTACGTAGTCGGTATCGAGTATCGATAAAAACTATAGCTTTAAACTCATGGTAGAGCTACTGAAACGGCTCGACCGATTTTCGTTAGCAAGCATATCGGCTAGGGTTGAGAATACTTTTTATATTGATAAGTGCATTCATTGTTGAATAAATAATAGTAAATTATTACAATTCGAGACTGACGGCGACCATTGTGTGACGGCATTGCGATGGACGTTGCCATGGTGAAATACATAAGTACCTAAGTACTTATTTAGTCACGTCAATAAAATAATATGGGCGAAATATTTTATATGGAAAAACAACATTGCCGGGACAGCTAGTATTATTAATTATTGTAATTCTATTGTTCGACATTTATTAAAAATTTTGAATAGAGTAGTTTTCAAAATTCAAAAAATCTTATTTTTAATCTTAAATAAAAGAGTCATTGAACTCTACATTTTACTGTCAGCTCTACAAGTGAACTGTATAAATATTATAATATTGCGTGTACAATAATTAATATTATTTTTAATTTCAATATTTTTTTAACCATTCTGTAAAATGTATTTGTTGTTTATAGGTAATGACTAATGATAACAATTTATAACTAAGTAACAGAGATTCCTTAACTTGAAGAACATAATATAAAGTAAATAAATAATACTAACACTAAAACTAATAGTAGGTAGGTACTAGGTACTAATATAGAATTTGACTAAACTCGACACATTCCTGTCAAACTTTCATTAAATTATTATTTAATGAATGATTAAATGATTCTGAGTGGAGCAGTTAACGCAGGAAAGAGATAGAGAATAAACTATCAAATATTGTCTGATGTATCGTATGACCATAATGCAATGTAATAGATTTATCAGAAATTATATAGATAACGCTATCAGTGTTGACTGATATGAGTTTTTAAGTTAAAATGGCGAAAGATTACAATAAATCCATAATATCAGATTTATTCTCTAGTGAATTTAACACTAGAATTTAGATTATGAATTTAATGGATTTTACTATAATATTATATTATAACCGTACCGTTCTAATTTAATACTCGTAAACAGAGCTTCGAATGCTACAAATTTAAACAAATGAGCAATAGTAGATTCGTCGCCTTGTTTTGTTTAAAAAAAATAATACATAATTATGGATCAAAATTAATTTAAAACTGACTATAATATTTATGTATAAAGCTATAAATTATTTCATAAGTTTGCTCTTTATATCACTTGAAAAGATAACTTACAATGAAAACTAAATTTTGAATTGATTGTTATGCAGTAAAGATCTATTCGGTATGTTAAATGAATGTGAAATATTTACCCCATGAAAGTATTTCGAGGCAACGAACCCCAAATCGATGTTCGCCTAACGCTCTCTCCGGGTCTTTACACTTTAAATGAGAAGTGTGTCTCGACACTTAAACATAAATTAAAAGTGTAAATTTGTCTCTACACTTTATAATATAATATTAAATAATTATAATATTAAATTGCTCAAATTGTGAAAAACCATACTGATAAATTTACAATTTATTGATAAATAATATTAACAAAGGCATTACTTCTTTTGTTTTATATCACCAGTTGCGACAGTACGAAGTGATTCTAAGAAATTTTTCCTTTAGCAACATTTATATCAGCCTTGATTAATGTTAAGCAATATAAAGATCGTACTTCTTACAAACTAGTTTCAGTCAGCGTTTTATCGCGAGTTGAATTACAATTTTCTACTCTCACTTTTAATATTTTACATTCACGTAACGGTATAACGGTAAAGAAAAATTCGTTTAAAACTTTTGTACCCGATCTCTACACTTCAAAGATTTGCATTTTTGAATTTAATTTGAAAATATCTTAGGAATTGAATGAAATATTACTATCGACTTAGATAGCACTTATCGGTTATTAAAGTGAGGGGTAATAAAGTTAGGGTGTTACATAATACATTTTAATATTAAATACAATGGCTTCAGAAAAATCTTCAAGTATGTATTCATCTCATCTCTGCAATGTTATACAATAATGCGTCGACTCGTTAGTCGATAGCAGATGTTTTCAACTCATAGATTATTAAAACAAGTGCACCTAGATAGCTCGATTACGTAGTCGTCAATAGTTATCGTAAAGAATGTTGAGTAATCACGTAGATTTGTTACTTTATTTATAAATACTTAAAACAAAGGAATTTTCCAACTTCAGGAATTCAAGAATAGCTAGCATAAAGTACTTGGGAATAGCGTGATGTTATTCTAATAGTCTATTTGCACGATTAGATCCGATGGTGATATTCGAAAAGGTCAACCAGCAGCTTGTAAATAAGGATGATTAAAGGCAGCAGATTACAGTCAATATTATAATGAGGTATCCTTTGCAAGGAAGGGTCGTAGTATAGGGCGGAGCGCCCTCTCCGCAATAACGCAGCGCGACAGGCGACTCTACACTTGGTGGAGCTCTCAGCTCAGTTTGGCGCGCGAACTCTACTCTGTCTGACGTCCCGCCCGCGTCTGCTCGGACAAGTGTTAAGTTGATTGTTTCATGAGATAGAGCTTGTGGTTGACATTATGTTCGAATTAAGCGCTACTTTTGTAAAAAGTGAAGTGTGAACTAAAACTTTGGATAGTGCACTTTTTATTGGAATTCGGAGTTTTTTAATTTTTGAAGGTAATTATTTTTGATTGATTAAATTTATTTTTGTTTTTTTTTATCGCTTTGACATGGATGTTTACGGGAAAAAACCTATTTTTGTGATTCGTTGAACTTTACGCCTACACTTGACCTAGCCCTTTGTGTGCATAGAAATTATGAGACCATCCTGTATCATTTTTATACTTTCCTTTTATATGATAAAAATATTAATAAATATTTTCGATAGCTGAATTTTTTTTAATAAGTTTTTATTAAGTTTTATATTTTTTATTAAGTATCCAGTTTTTTTTTGTAATAAAACAAAATGAAATAAAAGTTAACTTGCACTTTTACACTTTTGAAGACTTGTTTTTTGTAATAATGACCATTAATAATATTAATTTGACAGTTACTACCTGGCTCGGTATCCCACATTTGCCGTCTCTTTCTCTCTGACGCTCCACATGCTGTGGACGAAATGAGTCGCGCTGCGTCTCTATCGTTCCTTTGTAAAAAAGTGAGAGGTCCCTTTGACTTCTTTATTGAAATAGTTTAGTCGGTAGTGTGCGCTAGTTCTTAAGGCAATACCGAACGTGATTTTAGGGTTCTATTTCAAGAGTCTTATCTGCATCGTAAAATTCAATATCCTTTCATGACAAATTCGATTACTGAATTTAAAATTGAATTTTTGCTTTGTAAGTGCTGAGAATCGCTTTACAATAAATTCTGTGTGATTCATTTTTTATACACGAGATACGATAATAATTGTATATATAATATTAATTAAGTACGTTCTTGAAGTTTACAGACCATTAACGGTTTAACGACTCAAATTGCGTAACTAATTGGTGAGCCATGGTAGAGCAGAAAAACGGTACTTTCACAAAGTAATGCCAACTGTTAAACGGTTAACCATATTGGTACACTCAAATGGAGCAGGTTCTAATTTCAAACCGAGAGAATTTATTCAAATTTCGAGTGTGACGTCACCGACAAATCAGGCGTTTCGAAAGTTCCACCTCCGTTACGTCAGAATTTATTACGTACGATTAAACTTATAAAACAATTTGTTTTTCAACTTAAGCAAAGAAATTAAATAACCTTTGAAGCGATTGAGGTAACATTTTTAGCGTTTAACGAAGTATTAACAAGTTATGTAACAAATTATTAGTACGGTAAACACAAAATACAAAGAAAAACTTGCGTTCTTGTTACCAGCATTTCTTTGTTCCAGTCGCACGCAATGTCACCGACGTTAATAAATAATATCATGTAGTGTTCTTTACGGTTATGACTAATATCACACTTTTGCATAAATTTTGGAAAAAAAATAATAAGTTATAAAAATAATTGTATTTATATATAATTACAATAAACTAATAAAAAATAAAATTTGATATGAAAATTATTGACTCTACATATTTTTCCCTGCGCCTGCTCTATCGAGTAATAGATTCCTCTCAGCATGACAAGCGGTTTTCTTGGTGCTTAGTGTTTAAACACACTAGGCCGAATTACGCCGGCGTAAATTCCGCGGCGCTTATGCCGCGTTTCAAACGCATTACAAAATAAGGACGGAACGCGACGGACGACACACTATGCCGAAATTCCGTCGCGAGCCGAACTTCCGTCGAGCCGAGCCGAGCGTAAAGTTCGGCAGCGATTCGGCGGTAATGTTTTGTATAGCAACACATTATACGCGACGGAAGTATCATAACCGAACATAGCAAATCCAACCTTAACTCCAAAGCGTTAACTCACACATTACATCTGAGAATTTTAAATACTCACTTGACGCGCGCGTTCCGCAACGAAAATTCCGCCGCGTAATTTCGGCTCTTCGCGTGATATAATATAGTGTGTCGTATCAGACGCATGCAGCGGAACGTAATTTCGGCCACGGAAATTACGCCGGCGTAATTCAGCCTAGTGTGTTTAGACACTTAGCGGTAAAATAAATGTAAAATATTAAGTATACTGAGAATCCATACTTCCATACTAATATAATATTATAAAATATGTGAGAGTGTGTCTGTCTGTCTGTCTGTTAAATCTTCACGCCCAAACGGCTGAACCGATTTTGTTGTTTGGTATGGACTATGGACATACAATATACATACTTACATTGAGTCCCGGGAAAGGATAAAGGATAGATACTTTTTAACCCGGAAAATGTACGATTCCGGCGCGATAAACGAATTTTGGCGCAACTGGCTAGTTAGAAAATATATAAACTAAAATATAAAAATTCGCTTATAAGTTATAAATTATAATGCTCATAATTAACATTTAAATAACATTGATTTTTATGTGTTTGTTTCAATACGTAATGTGATACTGAAATTAAAACTTTTTAATACAAGATACAAATAAAAGCGGCCAAGTACGAGTTGGACTCGCCCATGAAGGGTTCCGCAGCAGCAATAAGGTTTATTTTTATGAAATTAAAAGGTTTTTGATTTATTTTTATATTTCAGTCGATTTAATGAAATTTAGATTAAGGTTTACCATTTATGACGTATTAAAAAAACTACTGCCTAGATCTCGTTCAAACCAATTTTCGTTGGTAGTTTTTATAGTAATCTACATTATATATTTTTTTTAGAATTATCATGCCCCTACTTTAGAAATTAGAGGGGGGGACACACATTTCACCACTTTGGAAGAGTCTCTCTCGCAAACTATTCAGGTTAGAAAAATATGATATGAGAAACCTCAATATGATTTTTGGAGACTTATCCATAGATACCCCACACGCATAGGTTAGATGAAAAAATTTTTTTTTTGTTTCAGTTGTACCTATGGGGACCCCTAAAATTTTTAATAATTTTTGCATCAAAATCTTAAAAGAAAGATATCTATTATCATGAATCATGATAACCAAGCATTAATACGCACTGGCGCAAGTAGACCTGAAGCCTAGTTAGACTCCGAAAACCAATTATTTCGCTGAGAAAATAGTCGCGAAGCCAGAACGTTCTCTACATATTAGGTATTTTTGACAATGTAGAGTACTTGTAACACATAAATGCAACCACAACATGCATAATTGCCAAAGCAGGTAGAGCTAAATAAATTATAACAGCAATTAAAAATTCATAACCAATCACCATTGTAACTCAGCGTCGAACCAATTTAAACAATGTGTCGATAACGCTCGCGTAATTTATAATACATAATACATCGACGGCTCCGGCTGGCCGACTGAATCGATGTTAGCACCGTATACGCAGTGTATAACAGAGCTAACTATTCGCTCGCCGGCCTGTCGCAGAGCTAGTTTATATTCGATACAAAACATCTTTGTTTGCAAAGTCAATAAATATGTAATGCGTACGTATAACGTAACGTATTAGCAGATAGAGATCTCTATTTATATTTCGATCTATCGAAATACCATCTAGTTATGTACAAATCTGAAATCTCTATTAATAAACTTTAAATATAATTCTGCTCTATGCTCTAATATAATATACACTATTTTTATCCTAATATAAATAATGATACTTACTATTTTTATTCGTCCAAGCGATAACACTCCTCTCTTCTCTAATTTTATTCTTGTAACTTATCATTTTCTATTCGGCCCTTATACATACGTGTAATAATTTTAATTTCCTTATAACATTAAATATGTAATAAGTAATATAAAATAAAATATAACGGATTTTGCGCACAAATATTATGTAGAGTATGCGAAAACAAACATGTGGGCGTGGCATAACCTGTAAAACTCGTTATCGAATTTGTAACAAAAGCGAAAAAATCATATTCTCAACCCACAGAAACATTAAAAAAGAGAATTCAAATTAAAATTCTATTTTTAAAAAATAAAAAATTTTTGTTCGGTCTTATTAGTACTATAGCTGATGAGGAAAGAAAATGAGTCGAAATATCTAAAAATTTTATTTAACCGACTGAGATAAATCAAATACTTGATATTAAGAGATAAAAAGTAGGTACTTAATCGGTATTTTTCTGAATATAATAATTTGATAAAAAGTAGAGTCTATTTAACATCAACTATCAGAGAAATAAAACAGGCAAATGGCGGATCATTGTGATATGGTCTTGATCGGGTTATATAATTAATCTGAAGGCTAGGCTTAGTTCAAACGGACATGTGGACAACTATGTATATTAATTATATTTTATGCAACAGATTTTAATACTTACATGAAAAAAAATCAATAAAAAGTAAACTCTAAAATGTAGACTTTGTCTTAGAAGTTAGAAACTCCTAAAAACTTTTTATAAAAAATACAAATTCTAAATTTAAACTACAAAAAGCATTTTTTTTCTGTTAGAGTTTGGAAGAAAACACAAAATATTCACCACCAGGCGGTACAACTAATTCTACCATTTTTGAAATCTTTTAATATTCTTATCAATTATTATACTTTCATCTTCTTCTTTAATGTGTCATATAAAAGGAAAATATATTTAATACTAGCTATCTAGTGTAAGAAACCGATTTCACGTGAAATATTAACGTACGTTGTAGCGTTATTCTGTACCGTATGAGGCCTACATACCGCGATCAATCATACCCAGCCCTCCTTTTGAATCACTACAATCTAGATAATATCTAACGTAATATTATTACGTGTTAAAAACTATATTATTAAATCACTATTTAGCTAATGTTTTGACTATAAAATATGTTTTTAAATCTATAAAGCTGTTATTGCCTACTATAACTCGAATATGGTAGACTGTACCAATCAGGGAGAACTCTACAATTCTTGAAATATCATTGTTAGTAAGCTTATAATAATGTTTACCCTTTTCTACGGAAAAATAGTCAAAAAGACAAAAAACCTGTCATTTTTACAAACTTCCAAAAAGGTGGGGATTATAGTAAGTGTCAGTAAGTCTTTTAGTATTTCCGTGCTTCCACGAATGCAATACGAAACTCAAAATTATTTTATTTGATGTTCACATCAAATAAATTAATTTTGAGTTTCGTTTTGATTAATAAAATTCTACTTGGCTCGTGTAAATCTTGCAGAATGTTCTTATTTTAAATCATAATATTAATTTTTCTTTTGAAGACTAGTTATGTATGATAGAGTTGCTATGCGATGTGGCATTTTCGTCCACCAGCGAGCTGGCTTATCTCATAAAGATGATGTGGATTCAAGCCTTGCGAAACAGCGTTCAAACAGTTGTTTTACTAAAGGGAGCAAAATTTTTCCGAGACAGACTATACGAAGCGCACGCGTGGAACAGAGACGACAGCATTTCCTCACGTCCTCCTTAAAACAATTCAATCTACCGCCGTGGACATCAACGATCTTAGATTAGTTAATTTAATGTCCTTACATTAAATTCCTGATCTATTTGTCTAGTTATTGCAAAAGCATAGCTGGATAACTCAATGGCATTTAGATTTCATTTATAAGTAGATTTAATGAATTAATATAAATTGAATTGTGTATTGAATGAATCTGTCTTCTTAAGACTTATTTATGTTACTATTATTAATTTATCTCATTTCGTTAGATGCATTTTGAAGAGGGAACGACACCGCCGTTTTTCCATACAAACGTTGTCCGCTGTTTCCTCCCTGGATAATACCGGTAGAGTTATAATTTTTTTCCTGAATATAAATATGGTCTCTAATACAATGTCCCTATGTTTTCTTTTTTTCATAATGTAAGTACTTATTAAAAAAGATATGAACGTTCAAAAACCCAAAAAAAGGCCAGATTTTTCTCTGTGTTCAAACACCCAGAAAACAAAACTGGCTAAAATATACCAATAAAGTAAAACATAGGAACACAGCTCAAGCCTTGTTTTAATTGTTAATGAAAAAGGTACTTAAATCGGTTAAATTTTAGAGAAGGAATCAGAGGACAACGAATCGATGATTTTCTGTTCTTTTATTAGAACTTTTGTCGTGTTGTCTCTATCGCGCTCTGTGGTGGGAGACTTGAGATTGGTGAGACGGCAATACATTTTCAAAATACCTATTTTGAATTTCTCTCGCCCCTGGAATATCCTCTTAATTGCATTGTTTTTTCGTCTAGACTCTTGTCAACCTAATTTGATTCAATGCGCAAGTTCAAACGTCTTTTTACGGAAAACCAGTTGTGTTTTTCGACAGTATTTAGTATTCAAATTGTATTTCTTCAGCAAGCTCTAGACTTCTTTAATCAAGAAATATCTTATATCATTTGTCATTTGAGCTTGAGAGTCAAGAAGTATCATAATATTTAGATTCGTCTTAATCTTGACTCGTGAGAGCGACACCTACATCAAAGCCGTTGTTAATTACTTTTGTTATTACATGATATATTATTTATTAATATTTTGTACTGAATTCTTACATTACATAATTATTACAACAGACACAAAAAAAGTAATACCACGTCAGAACAAAGAGTTATTCAAAAATATCCAAATGGAGCTCATGTAGAGTCTTTTAATTCCTTCCGAATAAAGCGTCGCCCGAAAATATCTAAATGTAGAGTCTCTTGATTGATCGTAGCTTGTACGTAGGCTTATAATGATGACTGAGTAAAACTCCGCCGTCTATGGTCTAATATTAGCACCTGACGATGACGACATCGCTTCGAAGTTGGAAGGCTCAGTTGTAGCTCTTATTTCGTTGTATTAAAGTACTTTAAAAGGTAAAATAAATCTGAAACAATACGAAAGCAATTCATAATCTACTTTGTTTATGTTACGACTTACGATATTATATTTCAAATCCGCATTCAAAAAGTCGTTAGAAATACCAATTAGGTACTTATTGTTATTTCTAATAATTATCCCTTTGCTAATAGAGTTGTTTACTTCTAACTTTTTATTTTTCTAAATGTAGTTTACTAGAAATAATGCAATTAAAATAATTGTCATTATTATTATAATGTTATTGTTCGTTAATAACTCTTATTTCTTTCAAAAAGTTGTATACCACTTGTATAGCCATGTTGTATCACTTTGTTATTTGTCAGTTAAAATAGTCAAGTATTTTTAATGCTCATTCTTTTTTTTCAAGTTTCAACAAATAGTAGACAAATTAAACACAGCTTTTAAATACATGATTACAACGATATCTAAACATGATTACAATTTAAGAAATGCCACTACGGAACTATAAATCTTTAAATGATAATAACAAGTAAGTAAATAAAATACAAAAAATAAAAACATAATAATTATTATTGAATAATTTACAGTGAAACTCGAGCATAAAAGGTGATAATTATAATAATTATAACATGTATAATAAATTATAATTGCAAGGAAAACCTTAACATTAGGTTCAATGTTCATCTGAAATTCGGACGGCGGGGTCGGGCGGTCATCGTCCCCCGAAACCAGACCGACAGCGGTGCGACTTGCGAGCCGTATTGACACAACGCACGATGTGTTCATACAATAAGTACTATCATTATTTATTTTTATTAATTTATACATAATAAAATAAGAATTAAAGATAAAAATAGTTTGGTAATAAAATAAAATAATTAAGTGTTGAAGCAGTTTGCGCGGTGCGAACTGTAATGACACTTATCAACGCACAATTTATTAATACAATATAGTACTTACATACAATAAAAAAGAAATAAAAAATAAAATATTTGGTAATAAATAAAATACTTATGTAATGCAGTTATATAAATAAAATAATAACAAGTATTCGCTTTTTAAAAAAGAACTTAAAATATTAACATAAATAACGATGAGTTGTTAAAAGTAAAATAATAAAAAAGTATTTTTTCTAAAAAAAACTTACAAAAATATCATTGATATTAATTGATGTTAATCGTTAAAAGACGGAAACTTTTTATACAACAAAACAATATCGTATGCGGTATGTTGATAATTGTTAAGATTGTTACCTGACAGTTGACACTGATCATTTAGTTAGGTCCTTTATCATTTTATCATTTACAGCTGTTATTAAAGTAGTAAATTAACTATACTTTTGTTCGTATAATTAATAAAACAAGCTTGAGCAACTAGAGTTTTTAATGATTCGACTGCGTTGCAGCGTTCCATTTGCATAGAAAAAACGTTACTCTCAATCACAATGACAATACGCTTCGTTCTGAGGTTCTGTTGCATTCGTTTGACATATTATTTGAAAAGAGACAGCATTAGTGTAAAGAGTATTATTTTTGACAAAAAAAACACAGCGTCTAAACTAGACGTATGTATTGTTACATTTTACACACAATACCTATTGCAGTTAAAATGTTAATACTACTAAAAACGTATCTAGTATTATAATACCTCTATTGTAATAATCTGTCACGCTACCTCCAGCGGCTCCAGCTATCATAGAAATACAGTCTATTTAGACATAATTAGAGTAACATTATAATATGTACTTAATTAAATATAATTTGCGAAATCATAATTTATAATATAAATTACTTTATTATCATACATTATACTTATTCGTTAAAACATAGTTTGTGTTATGGATATTGATACAATTAATTTTCCTGTATGTTTTTACGGCAATAAAATACTTTGAATTAATTATCATTGAATTCGAAAAATTATTATAAAACTTAATTTAAAAATAATCGGCCAAGTGCGAGTCGGACTCGCGCACGAAGGGTTCCGTACCATTATAGAGCAAAATTAGAGCATAAATTGTGTTTTTTGTATGGGAGCCCCCCTTAATTTTTCATTTTATTTTAATATTATTATTAAATATTAAAGTAAGTACACATTTAACTAAGGATTTTGTATAAAAATTCAAGTACCAAAATTTTGCCATTTTTGATATAGAGCAAAAAAGGCCAAAAAATCACGTTTATTGTATGGGAGCCCCTCTTAAATATTAATTTTATTTTGTTTTTAATATTTGTTGTTATAGCGGCAACAGATATACGTAATCTGTGAAAATATCAAATCTCTAGCTATTACCGTTCTTGAGTTACAGCCTGGAGACAGACAGACAGACGGACAGACGGACAGACGGACAGACGGACAGACGGACAGACGGACAGACGGACAGACGGACAGACAACGAAGTCTTAGTAATAGGGTCCCGTTTTTACCCTTTGGGTACGGAACCCTAAAAATAAAAATTATAACATGAAAGATAAAAGGAACCAAATTATGAAAGAAACTGCGCGCGTTCCAAATTTGAAAGAATCCGATATTGTCTATGGATAATGCGCGGGTATGTCAAATATCGTCGGTTTCACGCGGCCGCCTAAGTGCGAGGGGGAAAAGAAAGTGCAGGTAGAGTAACCTCCGACAAGATTTATTAGATCGTAACTGTATAGGGTCGCCACTCTACATAAAAAGTAAAAACTCTATGCTTGTCTCTACATTGCGTTCGGAAATATTTTACTTACGATAGAACCTTTCAGTTGAAGGTTGATATTTTTGTTAGAATCACTTTTATAGAATTTGGGAGGTAGATCTGAATGGACTTTAGTTTATTAACAAAATACATAATTCTAATTCCATAGACTAAAATGAAGTATGCAAAGTATTTAATTTATTATCATCGTATAATTTGTTTAATTTATTGTAATACTCTACAAATTACAATCTATGTACATACTTTAATTCCAACTTTCGAGTCCGTTTTACCCTAAGGCGTCGGCCTTATTGAGGTAATCAACTTTATTTCCTGGTGTAAAAGATTCCTTATTAATACAATTTATGTTTATGTTAATAAGGCGATTACATTTTTCAGCAAATAAGGACGATTACTATCTGATATTATTGTCATAAGTTGTATTGCTATTGAAATCTGTAATATTTTAATTATTAAATTCTCAAACGAAATCTTCAATAGTCTTTGTAATATAATTTTATTCTCTTGCATATTTTATGAGTGTTGCAATGAAGAAATACTCGACGGTATTATTTTACTCGTCGCTAGTTGAAAGTTGTGTAAGCGCGCTTGTTACTAGGTCGCGATCAACCTTACGTGATCCTATTTGTCTTGTTTTAGTTATTTAAAGATCTATTTCCGAACATCGCTGGAGATCATTTGATGCAGTTAATCCATTTAATGTTAATTGTTAATCCATTAAATGCTGATAGTTGTATTCAATAAAAAATTAATGTATTTGTTACATTCTATGACCCGAGTAATAAAATACACGAAACGGATAAACTAAACACATTACCGCATAAAGGTCAGAAACACAAAATAAATTACAATTCAATTTAAATAACTCCCAAAGTAACTTTACATAATTAGTGGCAACAGCTGGTCGGAAAAACAACAAACACAAACATCGTACGGACGAACAAGGAGAAAAACAAGATTTAGACAAACATGGCGAAATAGACAGTTCACAGTGGACTGTGGAAGGTTCGGTGTTGTAAACAAATAGAACGAGTCATAATAGTGAATTGCGTTCAAGTGACGGAGAATACGTCAGCGGCTTCCTCCTCGCTACCGAGCGCGACGTAGCAGTACCCGGGTGACGCAATTGGCTTTTCAATGTCTTATCTACGGCGGAGTGTTAGTTCAGTGTAGTGTAGTGCACCGCCGCTGTCAGTCGCCGAGTGACCGTCCCACTGCGCGTGCGCCGCTCGCGCGCCCGTTCCGTTCCACTTGTTTTTGTCTTCATTCGCTGACCGTCGAGGACGAGCGACGAACTGCGCTTTCGGTGATCGTTTATGTGTTCGTGGACCGTCCGCTCCGGAGTTACCGTCATGTACATGTCCGGATTCTTCATCCTCTCCCCCGAGATAACGGCGAGGTGCGTCTTTATAATATTTTTAGGTCACCTTACATTCAAACCTGTTTATCGGCGATCTGCCACAATTAGTGATTCGGATTAAGCTCCGGTTAGGTCCGAGGCATTGTTCTTTGACCTAGTACTTGCGGCGGCTCGGTTTATTATTAAATCGTATGCGTCCGTCCACCGACTCCGCGTAATTATTATCGCCGCGGACTTTTTATTTTATCGGGCACGATTATTTCGCAGCTCTTTGTTTGCTTCTATTCCGCGTACTCGTGAATCATCTTTGCGAGGTGAAATATAAAGGTCGTCCGTTGTTGCAGGATGACCCCCCAGGAGGAGCGCGAGAGCCGGGGCGCCGAGATCGCGGACGCGTTCGAGGACGACATGTTCGGGCCGCCGCGCACCGAGCCCGCCGCCCGCCCCAAGCTGTCCATGATCTCCGCCCGCCTACGCGCCAACGAGGAGCGCAAGCGCGTCATCGAGATCTGCTCGCAGAAGCTCGAGAACATCGAGGACCCCGCGCGCGACCTGCGCCGGTCCGTGTGCATCAACAACACGTACTGCCGCCTCAGCGAGGAGGCGCGGAAAGAGAAGGAGGCGCGGCGGCGGCGCGCCCGGGAGGAGTGCGACGACTCGTGGATCGGCAAGAAGGCGCGCCGGGAGGTCGAGGACGAGTGCCTGGCGTTGCTCGACGAGATCCCCGAGCTGGCGGACGCGAACCTTGGGTGCGCGGCGCTGGCGCGACAGATGCCGCGGCCGGACCTGCTGCCCGTGCTGCCGCAGGGGCTGCTCACCGTGCTGGACTCATGACCGCGCCGCCCCGCGCCGTTGCCGCTGTGAGCCCCGCGCGAGTGAGCGCCGACCGACGCGGCCCCGAGTGGCGGCCGACGCCGACCCGTCGTCGCCCCGGCCGGCCGACGTCTAGCCAATTCCTCGTCGAAGAGGACCCGCTCCGTTGGCGTGTTTTTATATTATTTAGTGAAAGTTGCTCAGCCGGCGGGCGCGGTCCGAATAGTGTTCGGTGGTTTTCTTTTATCGGAGGTTCGGAGGTCCGCTCGTCCGACGGAGAAGTGCAGTACCGATGACGATGGAGGTGTAGATTTAAGACATAATATTAGCGCATTACTATTGTACTTTAATTATTTAGCGTAAGTGATTAGGAGATAGTGCAAATTGCCTGGGAACGGTCGCCGACGCGGGAGCCCCGCGACGGGAGGGATAGGAGCGGCGGTGCTTTGCGGCCAGCTATCGAAAGTAAAAGCAAAGTCTGCAGAAACGACGATCGAGTGAGACGGCGCGTTGAGAGACGGCGGGGGGCGATCGAGTGTTACGTACGGCAGCGTATTACTTGTACCTAATAACAAAGGAAAAAATCTCGTAAGTGGTGACGTGCGCGTTCGCCCGCCGCTCGGCGCTCGCTAGTCGCTGGCGGCTGGAGCGACCTCACTGGCGTAGATAAGCAAGGCCGATCGACTCCGAGCCTGGCCGACCGCCGCATTTTAATAAGTCTGATATTTCAACGATTTCTGTTAATTATGCGTCTTTAATTTTTACTCGTATATTTTGTTTCTATGTTACCTCTATTGCAAATTACGCTTCGTTACCATTATGATAAGGTTCTGTACTTAGCGGTTTAACTTCGTTAATTTATTTTAGTTTTTAATCGGGGTGGCGACTTCGGTTGTGCAATAGTTAGCTCGCGTTACATTTCGAGATTTTTTATTGAAATCTTATAGTCGCTGCGAAATGTATCGGCATTAGCCTGCTTCGCCCCCTCGAATAGTAAACGGGCACCTGAGCGGGCGCGGGGGGCGGGGGGCGCGGCCGAGGGCGGGCGCGGCGTGGGGTAGGGTGAACCGTTCCCAGAACCTCCTGTGATATTAGCCTAGCCTGTATGTCGTATTCGTGCTAGTTTCCCCATCCAAGTTTTTTGGAAATCGTGCTATGTATAAAGAACGCTTGAGGAAATTTACTCCTTTTTCATTGGCCAATTTCAAACGGATGACCAAATTTTTGGATACACCCGACGGTAGTGCGTTTAGGTGTTTTTGTCGCCGATACGGTGAACACGTAGAATTTTTTTGTATGGAGTTTGTATACCTATCGATAAGAATCGTGTATTATAAAATTAGGCGCTTGTGTATCCGCCGCGGGCTCGAATTCGGCTTCTTCTGATTATGAGTTAAACAGAATGCAAACGCGACGATATATTCAGAAAGTCGAACTCGGTAGTAGAATTCGAACGATGCGCACCGTCCCTTTCGCTCCGGTCGCTCTGTCTTGGGCGTGAGCGAGACGGATAGAAGTATAGCTGCGCCGAGTTACCTCTCCGATTTAGCATTCCGTATCATGTTCACTAGTTAAACAACAAATTACCAAACGTATTTTAAAAACGCACACACGTATCTTACTTAAGTAGTCCTCGCAACGTCTCCGAAGGAACGTTACGAAGATGTCTGTTGTTTTATGGCCGCTTATCGCCTCCCGAAGCGCTCGTTCGTTTCGGGACGAGTTTAGTATTACGCGGCTCGCACCACTTCCGTGACAACCGCTCATCATTATAATTACTCAATAGGTAATTTCGCATGAGATTTTAATTTAAGTAGGTACAGTCAAATTACTCGCATTTTGTTCGTAAATTAATTTAAAGTATTTATTGAAGTCCGCCATGTCGAGTCAAAATGGCGGCGGTATTTTTATAACCATAGACAATGTGACCAGAAGGAGCCAATAATACCGCGATTTAATTGTCTATGTCATGTCTGTAACGTTTCTGAAAGCCATTACGGCGCCACATCTAGTAGATTAACAGCTAAACGAGCCTCGCTCCGACAAAACCGTATAATTAAACGAAATATCTAACTCACACCGACCAAAAATAGTTTTAAGTATCAATTTTATACAATGTTGAAACGAGTTTCTAAATTGTTGAACATTTTGTTTCAGATATTTGATTGTGTACATTTATTTTGAATTCTTTTTTGTGAAATTTATATAAAAGTGTAGAGCCATGTTTGTTACTTATTAAGATCATGCTAAGAAACACAGATCAGATTAATTAAAATTTCGAACAAACGCTGAATAATTATTATTGTTGAAGTGTGTTTTTAGCATTATTTTTTTTTTATTATTATTTATTGTTGACTCTGACCTGTGTTTGTTAGTGAGGTTTTAAGTGCACTAATGCCACTTAAGAGGCGATGGAAAAAGGAAATAAAGAAAACAATAATAATAAAGAACTTTGGTAAAATGTTATCATAATTTTATTATTATGACTAGCAACTATTTTATAAATGTTTCCTGTCATAAACTATAAGAAAAGAAATAAAGTAAATATTAAAATATATTTATGTTTTTCATTTACATAAATTGTTAACTGCCTGACTTTTGTCCGACTTCGACGAAAAAGTGAGAATGACAATGTGCGAAAGAGATGAAACGATCGAATGATCCTTGTCTAAACTCTAACATAATGTAGAGGGGAATTTTTCCCCTGTCTTTGATTGCTTTCTCCGATATGCCTATGTTTGTGCTGTATAAAGTAGGGCTTGAAACAAATTAAATATAAATACGACACGTCAACAGAATTAAAAAGTAGAGTATATAATATTATTATATGATATAATTTTACAGAACTGATTACTAATATTGCACTATTAAAGCAAAAAATTATCAAAATCTGTTTATCTTTAAAAAAGACGGTCCGGAACAGACAAATTATGATACTACGGACGGTAGTCCGTAACACATCAAACCGATAATACATTCTTTTGTTTACAAAAATTTAAATCAGAAAATCCCATTTTAGGTAGAGTAGGTTAATTGATAATTCTTATTATTTTTTTAAGTAATTGGCATGAAATATTGTCAATGTTCAGTGTTCACCTTTAGAGGCACTCGCCGCTTATATTATAATATGCCAACTTAAATGCCAACAATTATTTATGCATATTAATCAAAATGGACTCAGTAATTATGTATCAGTAATAAATGATGATTAAAATAATGAGCGATTAATATTTTGGCATGTAGGTTTAATTAAGTTCATTTTTAAATTTTGAGAAAATTCTGATCAAATTAAATATAAAAAAAATAATATTTCTTCTGATTTGGGATAAGTAGAGCAAGTTGGTCAAAATTAAGAAATGTATGAAATGAATATTTCATTAAGTATTAATTTCCTATGACAAATAATAATGTCATGATATTGTTATATTACTAGCTAGTAGCTGTCTTGGTGAACTTCGTGTCACTTTAAAACCTTCCCTGGACTTCTACGAATATTTTAAGACTAATTTGAAAATCCATTTTTATTTAGGTAATTATAAGAATAACATCTTTTGCCAAATTCTGTAAATTTTAATTTTAAAAGACGTCAGTGAAATTCACAAAGACATGAAGGAGAAATGAGTTAACTTCAAAAAAGGTGTTAAGCCACTAGGACAAAAATATTAAATTAACTTTAGGTCAAAGCCGAGTCATGCAATTTAGATCATTATATTATGACACAGAGGTAAATTGTATGACACATTTATATGACGCAGCTATATGTAGAGCGAAGTAAAGGTCATCCAGATACGTAAGTATTACTGTATCCAAAATCTGAACAATCAATTAATCAATAATAGCATAACAATATCTCATACTTTAAATCGAGACAATTTTGTATAATTATAAATTGGTTTATAGCAACGACTATAGGTACTTAACTAGTAAGTATTTTCATGAAATTTGGTAATTAGGATGTTTTTAGGGTGAAAATATCTAGCTAGATCTTGTCTCTAGGAAACCATTGTTTGAGTGAAAAAAGTGAAGAACATTTAGGCTTTCCTATTATAATCACAAGAAACGATGTGACGCGATATATCGCTTATCTTTAAACAGTTTTGAGTGCTTAGTCATAAATCATAATATTGCATTTGCTAATTTAGACGGAGAAGTTGTATGGGATTTAAAATAACGTGTCGATAAGTTTCAAAGCTCTTACAATTAGTTTTGTCGCAATCGAAACTAGCGAATGAATTTTTAAGTAGAGAGCCTGAGCAAAATATGATGAGAAAGCAATGAAAAATACATCTAGACGTGTTCCAAATTTGAAACATTTGCCAAGGGCGCTGGTTTTCTACAAGACCATGGTATCATTCCGCTGGACGATTTCTCATCTCCTTTTGTTACCTAGCAACCGTTATGGTATTCCCACAATATGATTATGTTAATAATTAGCGCTTTCAGAGGAAAATCCAGAATTCTGAGTGTCAAGATAAACATTAATGAGAATTTACGTGTGTGTAATCTGTATTGATGGCGTCATGTATGTACTTGCTATGTTGTACGTATGTTACAGCAAAACCCATCCTTATATTATAAATGCGCAAGTGTGTCTGTCTGTCTTCACACTTAAACCGCTGAACCGATTTAGACGATTTTTTTATACTTTGAGTCCCAGGTAATAAGGAGTAAGGAATAAGGACATAGGACATAATATACTTTTTAACCCAGAAAAATAAACTAATTTCCACCGCAACAGGATTGTGGGCATCTACTAGTTATTGATAAATTACCGTAATTTGGTCGGGTTATGTGAAGTCAGATGGGCACGTCTAGTTACGGAGTGGCTACCGAAAGTTCGGCGAAACAGGGGCAGACCCAAGAAAAGGTGGCGCGATGAAATAGACGCTGTTGATAAAGAGTGGCCAAACACAGCAAAGGATAGAGACTTATGGAAGGAAAGAGGGGAGGCCTTTGCCCAGCAGTGGGACACCATCGGCTATTTATAATAATAATAATAATTTGTTATGTAACAATCGTTTCTCACCTCATTTCATCTCAATCTCATCTCATTTTCATCACTAATTTCCTTGTCGTCATTACATGCTGTATTTCACCTATCATTGGAAGTCATTTAAGCTATATGTTACTATTGTTTGTATTTTTTTTAATGTGCGAGGTGATATTCTGTTGGTGAATCAAAATAAATAAATAAATAAATAATAAAATGTGAAGTTAGTCAATAGTTAATCGTGAGCCAGACCTTGACATAACACGAGCAAATTACGAAGGTCGTTTACTACCAATGATTCAATTTATGGTAACTAAATACGCTGACAGATTACCTGGTAGAAAGCGATAGGCCGCGCTATGGCCTATTTGCCTCGTTTGTCCTCCATCCTTGTTGATCCAGTCCGCCCAGAGGAGAAATATCCTCGAATATCTTTAGAGCTACAACAAGATACTGAATTTTTTAATAAGAGAGTGAAAACATTGCAACAATGTTTCACAATTTGAGCAGAGTTTTAAATTAGTAAAAGCTGGTATTATTTATTATTATGTAAATTGTAAGGTATTATGTGATGTTGTTGAATTCATGGATATCAAGGCCCCCTTCGACTGATTTATTAATTAATAATAATAATTGTAGAGTAAGTAATAACTTACAAGTATAATATACTTATTAGTTATTACTTACTCTATTTTAACTATAATATTATGTATTAAGTAAGTACATAATATTATGGCGGTAAAAAGTAACATTCATTACCCCCCTGAAGTCTGAACCACCAGAACTTAACGCGACTTCCACAAATCTACGGCGTTCATCGATAAAACCCTCTACGAAAAGCTGTAGAGTGTAGACGCAATGCAGAAATATAGAGTTCGGACGAAGCTTTGCTAGACCTACAGAAAAAAATGTTTGACGTCTAGTCTATTGGGCTTCTGAAATACTGTTATATACTATAATATTATGTTTTAGTCATTAAAATGTATGTCATTTAATTGATTATTATTTATTATCAAAATTTCAAAATCTCTACAAACTGAACATTTGAATTTTTAGGTAATTCTGACAAAAAAATTTAAAGACCTTTTGCTTTGGCCAAAGATAGTAGTGACAGCTTGGGATAATTTTCGGCTTTGGATTTAGCTAGAAATTGACATTTTATATTCGGAAACTGCGTATGGCATACTTTGCGTTGCAAACTTGAGTCACCTCTAAGTTGACATTATAATTAATTACCGAACCGGCGGTAGGCACCATAGTTTCGAAGTTCAAAAAGTGTACTCTGATACCCATTTTCAATAAAAAAAATATATTTAATAATCTATTTTTACGGCTTTTGAGGTTTTTTGAACGGAATTTAACTATTCATTTGCGCTTTTCGTACGTTTCGTACATTGACGTCGAAATATAAAGTTATAAACCAATCAATAACGCTACTGAAAAATAAACTTCTGTTAAAAAACCTCTTATAATAATAATAAGATAATTAATAACTGTATTTAAAAAAAATAAAACTGACTTCAAAATTGTACGTAATTGAAAATTAAAACTCCCTATCTCCAAAACTACTGAACCGATTTTGATGAAACTTGCACTATTCCCTAAGTTGAACAATACCTAGTACAACAAAAAAAGAATTACTGAAATCGGAATGGTAATTCCAGAGATATCTGAACACAAACATAAAATCATACAACATACATATACACACGTCATATATGATACACTTTTGGGCATATTAATATCAAAGCGCACGGAGTGCGCGGCCAAGTTCCAGCAGGCCGCGCGCATGCCGTGCACTATTTACACGAACGGTTTCGACGCACTTTTGACCCCCTTGTATCTCAGTGCCTATTGCGAGAGCAAAGATAAAATTTTACCTACCTAATTATATACTAGTACTTACGCAATATACCAAATTTCATAGATATAGATTTGTTAGATCCTGAAATATTTCCTTGTAAAAATAGCTAATTTTGGCACTGACTCACTGACCGGTAATCAAAATTCACTGGCCACTTCCAGTTGTCGTAGCGTTATGAAATTTGGCACACAGGTTGTTTGTTATATGTAGATTAACAAAAAATTAAGAAATTTGAGAAATTGGTCAAGCGTGAGTCGGCTCATCTATGAATTTGAGATAAAAATCGGTAATCAAAACTTCTAGGCCACTTCCAGTTGTCGTAGCGTTATGAAATTTGGCACACAGGTTGTTTGTTATATGTAGATTAACAAAAAATTAAGAAATTTGAGAAATTGGTCAAGCGTGAGTCGGCTTCAAAACCTCTAGGCCACTTCCAGTTGTCGTAGCGTTATGAAATTTGGCACACAGGTTGTTTGTTATATGTAGATTATCAAAAAATTAAGAAATTTGAGAAATTGGTCAAGCGTGAGTCGGCTCATCTATGAATTTGAGATAAAAATCGGTAATCAAAACCTCTAGGCCACTTCCAGTTGTCGTAGCGTTATGAAATTTGGCACACAGGTTGTTTGTTATATGTAGATTAACAAAAAATTAAGAAATTTGAGAAATTGGTCAAGCGTGAGTCGGCTCATCTATGAATTTGAGATAAAAATCGGTAATCAAAACCTCTAGGCCACTTCCAGTTGTCGTAGCGTTATGAAATTTGGCACACAGGTTGTTTGTTATATGTAGATTAACAAAAAATTAAGAAATTTGAGAAATTGGTCAAGCGTGAGTCGGCTCATCTATGAATTTGAGATAAAAATCGGTAATCAAAACCTCTAGGCCACTTCCAGTTGTCGTAGCGTTATGAAATTTGGCACACAGGTTGTTTGTTATATGTAGATTAACAAAAAATTAAGAAATTTGAGAAATTGGTCAAGCGTGAGTCGGCTCATCTATGAATTTGAGATAAAAATCGGTAATCAAAACCTCTAGGCCACTTCCAGTTGTCGTAGCGTTATGAAATTTGGCACACAGGTTGTTTGTTATATGTAGATTAACAAAAAATTAAGAAATTTGAGAAATTGGTCAAGTGTGAGTCGGCTCATCTATGAATTTGAGATAAAAATCGGTAATCAAAACCTCTAGGCCACTTCCAGTTGTCGTAGCGTTATGAAATTTGGCACACAGGTTGTTTGTTATACCTATGTAGATTAACAAAAAATTAAGAAATTTGAGAAATTGGTCAAGCGTGAGTCGGCTCATCTATGAATTTGAGATAAAAATTAATATGTACAAGTAAATACACTGAAATAAGATGAGGAGGAAAGAAACATATTGGTATGATTCCTTAAAAAAGTATTGAAATCCCACCAAAAACATACCTGTTAAAACGGGGCCAAGTTCCTATTCACTAATTGTTCGCCTTAAAAAAGAGTTGAAATCCAATTCAATGCCAAGTTTAGATGCACTTCCAAATCGATCATAATCATCTTCATCAACAGCCTGATCCTAAATACTTCTAAATTTGAACTTGGCAGGTTTTCATGCTAGTAGCACTTGATAATTATTGTATAATTTTTAAATTTAAATATAAGATATCTATGTGATTAAATTAACCTGCCAAGTTCAAATTTAGAAGTATTTAGGATCAGGCTGTTGATGAAGATGATTATGATCGATTTGGAAGTGCATCTAAACTTGGCATTGAATTGGATTTCAACTCTTTTTTAAGGCGAACAATTAGTGAATAGGAACTTGGCCCCGTTTTAACAGGTATGTTTTTGGTGGGATAGTTTATTTAGACGCTGATATAGACTAACATAATATACAAAAATTGAGCAGTTCTGGAAATATTACATACATACGCGTCGAATTGATAACCTCCTTTTTTGAAGTCGGTTAAAAAGGTGACTGTATAATATATTTAGTGCACTATAAATGATTACCCGTTTAGTTACTTTAGCTCGAATATGAGAGCGATATCCTTAATTTATATGTCATAAAGGTCATGTCACAGGTAAAATAACTCTAAACGGTGTAGGAAGCAAAGTTTTTGTGTATCATCAAGTATTTTCCTTGTTCGTATCAGTCGTCACACAATTGCGACAATGCAGTCGGTCTTGCGCGACGGTTTCATAATGTTTATCAATTCTTTGAAGCTTATAAACTATACCAATTGTTTAAATGATGTAACTAAATTCGTATTTAAAAGTTTATTCAACAAATTTTATTCACAAACAGTATCAAACAAATATGCTGCTACTTTCACAGCAAACTCTACATAGGGGACCCACGTCCCATACACACCCTAAAGTATATCACTAAAGCCTAGTTCGGCATTAGGCCAGTATTTTAGTCAAGTGGCGAGTATTTTAGTAGCTAAACGTGCCAGAACACTAGAAACTTAGTCATTTTAGGGCAGAAGCCAGAATTTAGCTACTAAAATACTCGCTAATTGACTAAAATACTGGCCTAATGCCGAACTAGGCTTTAGTTTTGTTATAACCTGTATAAGCCAGACTGCCGCTAGTAGGTCTTAGAGCTAATAATTTAGGTACAGACTAGTTACATAACGTGGGTTTCTCTTCACCAGTGAATGGAATATTTAATTTACATACGGAACCGATGGAGCAATTATGTACTTTCAAATATATACGGAATCATATTATACATACGTATGTGGGTCAGTGCATTGATTTAGGTATATTAAACTGTATAGCTTTGGACCATTCTTGCCTTGCATATAAAGTAGACGTGCCGTTACAGCCAGGTATGGACCATGGAAATTCATTTTTTTTCATGATTTTTAAGATAAATGTCAAAATAAACACTAATTAACTTCATGTACATATTATTATTAGTCCATTCTTATTTGAATTCGAAGTTATTACTTACCTAAATCTATTTATGGTAGCAAGAAGTCGAAGCCCGAAATTACATGGTTCACGTGGTCGTTATTACGGCGCGGGCACGGTTCTATGGAATGACATTCTGCTGAATCCATATCTACTAATATTTTAATGCGAAGGTGTGTTTGTCTGTCTAGTGTCTGTCCGTCTGTTACCTCTTCACGCCCAAACCTCAAAAGTCTGAACCGATATTTACAAGTCTTTAATTATTATTATTGTTATAGCAACACAATTATTATAGTCAGAATGAAAGTAGAAGGATATAATATAAGCAGGATTGAAAATGTATGATCCACCCAAGTATGACTAACAACAAGCAACTACAACATGACTGGTGAGACATTACCGATACTTATGGAGAGTACTCTGTACTCGATTCTCATTATAAATATGTAATAAAATTAGGTTCTTAATTTTTTCCGAATCTCCCAAAAATAAATGAATCATGGATACTAAGTAAATTACGCGGCTAGGCAGGTAGGCATACTATGCGGCCGGTGCAGAGGCGTGCTCTACCAAAGAAACACCACACAACTACCCCTCCCGCTCGCGGTGTCCATGTTTGGGTAAATAATTATTTAACTTTAAGCTACATTTACTCAGTGATCAATTGATATTAATTTTAATTATTTTTTTCCTACTAATACAATAGCCAAATATCACGTCCTCGAGTATTGAACATGTCTCACCAGTCACGCAGTATAAGTACTTGGTATGTTTTTCGTGGAATCACTTTTTGACTCACTTACCACTTTACTCTTCCATTGTATTGTAGAGCGATGGCAACTAAAGCATACCGAGCAATGCTAAACTAAGTTTAAGGTTTAAGGTTTATGCGGGTGGTATTAAAAACTTTATAAAGCTATATCTAGTTGTAATATTATTCTCTACTTTACTATGTTACTATAGGTTCGATTTAAAATTAGCCAAAGAAAAACTAATTTAGTTTTCACTAGTAGCCCGGTCTATTTAGACGCAAAAAATCGTAACCTCGGAATAATTCGCATAAAGCTGAAAATTAGTAGAGACATTAAATACACCATTATAAATAAAACCTCAGAAGTCCACGGCGATCCTCCTTGTGCTAAAAATTTTATTCAAGATCAAAGGTATGAAAATGAGGTTTTCCCCGTTTTTTTTCCAAACTGTACATTTTATCACAAAAAAGGTAGGACAAGAGTGTAGATCATAGAATTTTCTACAAAAAATATTTAGACACTTGTATCATACGACTTAAAATTCCTTATTCGCCATCTTCTTTTTATTCAACTTTCGTTTGGCATATTTAATAATTGAATGCGTCAAAATCCACCCGCGTTGAAAGAAAAGTGTCATAGCGAGCGCTACGATTTCAACGCGCGTCACGGGCATGCCTCACGTTCGCTGTTGACTGCGCTATAACGCATGCCCTTGATGAACAAAAAAAGGCACAATGTGGACAAAGCCAATCACCCTGCAGATCGATCGACTTCCCAGTGTATGGGGGCCTTTATGGAGTGCGGATTAGCAACTTTACCATAAGTTAGACAATGTTATGTAATACCCTCTATATAATACCCATCAACGTTAAATTATTTTTAAAACGCTTTGACCCATTTAAGATACAAAATATGATTGGCATTGGAGTGCTTACGATTACCTTCATAACATAGACGTATTATAATTTAAAATGTCCTTCGTTGAGACACAACTAACCTATAATTACTAGGTTAAAGGTTTTTCGAGCTTAGCTTCTTATCCTCTTGGCTCTTACTAATAAAAATTTCTTAAACATGCGTTTAACGTGTGAGTAGAAACAGGATAGGAGTTTTTAAGTGACATTAGTATGGAAATACAGGCCTTAATATGTCAAAAAATCGGCCAAGTGCGAGTCGGAATCGCGCACGAAGGCTTCCGTACCATTATAGAGCAAAATTATTCCAAAAATTGTGTTTTTTGTATGGGAGCCCCTCTTAATTTTTTTATTTAATTTTAATATTGTAATTAAATATTACATTTCACCAATAACTAAGGATTTTGAGAAAAATTCAAGTACCTACCTATTGTCATTACTGTTAAAGAGCAAAAAAAGCCTAAAAAATCACAACAGATATACATAATCTGTGAAAATTTCAACTATCTATTACCGTTCTCGAGGTACAGCCTGGAGACAGACAGACAGACAGACAGACGGACAGACGAACAGTCGGACAAAAACGAAGTCTTAATAATAGGGTCCCATTTTTACCCTTTGGGTACGGAACCCTAAAAATCTTATGCACCTTCTATACACGCTGTGTAACTTTTATGAGAGGGTAGGTACTTATGTATTTAAATCTGTGTTTGAGATCTATTTTCAACTGAAAGAATAATAGTGTAGGTATATGATGTATCAAGCGGTAATATACTTTACAGAAGCTATAGCTAAGTATATTAATATATATTATAGTAAACGTGTGTAGACTGATCATGAGGATTATGGAAAGATGTAATGACTAATGAGATATATCGTGCTACAATATCTTAATTAATATTGTATCTGCAGTATCAAGCTTTTTATTATCTTGCAAAATAGCCTTGCATACAAACCAAACTGATATTATATTAAGTATCAAGACAATGTGCGCGCTAAATATAAAGCAATACTAATACCTAAATATTCCTCAGTCTAATTTTAAACGGTTACAACAGTCTTGCACGTCAGAACTCAAAGAAGAGATTCCTTAAAAAGTGCATCTTGGATTTCCCGTTTAGTCAGTATTTAGATCCTTTATGATTCCCAAGTCAACTACAGTGAAGCTAAATGGAAGGAATTTTGGCGATATTTTTTATTTGTTTGTCTAAAGTCTAAACAAGTAACAACATCCGATTTTAATGAGTAGGTAAGACAGATTTTATTATTATTAGGTAGAGTAAGATAAATATTATTATCAAGATTCCTTATGAGAGACATGGGTTATATACAGGGTGTAACAAAAATAAATGATAATATGTACTTTAGTTAGGGTGTGTTGTGTATATGTTCCTTGTAGAGAGTTCACTGTGTTCACAGCGCTGAGAGAACATTTTTTTTTACTTTTGTATGGGGCATGGGCATAAATCTCCAAAAATCATATTGAGGTTTCTCATATCATTTTTTTCTAACCTGAATAGTTTGCGAGAGAGACTCTTCCAAAGTGGAAAAATGTGTGTCCCCCCCCCCCCCCTCTAATTTCTAAAGTAGAGGCATGATAATTCTAAAAAAAATATATGATGTAGATTACTATAAAAACTACCAACGAAAATTGGTTTGAACGAGATCTAGCCAGTAGTTTTTTTTTATACGTCATAAATAGTAAACCTTAATCTAAATTTCATAAAATCGACTGAAATATAAAAATAAATCAAAAATATTATAATTTCATAAAAATGAACCTTATTGCTGCTGCGGAACCCTCCATGGGCGAGTCCAACTCGCACTTGGCCGCTTTTTTTACACTTTGTATAATAAGCTACAGAATATGTAGATATCTCTATTCAAAGTTTTTAAAATACTAAAATAGTTAAATAGTACCTACGGCCGTATAAATATTTTAGTTATTACTAAAATCATTCCAATAATCAGTACATTGGTCACAATTTTTATCGCCAAGTCGTTAAAATACTATTTCGCACTTAAGTAATATGAAAATTGCTGGTTACGATAAGCCGCACTTACACTATGCTATTATATTATCCTATATACAAGTGTAAGTGCAAGCATTGATTTCGCAGAGGAAAAGCTTTGGAAAACGTTTCATTAAGTTAATTTCTGTGATTACAATCAATACTGCAAAACATTTTTAACGAAGAGAATAATGTATATTTTTTTGTTCATTGTGCGTAGACAATAAAGTTAATATACCTAGCGGAATATATTAACTTTATGGTGTAGACAGTGTATTTATAAGCATTATTTTTAAAATGAATAGGCACTGACTTATATCTACAGTTTGTTTATAAATTACTTCTAGGCTTAAGTACTTTTTAGCCCATACAGAACTAAAAAAATATGTTTGGGATTTGACTGTATTTAACTAAAGGCAGAGGTTACACGATCAATTTTTCATCAATCTGATCCATCAATCTGATTGACGGAATATTGATGGTTATATGATTTATGAAAAAGTCCATATTAAAAAAATGATCAATCCATCAATCCGTGGGTTAGACGATCAATTTTTCGTCAATCTGGATGGGATTGATGGATCAGATTGATGAAAAATTTATCGTGGAACCTCTGCCAAACAATACTATCAAAAACCTGAGTAGCTAACCCACACCAATTGCATATTGATATAAGTTTTCACACATCACCCATCGGGCATCAGTCATCACCCATGAGCCATGGGGTTTGCGGTGCCTTACAATTTGCAAATCCCATAAGATTCTTAAAAGCAAGGACCTACCCATAACCCAGTTTGACTGGCCCTATAAACATAGTAAACACGGTAAGTGGTACTTACCACTTGGCAATTTGATGGCTGGCTATTATTTAAATGGTACAACTTGGTAACAGTTTCGTCACATTCTCCGAGCCCATGATATGACCATGGCGATTGGTGACCCGAATAATATTATCCAACAAAAGCGAAAGCATACACTTTCACAGACTAGTTTACCGCACTACTTGGCTTTATCAACGATACACAGAGATACGTTTCACCGACATTTTTAAAGAAAATTGACTAAATTTTAAAAGACTAGATGACGGCCGGAACTCCGTTGAGCCAAAATTCGTTTATCGTGCTGGGATAAAAAGTAGGTATCTATCCTATGTCCTTTCCCGGGACTCAATGTATATCTCCATATCAAATTTCAGCAGAGTATTTAGTATTAACAAAGGACAGACAGACATACTTTCACATCTATCTATACATATAAAACTGTAGAAATGAAAATTCTGTAAGTACATTAAAGATATTTAAAAAATAATCAGCGGGGGGTGTCACTACTTACTACATCGCTATAGAAGCTCAAAATGTGGTTAGTTTTTTGTCTGTCTATCTGTCTGTATGTTTGTTCCACTATCACACGAAAACTACTGATCCGATTTAAATGCAGTGTGTTTTCGGCTTTCGCAGATATATTTGTCTTCTTCCAATTTAACATCTGCCTGCCTAGCATACGCCAACGAGATATCTCTCTCTACATTTTTCTCGATGTTTGATAGTTTGTATCTTCATCTCTAATCTCTATTGACCCTAGCATGACAAACATGTTTTTCTCGCGTAGATCTATCATCGAAATAACACATTTTTATAGAGTTTTGTCGAGATAATGTCGAGATTTTGACATTATGAGACGAGTAGTATTTAATTATCTCGAGAGTGAGATATCTCGTTGGCGTATGCTATCCCGGGTGATGTATAAAATTTTCCCCCCACCACTCTAAGGGGACTAAAGAGGGGGTCAGATATTGTATCAATTTTTTTTCTTTGGCCTTACTTCATATTATGTGTTTTCCGTGTTTTCCAATTTCTAGGTGTATATAATCCCCCCACCCCCGCTCTTAGGGGACAAAAGGGGGGTAAGATTATGTATCAAGTATCAACTGATGATGTAGAAATACTTTAAATGGCAAAACAACGTTGCCGGGACAGCTAGTTTATAATATAAGTATGAATTTTTTTCCGAAGCTCGAAGTCTAGATACCTACCAAACAAAATTTGGGAATCAGGATCTTTTTCGCATTAGCAACACTTATATCGACTTGTGATTCTCAGGGCTTGTTTCACCACTTGCTGATAAAGTGCCGGTCGCCGCGCCGGTCAGATTCTCAATAATTCTTTATGTTATCTGTCAAGTTATATGGTGGATAGCGATAGTGGTGAAACAGGCCCTAGTCTCCATAATAATTTACTGCATGACTGGTGAGACATGTTCAATACTTGAGGACGTGATATTTGGCTATTATATTAGTTGAAAAAAAATAATATAAAAAAATAATATCAATTGATCACTGAGTAAATGTAGCTTAAAGTTAAATAATTATTTACCCAACGCATGGACACCGCGAGTGGGAGGGGTAGTTGTGTGGTGTTTCTTTGGTAGCGCACGCCTCTGCACCGGCCGCATAGTATGCCTACTTGCCTAGCCGCGTAATTTACTTAGTATCCATGATTCACAAATTTTTGGGAAATTCAAAATAAAATTAAGAACCTAATTTTATTACATATTTATAATGAGAATCGAGTACTGAATACTCTCCTTAAATATCGGTATTGACTCACCAGTCATGCTGTATAATATCTGAACTAAATTTTATCTAAATAGGTTTAGAGGGATGAATTATAAACATTTTAAACCTGTAAGGCCCACTTGCGCCAATCTGGGTTAAAGTTAACTCTGAGTTAAACATCATGTCATATCTGTCACTCACCAAGTCAGTGATAGAGATGACATGATGTTTAACTCAGAGTTAACTTTAACCCAGATTGGCGCAAGTGGGCCTAAGTATGGAAATGTTAGATGTTCTTAAATTTACGTTAGCAGTCAACACGTTAACAAAAAAACTAAAAGACATATTTTCTCGATGTACATGCTCAGTAGGTCGAGGCCGACATCAAATTGTTGGATATAATAACATTTATATTAAAAACCTTGAGTTCACTAACGAAAATTACCTTATACGGGCACGATATTTTCTCTGTGTGGAACACGTCGACACCTGTTAGGTGATTTTTTTGTAGTTTGAGAGCCGACGCAGACTGCAGACTTTCTATCGGCCGATAGTTTGGTTTGGCTCTTGATCAGGCCTAATAGACAAGCGGCCTAAACAAGCAGCAAGCGATTATCGTAAACGCTAACAAAATGTATGCGATTTGACATAAGTCATCGCTTCGCTAGCGAATACTATGTGGCGTTGGCGTTAGCGTTTACGATAATCGCTGCCGCTTGTCTAGAATGCTAGACAATCTAGACAATATGAAGCTAGAAGAAGTGCGCATAACGATACCGAGTTGGCAGATAATTAAGTTTGATAGGCGATACGACTAAAAACGGGACCCTATTACTAAGACTTCGATGTCTGTCCGTCTGTCTGCCCCCAGGCTGTAACTCAATAACCGCTATAGCTAGACTTCTGAAATTTTCACAGATTATGTATATCTGTTGCCGCTATAACAACAACACAAAAAATACTAAAAACAAAATAAATTAAATATTTAAGGGGGGCTCCCAATTCCATAATATAATAAATGTGATTTTTTTGGAATTTTTGCTCGATATCAATAATGGCAACACGTAGGCACTTGAAATATTCACAAAATACTTAGTTACTACTTAGTACATTAATAATTTATAATAAAATTAAAATAAATTAAATAATAATTAAGGGAGCTCCCCATACAAAAAACACAATTTTCAGCTTATTTTTGCTCTATTATGGACTGTAGTACGGAATCCTTCGTGCGCGAAACCAATTCGCACTGGACGATTTTTATTTTTTATTTTTCTTAGCCCACGCTGCCTCACTGCTGACTGCTGAGCAAAGGCCTCCTCCAGGATCTTTATCTTTGCCAATTGCCACTGATTTTCGGTCAAATATCTTATCAAAGATAATTATCTTGTCAATTTAAATATTATACAGGTGTAAGTGGGGCCCCTAGACGATAATTTTTATTGTGAAATATCATTGAACAATTTATTTGACAAAAATATTGATAGGCTGTCGCGTTCAATATCAACCATAGACGGTCAATAATATTGCACAATACGTAATATTATATTGCAATTTGCACAATAAAATTGATCGTCTAGGGGCCCGCTTAGTCTAGATATTACGTCCTTTAGCCACATTACCAATGGATGAAATTCTTCTTACTACGGAAAAACCGAAAGATATTAAGGTTATAAGTCGTACAATGATCTTCTGTTGGTATGTATCATTTATTGCAATTATGAATTAGCAAACATAATATTATATTTTCTTTGTTCTCAAAGACCAAGTAGGTAGTATTTAGCTGAAACAGTATTCGCAAGTATGTTAAAAATAAATAAAATATAATATACGTTAGAATTGTATGCAAATTCAGTAGAAAGCTGGACAGAAACTGGTTTCAAGTGTAGCACAGCTGATGTTAACGGTCACACACACGTCGAGACGACTTAAGTGTCGATTAAATGTCCTGTAGGAAATACCTGTGTCCTAGAACCTAAAGAGACCCCTAGGGCGTCGCAGGAAGTAGAGAGAGGTGCCGCAAGTTGTCTTGTATCATCCAAATTCTTAATATTGTATTAAACATAAATATTAATTATTAATTTAATATATTATGACGTAAATCTTTCTTAGCGACACTTGCGTAGATCTGGGTTAAAGTTAACTCTAAGTTAAACATCATGTCATCTCTATCACTCTTTAAAGTGAGTGACAGATATAACATGATGTTAACTTAGGTTAACTTTAACCCAGATCTACGCAAGTGCCCCTAGACATAAGAAATAAAAGGTCAATAGTGCAATTAATAATTTGCGGAAAAGCACCAAAGTATTTCCATCGAGGTATTTCCATACCAAATTTCAGCAAAATCGGTTCAGTGGTTTGGGCGTGAAGAGGTAACAGACAGACAGACAGACAGACTTAATCGCGTTTATAATATTAGTATGGATATGGAAGTATAGATAAGTGTATTTTACTGCAATTCAAATTATATCTAGCCTAAACTCAAGTCTATACACATTAAAATCTAAGTATCGCTTAAGCATCGTTAATTCTAGTACCTATCTCAATAGGAACGCACCTGGCAGCCATCACCTGCGCGGCGGAACAGATGTGTCGGGCATCGTCTTCGGGCTCGCATTTTTTACCACAAGTCTTTGACCGCTTCGAGGATTTAATACTTTTCACTTTCATTAAAATTACTAGTACAGCTCGACAAGGCTTTAAGAGGAGTCCACAGTGTGGACCAAACCGCTGTTTTTCCATACAAACGTTCTCCCCTGTTTCCTCCATGGAGCTGGATAATACCGATAGAGTTATAATTTTTTCCTGAATATCTATGGCCACTAATACAATGTCCCTTTGTTTCCTTTTTTTTCATAATTTAGTTATTAAAAAAGATATGAACGTTCAAAAACCCAAAGAAATGGCCAGATTTTCCGCTGTGTTCAAACATCCAGAAAACAGATTTGGCTAGATTATACAAAAAAACATGGGAACACAGCTCAAGCCTTTCTTTAATCTTTAATGAAAAAAGTACTTAAATCGGTTAAGTTTTTGGGAAGCTATACTACGCTATTGGTAAGATAAACTCCTGTTAAAAAATCTTAGAAACTGTGCCCAGTACCTGTCCGATGAACCTTGACGTAAGTTGGTAGCATTACAGACCACAGTGAGCTTTATTAGTTATTACAATTAAATCAAAAGGAACCGAAACTGTGCTATGTATTTTTACAGCAAGAAAGAGTAGACGCAGTTACTTGTACTAATAATATTGTTACGTGCTAAGGTTCGATGATTCGGAGAAAAAGACCTGGTGACTCTCTTGAAGACTTTTATTTGCACTACACTTAACACTTACACTACACTTACACACACACTAGATCACTATGTCTAAACACTATGCACTAAGTTCAAACACTAAGCACTATCACTGGTTCACTCACTAAGTCACTTGTTTCTCACTTCCGAAGTCGCTTTGATTATCGCTCACTCGAAAACATTCGAAGACTGGCTGGCCGGCTCGTCTAGCCGCGTATTTATACGGGACGGGGCGAGCTCTAGACCTTACGAGAATATTCCACAACATGTAAACAACCGTGGGAAAATTCTCGAGCGGGTACGCGCAAGTAAACAAAAACATGCAAGTAGCGGCATCTGGTATTGAATAGGGGATTTACGCTGTCTGTGATGCTTTCGCCTGGTTGCCGCTAGATGACACTACGTGTCCGCATTCGTAACACTACTCCCCTCTTAGAGATGCTCGTCCCGAGCATCATTGTTACTGCCATGGTAACGTGCCAGACGGTCTATGTGTACCACCTTGAATGTCCCTCTTGGTTGCTTTTGAATCCTATAAGTCACATCATTCAATCGGGTAACCACTTTGTATGGGCCGTCCCACTTGGTCTGCAACTTTGGAGATTTCCCTTTTCGACGAGTTGGGTTATGCAACCACACCAGTGTCCCTTCTTCGAAGCCGCTCGTGTTCGATTTCCGGTCGTATCTGGTCTTCATGTTCTCACTTGAATGTAACCCATTCTCCCGAACCATGGCGTGTATATAGCGCATCTTTTCCCTCAAATCGCTGACATAGTCTTGTACGGTCTTTGGTTCCTCCGGTGACCCTCCTGTCAAGAGGTCTACTGGTACTCGCAGTTCTCTACCGTAATTGACATACGCCGGGGTAGCTTTTATGCTCTCATGCTCGGCGGTACGGTACGACAGAAGGAATAGCGGTATGTACTTGTCCCAATCCTTTTGTTTGTCATCTACCAATTTCGCCAAATGCCTCTCAAGGGTCTGATTAAATCTCTCAACCATTCCATCAGACTGTGGATGGTACGCGGTGGTCCTCGTTTTATGCATTCCCAAGATTCTGCACACTTCTTGGAAGACCTGCGATTCGAAATTCCTGCCCTGATCGGAATGGATTTCCAGAGGCACGCCAAAGCGAGATATCACTTCTTCCACAAGCTTAGAAGCAACTGTCGTAGCTTCTTGGTTTGGTATGGCGAACACTTCAGGCCACTTGGTGAAGTAGTCCATGACGACCATGAAATACTTGTTTCCCGACTCCGTTACAGGAAATGGCCCAGCTACATCAACTGCAATTCGTTCCCACGGTGCGCCAACGTTATACAACCGCAGGTTCCCACGGCTCCTGGTCTGTGGTCCCTTCACTGCAGCGCAAGTAGTACATTTGCGGCACCAATCCTGCACGTCATCTCGACAATGCAACCAGTAGAATCGTTCTCGCACTTTTGTTAACGTCCTCTTGACACCTAGATGACCTCCTGATACGCCATCATGCATTTCACGGAGAATATCTGGTACTCTCGCTCTTGGGACAACTATCTGAAGATGGAACTCTCTGCCGTTAGTCTTCTCCCATTTCCGGTAGAGTATTCCGTTTTGAAGTACCAGACTCTCCCATTGCGCCCAGTACGCCTTAGTGACAGCGCCCGTGGGTGCAACCTCACTCCAGATTGGTTTTACATCACCCCGTTTCTTCCATGTGATGATGTGCCGAAGGTCGTCATCTGTTTCTTGAGCCTCTCTCATAGCGTCATTCTCCCATGGGCCCAAAGGACTTGTTCTCGTTAACTTTATTGTCACTTCATTAGATTCCTGCTTAACACAATGTTTGCAGTCTTCTGAACACGGCCTTCGTGAGAGTGCATCGGCGTTCCCATGTGACTTTCCGCTGCGGTGTTCGGTCTTGAAGTCGTACTCCTGGAGCTGCTCAATCCATCGTGCTACTTGACCTTCTGGGTTCTTGAATTGCAGTAGCCACTTCAAGGCTGCGTGATCAGTTCGCAGTAAAAACTGTCTGCCGATGAGGTATTTGCTGAAATGTTGTAGCGTCTTTACAACAGCCAAGAGTTCTCTTCTTGTCACACAGTAGTTTCTCTCTGGCTTGGATAAAGATTTGCTGAAATACGCAATCACAACTTCTCTTTCACCCTGTTTTTGAGATAACACCCCTCCAATGGCCGTGTTGCTTGCGTCCGTGTCGACTATAAACTGACCTTCAGGTTGTGGATACCCCAGGATTGGTGTTTCACACAGATGTTTCTTCAGTTTCTGAAAAGAATCTTCAGTAGTCTCGTCCCAAATAAACTGTCGTTTATCTTCTGTCAGCCGATGTAATGGCTTGGCTATCTCCGAGAATCCCTTAACAAAACGCCTGTAGTAGGAGCATAGGCCGAGAAATGCTCGCACTTCGGTTTTGTTCTTAGGGGTTGGCCAATTTTGAACTGCTTCCAGTTTTTCCGGGTCCGTCTGGATTCCATCACTGGAGATAACATGGCCGAGATAATTGACCTTACTCCTGAATAATCGACACTTTTTCGGATTCAACTTTAACTTGGCCCCCTCTATTTTGGCGAAAACTCGTTCTAAGTTTCGCAAATGGTCCTCGAAGTCGCGGCCAACAATGATGACGTCGTCCAAGTAGACTAAGCAAGCCTCTCCAACTAAGCCTGCCAGTACACACTCCATGAGTCGCTCGAATGTGGCAGGTGCGTTGCACAATCCAAAGGGCATGACGTTAAACTGCCATAAACCTTTACCGGTGGAAAAAGCTGTCTTCTCCTTGTCTTTTGGATGAATTTCCACCTGCCAGTATCCAGATTTCAGGTCCAGGGTCGAAAACCATTTCATGCCACTCAAGGTATCCAGAGTGTCGTCGATCCGAGGTAATGGGTAGCTGTCCTTCTTAGTGACATCATTGAGACGCCTGTAGTCCACACAAAATCTTGTGCTGCCATCTTTCTTCTTCACTAATACCACAGGTGAGCACCACGGACTTGCAGACTGTTCAATAATTTTATGCCTTCTCATGTCCTCCAAAAGGCCTTCCACTTCCTTCTCCTTTGCAATTGGTATCCGTCTTGCTCGTTGACGAATCGGGTTCTCGTTTCCGGTATCTATCCTGTGCTGAACCATCGACGTTCTTCCAAGGTCACCTTCCTGACTGGAGAAGATATTCGCGTGGCGCTGTAAAAACTTCTTAGCTTTCATCCTCTGCGAATAAGTCAGATTACTCTTGCAGTCATCGAGTAGCTCAGTCACTAATCCATTGTTGCTGCTGTTTGCTGGGTCTGCGTCTGTTGTCGAACTGCACTTTCTCATCCAGACAACTTCCTCGCACTTTCCAATGACGTCACCTTTGTTCAAGCAGATCTCGCGTTCACCAAGATTCAAAACCCGGACCACAGCGTGACTGCTTCCACTAACAAGGGTTCTTGCCGTCATCAGTTTTCGTGCTGATGTCTTGGTGGGTGTGTCTTCGATCAACACGCATCTGTTAGACTTGTTCTTTCCAGCTGGCGGTAGTTTCACCAGCACCCGGGCTTCCGCTCGTCCAGGTATAATGACTTCCTTTACACATGCGACTTTCCCGCAGGCGCCTCCAAGGATGAAAATTTCTTCTTCGCCACACTTGAAAACTCCGTCAGCGACATTAATCCTGCAGTTGTGCTTCTTCATGAAATCCAAACCCAAGATGCAATCATCCATTATTTCAGCCACGATAACGTCATGAGGGTATGAGGACCACCCTACATTAATCGTGACTGACATTTCTCCCAGGACGGGTATTGGCTGACCGGAGGCAGTAAGAAGCCGACAATTAATTCTCCTCTTATGTCCCCTTGCGGCCTTTACCAGATTTGGGTTCACTATCGTTCTAGAGGCTCCTGTGTCTAGAGTCATTTTGCAATCCGTCCTGTTAATAGTCCCCTGAATCACAAGACTATTCCCGCTGCATGCTTGGGAGATAACGGTTATCGGGGCTCCCTCCGCATCAGCCAGTACTCGCCCCTCAGTCCTGGCTTTTATTCGTTTCCCTGCTCCCGGGCAGGGGACGAAGCCCTTTGCTTCTTCAGCTCCTCCATCTGTTCCTCAAGCCTTTTCATTCTTGCCATCTGGGTATCCTTCTGCGGGCAGTTGAGCTGAAGATGGCCCCTTTCGCCGCACTTGTAGCACATGGCTCCAAAACTTCTCTTCGTAGGAGCCTTGACCTCCTTCACTTCCTCCGAGACCTCGCGGATTTTATAGGTCTGCCGTATGTCACGCCGGACAGCCTCGACCTCTAGAGCATGCGCCAACGCTTCCTTTAGCGAGGTGTGGTGACGTAGCCTTACTGCAGCTCGGACTTCCAGATCCCTGATTCCGTCGACAAAGGCTTGAATAGTGTTTGAGTCAACCATCTTGGAGTCTGCTCCTGGATGTGCCTTCTTGACCAGTTTTTCAATTTCCAACGCCCATTGTTGTAGTCCCTCTCCTGAGCGTTGGACTCTGTCACGAAGTTGGGCACGGAACACGTGCTCCAGGTGTCGCTCCCCGTATCTGGATTCAAGCGCCTCCATCAGATCTTGGAACCCATTTCCTGTGTGTGCTTCCAGGACCGACAAAGCTTGCCCTCTGAGCGCAACAGTGAGAGCGGTCAGGCATTGGTCTTCAGTCCATCCGTTGGCAGTAGCAACCGTCTGGAATTGCTGACGATAAGCGTTCCAAGAAGTAGTACCGTCGTATGGTGGCACTTTAACTTTTGGCCCTTGTGCCACTACTCCGGTAGTTCCACTCGACGTCGCGACTCCTGTGGTTTCCAGGCGCACTTTCCACTTCTGTAGTTCTGTGAGGCCACTTTTCACATTTTCCATATCCACTCCTAGCCCGGTAATGCGTTCTTCCATTATGTCGACATCTTTCCGAAGCTTGGTCACCGTGTCACCAACATCCTTTATTGCCAGAAGCGCCTTTTCTTGAAGGTCCTTTTGTTGCTTCTGTGACTCTTGCAAAACGCCGAGCTTGCGGTCTTGTGCCTCCATCATTGCCTGAATGTCAGCCCTTTGAGAATCTTGCAGAGCGCCGAGCTTGCGATCTTGGGCCTCTTGCAAAGCCTGAATATCAGCCCTTTGCAGCTCCATCAATTTAATTAAACTTTCTAAATGAAGAGCCATTTGCGGTGCTGTAGAAGCTACAGACGAGGCATGGTGGCTGGAGCCAGTTGACGGGGCTTGAGCAGACGGGGCTTGGTGGGCGGGGCCAGTGGGCGTGGCCTGAGTGGGCGTGGCCTGGTGGGCGGAGCCAGTGGGCGTGGCCACGCCCAAAGTGGGCGGGGCCTGAGGGGCGTGGCCAGTGGGCGGGTCCCGGTGGGCGGGGCCAGTGGGTGAGGCCTGCCCCGCAGTGGGCGGAGCTTGGTCCCCAGTGGGTGTGGCCTCCGCAGCCCGTTGCGCCCTTGTCCCGACACTTCCCTCGAAGTCTTCTCCCGGAGTCAATGGCACTGCGCCGTTGTCCTCACGCTCCCCTTGAACTCCTCTCTCGGAGTCAATGGCAGCAGCTCGCTGTGCCCTTGTCCTGACACTCCCCCTGAAGTCCTCTCTCGGAGTCAATGGCATCTCCAAATCTCACTTCCGACACCAGTTGTTACGTGCTAAGGTTCGATGATTCGGAGAAAAAGACCTGGTGACTCTCTTGAAGACTTTTATTTGCACTACACTTAACACTTACACTACACTTACACACACACTAGATCACTATGTCTAAACACTATGCACTAAGTTCAAACACTAAGCACTATCACTGGTTCACTCACTAAGTCACTTGTTTCTCACTTCCGAAGTCGCTTTGATTATCGCTCACTCGAAAACATTCGAAGACTGGCTGGCCGGCTCGTCTAGCCGCGTATTTATACGGGACGGGGCGAGCTCTAGACCTTACGAGAATATTCCACAACATGTAAACAACCGTGGGAAAATTCTCGAGCGGGTACGCGCAAGTAAACAAAAACATGCAAGTAGCGGCATCTGGTATTGAATAGGGGATTTACGCTGTCTGTGATGCTTTCGCCTGGTTGCCGCTAGATGACACTACGTGTCCGCATTCGTAACAATATTATGTACATAATATTATATTATCTATTCTGTGACGCAGTACAAAATTTTCTAAACGCACCAGCTATTCACGCTCAAAAGGTGGTTTTTTCTCTTTGTATTTCCATTTTCTACAGATAACGCTTAAATACACTTTAAATATCACTTTGTACATTTTTATCTCGATTTATTAAGGTTTTATATTTTTTAAATGATTTCAAAATTGTATACAGCGTTTTTTGAGAAGCTATAACTTAATATTAACTACTAACAACCATACTAACAGTTACTAGAACTGTATCACTTCTGATACAATTATAATTTATGAAACAAGTAGCTATTATCTTATTACTAAATATTTATTTGAGCATAAAATCATCGCAGCGACTAAATCTTCCCTACATCTTAGCACGAGGGCTAGCCCTTATTGTGTTTATAGCGAGGGTAACTTTTATTATGTACCAGCCACCTAGACCTCCCTGGGCCCTTTCAGACGCTCTTTTCCCCGTAGAAAAGGGCTCGGGAAGGGCGGCGGGGGAGCTCAAGTTAGCTGGTCGGCACAACTATTGAACGATATGTATGAATGCTTTGCGAACTAAATTGATTTTACAAGTTATGGCTGCCCGCATTAAAATTAGTGAGCCAATGTAGTTAATGGAGATTCAGATGATGTGAAATATTTATCGATAAATTGCAATAAGATTTTTATCTAATGGTAATATTTTTTTATATTCACATCTAGATTAATAGAATGCGCCTATGCAGTATGGTCTAGGTAAGTATTTCCTGCCTTTTTCCTAGCAGTTTATAATGAGAATATACTTTATCTATAAATAGAACTTTAGCATTTCATGAATCAAATTTTAGATTTTTATTTAAAAGAAACAATAGAAAAGCTTTGTAAACTTAGATAATTTTTCTAATCATAATTTATTTAAGTGATGATATTCCAGATTTCCTTTTTTTCAATCCTTAATTCTATGGCTTTGACCACTCCGTGGTTTTGACGTAATTTTTATCATTATACATTTATATAAATTACATAATTATCATGATGTATATATTATATACCTGTTATTAAATAAAATTAACAAGTTAAGTTGCATAATTTATTCGAAAGAATTTATAATTTGATTTAATAGTTACTACTTACTAAGTACTACCACAGAATATATAATTAATATGGTACTACAATCAAGAACTAAAACTATCACAATGTTATAGTCAAATAAGTAATATTCTTGTACCCATTTGTTAAACCTGTAACCACAGAATAAATAATAGTACTGCTGTAACTATATAAAAAGCCATTGTCTGTCTGTCCATTGATGTTTCTCTACCTGAGAGCGTGCACGTACGCCCGAATCTAGTAGAGTTAGTGGGGTCACGCCTTCACATCACAACTTTTCCGATATAAGGTGATTGTTGAGTGTTAAACTGGTTTATATATTTTCTGAAAATTATTCATTATTATTTTCAAATAATAATGTTTAGTATTCTTACTAAACATTGCTTAATGATTAATAATTATTCAAACACTAAACTTTGTAAAGTACTTCCCTGTACAGGTAAAGACAGCTGTTTTACTCTCTGTACAGGTAAAAAACATAATATTACATAATATGTAGTTAGAAATTAATAATATATTTTAGACAATTAGCAGGGGCTAAAAAGGACCCCTACTTAGGAAGTGTTTATAAATAGCCATTTTGACTTTTTTTTACACTTGTATAGGGAATTAAAATGTATGTGTTTCGCGCGCTGAATCGAGTTTGGCGCGACCACGTAATAAAAACCAAATTGGTATTACCGTTATTTTTAAATAAGCTTACGGAATATTAAGTACTTAATAATAATTTCTTATATATAAAATAGTTTCATTGAAACCAGACCAGGTACGCAGGAGTAATTTTATAGTGCCCAAGTGTGTGCGCAGTACACAAGAGCACTCTCTATTCCTTTACTCTCATAACCCAGTGGGACAGCAGACCGACACGACCGGCGAGAGATCAGGCGCAGGACCGACTTTTTACATGCCCATCCGACGCATGGATCATCTTACTTGTCAGACAATCAGGTGATCAGCCTGCATTGTCCTAACCAAACTTGGAAATAACGTCATGTTTCCAACGCGGGAATCGAACCCACGACCTCCGAGTCAAGAGCGACGCTCTAGACCACTGGACCACGTAGGCGTATTAAGTACTTAATAATCAAATTACAAATAAATGTGTAGATTATTTGATTTCAAGTCTAAAACACGTATCGCCGTTGGCTAGGCTTTGTGAACTTAGTTCAAAATTGGAGTTTCGAGCAACCAGTTTTGTTGAACCCTGGTTTGTATAGCAACTCACATAGAGGAGGGATCATTTATATTAGTCAGTTCAAACCTAATTCAGTATTTAGTTTATCTCACCAAAAACATACCTGTTAAAACGGGGCCAAGTTCCTATTCACTAATTGTTCGCCTTAAAAAAGAGTTGAAATCCAATTCAATGCCAAGTTTAGATGCACTTCCAAATCGATCATAATCATCTTCATCAACAGCCTGATCCTAAATACTTCTAAATTTGAACTTGGCAGGTTAATTTAATCACATAGATATCTTATATTTAAAAAAAATTATACAATAATTATCAAGTGCTACTAGCATGAAAACCTGCCAAGTTCAAATTTAGAAGTATTTAGGATCAGGCTGTTGATGAAGATGATTATGATCGATTTGGAAGTGCATCTAAACTTGGCATTGAATTGGATTTCAACTCTTTTTTAAGGCGAACAATTAGTGAATAGGAACTTGGCCCCGTTTTAACAGGTATGTTTTTGGTGAGATTTCAATACTTTTTTTAAGGAATCATACCAATTTGTTTCTTTCCTCCTCATCTTATTTCAGTGTATTTACTTGTACATATTAATTTTTATCTCAAATTCATAGATGAGCCGACTCACGCTTGACCAATTTCTCAAATTTTTTAATTTTTTGTTAATCTACATATAACAAACAACCTGTGTGCCAAATTTCATAACGCTACGACAACTGGAAGTGGCCTAGAGGTTTTGATTACCGATTTTTATCTCAAATTCATAGATGAGCCGACTCACGCTTGACCAATTTCTCAAATTTCTTAATTTTTTGTTAATCTACATATAACAAACAACCTGTGTGCCAAATTTCATAACGCTACGACAACTGGAAGTGGCCTAGAGGTTTTGATTACCGATTTTTATCTCAAATTCATAGATGAGCCGACTCACGCTTGACCAATTTCTCGAATTTCTTAATTTTTTGTTAATCTACATATAACAAACAACCTGTGTGCCAAATTTCATAACGCTACGACAACTGGAAGTGGCCTAGAGGTTTTGAAGCCGACTCACGCTTGACTAATTTCTCAAATTTCTTAATTTTTTGTTATTCTACATATAACAAACAACCTGTGTGTCAAATTTCATAACGCTACGACAACTGGAAGTGACCTAGAGGTTTTGATTACCGATTTTTATCTCAAATTCATAGATGAGCCGACTCACGCTTGACCAATTTCTCAAATTTCTTAATTTTTTGTTAATCTACATACAACAGACAACCTGTGTGCCAAATTTCATAATGCTACGACAACTGGAAGTGGCCTAGAGGTTTTGATTACCGATTTTTATCTCAAATTCATAGATGAGCCGACTCACGCTTGACCAATTTCTCGAATTTCTTAATTTTTTGTTAATCTACATATAACAAACAACCTGTGTGCCAAATTTCATAACGCTACGACAACTGGAAGTGGCCTAGAGGTTTTGAGGCCGACTCACGCTTGACCAATTTCTCAAATTTCTTAATTTTTTGTTAATCTACATATAACAAACAACCTGTGTGCCAAATTCCATAACGCTACGACAACTGGAAGTGGCCTAGAGGTTTTGATTACCGATTTTTATCTCAAATTCATAGATGAGCCGACTCACGCTTGACCAATTTCTCAAATTTCTTAATTTTTTGTTAATCTACATATAAGAAACAACCTGTGTGCCAAATTTCATAACGCTACGACAACTGGAAGTGGCCAGTGAATTTTGATTACCGGTCAGTGAGTCAGTGCCAAAATTAGCTATTTTTACAAGGAAATATTTCAGGATCTAACAAATCTATATCTATGAAATTTGGTATATTGCGTAAGTACTAGTATATAATTAGGTAGGTAAAATTTTATCTTTGCTCTCGCAATAGGCACTGAGATACAAGGGGGTCAAAAGTGCGTCGAAACCGTTCGTGTAAATAGTGCACGGCATGCGCGCGGCCTGCTGGAACTTGGCCGCGCACTCCGTGCGCTTTGATAAGTGATTTTGATTTAGTTTTTTATGCAGTAGTACTTGAAATGTGAGATTTAAGATGAAATTAGTAGAATTTGTCTTAAATCTTTATATAGATAATTATTAGATCTTTTGATGTTGATAAAAGTTAAATGTAGATCTTTTCCATTAAGTATGACTCCTACAAAATATACGTATTTCGCAAATCTCAAGTTACAACTTACTAACTTAGGGTTTTAGGCGGACATTTAAATCTTGTCCCAGGCACTATAACAGTATTTGAGGAGCGGTAAAGCTATTTCGCACGCTCTGAAAACACTGTATAAATCACAACGGATGCAAAGGCCTAGTTTATTGGCAAAAAAGTGTTTTTTTTTTGTATGGACGTCCCCTTTAGTGTCTTTAATTTAATTTCTTTTTAGTATTTGTTGTTATAGCGGCAATAGAAATACGTCATAATCTGTGAAAATTTCAACTGTCTAGGGCTCTAGGTATAATTTCTACCCGTTCTTGAGGTACAGCCTGGAGAGTGGAGACAGACAGACAGTGAAGTCTTTGTAATAGAAATATTATAGAGTTAAATGAGTGCGCGCCCGATATAAATAACTAATAAGATAAGATAAAGATTATGATGTAATGTAAATCTCTTCTTTTTTAGAAGTCAGTTAAAATACTTATGTATAAGAAAAGTAACAACATAATAGTAAGTAGGTACACGTCTTCAAAATATTCTAAATGGAAAAAATTAAATGGGGCTAAATACCAATAGATGTTGCTGTGCAGAAATTGGCGTGGGTCCTATATCTAATTTATATCCTCCATATCTAATTTCTTCCAAGTTGGTTCTGTGGACTATGGCTACTGGCTTATAAAAACACAGGTTATAGACTGACAGACCGACTTTCGCATTAATCAGTATGGATGTAAGGTCATTGCTAGTCATCTCGTACATCTACATACAAAAAAACGCAAGTGCGTTTGTGAGTCATTATAAAAACCTCCGTCCTTTATTTCGGTCATTTAAGTCATTGACAGCTGACGCGGCGTGCGAGCGAGACCGACAGAGCGAGACAGATATAATGAGTACGTATTATATCTTGGAGCACGATAATGAACCTTATTCGATGGTAATAAAGGTGCTGGATGTCCCTGATCGTTTAGTTGCATGCCTTTAAAATCGGTGCGATATTGAACTTTATCTATGTTATAGCTAATACACATAAGGTGGATGTGGTAGTAGTCGACCGAACATCGTGACATTAGAAAGTATATGGTTTTTGTTATGTTATAAGGAAGGTGGTCTATGGACATACATAAAATTATTGTTACCTTTGAGTTGAGATATACTATGTATGTATGTTTGTGCCATGTCCAGATAACGTATAGGTCTAGGAGCAGAGAATATTATATTTAGCTAAGAAATCAATTAAGAGGATGTCATACATGATACACTACGGTCGTTTTTCCATACAAACGTTGTCCCCTGTTTCCCTCCCTGGATTATGCCGGTAGAGTTATAATTTTTTTTCCTGAATATCTACGGCCACTAGGCACTAATACAATGTCCCTATGTTTTCTTTTTTTTCATAACTTAATTATTAAAAAAGATATGAACGTTCAAAAACCCAAAAAAATTGACAGATTTTCCACCGTGTTCAAACATCCAGAAAACAAATTTGGCTCGATTAAACAAAAAAAGTACGTTTTGGAGAAGGAATCAGGGGACAACGAATCGTTGATTTTCTGCGCTTTGCGCCCTGCGGTATAGGCTTGAGGTAAGGGAGACAGCAATAGATATTACAAGTACTTTTTTTCCATTTCTCTTGACCTTAGAGTATCCTCTTAAACATGTACATAAAATGTACCTATGCACATGTTAAAAATGTCAGTTACCATTAATATTATGCCTTAAAATCCAAATTCCAACTTCCAAGCTAATCTGTACGTCGCGTTGGGACTTGGGCCACCGCCCACCGGCCATGGCCATGAATCCCATGATGGAAAACATGATTAGCACCATGATTTTTAAACGGCATAGCACACAATTGACGTCGACCATAGGTAATCAATAATCATAAACTTACCATACAAATTGATCGGATTATTATGCACCCCTGCCCCGTAGACAATCAATTTTATTGTGCAATTTTTGCAATATTATTGACCATCAAGGGTAGGTAGTAGGTACTGATCATCGATTTATATGTACTTACGCTAGTATTATATAAGTCTATGGTACTGATATTAAACGCATCCGCCTTTCAATCTTATTGACAAAAAAACTGTTTATTATTCAATGATATTGCTTACTAAAATGGGTCGTCTAGTCACTCTAGCGGCGCCACTGATCTCTATTATACAAGACGTACGCTGGATTGCTGATACAGACCTGCTTTTTGTGCCTATTTGAAGCGGAATCAGCGCCCCCATTATTCGGGTAGAGAACTAAATTTGACGTAACCACAACCAATAACAACAGTTGTCATCACTAGTATTAGTTCCAAATACTCTCACTACTGCTATCAGCGCCAATATGGCGGCTTTCAAACGTCATTTTTACGTCAGATTTAGTTCTTTACCCGAATAATAGGGGCGCTGATTCCGCTTCAAATAGGCACAAAAATAGCTGTCATTTCAAAGGCTATCAGCAATCCAGCGTACTTGTATAGAGATCAGTGAGCGGCGCACTTAGATAATAATTATTTAATCGATTATATATTTATCGATCTTGGGGCTTGGGCCAACATGAAGAGGGTCCTTTAGATATCATAATTCATAACAGCCATTTTAATATACATAATAATTATTATTAATTTACATTCTGCAAGCGATTATTTTAGCTTCTACTCCTCATTATCTACTGCCTAGAGTCTAGACTCTAGACTCTAGACCCTACGACTCTACATTATTTATTTTCTGCAAGATAACCACGATATAGCTTTTAAATAGCTATTTTATTAGTTTCTGTTTTTAGGCTAAAATACATTATAAAAATATTTATTTGATCTTCATGACAAGACAAAGATACATGTAATTTTAAAAAGATAAAGTCAGTTATACTAATATTATATTTTGTTTTAAATAAATAATCCTTAAAAATATTAATTGTTTCCCTACACGATAAATTAATTATAATAATTATATTATGTAACAATATTTAAATACCATCATACCTGTAATCTGGTTTCATATTCATTTTATCGTTAGTCGGAACTCGGAATCGCGTTACCGTACGTTTCGCAGAACGACGCATCATGTAGAGAAATAGAGTTTCTAGCTATTATTAATAATTATAAAACTATTTAATACTAAATAATAATATTATTAGGTAATTGATTGTATTGAATTTACTTTGAAATAAATTAACTGATTCCGATAAAGAAAATATGAAATACATAATAAATTATTGCTATGATTATTTTGAAAAGAAGGTTAATTTTTACTGTTGATTATTTTATTTTCAATAAACCAGAAAAGTAAAGAAGAATTCGATTTCATAGTGGTCAAATGCATGATTCTTTTAGTGTACTAGATATACCTATATTATGAAACTTTATCTTAAACGCTGACTGCTTCCAATTATTTCTTTTTTTTTGTGAAATCAAAGCCAATCTAAAGATATCTTAAAATGATATCTTAAAATCAAAATACTTAGTTAAAATCGTTATAAGCAATTTATGACTGCCCAAAAAAAAGAAACATCCTTAGTCCTTACTAACTCCTAAGTTGTTTAAAATGAGAAATTAGGGAAAGCTTACCGCACAATATAATATTAATTGAATAATAATAATATTATAATGTAGCGTAGGCTAATAGTTTTAGGTCGAAACAGAAATTACAAATGTTCTATCCCAGGGGGTAAATGCGTAACATAAAAGATAAGCCCAAATTTAGCACTAACCTAGGTATAATACCTATAATAAAAATGTAAATTAAATAGAACGTAAGAACCGTAAGAACCTAAAATGATTATATCTCTAGAAACGCTTTAAAATAATTATTTTAAAAACAGTCGCATTATAATCAAAATCTTACAAAAGTTATAATTATAATGGGAGGGATATACTTGAACGTGAATTGACAGCAAATTATATCAATATTTGGCTTGAGTTTAGTTAAGTGTAACCGTAAATCTCCTCGCTCTGTAATATTTAATCTGCTAATAGAATATTGTCTGCCTACATTCATAGGAGACTGGAGAAGTCAAGTGGGGTCACCTAATTTTTATAGACCCCCGACTCATGGACCACCATTTTTCTTCCACGCAAGCATAGACCCCTGTTGGCCTCCCGTGCCTGGACCACTTTGGGAATCAATGGCCTGGAGTCTGGACGATCGATTTTACTGTGCAATATCACGTATTGTGCTATAATAATGACAGTCTCTAAGGGTTGATATTGAACGCACCCACCTTTTAATCTTATTGCTAATTAAATTGTTCAATAATATCAAGTTCGATGATATTGCACAATAAAATTGATCGTATAAACTCTAGATCTAGACTCTAGGAGCCCACTTATACGATTTCTGTTGTCCTAGAGCACCTACAGAGCATATTCTACACATTTGAATAAGCATTTTAATTTCCTGTAGGTAAGTACTATCAGATAACTTGATAGGTTGATTCATCTAAGGCAAATGGCAGACCTACTTACGTTATTTAATCAGGTTATGCCAAACTAAGCCCCAATTTCACCAACGTCTTTTAATGTTAACTGTAAATTGTCATGTCTTTTCTTTCATTCATAAGAAAAACGAAAGAGGTAACGAGATACTAATTCGAGCGTTATTGTTCGTTGGTTGGTGAAGTTGGGGCTTAGACCTTAGTCGACAGATGGCCTAACATTTTACTTTAAAGTAATCCCACCAAAATGTTCCATCCGCCATCAGCCTATGAAAGCATCATGGGGGAAGTATTACCATCAGCTGGCAATACTTCCCCCATGTATAATCCCTTTGAAAAAATAAAAAATTAAAGCCTTTCTCTTAATAAAAAATAATTATTATATTATTAACAGGTAAAAGAGACGTTGATATTGCGCAAAGAAAATTCTTTTCCTGGAAAAAATAATTTTATTAATTGAGAGATTTGTGCTTACAACAAGTTCATAATATAAATATGTATAATAGGTACTAATATTGCAGAAATAGGTTAATAAGATAAGAGTTCAAAAGTAAATGATAATAAATACTAATATTATGAATGCGACGGTGTGTCTCTTCTCTGTTATCTCTTCTCGCCTAAACGGCTGAAACGATTTTGCTGAAATTTGGTGTGGAAATACTTGGAGTCCCGGGAAAGGATACATGATGTTTTTATCCCGAAAAAATGTATGGTTCCCACGCGATAAACGAATTTTGGTGCAACGCAGTTGCGAGCGTCATATCATCCAGTATTCAAACTATCCGATAATCCGACTATGGCCTTTCCTGGGACTCCATACCCTTCAGCAAAATCGGCTTAGTCGTTCAAGCGCGAAGGGGTAATAGACAGACGGATAGACACACTTTCGCATTTATAATAATAAAGTATGGATAACAGATGAAGCAAAATAAATAATAGGTAAGTATAATCTAATCATAGACTTATAATCTAATAATATTATGCTGCGTCTAGGGAGCTGCGTCTTGCGATGTTACAATATGAAGTTCTGACTGTTACAAGGATACAAGGCATCATGCAAATTTTTTTTTTTATTAAATAAGGGGGCAAACGAGCAAACGGATCACCTGATGGTAAGCAACTACCGTCGCCCATGGACACTCGCAACATCCGAAGAGCTGCAGGTGCGTTGCCGGCCTTTTAAGAGGGAATACGCTCTTTTCTTGAAGGTTTGCAGGTCATATAGGTCCGGAAATATAACTGCTGGTGACAGTTCGTTCCAGAGTTTTACAAATCTACTAATGATCATTTTTTAGGGTTCTCCCAAAGGGTAAAAACGGGACCTTATTACTAAGACTTCGATGTCTGTCTGTCCGTCTGTCTGTCCGTCTGTCTGTGCGTCTGTCTGTCCGTCTGTCTGTCCGTCTGTCTGTCTGTCCGTCTGTCTGTCTGTCCGTCTGTCTGTCTCCAGGCTGTAACTCAAGAACTAGCTAGCTAGAGAGATGAAATTCTCACAGATTATGTATTTCTGTTGCCGCTATAACAAATACTTAAAAAAAATTAAGGGGAGCTCCCATACAAAAAACGTGATTTTTTTTTGCAATTTTTTGCTCGATATAAATGAAGGCAATAGATAGGCACCTGAAATATTCACAAAATAGGTACTCAATTGTGCTTATACTTTAATATTTAATAATAAAAATAAAATAAAATAAATAATTACCTAAGGGGGCTCCTAATTCCTATACAAAAAAACACATATTTTTTTCCTATTTTTGTTCTATAATGGCACGGAACCCTTCGTGCGCGAGTCCAACTCGCACTTGGCTGATTATTTGAGTTTTGTGATCGGAGTTTGGCTCTTGTATTGGCTAACGTCACAAAATATCACAATATCAACCAATGAAACACCCTCTTACATAGATAGGTAACCTGTTAAAAACTTAAAACCCATGTCGAGCATTAATCTAATGCTTGTTGCGGGATAGTAATTATAATCAAAGAGTAAATAATATCCTGGATTCGCTTGTCAGCCTCCACCAATAGCTAAACGCAAAGAATATTTGTTTTATTTTGGACTCATTTTACTTTAATTGGTATGTTGGTGCTAACGAAATTGAACTCTATCTGCACGTGATAGAGATTAGCATTGCCTGTAACGCCCTCTTCAGGTATTTTGATATCGAATTTTCAAAGGTAAATTATTATTGTATATAACTTAGAACTTACAATTTTGGGAAATATAATCTTTTGATTTTTTAATTTTAATTGATGTGCTACATAAATGTTATAGTTGTAGATATTGTATATTGAACAATTATTACAGTTAAATAATGATAATATTGTCATGCTAAGTATTAAGGTATCTACAAAAATATAATAATGCCTAAATAGTAAGTTATTTTGTTATAAATACGTTTAAACCATACTTAGGTACCTAAATTAAAAATAGAAATTAGATAAGATATTGTTAGACGTTACTTTTATATCACACTATTTTTAATTAAAAAGATTGGTTTCTAAGTAAATCAATAATAAAATAATTTAAGCAGGTAACGGCATCTAAAAATAAACAGAAATCTTTGGTCATTGTTCTGAATTGTCACCAAAATGCAAAGTTTTGTATCACGTAGCGCCATCTATCGGTAGCATGCGAACTAAAAAGTGAACTTGCACACTGTTCAAGCCACAAGGTCAAGCTTTATGAACCAAAAAAAGCAAAATGTGGGTTTTGAAATGTAGATGGCGCTTTTAACGCGCGCTGAAGAACAGCTAATTTTAAATACTGATTTCGAGCCCCATCTGTCTATTGCACATTGTATTTTTTTAAGACCCACTTGTACGTTTTCGTTTTTAGGGTTCCGTATTTGGAAATTAATGGGTACAGAGACCGTCGAATTACAGGTGGCAGAACTTTCCGAATCTGTGTCGCCAGTTGGTGGGTATTTCAAATAATACCTGAGTGAAGAGGGTATAGGTAATTAAAATTTATGATGATAAAAGTAAATATAATATCCAATGAAGACTGGAGTCCCAATATTCCGAATTAACTTTTTTTATTGGAATTAACTTGGAATTATTAACATACCATAATCAACTATTTAGCCCTAAATGCGTTCCTAAATATTATAAATCCCGTAGAAATAAATACAAATTAAGTATAGGTACTTACTGCATTTAAAATTAATAATTACGAGGGACATACGGCATACCAAAAAAATTGGAGAAAAATGAATGTATTCCCGTGATTTCTCCTTCAAAGTTGATCTTATAAATCTAAATTTATTATTTTTAAATATCTTCAGGAAGAGTAAGTCTATTGCCTCTACGTTTTTATTTTATCTTAAAGATCTTCCAAATTTGTTTTATGGTCGGTCGATTGGCGGGAGTACGAGGCATTCATTTTTTTACCCGACTGCCAGGAGGGTTATGTATTTAGCGCGTATCTTGTATGTTTTTTCCATTTTTTTAGGGTCATATTTTTAATTTTGGAAAAAAATCTAATGTAGAGACATGCTTTAACAGATCCCAATATTGTTTAAAAAATCATTTGTTTAGACGCATTATCCAGGGAGTAAATTGGGGAATACGTTTGTATGGCAAAACAGTGCTAGCATACCCTATTAATACTCAACTGTATTTCCTAAGACCTAAAGTAATGATCGTACAGTAAAAATGTGTAGACGTAATTTATACGAAATTTTAATGTAAATAATTAATGTAGAAGTCACTAAGGAGATAATATTATAATAAATACTTTTCGAGTCACAAGTAAAAATCTTGAAAAAGAGACCTTCCCCCCCAACCAAACCAACTTTCAAAACTACACGAATTGTTCGGTGTGATCGACGATTTTGAAACTAATTTTCTTAGACTATATGATTTCCTATTTATTTTTGGCAGGCAGCAATTAGCAAGGTTTTCATAATTACTATGGTCTATCATAATTACTATGGTCATTCATGTCTTAAAATTAAAAATCTCCAGCAAATTTTTTGCTGGATGGTATGCAGGCTGCAGCTATCAGTCATAGTGCAATATTATAAAATACTTTATAGATAGTTTACACAAGTAAAATGACTACTGTATTTTATGTCTTTCATTATTCATCCAAGAAATAGCAGCGCATTTGTGGGATCCTGTGTCCTCGTCGTGTGACATTCATGGTTACATGGGAAGGGGTTTTCTAGTAAAAAAATTTGTAAAATTATAAGTAACTAGCCGTCCTGGCAAACGTTGTTTTGCCATTTAAATTATTTCTACTTCATCAGATGATACATAATATCTTACCCCCTCTTTTGTCCCCTAGGAGGCGAGGGGGAAAATGTTATACGTCATGTTAGGTTGGAAAACACAGCTAATAATATGAAGTAAGTCCACTAAAGAAAAAAGTTGGATACAAAATCTGACCCCCTCTTTGGTCCCCAGAGAGGGTTGGGGGGGATTTTTATACACCAGATGTTGAGTTGGGAGAAGACAAATATATCTGTGAAAACCGTATGCAAATCGGATTAGTAGTTTTCGTGTTAAAGAAAAAACCACCCCGCCTTGGTGACGCCCACTATCGTAATAAGTATTTTAATTTCGCCATAATTTCAAAACCAAACGTCCAATTTTAATCATTCAAAGACCAAATATTATCTACATAAACTGTACTTAGTGATGAAATAATTTATTTTGATAAGGATTAATAGCATAAGTAAAATGCGTTTATTTTACTTTATTGTGCCTCACTCGACATAGATAGGTATAGTGTGTCGGGGACTTTTTTATAGATATTTATAAGATCTACAATTACTTAGGACATTTTATGGTTCTATCTTTTATAGGTTAGGCAGCGTACGCAAAATAAGTAACTTTTCTGGTTGATTTTTTACACCTTGCATCCGAAAAACCCAAATATCTTACGGAACCCTATTTTTTTCCAAAGTAAAATTTAGCCTATGTTCAGCAAAAATAATGTAGGATTCCAATGGTAAAATAAATTTTCAAATCGGTCCAGTGGTTTCGGTGCCTATTCAGGACAAACAAACAAAAAATCAAATCTTTCCTCTTTATAATAGTAGTGTACATAGTGTAGATAAAATTAATGGACCGAGGCAATGCCAATGAAAACACCAATATTGAAATTCCTATTTATTGATTTAATTTGAACTTCGAACTCACAAAATGTAGCACTGAAAACACAAATTTACAAACGTTTATTATTCTCAAAATACGGGAAACAGTGTTGTTACTCAGAAATTGGTTTAACTACGAACATCGATTATGTTACTAATGCTGACATCGACCGACGAGACGAGTTGATATTGAGCAAAAGTTTTGTTAAAAAAATATGTGGTCGGCTTGATAATTCATTGAATACAGCGATTACTTGATGAAGGATAAACTTACGTTATACAGTGTTCATTAACTTACGAAAATGCCGTACAAGCACGGGCGGGCCCCCAGTATGCGTCATTTTCATCGCATAGACTCCGTCGCCATCTATCGTCGCTTTCGAGAAGCGTAGAGGCTCGCAAACTCGCAAAATATGCAGATGAAAAAAACGCTCGACCGAGGGCGCTTACGTATCTGATATGACTCCCTCAACGTAGCAACGTCTCGGCGCCCGTAAAGAAATAGTATTAGTGTATATAAATTAGCTTATAACAAATAAGCTTACATGTATATAATACTGAGGCAGAATTACATCTTAACTACGGCGTAACATTAAGTGTGGTACGTGGGGTAGACACGAGCGCAAGCCCTTACATTAAACGGACGAATGCGATATATAATTATATTTGCTTTATATCTATGTATCTGACGCTAAAACATCTATATAATGTATTACTTTTTGTACATCTACTTATATATAACCGTACATACACTCACTAAGCTTAATCTGCTTGCGAAACCGGTACCCAAAGTGCGCGCCTCGGCCTCCATACGTATGACTAGATTGCGAAGATCTCCGCTCCTACCGTTCTACCGGCACACGATGAGTACGGTCGATACTTATCGGGAACTCATGAGTATTCTCCCGCGGGCAAACCATAGAAAGAGACAGACCAACCGAACGATAGACAGGAAACTTCTAACTAGGAAACAAAATCTAATAGAAGTATCTAGAAGAGTTCTAAAAGGCTAGTGTTTGCCCGCGCCGGCTATGCCTTTCCCGTTCGCTAAGTACAAGTAATTATTAAAATATATTTTCGCATTTCATTACATAAAATTTACGTTATGTTCTAGCTACGTTAGAAAAAGAAAGCGGGCTTTTAGAGTAAGAATTTTAGGTTCAAATCTGTACGCGGAGTATGTACACAGCGTACTATGGACGTTTGTTCCGCCTCGCGCGATAGACGGCGGCCAAAAGTGCAATATAACTTACTACGAATTGAGATCAAAAAATTATAGTGTTAAGAAAGTAACGTGTGAAAACACCGCACGCTATCGCACGAGACTCGGCTTCGAGAACTTAATTAGTCTACAAGGTGACACTTATAAACGCTACGACTAAAAACTAAACTTAAACTTAAATAATTTGGTGCCAACTCAAGTATTAAACAAATTACTGGAATATTTTTAAAAAAAGCTCCGCCAGGTTCGCGTCACGATCCATAAAGAATACGGGGGGCCACACACATTCATTCCATAAATAATTATCAAGGACATAGATATAGGGTGCAGGGTTAGTACCCTGACTAAGGGGCTCCTATCACACATCACAAATCAATAATTTCTATTCCCTTGTTCTTTCGAGCCTTCGATGGGCTGTAAGTTCTACCTCAACTGCCAACAGATGGCGCCAAAGAATCTGAAGAGTTTGCGCTGTAATCACTCAAGTTTCATAGTTATTTTACTTCTATTTTCGATATCTTATGTCTTAGACATACCTAAGTCAATATAGAAATAAAATAACCCTGTGATAATTTTAATATTATTTAGTAGAACACATCAGCAATTCGGAAAAAATACCGATTAGTTTCAATAGATTACTGACATTATTGATTACGCTGACATTACTTTCCGTTCAAAAACTCAGAAGAACATATCGGAATAGAAGGAAGCGAAGTAGATAGTCAGTTCTTCTACGCTCTACTCGGTGACGGGCCTGGCGGGAGGGTTACAATTTACTCCTTCACTTCGAAGTATTTGTAGGTGGGATTCTCGTAACCGTTGATCTGCATGTTGGCTACGTGTCGCTCTTCAGGAGTGGGGGCTACGGCACTGGTCTGTTCCACCTGGAAATAAAATACGACTTAGGACCTGTTTCACCACTTCCTGATAAAGTACCGAATAGGCCTTTCACAACTTTTTTTATAGATTCTCCATATTCTATGGATAGCCTATCCAGCACTTATCAGGAAGTGGTGAAACAGGCCCTTAGTGAGGTAGATGAAGAAAACAGTATTTTATCATTTAAAAACAGTTTCATTATTAGAAGCTAATATTTAATATGTTAAAGATACTATATTTAACGAATACAAACTATTATCACAGACTGAGGACATGAGTGGTGTTGATGGGGGACAAGCAACATACAGTACTGAATCCCGTTTTCAAAATAATTTCAATGAACTAATCGAGGACCGCTCTATTATGAGCTCTCACACAGTGTTGGCTCTTTCTCAGTGATGCCGGCCGGCAACGCTCCTGCAGCTTTTCTTATATTGTGACTAGCTGTCCCGGCAAACGTTGTTTTGCCGTTTAAAGTATTTCTACTTCATCAGTTGATACAAAATCTTACCCCTCTTTTGTCCCCTAAGAGGGGTGGGAGGGGGAAGGGGGGGGGGGATTTTATCAACAGATGTTAAATTGGAAAACACTGTTATTATTATGAAATAAGTCCAAGAAAAAAGTTTAATACAAAATCTGACCCCCTCTTTGGTCCCCTTAGAGGAGTGGGAGGGGGAATTTTTATACACCAGATGTTGAGTTAGAAGAAGACAAATATATCTGCGAAAACCGTATGCAAATCGGATCAGTAGTTTTTGTGTTCAAGAAAAAAGTTAGGTTAAATTCGGTAAATCTGACCCCTCTTTCGTCCCCTTAGAGGGGTGGGGGGAAAAAAGTTTATACACCAGATGTTAAGTTGGAAGAAGACAAATATATCTGCGAAAACCGCATTCAAATCGGATCAGTAGTTTTCGTGTGATAGTGGAACAAACATACAGACAGACAGACAGACAGACAAACAAAAAACTAACGACATTTTTGGCTTCTATAGCGATGTAGTGACACTCCCCGCTTATTATTTTTTAAATTTCTTTAATGTACAGAATTCACATTTTAACAGTTTTATTTTAAGTCTAGATTATAATCGAGATAAATAGAAAATTGAATACCCATCAACGAATTTTTAATCAAGATCTTTTTTATATAATAACATGGGAGTGCCTCCGCTGCCGGCGCCTGCTCCCAAAAATAGCAGTATTGGGAACCAGCGGTAAGTATACTGTCGGCAGCTGAGATTTAAAACAACGGCTGCCGATGCCGGCACTCAAAATGGGAGCCGGTCAGTCTTTTGGTCGCCTTTTTAAGCCTTTAACGTAACCTGTAGCGTGTTTTGTGAAGGTCGCCGGCTGCTGCCGCAGCACGCTCGCTGCGCGCGCTCAGCTCCCTCTGTGTTGTAGTCTAAGTTCTAACCTAACCGAACCTACTTTTGGACTTTGTGGACTGTGTTTCTTTTTGTTTTCCCGACTGCTGCCGCAGCACGCTCGCTGCACTCGCTCGGCTCCCTCTGTGTTGTGGTCTAAGTTCTAACCTAACCGAACCTACTTTTGGACTTTCTGGATTGTGTTTCTTTTTGTTTTGGTGGGGGGCTGCCGTGCTCCCCGAGCCCTCCTTTTATTTTACCGACTGCTACCGCAGCACGCTTGCTGCGCGCGCTCGGCTCCCTCTGTGTTGTGGTCCAAGTTCTAACCTAACCGAACCTACTTTTGGACTTTCTGGGTTGTGTTTCTTTTGTTTTGGCGGGGGGCTGCGCCTCCCGAGCCCCCCTTTTATTTTGCCGACTACTACTGCAGCACGCTCGCTGCACTCGCTCGGCTCCCTCTGTGTTGTGGTCTAAGTTCTAACCTAACCGAACCTACTTTTGGACTTTCTGGATTGTGTTTCTTTTTGTTTTGGCGGGGGGCTGCGCCCCCCGAGCCCCCCTTTTGTTTTCCCAACTGCTGCCGCAGCACGCTCGCTGCAATCGCTCGGCTCCCTCTGTGTTGTGGTCTAAGTTCTAACCTAACCAAACCTACTTTTGGACTATCTGGATTGTGTTTCTTTTGTCATGGCGGGGGGCTGCGCCCCCCGAGCCCCCCTTTTATTTTGCCGACTACTACCGCAGCACGCTCGCTGCACTCGCTCGGCTCCCTCTGTGTTGTGGTCTAAGTTCTAACCTAACCGAACCTACTTTTGGACTTTCTAGATTGTGTTTCTTTTTGTTTTGGCGGGGGGCTGCGCCCCCCGAGCCCCTCTTTTGTTTTGCCGACTGCTGCCGCAGCACGCTTGCTGCACTCGCTTGGCTCCCTCTGTGTTGTGGTCTAAGATCTAACCTAACCGAACCTACTTTTGGACTTTCTAGATTGTGTTTCTTTTTGTTTTGGCGGGGGGCTGCGCCCCCCGAGCCCCCCTTTTGTTTTACCGACTGCTGCCGCAGCACGCTCGCTGCACTCGCTCGGCTCCCTCTGTGTTGTGGTCTAAGTTCTAACCTAACCGAACCTACTTTTGGACTTTCTGGATTGTGATTCTTTTTGTTTTAGGGGGGGGCTGCGCCCCCCGAGCCCCCCTTTTATTTTGCCGACTGCTGCCGCAGCACGCTCGCTGCACTCGCTCGGCTCCCTCTGTGTTGTGGTCTAAGTTCTAACCTAACCGCCGAACCTACTTTTGGACTTTCTGGATTGTGTTTCTTTTGTTTTGGCGGGGGGCTGCGCCCCCCGAGCCCCCCTTTTGTTTTGCCGACTGCTGCCGCAGCACGCTCGCTGCACTCGCTCGGCTCCCTCTGTGTTGTGGTCTAAGATCTAACCTAACCGAACCTACTTTTGGACTTTCTAGATTGTGTTTCTTTTTGTTTTGGCGGGGGGCTGCGCCCCCCAAGCCCCCCTTTTGTTTTACCGACTACTGCCGCAGCACGCTCGCTGCACTCGCTCGGCTCCCTCTGTGTTGTGGTCTAAGTTCTAACCTAACCGAACCTACTTTTGGACTTTCTGGATTGTGATTCTTTTTGTTTTGGCGAGCCCCCCTTTTGTTTTACCGACTGCTGCCGCAGCACGCTCGCTGCACTCGCTCGGCTCCCTCTGTGTTGTGGTCTAAGTTCTAAACTAACCGCCGAACCTACTTTTGGACTTTCTGGATTGTGTTTCTTTTGTTTTGGCGGGGGGCTGCGCCCCCCGAGCCCCCCTTTTATTTTGCCGACTGCTACCGCAGCACGCTCGCTGCACTCGCTCGGCTCCCTCTGTGTTGTGGTCTAAGTTCTAACCTAACCGAACCTACTTTTGGACTTTCTAGATTGTGTTTCTTTTGTTTTGGCGAGGGGCTGCGCCCCCCGAGCCCCCCTTTTGTTTTCCCAACTGCTGCCGCAGCACGCTCGCTGCACTCGCTCGGCTCCCTCTGTGTTGTGGTCTAAGTTCTAACCTAACCAAACCTACTTTTGGACTATCTGGATTGTGTTTCTTTTGTTATGGCGGGGGGCTGCGCCCCCCGAGCCCCCCTTTTATTTTGCCGACTACTACCGCAGCACGCTCGCTGCACTCGCTCGGCTCCCTCTGTGTTGTGGTCTAAGTTCTAACCTAACCGAACCTACTTTTGGACTTTCTAGATTGTGTTTCTTTTTGTTTTGGCGGGGGGCTGCGCCCCCCGAGCCCCTCTTTTGTTTTGCCGACTGCTGCCGCAGCACGCTTGCTGCACTCGCTTGGCTCCCTCTGTGTTGTGGTCTAAGATCTAACCTAACCGAACCTACTTTTGGACTTTCTAGATTGTGTTTCTTTTTGTTTTGGCGGGGGGCTGCGCCCCCCGAGCCCCCCTTTTGTTTTACCGACTGCTGCCGCAGCACGCTCGCTGCACTCGCTCGGCTCCCTCTGTGTTGTGGTCTAAGTTCTAATCTAACCGAACCTACTTTTGGACTTTCTGGATTGTGATTCTTTTTGTTTTAGGGGGGGGCTGCGCCCCCCGAGCCCCCCTTTTATTTTGCCGACTGCTGCCGCAGCACGCTCGCTGCACTCGCTCGGCTCCCTCTGTGTTGTGGTCTAAGTTCTAACCTAACCGCCGAACCTACTTTTGGACTTTCTGGATTGTGTTTCTTTTGTTTTGGCGGGGGGCTGCGCCCCCCGAGCCCCCCTTTTGTTTTGCCGACTGCTGCCGCAGCACGCTCGCTGCACTCGCTCGGCTCCCTCTGTGTTGTGGTCTAAGATCTAACCTAACCGAACCTACTTTTGGACTTTCTAGATTGTGTTTCTTTTTGTTTTGGCGGGGGGCTGCGCCCCCCAAGCCCCCCTTTTGTTTTACCGACTACTGCCGCAGCACGCTCGCTGCACTCGCTCGGCTCCCTCTGTGTTGTGGTCTAAGTTCTAACCTAACCGAACCTACTTTTGGACTTTCTGGATTGTGATTCTTTTTGTTTTGGCGAGCCCCCCTTTTGTTTTACCGACTGCTGCCGCAGCACGCTCGCTGCACTCGCTCGGCTCCCTCTGTGTTGTGGTCTAAGTTCTAAACTAACCGCCGAACCTACTTTTGGACTTTCTGGATTGTGTTTCTTTTGTTTTGGCGGGGGGCTGCGCCCCCCGAGCCCCCCTTTTATTTTGCCGACTGCTACCGCAGCACGCTCGCTGCACTCGCTCGGCTCCCTCTGTGTTGTGGTCTAAGTTCTAACCTAACCGAACCTACTTTTGGACTTTCTAGATTGTGTTTCTTTTGTTTTGGCGAGGGGCTGCGCCCCCCGAGCCCCCCTTTTGTTTTGCCGACTGCTGCCGCAGCACGCTTGCTGCACTCGCTCGGCTCCCTCTGTGTTGTAGTCTAAGATCTAACCTAGCCGAACCTACTTTTGGACTTTCTAGATTGTGTTTCTTTTTGTTTTGGCGGGGGGCTGCGCCCCCCGAGCCCCCCTTTTGTTTTGCCGACTGCTGCCGCAGCACGCTCGCTGCACTCGCTCGGCTCCCTCTGTGTTGTGGTCTAAGTTCTAACCTAACCGAACCTACTTTTGGAGTTTCTGGATTGTGTTTCTTTTTGTTTTGGCGGGGGGCTGCGCCCCCCGAGCCCCCCTTTTATTTTGCCGACTGCTGCCGCAGCACGCTCGCTGCACTCGCTCGGCTACCTCTGTGTTGTGGTCTAAGTTCTAACCTAACCGCCGAACCTACTTTTGGACTTTCTGGATTGTGTTTCTTTTGTTTTGGCGGGGGGCTGCGCCCCCGAGCCCCCCTTTTATTTTGCCGACTGCTGCCGCAGCACGCTCGCTGCACTCGCTCGGCTCCCTCTGTGTTGTGGTCTAAGTTCTAACCTAACCAAACCTACTTTTGGACTTTCTAGATTGTGTTTCTTTTGTTTTGGCGGGGGGCTGCGCCCCCCGAGCCCCCCTTTTATTTTGCCGCCTACTACCGCAGCACGCTCGCTGCACTCGCTCGGCTCCCTCTGTGTTGTGTGGTATTTAAATAAAATAAAAAATTAAGCGGGCTCCCATACAAAAAACAGAATTTTTGGCCTATTTTTCCGAACCCTTCGTGTGCGAGTCCGACTCGCACTTGGCTGATTTTTTGTAAACATGGTATGAAATTGAAGTTTACAATCCTGTTTTCCTGCTTTTCTCTTGAAGTTTTTCCTGAATTTTTTTCTATAAACCTCACGGAGCCCGAGACCTTTCCAACGAATGCAAAACCGTCGAAATCGGTTCGTGCGTTCTGGAGTTATAGCGTTAGCAAGGAAAACCTGACTTATTTTTATATAGTAGATAGTTTTATTATTGATTTCTTACAAATATCAAATTGTCATCCATACGTCATTACATAGCTGTCATTTGCGTTTTGTTATTCCAAATCTGATTCTTTTTGTTATACCACGTTTTATAGTGACTGACGTTTCATGTCAAGTCACACGGGAATGCTGTCGAACGGGATAAAAAGTATCCTATGTCCTTTTCCTGGCTCTAAACTACCTCCCTGCCAATTTTCAGCTAAATCGGTTCAGCCGTTCTTGAGTTATAAGTGGAGTAACTAACACGACTTTCTTTTATATATATAGATGTCCATGGGTGACGGTAGTTGCTTTCCATCAGGTGAATCCTTTGCTCGTTTGCCCCCTGATTTATACCTGTACGAAGCCCTGCGCGGACGGTGCGCGGTCGCGGCGCCTGGCGACGGCTAGCGCGACCGCTGCGGCCGCCGCAAGCGCCGCCCCGCCGACGCACAGCGCCGGGTATAAAGCGCCGGAACCGCTGCCTTCCACGTTCGATGCGCGGATGGTGAAGCCCTGGGGGAAGAATAGTGGGGGTTCACAACACATCTTCTTCATCATCTCCTATATCAAAGGATTTTTGCTTTTGCTGTTGTTGTTGCTATGTCATGCTACACATATTTACGTAGCACTCGGGTGGATTGCACAAGAAGCGTAGTTAAAGTTAACTCACTAGGGTAACTTGTTAGGTTACTCGTATACTCACAGGCTGCGAGTGCTGCAGCTCGTGTTTAAGCGCGTGCGCGGGCGGCGGCGGCGCGCGCTCCTCAGCCTGTTCCAGCGCCGCTCGCAGACCCTCACCTTCCGTTTGTTGCTGAAATATATACCGTCAAAAGTTAAATAAATTCATGATCATGACTGCGGCCTATGTTGATGGCGTGAAAGAAGATCCCTTCGCGCCATCTGTTGGCAGTCATCGAACTTACAGAGCGAATTTGGAAGACGATTGATGGCGATTCACTCCTATCGATACAACATATTCATTAAAATCAGATCGTTGGCGTAAAGTATTCCGAATGCGCTGCAGAGTCGTCTAAAAGGTGATTGTTATACAAGGACTAGCCTATAACTTTTCTACTTCTAAACGCTCTAACTTCTAAGGCACACTTGCGCATATCAAATTCTTTGTGTTTATGGAAGAGTCAATAGTATTATGATGACCTAGAATTAGCATTAGCCCATTAGCTGGTGATAATCTCCTGGTGAGGTTCAGCACTCACCTCGCTGGTGGACCGTCGGCTGGAGGTCTCGCTGATCTCGCCGGTCTCGGTCTCGCTCTCCGGCACCTCCGTCATCGTGCTAGTGATGATCTCCTGGTAACACATGGTGATAGTGAGACAGTTTCCTCAATATGCAATGTAACAATAGATTGATAGAAAATACTTTATTTGTACAAACTTAAAACTTTAATAGACACTGTACAAATAGGCGGAGAACTCTTTCTTGTCGTTTCTACCAAAACGAAGGCTTAGAGAATAATAAGGATATTAAAATATAACTTGGAAGGTACCAAGAACTGCGCAACAACGCGACGACAACAAGAGAAAGGGTCATACAACTATGATACAACACCGATACGCAGTTTTTCGGCTTGGCCTATTGGCCCAGGAGTCAGGACAGAAGGAAGCGTTATTCATTAAAAACGTAATTGAATACCGCACCGTGATTTGCCGCTAGTCGCATTTTTATATGACGGCTATCATGGTGGATGGTGGTGATGACTTTATAATACTACGGTTTTGACGTGAACTCACAGTGGTAGTAGTTTCCTGCGTGTAAGCAGATCGTGTGGTGACGTCACGCGGGGTGACGCTGGACGGCGACGGTGACGGCGCCGGCGACGTGCGCGGCGACAGCGTCGTGTCGTCAGTGTCGTTCGTCTCGCTTGCCTCGTCGTCGATTTCCTCGCTCTCTTTCACGCCGTTGGAGGTCTGAAAGATTTTGATAGTGTGATGACTACTGACTATGGTAGGTAGGTTTGATTGTGGATATAACGTTGCATTTAAGATCAAGTCAACATTTTGAATCGCATGGATGTGTAAGGGTGAGGCCAAACGAGAATAATTTTGTGAGTCATGAGTCGCAGAATTTCGGTTGGCAGAAATTCTGCTGCATTCAGTTTCATAGAAAATTCCTACTTCATTCACAAAGTCATGATTAGTATGAATAAAATAATTATTTACTCGACCGAAATTCTGTGACTCACAACCTTCGATCACATACTCACAACTCACAAAGTCAAAAATAAAATCGGCCAAGTGCGAGTCGGACTCGCGCACGAAGGGTTCCGTACCGCATTTTGTATGGGAGCCCCCCTTAATTTTTTATTTTATTTAAATATCATTATTATTTATTAAAGTACAATAATTATAATTATTTAAGGCTTTTGTGAAAGTTTCAAGTGTCTACCTCTTATCATTATTAATTACGAGCAAAAAAGGCCAAAAAAATCACGTTTGTTGTATGGGAGCCCCCCTTAAATATTAATTTTATTTTTATTTTAGTATTTGTTGTTATAGCGGCACCGGAAATACACAATCTGTGAAAATTTCAGAACTCTAGCTATAGCGATTCTTGAGATACAGCCTTGAGACAGACAGACGGACAGACAGACATCGAAGTCTCATGAATAGGGTCCCGTTTTTACCCTTTGGGTACGGAACCCTAATTACGCTCGCTTGGCCTCACCCTTTAAATGCTGGCAATTTCAAAAAGACTACATTGATTTATTCGACATACATAGCCACACTAATCTGACCTGACAGACCCGACTAATTAATAAGGTCCGTCATAATATTATGCTCCTGCCAATGGATTAGTCATTAGTCATTACTAATTAGACAACAACCCAACAAAATTTTACCTATGAATCAATTTCTTTTATTGAATGAACAAAAAATTGTTTGCACCCATTCTAATAATAACCTCCACAAAAGATATTTGCTTACTCGAGTCCGCTCATTCTGTATATCCTGTCGCTGCCTGGTCCTCTGGTCCCTCTTGGCGTTGAGCTGGTCCCGTGCTGCTTGCTCCCGCTGCACTTCCGCCTCGATGCGGTCAAGCAGCAGCTCCTCGGCCTCAGGAGTCATGGACATCAGGGATACCGCCATGTCGTCCTTGGATTGCATAGACTAAAATGTATGGATGGATTTGAGAAGTGAAACTCGTAGTCTATGTTTGTCAACCCCCCGGGAACGGGCAATGTTATGTAAGATGAAAAAGGCAAATATCGGCTTTGCCGTAGACTCGACTAAAAAAAGAGTATTGCACCATTTTTAAGAAGGAAATAGTGGATCTTAAAATGTTTTGCAAAATTGTAGGAAATGTAACGATGATGAGCTTAAACTTTGTAAATCTCTCTTAGTCTACCCTCATCTCATGTACCTACCATCGAGGAAATCGATTCCTAGACACTTGACGTACCAAAGTCATTTGGTCGTCTTATTCAATTTAATGTTAGCTATGATCGGTTGGATGGGTTTGACTTACGCGACCAAATTACTTAGGTCCGCCATCTGCCTAGAAAGCAACTTCTCAGATAGTACATACAGGAAATGTAACGGAAATATCAGATGGAAACGTGGAACGGTGGAAGGCGTAAATTTCTCAGCACACCCTTGTGTAACTGATGTGAATGTAACATTATTTTTAATTATTGTCTACCCTCAACTCAACTCATTGTTGGAAATCGTGCATACTATCTTGTAACAAAGGCTTGACGATTTTTACCTGAACGTAGTCTTCAATGGCAGTACCGATGCTGGCGTACAGGTGCGGTCGTCGGCGGAGGGAGGTCAGAGCACGTTGGAGGGCACGGTCGGCGTCCTGTATCAAATTATGAATATTGTTATAATAGCGTAATATTTCCCTGTTTCAGTGCCGGACACCAAGTTACAGCTGCCGTACATCAACATGGGATAAATGTTTAAAAACTGAGATTTGGTGTTGTGGACATCCAGTGCTTTAATCTCATTAGATTGGATACTACAAGCGCATCGACTTCATCCTGTAGCATATTGTTACGACTTCCTTGGTAGAAACATCATGATAAAGTTTACCTGCAGCCTGTCAGCAGCACTGGCTCTCTCCGCAGCCGCCGCCTCTCTGCCTGCCGCGGCTGCGCGTCTCCACGCCGCCAGAGCGCCGCTCCGCTCCGCAGCCAGAGCTCGCACCAACCGCTGTAGACACTTCTGGACGCGATGAGCCTAAAATGTAAAAAAAAAATATGTATTAATGATGCCATGAGACGTACCGTGAAAACGATCAACACTTCTGTATGCGATAATATTCGCTTTGCTGAAACGCTAAAACAGCATACAGTAAATTAATAACTTGCTATAGTATATTCGATTTACAATAAGGCAGTGATGCCAACAAGAATAATAATGCGCCTATTCCGATCAGTGAATATGAAAACTTTTTAAGGGTTCACGTTGATCATTGCCTTGATGGCCATTTAGAAGCCAGTGAGTCTTCTTAATGCAAGCAGATACTCCTATTCATTTTATCCCATTATTTGGACCTTAACTTCCAAATACCCAAAGTTTCTATACTTGATGTTACCAGAGACACTTACATTGGGTGGCGTATCCCTCAGCGAGCGAGCATAGCAGGCGAGTGCGGCGCGGCGGCGCTGGGCGAGGTGAGCCAACACGCGCTGTTGGTGCAGAGCCGCGAGACGACGACGTTCCGCCACACCCTCCTCTTCCAGAGACTGCGGAAAATAAGAAAATTGATAAATGCAGAGAAGTTAATTTGTAAAAGTGGAAGCGGAAATCTTAAGAGATTAGTGCTGATTTACATTGATGTTGATGTAACTGCCAGCATATTATTATATTCTAGCACTGGATCCGTACGTCCCGTATGAAACACATGACAAGCATTTAGTAGCTCGTGGCTGTACGTAAACATGATTTAATTTATTTAAAAATCCAATATATGGACTGTGGAGCTAGCTACTGTACCAATGACCAATGTAAACCAGCTGTTAGTCAGCTTTATAAAAACAACCAATAAAGATATCAAATTAAAAACGTACTTGGATATTAGCCTGGAACTTAGCAGTCATGCGCTGGCGGAAGGTCTGAGCTGACGCGGGATCCGAAGTCATCATCTGCTGGTAACGGTCCTCAAGTTCCGACCACTCCCTCATCACCTTGGTGATCTGAAAGAAGAAATAGTCAGATTATTGATTTTCCATCCACCAGTGTCTGTTTAGATTTACCTATAGGTCGTAGTTCCTATGAGATTTATCTTAGTGTAGCTTGCATATGGAGAACCATCTAAAGGCAAAATAAATCTTATAGTGTTTGAGCACGCACGTCCTTCTGATATTGGACTCTAATATTATATTTTTCTTGTCAAACTAGTTCGAAAATTAATATTTTTTCATAAGACACATATAACGTACAAAGTGTAATAATTGTAGGAATATTTGCTTTACCTTTTCTCGGTGGGTTTCCTCAAGGCGTTGCTGGGCATCTTTGTAGCTCTGGTGTTCAGTTCGCGGGTCGAAGTGAGAGAAGTAGGGATCAGAGGTAGCGGTAGAAGCCTGCAAAATTGTACCAGATCAATTAATTTTGCAAATAAAATTTAGTTACCTCCTTTATTATGGTCTTTATGATTCTTAAGGTCCTGATAGTCTGGGAATGGAACCATTCAAGCCATGATAATTGATATTTATGACTACAGTTTTGGCCTTGACCATGATAATAATTATTTATACATAGTACGCATTATTCAAAACGCCTATGTAAGACTTCTTTAAAATACAATCAATAAACAGAAAACTAGAATACCTTAAAGTGAAGAACCAGCGAATTAAGGTTCTTTTTAAGACACTTTAAGATTTCTCATCAGATTTTACATACCGTAGTGGTGGTAGTTGTAGTAGACGTAGTAGTAGTAGTAGTAGACGGCGACGAGGAGGACTCAGGATGCGGCCAGGCGGAGTCGTCGGCGTCGGTATAATCGTCGTCTTCCGCGTCGTCGTCACGAGACAAATCGGCGTCTTCGTCTTCGTCCATGTCTGTTAGAGATATTAAGTTTTATTTAGCATGAGATGGCTGAACAAAATTATCAACGTCAGTTAACTGGACTTAATTTTAACAGGAGTTACGACAGGACTGAGTTAACTGAGAATATTATGACAGGTATCAACTGTAATTTAGTAAAGATTGTTTTTTGAAGATAGTTTTTAGACTACCCTACTAATAATTTTGTGTTCTGACCACGTGTCCTAGTGTATGCGTGCACATTAATTAAATTACTAATTACTTAATAATTAAAATTATTAAGTAATTAATTAATTAATTATTATTAATTATTAATAATAATTAATTAAATAATTTCATTAAGAAATTAATAAATTAACTAGCCGCAACAAATTTACCATCATCAGCGTCGTCATCATCATCATCGTCGCTCAGGTTCAGGCTGTCGTCGTCGTCATCACCGAGGGCGTCTTCATCATCCAACAAGTCATCATCACGCTCGTCCATAGCAGCAGAAGCGGCCAGCATCTCCTCACCACCAGGGCTCACTGGTACTCCGACGTCCATGGGCTTGTGCATCTTTGCGTTTTCTGGAAATGATAATTAATAGTTACTTTTTTCTTCAAACTTCTTATCTTTATTTTTTACTAGTCTGCTAAAGTTAGCCCGTTAATTATTTATTAAATATTAACGCTTTGGGTTAAACACTTTGTCGAACATAATATTTCACTTCACACGAATAGCATGAATGAATATAGTAGGTAAAAATATAATGGCAATAAAAATGAGAACTACTTCCTTTAAAGATTTTATAACTAATGTTACAAAATATTACAAAGAAATGGTTTGGAAAAGCAAACAAACCTTTGAAGTGTTTAGGGCAGCAGACAAACTCAACGCCGGAGAAGAGGCTGATGCCGCACGGGAGGAGCATAGCGAAAGTCCTCAGCCGGAGACCACGCTGGGCACAGGCACGGCCAGCAGTGGCGTTCCACCTGGAGAACTGCCAGCAGCGGCTCTGGTTGTGAATGTGGTCAAACAGGCAGCTCTCAGGTACCAGCAGCGCGTCCGATTGGAATGGACCTTCTGCCACAAAATTGCGTTTTAGCTAACAGGAATGTTTAATGAATAATTACCTCAAGAGAAACCTTTTATTTATATCCATACTTTTCGTCTGGATTTTAAAACTATAAGTTATGTAGTTGTTTTAAGAATGGTGATTGAATAATGTGATTGCTATATCAGAGAACATAAAATTTTAGTTTAAATCACAATAAGTTTTGACAATAATAATCAGCGCGAGCAACAAATTTATTTCGTAGCTATAGATAAAATGGTTTTCTGATGGCATTGCCTAATATGAAAATGCTCATAAATAGAAAAGATGAATGATATTGATATGATGTATGGTGTGTGATGGTGAACATACCAAGACAGCGGAAAGGCTTCACCCATCGGGTAACCTTGCACTTGGCGGCGTTGTTGGAGCCGAGCTTGCACCAGTTGCTGACCTTCACATAGTGGGAGGCTTCAACGATGTTGGTGATATCATGGCTCGGGTACACCTGGAAAATAAAGGAATAGCTATTAATGACACTCAAAAATAAAGAGAAGTAGGATGAGCGTGCGATAAAACAAGATACACCTCAGGGTGTCTGTGTTAGTATAATTGTCACTTCTTAAATCTTTAAAACTACTGAGATTTTCGAGGTAGAAAAGTTTTGTAACAGCTAAATTGATACATGATATTTCTGCGCAAACAAAGCAGCAAATGTATAGTTTTATGTAATTTGAATGTAATTTAACAATTTTCGATGAACACAATATTCCCAATGGATAATTATATAAAGCGTTAATTGGTTAGCTGGTAATGATTTGTTTCGTTGCCCCTTATTATAAACCCAGGATTAATAACACAGTCCATGTATCACTAAAACAATGGCCGATAATATTATTAATTATAATTAATATTATATGAACAAACGGTGTAGCCGCAAGTCAAACTAATTGCTTTACGCTCAATTAATAAATTAGTGGTCTCCCGGTAATTTCGGCTAAAATATATTCGGAGCACTACAAGGCTTTTGTAGTGGCCAGTGAGAATAATAGAAATCGTTTCAAAATAAGTTTGCCCAAAACCCGGATTCAATTATTGTAAGAATTTAGGCTCTTAACCCTCGCAGCGGGATAAAATATATTATTGTGGCATAAATTGTTTTTCCATTTACGAAACTTCGCTGCTTTTCAGTTTTCAGATCTGGATTTAGATGCTTGGATCCAATAATTTTATGTTAGGTATCACTTTTGGATCTGAATAGTCCTGTGTTTAGACTTATTAGACTTGCTAAGTTCCTAGTTCCTACATATTATTCTTTCTTACAAATATTTTAATGAATCGTTCATTATTTTGTGATGCCTGATTCAAGAAGATTAATGAGCATTTTAAAAAATAATTAATATTATCACCTACACCAGAAATACCCAACTGGCTCTCTGTTATGTTTTCCTGGTATAGGCGATACCCTCCAAAGCTATGAATCTAGTAGGTCTCTTCGTTATGTTTATCTTCTTGTTTCTGTTACCTTTTTGCAGTAATCGAGTATCTCCATCTTGTCCTTGAGGCAGTTGTGGGGTTTGGTGGTGAGGTCGGGTGTCCACCTGCCGGCGGCTGACATGTACTGGGGGTGGTACGTCGCGCCCGCCTCGCACAGCACCGCTACCTGCGGCTCCGCGCCGCTGGTTGCCTGAAACAACGTATTTTGTTAGTTTTTACCCGAAAACGGCGAACCAAAAAGGATCCACAATTTCAAAAATTATATGCCGGCCAAAATAATTCGTAACCATGATATTGGCCAGCATGTTCATCTGGTGCCTCATAACTTCTAAACTAATTGTCATATTCATTAGACAAATTAGGTGTTGTTGTCACGTTGAAATAGCTAAAAAAATCTTGACATTGTTGTGCGGGGTAAGAGCTTTGTGAGCACAATTCAAATAATATATTGTAAGTTGTAACATAAATTATTCAAAGTATTAAAATTTTAGAAGTCGATATATTATAGTTTCGTAGTTGAGTTACAGTTTTTTAACGTATAATAATATTACGTCTTCGAGTATCGAAATCAAAATTCGCCAAATACAGCACCCTAGTGTATTTATTACCTAAGTCCTAAATTATACCAAACTTTAGATGACACAACAGAAACTCATCTAATAACTGATTACGATAAAAATCGCCACAAATCTCAATGACGATGACAGTAACAATAATAAAGATAGAACCATAAAAGTTGATGATGATAGTCTGAAACTTTCCAACCGTACCTTTTCAAAGGTCAAGCGAGCTCAGGCTTTTCGAGTAGACATATTGACATTTATAAGGCACGGGTCATTGCTACTCGATAATGACGTAGAAGGTTATTACGGTCCCTGTGCTTCCAGTGTTACATTATTGAGCTAAGCTTACATACCTTCGATAAAAAATGAGGTTCCTGACACGAGGAAAAATTACAATGAGTATAAACCTTTTAATATAATATAGGAGCAATATAAAAATAAAAGCAAGCAAGAGACGGGATCAATAGAAAAAAATTTTTTAACAATATTGAGAGCTTAAAGCTAACATGAAATATTTTAAAATCCTCGACCACTTGTAATCGAATTTTCACTTAGTCAGGTCAAAGTCCTAGAATATGTTCCTAATTAGAGAACGTTTCTACCCCTGTCTAGACATTCCCAACAGACGCTGTTTGTCTGACTTACAGAGAACTTTCAATATTATTTCAACTATTCATTGATTTCGTCCTTTGCGTTCAATTTGATTAAATGCTTTAGAGTTTAGTGAATTGTGTTATAGATCAATTATTTCGATTATTAAATTCCCACTTGCTAACCCAAGTCATTATAAGTAATTCCAATTTCTGTCCTTGCCGTTTGATTTGAAACGTTTGTTTTAATATCACCTCTGTCTGATAAAAATATTTACCTGAAAACTCTACATAATTAATTTCAAATATATTTAACGTCTATATTTTGAACCTTTTCAAATATATGAAAGTGAAATGGAGTTGTTATATAAACATGGCGAACATCAGGCGCAAACGGCTCGGGTAGCTCTCTGAACAAACACAGAATATGTGTATTTAGGACTTGTTTTTTAGTTGCCAACAACTTCATGTATCTGTTACGATTAGCAAGTAGCCTTTATTGAAGTCTGGCGTTTGATAAATTAAATATTTTTAATTCAATTTGTGAGTGCCTGTTGTTAAATATTTAAAAATGCTGACCGAAAATTGTAAACCAGCAACTCATTAATTATAATATTATCATTGTATAGTTTTCATTATAATTCACGGTTATTATTGTAATTTAATCTAAATATTATTTTAAATTTAGTATTTTACAAAAAATATATAAGTTTGTACATAATATACAGGTTTTCACTATTTAATCTGCAAAGTGAGCAACGTCATCAAAAGCCTCATTCAGAACTACTCGCAGCAAATTATCATTTCAAGTTATTTAAAGCGAAAAGATAAACCGCGACGGCCTATATCAAAAGCTGAACAATAAATTTAAGTCTGTAACAATATCGCGTTCATTATTTATCCCAATTCAACAGAGATAGGCGTGCCACAGGGAGGCGTTTTTAAATATACGCTGACAAATTGGATATGGATGTGATAGGGGTCCGGAATTACCTTTATTTCTATTTTTATATTAATAAAGTTACGAATTTTTGTGTACGCCTTTTGTGAGGAGCTGGTAAACATAATATTTTAGACGTATTATGACGAAACGGTTTTTCCTATTTGATGTAAATCACGCAAAAACTAACTAACCACCATTTTTAATTCTTTACTTACTGCGTCATAGGAGCGGACAAAAACATAATTTGTGTTTTCATTCATTCAATTCCATTGTTTGTGTTTAATAGATATTCTTCTTATTAAATGATTTATTAACCTGTTTTAACACCTTTTCAATCGAACAAAATTTTTATCTTTTTCATATTTTATTAAGTATGTAAATTGTAAGTACATGTATAACTTCTAACTAGTAGAATTTATGTGCTACTGAATACTATGAACTTGTTTTAATCCACAAACTATCACTGAATTACTGAGGAAGCCTTGAGAACTTATGGCAAGCGACACTTTAGACGTTGGCGTACATTTTTAATTAAAAGAGACTGTTGGTTTAAAATTATGAAAGTTTCTTGCAGTTTTCGTTTGCTTTGCTTTAAGTCTCAACATTGTTTTGCGGAAACGTGCCGTGGTTAATGATTTTTCGTATAAATAGAACGTGCATGTTTTAACGACCTAATCTTTTGCCCTGGATTCTGACTGAGGGCGCTTATGTGGATTTCTATGTTGAAGGTGCAATTTTTCAGTTTTGCTTTAAAGTGTACTTGTTACACTACGCCTTAGACTCTTAGAGGCTTACAATCTTTCTTTCTTTTTTCTTCCCTTTCTCAATGTTATTATTTATGTGTGAGTAGTATAATTTGCAATTTACCTAGTTTCCTTAAATGTCTGTAAAATATGAACTATTTCAGAAACAAAGTTATAACATTAACTTTAAACTGAATAAGACTGGACTTCAAGATGTCTCTGGTTCTTAGCGAGTTATCCTCAGCTTTAATTGACTTTTCGTTAGGGAACTTGGTCTTAACATTTTCGTTTCACTAATTAAAATAGTTTGCCTTTGCAGCACAACCTTAATTAATATTTTTACCTTTGATATTTAGGAAAATTAGGATTTAAAATAATACAATTAATATGGTACAAGTGCGTTGGAATTTTACTGGTATTCTTTTTTCATACACTTCAAGATATAAAAGTAACTGTAGGTAAGTATATGTAATTTTGTAATAACTGTATTTTTTTTAACAACCAAGTATACTGGAGAATATGTAGACATCATAATTTATATAGCAAATGCAAGATTTGGGGCAAATCATTCGGTGTTCTTTTAATCACAAAAAAATTAAAAAAAAACAAGATTTTGATTTAAGTAGCAAAGTAAGTAAATCAATAAATAAATTTTACATCTTCGTAAATTACCATTTTACCAAAGTAACTTGGTTACTGGAATCCCAAGCGATGTTATTGGTTCGGAAATATTTGATTACTTCGCAATTAAATTTTGAGATTTAATGGATGTTATTAATAAAGTTTTGAGTTTGTCCCTCGGGATGAGATCAACTTGATAATGACGAATTTTCAATTATCTGTTTAGATTGTCCCTAGCAACCTATATTATGTTTAATTACTTAAAAAATTGCATAATATAATATTAACTAAAATAATTACTATTGATACCGGTATTAACTATTAAGTATGCTTTATGGCAAGAAAATATATTTTATTCTTTCATTTGGGTAAAACAATAATATATTTAGCAAAAACGTTACTGATAGAAACAAAATTCCCACACTAAACTTTATGAAATTTTGTTATACCTTTGCCTATGTATTTATATTTTAAATTATACTTCTATGGAAGTATGCATTGCAGTAAACAGAGGCTCATATTCCTGACAAATAACTGAGCACAAAGGGATGAAATTGTAGCCTCTGAAACAGCAAACCATTTGGTTATTGAATAGCGAACATAAGTTCTGGTACATGCAAGTTGTCTCGTTAGCGAGTTTGACCAAGACAAACATTCCACCAGCGCGGCGCCTTCCTGACAAATATCTAACTTAGATGCTTCAGATTTGCAAGTTTCTAATGGGATTGCATCAAATTGAAATACATTATCGGATATCATATGTAATGTTCAAGTTTTGGTGGAAATGAGTAATAATGAAATAGTAATAGTAACTCAAGTCATTAGGTTTATAGTGAAATCAAATTTAGAAAATATAGACCAAATAATTGTTTATTTCGCACAGTGAAATAAATTTAAGCATAACGATAACAGTCAAAACATTTTAGCTAATATTCTACCAACTACTACAACAACTAACCAATTTAGATTCTACGAGATTAAAAGTAGGTACATTAAGAAAATATAGACCATAAAAATAATTTTACATGAAAGATATTCAAAGCAACAGTAATAAAAATATTTTCAGTTTGAAAATATCAGCAGATATTATGTAGGTATAGTTGATACGAAACACAGGGTGAGCCAAGTGCAAAACCTAGTACTGAAAGTTATGCGCCATATGGGTGTCGCGTTTAGAATATTCACAATTTAACGTATTGGTTCTTTAGGCTTTGGTATTTGTTTTTGTTAAAACGTAGCTACAAAGAGTTAAGTAGAAGTAGTAAGAAATTACTACTAGAGGACTTACAAAACTCCATAATACATATTATCTTTATGTGTAATATTATCAAGTCATGGTTTAGACCAGTCAATCAAATTGAGTGTTAATTTTTTAAATTGTTCAAAATTAAAAGTTGAAGAAAATAAATATTCCATTTCTGCTGACACAGAATATAACAAGAATATTGGAAAAGCGCTTGATTGCTTACATTTTGACCCATTTCCAATCCATTTCGATTTCATGAGTGGGAATCGGCCAATTTCGCCCACGGCTTTTTGCTTTAGTGCAGCCAATATAAATGTTATCGAATGACAAAGTAAGGCAAACGTAGTCTGGTTCATTGGTCAATATATTATGTCTTCTCTTTATTCATCAAGCCCCAAGCGGTCGCATGCGACCGCGATAACAATAGATAAGTTGTTTTTCTTACGATCGACGGGTTAATAAAAGAATAAAGAATGATACAAAAATAATATTTTTAGCTGTCGAAATGTAAGCTGACTTATTTAGATTTTATTGCCAGAGAGAAGTTTTGCTTTGAATACTAGTTTTAACGTTGAAAACTAAACTTCTGCTATTGGCAAGTCAAACCAGTCACTTTCGGGGACAGTAACTGAACATCAAGTAAATGTTGGCTTGACCCGGGACCGAAGTGACAGATTGTATAGAGTTAGCAGCTTTGCTTAGTTAAAAGTTAAATCTCCAACCACAGAGGATAGCGGTTTTGTCACACAGTCTTGTACAGTGTACATGACTAAAGATGCATTAACCACATACGCTAAATATATGAAATTATATGCGAAGAAAAGAGAGAGAACATGATATCTAACCCACTATTTTAATGTCATTACGAGTCAGAATAGAACAAAGACTAGGTTATATGTAATACCTACATAGTACATAAAGTATTGATTATTATTTATTTCCAAAGTATTAATATCTGATAAAATGCAGAAATAAACGGGGTAAGTTAACATAATATTTTAACTGGAGTGGACTATGTTGTAGATTAAATTAAATATTATTGTGTAAAGGACAGGGAAGAGCTTGCCAATGCAAATGTATGTAGATTTGGGGTCGGTGTCTCTTGACAAAATATTATAGTTTGGAATCTATTTCGAGGAAGTGACATGAAATACTAATCAAAGGCGTGGAGAATAAAATTTCCACAATATCATCTATATAAGTATAACATACACTCAAAGTATAAAATATGCGAGAATGTCGCTGTCTGTCTGTTGCATTAAGCTTCCAAATTCTATATAGCTGTGGACTCTATATTATATAGATTATAGAGTCCACAGCTTTAAAAGTACCGGCACTGAAAACCCAATTTTTTTCACTTTTGTATGGGAAAGCGCCCCAGCGTCTCGAGTTTCCCCAAACAAAAGTGAAAAAATTAGTCTTTCAGCGCTGCTACGTTCACAGTGGACTCTACAAGGAACACATATACACCCGGCCTAAAGTTTATCACTTAGCTTGTTACACCTTTTATTTTGAGTCCCGCGTAAGGACATGGATACTTTTCATCCGATAAAATATACGATTCCCGCGCTATCGACGAATTTCTGTCTACAAAATATTCGTTGCTGCAGGAGACTTTTCTTGAAAAGTGGTTTAAGTTTACCCCCATTGTCAAAATCGGTCCCACGTTTAAGGGACCTAAACTAGAGTTATAAGGAGATGGCAGCTTCAAAACATGTTCTAACTCAAATAAATTGTTTACCCCGAAGATGAGTAAAGTTTACTATCTCAAACTAATTTAAACTCGAAAGATTCTCAAACAATTCTTAGAAGTTGGAATATGTAAAGTTTGAAAGAAAATTTATTGTGAAACTTCAGCGTTCTCTCAATAATTGGTTCATGTACAAAACTACACGTAGTTATGACAAAGTAGTTATCTGGGTAACTGGTTTACTTAGTTTTCGTCTCTTTCGTGACAACTCACGTTGAAATTTTGATCAATTCAGTTTTAGTGCTCAGTTTAACAAAAGCTTATCTATTACTATTGTTACGAATGCAGGCACGTAACACTATTATTAACACTACCTTTAAAAATTGACAGTCATTAAGGTTGGATACTTAATTAACATTTTAATAAAATTATGATAACTTGTTGACGTTATAATATAATTTTTCTGGGACAAAAAGTATTCTTAAAAGAATCTCTAAACCAAATTTAATTTAAATCTAGTCAGCTATTCGTGAAGAGGTAACAGATAAACAGACAAATATTCGCATTTACATCTTAGTAAGGACCAAATGGTTCGTGTAATATTACACACGGTGCTGCTCGCCAGTTCTGTTTTACTTGAACTTGGCTTGACACGCTACCGCGTGTCTAGATATAACAGAATGCTTCTATGATAACGACGCTAATGATGAATGCTAAAAAATCCATTTGACTCGGGGCAGCCTTGGGTTTTCTCAAACATGACAAATGTAGCAGCGAGTTGACGGGGCGGCCATTAATCTGAAATTCGGGGGAAACCGCCTATTTACATATCGCCCTTTGTCCGATCCGTCAGTACGTCGTCGAGCAATATTTTTCACTTCGAAAAAGGTCCTCATGAAACTTATCGTTTCCGACTACCTATGGTCTAAGCCGCGAGTCACAGAATCTTTTACCGTAAAACAGCGCTTTTGTGTTTTGAATAGTGATCATTCATCAGTTTTTGTACTTTCAGTAGCAAGTCCTTTAAAGTATTTTATAAAATAATTTAGGAGCTTGAAGTATAAAAGTAGGTAATTGTCTTTTTGGTATTTAATCAATGTAAAGTTGAAGGAACTTCACAACAGATATTTCAACCTCTACGGTCTACTGAATACACTACGCCAAACAGTCCGACTGTCAGACTATTATTAAGCGATTCAGCAAACATTCCCATAGTTTCAATAATTCTGTTAGCTATGGCAATCGGACGGTGTTTGCGATGTTTGGCTACAGTATTCTCGAAGCAAACAAGTTCGAGTGCAATGAATGTTTCAGTATTGAGATGAAGACAACTATGCTGTTCAGAATGGAATCTATTAGATGTTGGTAGAGACAAAAGTTTGCTCTGTTCGATTGTTTATCAAGAATCTAGATGGAGTGAAAACTCGTTTAAACCTATTGAAAACAGTAATCATTATTAGGTAGTAGTTGGTAGGTTATTTAGATAGTTAAACGATTTATGCTAGCTCAAAGCTATTTTTATAAGCGTAGACTAATAATTATAGATGTCAGGCCGAATTAAAAACGAAATCGATAATAATCCTTTTTTTTTTCTTTTTAAGCAAAATTCTTCTTCAAGTCGGCTAAGAACTACGTTTAAATGAAAAGTCGAAATGTGAGCTCAGTGTTTATTGCACATCGATTAAACCGGATTAGATTGGTTTAGGTTGGTACTATTTGGTATTATAAGGTAGAATGTGTTACTCTGGAAAATGAGGTTAGGAAAGATACTAAATAGATAGAGTAGGGACTAGGGCGTAGGCATAAAGCAAGTTTATGGTTGTAGGTTTATATACTTAGTCTTCATAGCCACAAGAAGAAAGTTTTCAACTATAATTATGCCTAAAACTGAATTTTTAAATTCGTAAATACTCATAAAATCCCTTAAAGGTTTTAAACTATTATGCCTTTTTGAGCAACAACTGAATTTCTAAATTCGAAAATACTCATAAAATCCCTTAAAGGCTACCAAGATACATAAGGATCAGATAAACTATAAATAAAAAATAAAATACAAAATTATAGTTACACATTGTTCTAAACGGCGTTTAGCTTGTGTTTATCCCAAAATCCTTCAGGTAGGGTTGTCAATCGTCCCATCCCAGAACATGTTCTAGTTTTCGTAATGTCCTGGGACGTCCTGGATAATTTTTGAGTAGTGACCTAGGCTTTGGTATAGTAAACCAAAATCTTAAATTACCTAAGGGTGAATTGCACCAGAAGCGTAGTTAAAGTTAAGGTTAAGCTTATCGTCAAATATGGCGACCTTTGCTAGGGATTTGACAGTCCATTTCACATTTTGTTATGGTTAAAGTTACAGTTATAGTTAAAGTAGGTTAATGCAACTCACTCTAAGTTTAAAAATATTGTTACAAACAAAAGATTTACGTTAAATGATAACTGGTTTTAAGTTTAAGTTTTCAATTTTCATTCAGTATAGAATATATTAATATTGTAATTACTCAATTTTTCCCATATTTTACTGGATATAATTTTACTATTACAAGTCAGTGTCTAGTTTTTGGACAAAAAATTCCGGTTTTTTGTTACTTTAAACTTTTTTTGAGGTTGGCAACCCTATCCTAAGGGACCCGGGTACCCGTAAGTTATTTTATCCGACATTTTTACCCTTCTCATGTTCTTTGTCCGGGTTATTTATACAAATAGTTGCTACTATTGACCTGTCTTTGGGTAAAAAATTGCCCATAATCATTTGGGCCCGGGATACTCGTTACTTCCTAAATAATTTATGTTTTAGGAGAATGTTTTCAGGATATTGTAGTATGAATAATCTAATACAGATTTGTTTCCTATTTTACTAGAGTAGGTAGTGAAAGTTATTTGCAGAAAGGCATTCTATTTGTTAATGTCCACAAATAGAATGCCTTCTAATGATCATTGAACCTTTATTTCTATACCTTTATACTAGTTATTAAGTTGCTTTATGATGCTGAGTACTTAATTTAAGATTATTATAGTACTTTGTCCAGTTGTTAGTAATTTGAGAATAAAAACTTAGATGAAGCTTAAATTGAAAACCTTTTTAGTTACTTGTATCACAAAAAAACTTCAGGTTCTTTAAAGTTATTTACAGCTTTTTTACAATAATGTAGTCGCAATATTATCTAGGAAGTAATAAGAATGTATTACCATGAGAAACTGAGGCAGAGTAATGAAAGTAGAAGAATAATGGGTGTTTCATGCACCAGATAATATACTGCCCTGTATCGGTCCGTATCTCACGATTACTACAGAAGACTGCATAGAGTAAAGGCTATATAAATGGGGGAAATATAGTGAAAACCCTTACCAATATTATAAATGTGTTTGTTATACACTTTCACGCAAAAACTACTTGACAAAACATCATGAAACTGTATACACATACTCTTGGAGGTATCAGATATACAAAAAAATTTAAAAAAAAAAAAAGAATCCTCACTTTTTATTAAAAAAAATTTTATGAAAAAAAGAATTCAGTTGACGTGGACGCGGACGAAGTCGTGGGCAACAGCTATTTATTTATTTATTAAAAACTTTATGCACGTACAAGTACAAAGGTGGACTATTTATACAAATATAAGAGCAAGATTTTAGCCAAAATATGACAAGTATGGCAATAGGCCATACTAAAGCAAGTATTTAATTAAATTAATAATAAACCAGTTTTTTTCTCTCAAAAAAAATCTAGTTTTCTTTATATTCTCTCTTTTGTAATTTCCTTGATACCTATTCTGTTTCAAAATAATCCAACGTGACCAAAATAATATTATGGATTGATCACAAACGCCTACTCGAAATCTCGAACTACTTTTATCAGTTCACTGTTGGTTAAAAGAGCAATTAAAAGTTATATATAAAACAAACTTCGCAACATCGCAAATTCAGAAGTTTAAACTAATAACAACTTTCCTAATATATTATTTACAACTCAAAAAATTTCTACACAGTTTGTACAGGTTTTATACACAGCTTATAAATTTTATAATTTATACACAGTTACAGTTTTATGTCTCTAATTAAGTGATGTTTTAAGTTAGTTGAAACTTTACACTTGGGGCTGAAGTTTTATATTTTTATGACTCCAGTAATAGTTACTTACATCTATGTATATCTTTTATTATCAAAATGGAGCTTCTTTACAATTTACAATATTATAAGATAGGTAGGATAAAAGGTAGGTTAAAAGTAAGTGAAATGGTTAATAGAGCTCATATATATGTCGCAGTCATCTGGTTCAATCTGTGATTCGATTGAATGACTAGCGTATTCATTGAATGACACCGTTCTATTGAATGACTGAAGGACAACTAGTCAAGACGCTGACTGTAACGTTTAACGTCTTGACTAAACGTCATCATAGTGAAGTCGTTAAATGGAATGCTATGATTTTTTTAAAGTATTTGTTGGTGGCGTACTAATAGGTTAATCTAGAAACTGACTTCAATTATGAGGCGACGACGGCTACTTCTGGGTGGTTGACAAAAATTAACCACGATGGCTAAGGCGGGAGCTTCGCTGCGCTACGCTCCCGCCTTGCCATAAACCTAACCAAATCCAATCGTATTGGACAGACGAAGTAATAAATACATTGCTATTAATTACCTAAGAATTATATACTGTTCTTATACATTTCCTATTCCGTTAAAAATAAATACATTCAATTACCTGACTAATTTCATATCCGCTCTCTTCAAAGGGCTATGTTAAAAATCGCTAACTAGTTGAACGTTGAGTGACGATTGTTCAATCAACGTTCGGCCGAGTCGTTCAATTGAATGGAGTCATTCAATGAATGCGCTAGTCATTCAATCGAACCGCAGATTGAACTAGATGACTGCGACATTTAAAAACAGCTACAGCAACGCAACTTAAATATTTTGTTAAAAATCTTTAAGTTGCGTTGCTCTTTCTTATTATTCTTCGTAATAAATTATTATTTTAACCTTAACATCATCTCCACTCCGCTGGTAAGATTTTAATTTCTAGCGTGAAAATTGTGGGTTAATTAAATAAAACATAACGAAGATGACCGACTCGGCTTAGCATTATGGAAGATTGTGAGCTTTGCCCCATATACTTAGGGTTGTCACCTTAGACATCTATACTAATAATAGAAATGCGAAAGTCTGTCTGTGTGTCTGTCTGTTACATCTTCACGCCCAAACCGCTGAACCAATTGTGCTGAAATTAAATATTATACACTATACAGGTGTGTATATGAATTGTGTTCCTTCAAGTAAGTTGTAGACAGTTCACTGTGAAAGTAACAGCGCTGAAAAACCGCTTTCATTTTGTATGAGCAAGCGCCCCGTGTCACGAGTTTCCCCGTACAAAAGTGAAAACAAATAATTTTTTCAGCAGTCTTTCAGCGCTGCTACTTTCACAGTGTACTCTCTAAGATGAACACGTGAACCCTAAAGTATTATCACTTAGTTTTGTTACACCTTGTAGAGGTACTTCGAGTCCCAGGAAAGAACATTCGATACTTTTTATCCCACTGATCTCTATTATACAAGTACGCTGGATAGCTGATACACACCTGCTTTTTGTGCCTATTTGAAGTGGAATCAGCGCCCCCATTATTCGGGTAGAGAACTAAATTTGACATAACCACAACCAATAACAACAGTTACTGTTGTCATCACTAGTATTAGTTCCAAATACTCTCACTACTGCTATCAGCGCCAATATGGCGGCTTTCAAACGTCATTTTTACGTCAGATTTAGTTCTTTACCCGAATAATAGGGGCGCTGATTCCGCTTCAAATTGGCACAAGAATGTAATTTCAAAGGGAATCAGCTACCTAGCATACTTGTATAATAGAGATCAGTGTTTTATCCTGAAGAAAAAATACAGTTCTCGCGCGATCGATTATCGCGCATTTTGGCGCAACGGAGTTGCGGGCGTCATCTGGTTGACAATCTTCCATACGTTATGGAAGATGGAAGCGAGTACTGTAGGTAATTTTTAAGAATTCGCCATAACTCGCAGTTGGCAGCCCTACTGAGCGGCTGACGGGGGTATTATTATTATATTCACGTACACTTGAGCCGCTAAATTAATTGAATTTTATAGGATCGCTCGGAATAAGGACACCCCTGAATTTTGATATCTTTTAATTGTTCGAACCTAAAATAATATTCTTAAAATCTGCCTATCACCTATTTTAAATGTTTGCGTTATCGAGTGCTGCTCTTTCTAGACAATGTACTTGTAATTTACGTATATTATATTATGGTCTTACGGTCTATACTTAAAGTACTTGTTGAATATAACTGGCAAAGATTTTTCAAAAGATGTAAAACTGTGTACGATATCTACACTACTATTATAAAGAGGAAAGATTTGATTTTTTGTTTGTTTGTTTGTTTGTTTGTTTGTTTGTTTGAGTCGAATAGGCTCCGAAACTACTGGACCGATTTGAAAAATTCTTTTGCTATTGGAATCTTACATTATTTCTGCTGAACATAGGCTACATTTTATTTTGGAAAAAAATAGGGTTCCGTAAGATATTTGAGTTTTTCGGACGCAAGGTGTAAAAAATCAGCTAGAAAAGTTATTTATTTGGCGTACGCTGCCTAAACTATAAAAGATAGAACCATAAAATGTTCTAAGTAATTGTAGATCTTATAAATATCTACAAAAAAGTCCGCGACACACTATACCTATCTATGTCGAGTGAGGCACAATAACCATTTATTTATTTAAAAATCCTGAATTTTTTTTGGACTACATTAAAACGGATATATTTTACTCACGCTATTAATCCTTATCAAAATAAATTCTTTTATCACTAAGTACAGTTTATGTAGATAATATTTGGTCTTTGAATAATTAAAATTGGACGTTTGGTTTTGATATTATGGCGAAATTAAAATATTACGATAGTGGGCGTCACCAAAGCGCGTGCGGGGAAGACAATATTCTGTTGTAGAAATGAAAATTCTGTACTTAGAAGATATGAAATGACACCCGAAATTACACCTTTGTCACTACATCGCTATAGAAGCTAAAAATGTGGTTAGTTTTTAGTCTGTCTGTCTGTCTGTCACTCTTTCTGTCTGTATGTTTGTTCCAGCATCACACGAAAAATACTGATCCGATTTGAATGTGGTTTTCGCAGATATATTTATCTTCTTCCAACTTAACATGGTGTATAAAAATTTTTCCCCCCACCCCTCTAAGGGGACAAAAGAGGGGGTCAGATTTTGTATCAAACTTTTTCTTTAACACGAAAACTACTGATCCGATTTGCATACGGTTTTCACAGATATATTATATTTGTCTTCTTCCAACTCAACATCTGGTGTATAAAAATCCTCCCCCCCCTCCCCTCTCAACCCTCTCTGGGGACCAAAGAGGGGTCAGATTTTGTATACAACTTTTTTCTTTAGTGGACTTACTTCATATTAGGTATTAACTGTGTTTTTCAACTTAACATCTGGTGTATGACCTTCCCCCCCCACACCCTCTTAGGGGACAAAAGAGGGGGTAAAACATGTATCAACTGATGATGTAGAAAATATACTTTAAATGGCAAAACAACGTTTGCCGGGACAGCTATCGTATATAATATGATAGCATATAAATAGACTGAATACAAGTGTTAAACATAGCTATTGATTGCAAATTATAGAGCATTCGCACATAAATCGCACTGCACATTTTCCCACGATAATGTAGTTGTACTTGACCGTGGTCAGCTGTACTAAATTTTATCAATCGCAGTCTAGTTTTGGAGTCTATCCGATGCAAAAAATCAAACTATTGCTTCATTTTGTTCATATATTTTTTCACTATAAAATACATTACATTTTTAAGCAAAATTAATTCAAAACTTTTACCAGCAAATGTGTAAATTGAAGTGAGAGACTGCACTCAAAAATAAACAAAACAGTGTTGTGCCGATGTCGATATAATATGTCGATAATTTCGTTGACCCGCCATTAACAATGCCATTAGTCGGCGCCGAACACTTATCGGGCCAATGGAGCTATAATTAAGTTTTAAAGTTATAGTGCTCTGCTAATTAATATATACGGAAAGCTGTAGTGATTCTACATACCCTTCTAGCTTGTAATAGAAAAATTGTGAATGAAGCAGTGGAGCTTGGTAAAAAGAGCCTTTTTTATATCGATTTTTATTATATAATTAAAATAGAAAAACAACATTATATAAAGGCTCAGGCTCAGGCAATAATACCAAACCAAAATAGCATCGAGCTGCAACCATTGAGGTAGGGTTCCTATTCCTATCGACTTTTCTTGCTTTAAAGATAATAATATTTAAAGTTTATCAGCTGTTATCAATACTTTATAAATAAATATAAGGAAGACTTTACACAAACTATACCTTCCTTCTAAACGAAAAATCAGTCATCAGCTTATTGCTAGGTTATTGCTGATGATACATCACTGAATACAAACTAATGAAGCCATAGTTCATTCGGTAATCTGTACGTATCCATTGTCGTGCATAAGTTACTTTGTAAACTCCATTATTTAAATCCCGCATTTCAACCGAGGGTTATTTAGTAAACTATATTATAATAGTTTTAGTAACGACACAGCAGTCTTTTTATTTACATACTTTTTGTTTTTGCTGATAAACTTGTAAACCTTGTGCTCCGAATAATTTTGAAAAACGTAATGTAAACGTTAAGAGTTATAAAAAATTGAAAAATTAAATCTAATCGCGGTAGTACATTTTTACGGTTTAAAGGAGTCACTTACTAAAACTACGCTACAATAGCTTTAACGTGAAGTAACTAGGATATTTTCAATAAGAAGTATCGACATTGTTCAAGGTAACAGAGTAATCTGAGTTGTGAACAAGGGTTTTGTTACAACCATAAAATATTCCTTTGTGAAACTTAGCTGTAACTTTGTTACCAAGGACGTGGTGTTTGGTTACGATAGTTTGTAACTTAAACTTTGGATGTTAGAGAATGTTACTTTACTTTTATACATAATATGCTACTTTTATAAGCATGCAGACTGGAAATTAAATTTCTTTCTTGATGCTTTTATTATTTATGCAATTTAAGCAATGAATAAAACGTTAATGCTGTATTAAAGTCAATAATATTTCATTTATTTTAAAAAATAAGCTAATATCGCAATTCACTATATAAGGGCTAATAAATATCATTCGATTGTGTTGACAAAATCTCTATATCAGTTATATCGATAACTTGACCGTGACATCTCTACGGCGTTCGTATTTGTGCGTAACGTCGAGTATTGATTTTGTGTGCGCGCGCAACACTAATCCCCGCCCCCCCTAGTGGAGGAGGAGAGGGGGGGGGGGGGACCTACAGGGTGATTCAAATCGAACCTTTTTATAGGGGCGCCTGAATCGCTTGCGTTAAGGGCGACAATACACGTCCGATTTTTTCATCCGATTGTCTGATCCGGTTGTCTGATCAGACTATCTGAAGGCACTCTTGCCATACATTTATTTGAATACACAATACACGTCCGATCCGGTTACCGGATCGGACGTCAGAATCGGAAACAGCGTCAAAGCATTTCCGATTTTACTGCCGTTCCGATTGTCTGAAGGTGCAGTCTGCATACATTTGTACGGAGACACAATAGACGTCCGATTATTTCTTCCGATTTGCCAGTTTAAGGCCGTCACAGACTTAGCTATAATATATTATATTAATATACCGTACTAATAAATAAATAAATAAATAAATAAATAAATAAACACACTGAGACCAGAAATATAATATATTATAGCTAAGTGTGTGGTCACGCGAAAATTGTATAGAAAATATATATTACTTACAACCGTATATATATATTACTTATAACCGTATAAATAAATAAATAAATAAATAAACACACTGAGACCAGAAATATAATATATTATAGCTGAGTGTGTGGTCACGCGAAAATTGTATAGAAAATATATATTACTATGCCTAGCTATAAACATAATATTATTAATCTATACATATAATAAATCTGTAGAAATGTGAATTCTGTACAAAAAAATAATAAGCGGGGGGTGTCACTAGATCGCTATAGAAGCCAAAAATGTGGTTAGTTTTTTGTCTGTCTGTCTGTCTGTATGTTTGTTCCACTATCACACGAAAACTACTGATCCGATTTGAATGCGGTTTTCGCAGATATATTTGTCTTCTTCCAAATCAACATCTGGTGTATAAAAACCCCCCCCCCCCCCCCTCTTAGGGAACCAAAGAGGGAGTCATATTTTGTATGAAACATTTTTCTTTAATGGACTTACTTCCTATTATTTAGTGTATTCTTTGTGTATAAAATTGCCTCCCCTAAACAAAAGAGGGGGTAAGATTTTGTATCAACTGATGAAGTAGAAATACTTTATATGGCAAAACAACGTTTGCCGGGAAAGCTAGTATAATATATTATAGCTAAGTCTGTGACGGCCTTTATTCTCTAGCATGATACTGAACGAACGTCTCGCGTGGTTGTTGTTCGGACTGCCTTTTACTTGTAAAATTCGGGCCACGCGCAATATAGGGTTCCGTAGTACCGCTAGTATTTGAAAATTTTTCTATGGTCAATGAATGTACATTAATAATTATTATATCATGTTTTACACCACTGACAACATCATCTCAGTTACTTTCTAAGGAATTTGAACGAAAAGTTCCTTTATACTTCGCCGAATACATTTTTTTTAAGTTGATCGACTATTACTCAATAACTTGTTGTCTTATAGTCTCTGAGCAAAACCGCGGACAGACAGACAGATGGACAGACGGATGGACAGACCGAAACTATAAGGGTTCCTTGTTGACTACGGAACCCTAAAAATAAACGAAATCATGTAGGGTGAATCTTGTCTTTCTGCTCCGTGCAAGCTCACAGATAGCTCGAGAGCGACTGACTTCAGAAAAACACCACACTCGAATCGCCCGTGACTTTTGTTCTATTCGAATATTTGAATTATTTAATTTAAATTGAATTTTGATTTTTAAATAAATTAGCGGTCTGGTTTGTTAGTGTAAAAAATATGAAATTACTACCATGATTCATTGTAAAACATATCTAATTTTAATTTAGTTTATTATAAAGGTACATTAATATTGGTTATTTAACATAAGTAGTGGATAAGGCTAAAAAAATCTGGCAAGCCTATCTATAAAGGCATAAAGAACTACACCGGCTAGTATTTAAGATTGTAACAAAACTCCAAAAACTTTACTCATTCAACATATTGATGTTTTAATTACAAAACTTCAATATCTGGGTTACGTAACTTTAATTTTGGAGCAAAGTTTCAGTTCGTATCAAAACATAGTTAGTCGGAATAAACGACAACACTTCGCTCGCCCATCAGTGTTGCAACTTTTTTGTAAACTCGTTAGTCCAATCATTTTCATTTTACTGCAAAACTATACCTTTTTTCTAAGTCGAATGTAATACCTTTTATTTGCTTACTACTTAGTAAGTTCAGCATTATGATTAGGTATTTGACATAGAGTAAAATATACTATGTTGTTTATTTTTTATTTATTCGAAAAACGTTATTTACTTATTTACTTTATACCTGTTTTAAAGGTAAGCCTCAATACTCATTGGTCATAATATACTCGTAAGAAATGACACGAATAGAATCAAGGAAAATTCTCCATATTATACGCATCTATTTAAGCCGGCTGAATCTGTTTGTCTGTCTGTTTGTTCGCGATAATCTTTGACACTATTTATCGGATTTTATGCAATTTAAAATTTTCAACCATCCATAGAATGGTTTCCGAGAACAACTCCGTCAGTGAAACCGCTGGCTAAAATATAAAATAAATTCTAGTCAATAATTAATAACATCTAATTTTCTTGAGAATAACTAAATAGAGAATTTAAAATAAAGAGTTCATAAAACAGCTGTATTTTATTTAAGTCTCAAATATGTTTTAGTATAAAATTTGTGTATTTTAAGTAAATAAATTAAAAAATAATTAGAACATACTATCAGTTGGTTCTATAAAAGCATAGAGCCACAAATGTACGTTTTTCACTGATTGCAATAGAGGCTGATTACTCCAATTGCCTTTGAGCTTGCACCTGAGCTTTGCCGAGCTTTCACGCGGCTGAGCTTAACAGCAATTAACACTTAAATATTTGGTGTTCAAATTAAATTTATCCGATTTGAAGAGCTTTGGAAATGGTGGGGAAATTGTACTCGAAAGCTTCGAGAGATTTGGTGTGTTTTACTGAAGTGCAGATGCTTTTAGTCTTTGGAGGAAATTTAGCGGAGGTGTAAGTTGACTGGGGTCAGTTCAAATAAAATTCTAAGTTCTAGATCACCAAACATACAGAGCAAGTGCATATTGTAACATGTCTGTTATCAACGGCTTAGCTGCCAAACTGCTTTGGGTGAAATTTCGTATGGATATTGGATACACATAAAGTCCCGGGAAAGGACATAGGAACTGACAAGAGAACCGGCTCAGGACCGACTTCTGACATGCCCATCCGATGTTTGTATCATCCTTTTATCAGACAATTTGGTGATCTGAATCCTTCTTCTTAATTAAATAAAGAAGATGATTAAATTATGTTCATTGCAATTAATATTATAGAAACCCTATCGAAATATAGATTTTCTTAAATATTATTTCCTTAAAAGAGTAAATCCCATTAAAATACCCATAAACAAACATAAAATATGGTGTAAATCCTCCAAAAGGTGTTATGTCGGGAAAATGTAGTTTAGTTCAGGAAATTGGCAATCGCCGTCCGGACCTGTAATAAATACAGACCTGGACTCCATGATTGCACAACCGTGAAAATATATTGAAATTGAACAATTTTTATTGGCAAGTCTGTAAACAAAAAGGTTGTAGGTCCAACAATTGGGGGAAGTGTGCTCTGTGGAATGCCTTGTTTATTTTATGTTTTTACTTTTTTATTTATAGGTTTAGGTGGCAAAAATTATAGAGATCTCACGTTTTGTTGTGTGATGTACAAAATATATTATGTGCCTCATTCTTTTGTCTCACTTGAAATTTTGGAAAACAATTCCTCCCTCCTACTTAATTTGGCTGGAGCCCCTTGCAACTCAACTGTGTGATGTGTCATAAATTAATAAAGTTCCCAAACTGGTGGTAGGTATCTTAGTTTCTACGTTCTTTCTACGACGTTCAAAAAGTGTATTATTCATGATAAGTACCTATTTTGAATAAAAATATAAAATATAATATTTTATTGGTAACATGTTATGTATTTCCAAGTTTGGTTAGGACGATGCAGGCTGATTGTCTGACAAGTAAGATGATCCATGCGTCGGATGGGCATGTAAAAAGTCGGTTCTGCAGTGATCTACGACCGAAGTGCTGACGTTCGCTAGTGGATCAGTGTCGTAACACGAACCAGCTGCATTGCGGATCACACGAAGACAGTATTGGCACGCCACACGCGTCGCTAGTTCAAATCTCTAATGTTTTTACTTTTATCTCAAAGCTTTGTGGGTAAATGGGTTAACACTTTGGTTTCTGGAGGAGTAAATTTTGGGTATTCTGAAAGTTAGACTATGCTAGATGGTTCCGTAGAAATTTCCAGGGATTTTAATAGACGATATTTGAAGATGTATTTAAATCGATTACTAAGTATATTATGCGAAGACATCTTTTTCTTCCAATCGGCTTCATATTTTCCTTGATTTTAAAAAATTTATTAGAGTTTCAATTATTATACTAGTTTGAAACCAAAAAGCAGATTTTCTTGAGTGGGTAGTAGCTGTACGTTTTGAAGATGGGTATCACAATATCATAATACTTACTTCTCTTGGGATACTTCATATAATATTATAATTTATATCTCTCAAACCATAATGTACGAAAATAAGTCATAGTGTCAAAGAGAACCGTCAAAGATATTGGTCAGAATTAATACGTGAGGTGAAATCTGAAGCAGTCAGTGAGCTCATCTGAAATTCAGCCGCTAACTCGCTGGGAAACTTCCCTAATAAGAATGGAACTTGGAATATACTAGACTAGGTATACATATAATGTGAATATTAAACGCTGTAATTGATAATAATGACTGGTCTGTTCTCGTTCGTTTATAGGGAATACTACACATCGGTCGGTCGCAGAGGGTGCTATTAGCACATACAGGGCCGGTATAAATAGTCAGTACTCAAGATGCATCTCGGTCTCAAGACACGGTTCAGGCTCTGTGATTGGTTGGCTGTCAAAATTTAGACCAATCAAAGAGCCGAACCGCGTCTTGAGACCGGGTCGCATCTTAAGTAGTGACTATTTATACGGGCCTAAGTAATCAGACCAAAATCCGACATGTTGAATACATCATAATATCAGAATATTGACAGAAACGTTCCCGAACGTCGAACATAACTTCTTGTTTACCTTTATCCTAAAGACAAATCTTCATACTATGATAGCATGGTAAACATAGTTTTACATCTTATAAATTATAATACCTCTAATCTCTATAACTATTATAATTAGCTAATTAGCTATTTTATAGTATGACGAAGCCAAAACCTTAAGGGGCAATTATAGTATTAAAATTTTCATGTCTGAAGCTTCAAGCTTGTGTAAATAACATTTTCTTGTAATTTCCATATTCGTGATAAATTTTGATAATTTCACTTCCATATTTCCAAATAAAATAAGCACTTTGCGCGTAAAATTTAAAGTGCATCACCATAACATGTCATTACGAGGTGTCACCTGTCAACGGCATTCGAAATTTGAAAATCCAACATGGCGGGCGTACTCCGATTTCCCGCGTTTTCGCTGACAGTATTGGCGCTTCTTCGCGGCATGATTAATAGTGTAGGTAGGTTTAAATTCGGTTGTCAGAAAATAATGGCTTCGATTACGGTTTACGGTTTCGTTAAAACCGACTCGTTTGGAAAATCATACTGCTCCTTTAGTCTCTTCAGTCATAATAATTGGAACTATGTGACTATTATATACATTTTCACCTTTTCACATCTCTCTCTTTCTTTAGAATGTGCTTCGTAAAATGGAACCATGGTTCTGTTTTAATATTCTTCTTCTCTCCGTCTCTCCTCTATCTCTGTCCCCGAAAACTTAGGGTCAATTCAGACTGCAAGGCGACGATTCAAGGCGAGGCGCGGCGCGGCTAAAATTTGTATGGATTTGACAGATTTCAATTGCGTGAGACGTCTTGCGAATCTGTCAAATCCATACTAATTTAGGGTGAATTGCACCAGAAGCGTAGTTAAAGTCAAATTTGGCGACTTTTGCTAGGGATTTGACAGTTCATTTCACATTTTGTTATGGTTTTTAAAGTTAAAGTAAGCCGGTGCAACCCACTCTAAGAAATGCATCTACGCCTCGCGTTGCGGTATGAATCAACCCTTAGCCAACCGGTCACCAAAACGCACTTTTAACCATCTTTAGTTTGAATTTCGATGTCTTTAACTAAATATTCTGACTGGATAAATTAGAAAAAGACCTTGATTCAGTATTTAATGATATCCACTCAGTTTGATTCCCACTTAGCGGAGTAAATTGAATCTGTAACTAAATATGTATGAGCTCCCGTCTAAATCCCTGCGAGTGGCGGGTTTTATTTCATCTACTTCATTGATTTAGGTACCTAACTGGTAAGGAATTCATTGAAGCGTCTATATTTAGTTTAAAAGAACAGCTAAGGTTTTATCTAAACACTGTTCATTCGGAGCCATAATAAACTCTAACATAACCTTTTTGTATACCCTGAGCGGAGTCTGCAAGGATGTTTTAATTAATTTTTTTTCAACTTGTTATGGTTTGACCACTTACCGTAAACCTTTCATACTTAAATTATTCCATATTTCATTCTGGATATGATGCGTAAAATAGCTAAATATTGGCTCACTCTCTGCTATCGAAGTATCCACTCTAATTCGATTACCGTCAGTGTCGGTATCACAAATCTTATTATTGGCTTAAATATTTCCCAATTGTATTAAATCCTTAAGATATTCAATAAAAACTGAATTCTGTATCTTTAGTTTACTCCATCGTTAAAATATGAATAGCTGTCTGACTGCCGCATTCAGAGACGAATAATAATAATTACTTAACTGTAATGAAATGAAGACTTTGACATAACCTGCATACATTATCTGTTGAACATCTTCATTAAATTGAAGTTTAATCTTCATTAAAATATGTTGAGTGTGATCGCTAAAGTTTAACTTACAAGCAGTACACTTAAGTCAGGTAAAGAGCATCATTAAATTTAAATGGCCATTAATATAATCCCTTTACGAGACTCCATTAATGTGAAAGGTATAAGCTAATGTGATCGCTCCATGCTCCAGCAAATCAATCACAAATGGTAAATTAATCGTTACATACCTAAGTAGGTACATCATTTAATATTATAATAGAACTACCAGATTACTAAATAGTAATCAACCTACAAACAACTTTCTTCGAAGAATTCATTTTTATAAATTTAACACTTGTTTTTTCATCGAACTTAAAGTGTCTAGTTACATAATATCACAAATTACGAAAATTTTATCCAGATCACAAAAAAATAACGAAAACTAAAAGTAAAGACAGGCAGGCACAATAATTTCTCACAAGAACATAGAGTTCCATGCTTGTTCTATAACTCTACTTTTATTTTACAAATATTTACACTGAATGTCGAATAACGAATATTATGAAACAACTACTGTGATGTATCAAGCTTATATTAGATTATTATTTATAGCCTAAGCTAGGTGATGATAATATCATCAATTAATCGCCTATGAGGCGCCTATTGCATATTAGTGCGAGTGACCGCGCGAGTGCTCACTGAATATAGCCGCATAATGCGAAAGTAATGCTATTGGCTATAGTGCCTATATTCACACGAGTAGCTGGGCCTATAAACCGAATAGAGAATATTACGCAAATTGAAGGGACGTTCTTAATTCAAAAAAAGCTTACGCAGAAGGCTATATTAGTGCCCAAGTGTCGACACAAGTAAAATCATTCTTTATAAAGAAAAATCATTCTTTATCAAGTGAGTAACTCAATCAGGCACTTTTACTAACGCATGAGGAGTTAAAAAACCATTTAAAAAGGTTTTCTTTCAGACATAATTATATGAAGAACAATGTTATGCTTCAACATAAAAAATAATGAAATTTATTATACGGAGGACTAGACCGTCTTACGGGAATATCGTCTTACAATAAGGAGACTTCTGCAAAGTGTTTTCTAATAAATAGGATATTCACTTCAGTTTTCTCACAATTTATTTTTCTTAAGAAAAAACTTCTAAGAAAACTGAAGTTAGATATTTAAAACTTTCAGGACACACAAAATGGACTGGAGTAATATTTAAGCGGTCAAATATATTATGAACGTTTTAAAATTGTTGTACATACTCTATTGTTAAAAAAACTTAAGTGTTACCGTCTTCCACGATTCGTGTCAAACATTTTCTTTTGTGACTCGATATAACTCTATCTGAGTGACTCATGGCTCATGAGTCAGGGCTAAACTCTGACTCAGTCGATCGATAGAGTCTAGACTCTAGACTAATACAAATCGGATGTACATGCAACTTGACACTATAAATAAAATCCATGCAAAGTATAAAAGTTATGTGAAACTATTGTGACGAAAAATAGCTTGCATTATTTTCTAAAAATTTTCTACAATATTTTTTTTTCTTGTCTACTGTTGAAATTTTTTATAATACTGTGTTTACTATTGCGCTACAGTATTAACTAATTACATCAAACTTCATTTGTAGAAAAAAACATATTTATAAAGTTAGGATTTCAAAATTCAAAAGTCGAACGTTCCATTGTGAAAATTGATTACATGGCGAGGTTATGAACTTTTCATGCGCGCTGGAGTCCGGCTGTTCGTTGTTTTTCACTTTTCCGACTCCCATTCAACCTTGTGATTGGTTTGTCGGATATGACGTCATAGCTTTGTGTAACTGTTATTGATGCTGTTTCATTAGAATTGCCTTTGGATTTATGAAATACAATTTTAATTTGGAAAATATTACGATATTCAGATTTCAGACAGCAAAAAAATAAATAAACGTATATAAACTTGTGGAGGCAAAAAGCTATAATTTTCATGTTTTGGAGTTATTTAAAGTTCAAACTTCGAAGTAGATTTAGACTTTACAGGGAATGTGAAAGAGTGATGTTGTGTTGCGCGGAAGCTACTTTCTGTGAAAATGCAATACCAAGTTAAATCGTATCACACAATATAGTTCATACGTCCCCAGACGGTCTCATTGTCTCACAGAGTTGGTGAAGTCCTAGACTGGTTCTATTATATCGTGGAATAGTTTATGTCAACTAAGATGTCATCTGTGATACAGCATTATGCAGTAACTAGATATTTTGAGACTCCATCCATACTTCCATACGTTACTTACTATTTTATAAATACGAAACTCTGTCTGTCTGTCTGTTACCTCTTCACGCTCAAACCGCTGAATCAATTTTTCTGAAATTTGGTATGGCGATACTTTGAGTCCTTTCTCGGGACATAGGATACTTTGTATCCCGTTAAACATGCGGTTTCCACGCAATAAACGAATTTTGACGGAACTGAGATGCGGGCGTCTTCTAGTGATATAATATTAATTCATATTAATTATTATTATCATACACAGCACTGTGACTGTGTCTTCAGAGTAGGCCACGCACACTTTCTTACGCCTGTCAAATGGCCGGACTAGCGTAAGAATGTGTACGTGCGGACCGTGTACATGCAGTCAGCCTGGCCGACTCTAAAGATACAGTGCTGAGTATAATAAGACTCCCGTCCGCCTTTTTTTCTACGTTCATGAGTGTAAGTACTAAATAGTTCATTCAATTCATTCGTCAATTCCATTAGTAATGATATAAATAAGATAGACTTCACAATCTTTTAAGATAACTGTTATCTGACTTGCACGCTGTAATGGCCAACGTCGGAAAGGGTTCGAATGTTCCATACAATTGAATCTCCTTTTCTGGACTTTCTATACTTGGCGAAACCCTATTAAGAGATTTCCTCTTAAGGATTTCCGTATTTCAATGTGACCTATTGTGACCTTTGAGAGCGGCCACGTTGCTTCGTTGTGAAGTCGCAGCGTCAACATTTTTCATACATACTTTATGACATGCATGCGAATAGGGGATGAAATATGGATGAAATGAATGACTTGTGTTGTGTTGACGCGCGTCGTAGCAACGCTGACGTAGTAATTAATAATTAGTTTTTTTTTCATTCCGATGAACACAGACCGCTGCACTGGTCCCTAAATGTTGATCTCTAAGGACAGTTTATGTAATTATTTCAATTCACAGCTGAATTTCAATGTTTAAAGTTTTAACATGCTATCGCTGTTGTCAATATGAATGATAATATGAGTTATGAGCTGTTGCTAAAATCATACTGCGAATAAAACAGAAAAAATGTAAATTGGAACAAATTAAACGATGTTTTCTAAATGCTCGAAGATTATACGATCCCAATTTAATTTTCAGGGACGCTTGTGCAATTAAGAGTAGGTACCCAAATCCATCTGTCAAGCAGATAAAGATCTCAAGGATTTATTTACAGTGTAGTGTTTAAGAATAGGGAATATTAAGCAAAAGCAGAGGGCGCTACTTGCACATACAGTAGTTAATCCGAGCAAAATTCAACATTCTGCACACGTCATATATTGTCAAACGTCAAACAAAACTTTTTGTTTACTGTCTATGTATAGCTGGTGAGTGGTGCTGCCTCTAGCTTAAAAACATTGAAGTAATATCTCCTATTCCGATTTTGGTTAACGCTAGATTATGTAGCACTTTGTTGCATAGGTTCGTTTGTAGAGGGAACAACCGACCCTGTGTTAAGAAAATAAATATATCTCCATACAAAATTCAATAGTACATTACATACTAATCAGCTTTGCGATTTTCCACCTATGTATCCCTTTATACTGATACTGTGGTAAGTAAATAATTTCATGCCTAGCTTTAATATGCATAAAAAAATTTCACATTTTCTATTATTAACTCGTACACAATGGTATCATATCGAAATCTACACTACTATTATAAAGAGGAAAGATTTGATTTTTTATTTGTTTGTATGTTTGTTTGTTTGTTTGTTTGTCCTGAATATGCTCCGAAACTACTGGACCGATTTGAAAAATTCTTTTACCATTGGAATCCTACATTATTTCTGCTGAACATAGGCTAAATTTTACTTTGGAAAAAAATAGGGTTCCGTAAGATATTTAGGTTTTTCGGACGCAAGGTGTAAAAAATCAACCAGAAAAGTTACATATTTTGCGTACGCTGCCTAAACCATAAAAGATAGAACCATAAAATGTTCTAAGTAATTGTAGATCTTATAAATATCTACAAAAAAGTCCGCGACACACTATACCTATCTATGTCGAGTGAGGCACAATAACCATTTTTTTATTTAATAATCTTGAATTTTTTTTGGACTACATTTAAAGTCGTTTATTTTACTTATGCTATTAATCCTTATCAAAATAAATTATTTCTTCACTAAGTACAGTTAAAATTGGACGTTTGGTTTTGAAATTATGGCGAAATTAAAATATTACGATAGTAGGCGTCACCAAGGCGGGGGTTTTTTCTTTAACACGAAAACTACTGATCCGATTTGCATACGGTTTTCACAGATATATTAATTGTCTTCTTCCAAATCAACATCTGGTGTATAAAAATCCCCCCCTTTTTTCTTTAGTGGACTTACTTCATATTATTAACTGTGTTTTCCAACTTAACATCTGGTGTATAACATTTTCCCCCTTCCCTCTTAGGGGACAAAAGAGGGGGTAAGATTTATGTATCATCTGATGAAGTAGAAATACTTTAAATGGCAAAACAACGTTTGCCGGGACAGCTAGTTAATTATAAAATGGGAGTTTCGGATCACGTACGAAATATTTTAATTCCGTATCCTCTCGCTATAAATTCAGTGGGATTCAGTTTATTAACCGTATTTTACCCGTTTATAACACCTTTATGCAATGTTAGTACTATTCGCTATTTCATCTATTTCACTGTTTAAACCCCTTGCGAGTTTCTTATGCCGGTTCTTCTCGCCGGGTTAGTTCCCTAACCGGTGGTAGGCAACGTAGACTTCTGACGTTCAAAAAGTGTATTCATGATACCTATTTTGAATAAAAGATATTTCATTCATAAATAACCTTTTCTCTGCCAAAGGCTTTTTTGTTAAAGATGAACTGTTTATTCAAATTAAAAAATATTACTGGTTTTTAATCTATACTGTGTGTCGTTCCAATTTTTCCGTCTAGCTCCCGCAAGGCGCAACGCGCGATAAGGAACTTCGTTCCAAAAACTACAAGAAACCGAATATAGATTTTTCTGCATACGCCTCAATTACATTTTCGTTTCGTAAATTTAAAAATTATACCTTACACTGTAATTTAATTAGGCAGCTCGTTCTAAGAAAACTCTATGGAAGCAGGACGTGCCAAGTTAATTTCTGAGTGTTATACTTTAATTGTTCGAAAGTGATAAATTTAACGACACTTATTTACTGTCGAAATAAATTCAAGTCGCGATAATTTTAAAATTGAATCTCGCTTGAATAAATTGAAGTGGAGAAATGAGCAACGTGTCGGAAAACCGCATGAATACAAAACTACAACCTGTCTACCCCTGATTGATTGGACTCATCGCCAGCGACTGTAATGCATCCGACACACGCAAACGGTATGCGACAAAAAGAAAATTTTACAAAAGCGAAAGATAGCCTAAATAAAAGATAGCCTAAATTTTACCAATGTTTGTCAGCGTTAATCGCATATCCTTCCTTCTTATAAGAAAAACTTAAGTTATAAGAAAAATAATCGGCCAAGTGCGAGTCGGAATCGCGCACGAAGGGTTCCGTACCATTATAGAGCAAAATTAGGCCATAAATTGTGTTTTTTTGTATGGGAGCCCCCCTTATTTTTATATTTTATTTTAATATTATTATTAAATATTAAAGTACACATATAACTAAGAATTTTGTGAAAAATTCAAGTACCTACCTGTTGCCATTTTTGTTATAGAGCAAAAAAGGCCAAAAAAATCACATTTGTTGTATGGGAGCCCCCCTTAAATATTCATTTTATTCTATTTTTAGTATTTGTTGTTATAGCAGCAACAGATATACATAATCTGTGAAAATATCAAATCTCTAGCTATTACCGTTCTTGAGTTACAGCCTGGAGACAGACAGACAGACAGACAGACGGACGGACGGACGGACGGACGGACGGACGGACGGACGGACGGACGGACGGACGGACGGACGGACGGACGGACGGACGGACGGACGGACGGACGGACGGACGGACGGACGGACGGACGGACGGACGGACGGACGGACGGACGGACGGACGGACGGACGGACGGACGGACGGACGGACGGACGGACGGACGGACGGACAGACGGACAGACGGACAGACGGACAGACGGACAGACGGACAGACATCGAAGTCTTAGTAATAGGGTCCTGTTTTTACCCTTTGGGTACGGAACCCTAAAAACAAGAGTTCTAACATGATATTTCATCGGAAATTTAGCTTTAATAGTTGAAATTGGCACTAAAATATTAAGAAGTGATATTCTAAAGACGAAAGATAGAAGATAGACGTGTGAATATGAAGATATGAAGTGTGAGTGCTATCTTAATTAAAATAATATGAGCCGTTCAGTCATATAAGACAAATTATTATGATACATACTGATATTTTTTAATTCAACACTCTGAAAATCTTATACGTCTAACCGGTAGTTAAATTAATAAACCAATCTGGGAATGAGTTTATTTGACAGGATCTAAACGCGTCGGTTGGCAGCTAATTGGTCGTAAATCTGCTTGTCACCAACCTTTGTTACGTTGCCGTTTATGTAGGCAGTGGATGCTGATTACGAAAAATTTATGGTATATAAGCGGCAATGTACATTATAAATTAAATTTCATAAACAATATTGCATTAAATCCGTCATGAAAATTCCACAGATATTGTAGAGAAAGGGTAAAAGGGTTATTATTTTTATTTTTTTGCTTTAAATTATTCTCAAACTAAAAACGAAAATACAGTATAATTTTCTTTGCAGTAAATGATTTTATGAACCGTTAAATTAAAGCGTACAATTTTTTATATTATGCGCATTATGCATCTACAAAAAATATAGAAATTCTCTTCCTTAGCTGCACAGTGCAATAGCTTAAACTTAAAACAACATACATTTATGTATAAAAAACATTCGTACATTTTAAACGTACCTATGCTAAAATCTCCGTTAAAGTAAAGTTAAAACCTTATTTTGTTTTCGGTCAAATTCAACGTGAAAATTTTAATTTATCCGCTGGCTGACGAGTTTTTCACCGACGATATTTCAATTTATTTTTACGGTTTACAAATAAACGATATTCTCTTTGCCATTGACACGTTTATTTACTTTTAATGTTATTGTATACTCTAAGCTCCATTTTAGGGTACCGCACGCCATTTTTTGTGGAAGTGACAACAGACAATCGGGCATTGGATTCACCAAATTTTTGAATGACGTATGCGTTGCACTTTAGCATTTAGCAATGTACTTTCAGAGAAGTCGAGTCATAGGCAGTTGGTGGACCTTCGTCATTTGGTCGGATCATGTCAATTTCATTAATTCGTGATCTGTCGGCTGGGTTTGACGCCGCCATCTGCCTAGGAATTAACTTATGATAGTATCAGAAATCTTAATTCATACTATCAGAGAAGTTATTTCATAGGCAGATGTTGGGCCTACGTAATTTGGTCGCGTTATGTAAAACCCAGCCGACAGATCATGACTTACATTCAATAGCTATGTCTACATTGTGCACTTTCATCTTCAATTTTCATCATCTTTTGACATTGGCGCATGCAATAATTCAATGCGTCAACGAACGCAACGTCAACATTGTCATTAAAGAACAAAGCGAAAGTTTTGGATACGGTCAGAGGGCATGCGTCGCGGGCATGCCTTACGTGCTCTGTTGACTGCGCTATGATGCATGCCCTTAATGAACAAAAAAGGCACAGTGTGGACATAGCTAATTGAGATAACCCAACCACATGTCGTAACTAGTAGGCCCGTCATCTGCCTATGAATCAATTTCTTCGATTGTACTTGTATGATGTACAGACGTACAAGGATGTTTGCTTGGATGACATTGTCACGGGGAACGCGAAAGGTGTCACTCTGTCTGTCGTTCTGTCTGTCTGTCTGTCTTTCTGTCTGTCTGGTCTGGTCTGCTGTCTGCCTGTTTCTTTCTCATTTAAAAAAATGTACAGCTTCCGATTAACGAACTTCGACTCAATGAAATTGCAGCATTCTCTATGAACTCCTACTTACCTTGTGTCAGAAGATACTTGTAAAATGACTCTCAACTACGTACCTTAATACTAACTTATAAAATGATCGGTCGATTCCCAACTGTAAGTGGGGTGGTCGCCCTGTACAGGGGCAGGGGTGGTTCACTCACCTGGAACAAATATATACTATTTATAACTCATATTTAACACTGGCTCGTATAGTACGCTATATATAAAGACATTAATTACTGGGCTAATCATTCTGCAGTCGATAATCGAAAAAGATTTAATATAACTTCTAAGAATTCCAAATATTCCAGAACTTTTTACAGGAGCTATGTTTTAACTTGGTACATAACGTAAATATACTTCCAAATATTACAAAAGGATATGACTTGATATTAAACAACCCAACTTTTTTAGTACTATATTATGTTTGGGTATTAAATCCAAATGACAAACCCAAAAGTTTCAAACGCTTGACAACATAAGCCGGTAGAGTTAAAACTTGCCCCTGATTACTTCCGGGGTAGGATAATATTGGTGTTTTAATATTATATTTGAGAAAGATTGTATTTGAGAAATAAAACAATCTACAAGATGTAAAAAAGTGATAATACTCCTGGATGTGTATGTGTGCCGTTAGCCGTATATTACAGAGTTCACCGTGAAAGTAGCAGTGCTGAAAGAGTGACTTTTTGCTTTTGTATGGACAAATCCATGATAAGGGGCGCTTTCCCACACAAATCGTAAAAAGAATGGTTTTTCAGCACTTCTACTCTCACAGGGAAAAATTTTACACTCTGCATTATTATCATTTTCACGTTTTAGTTGTAATGAATCAAGTCACAGTATAACCTGGGGCTGGGATTTAGCGATTCGTGTTCCAATTTTGTAGATTCTGGTAGCGATAGGAAAAGGGTGTGACGTACGCACCCCCATCGGTAAACCGGTAAAAACTAGTTCAAAGTGACTCAGTCACGCAATACACTTTGAACACCTCGTAAAACTGTGCTGTCGATACTCTGTTTGTCATTGAATTGAGTTTTAACGTGAAATTGCTGGGTTTTAGTCGAGTCCCGCTTTTTCAAGCAGTCATGTTGCTGTTTTTAGATAGAACGAAGCTATCTAGAATTCCCATGCGCAGTGAGAGCCTAGATTTTTCAAAATTCGAGCTTGGCATAAAGAGCCGAAGAATAAGAATAAGAATATCTTTATTTTGACAACCACACAACACAATATTAAAAGACAATGTAATAAAATATGTAAAGACAATAATGAACACAATTTTACTTAAGTAATACTATATTGTGTGATGCCAAAACTGGACCCAGCTCAGCATTAGCAGCAACTACGAGTTTGCTGCACTAATTGAATTTGAATTGAATTGAAGTTAAAATTCAAGACTAATTTAAGCCTTATTAAACCGTACAAAGTATGTGACAGGAATATTTAATGTGTACTAATGTTGTCCGGAAAAATACGTGATGAAAAAAACACCACTTGCTCTCTTCCTTAAAGACTGAACGTATGTGGCATAGCTGATAGGTATGTACCATCGAGAAAATTAATTCCTAGGCAGTTGACAGACCAACGTCATTTGGTCGGATCATGTCAATTCAATGTTAATTGTGATATTCTGTCGGCTGGGTTTGACATAACGCGACCAAACTCTATGTAGGTCCCCCATCTGCCTAGGAATCAACTTCTCTGATAGTACATGTGGGCGTAGACCAGCTGCACTAGGTCATAAAGAAATAGCATAATAGGAGTGAAAGGATATTGTAAATAGTATTGCACTATTAGCGGTTTTAACTTTTAAGTTACTTCCGTATTTATTATTTCGTTGGAACGAGCTCGCTCGTATATTCTGTTTAACGCAGCACCATTATAAGCCTTTTAACCCATGATAGATGTGTCGTTTCGGTTTTATAATTGACTTTAAGCGACGAAACTGCTAATGTAATAAATTACTATGTAATAAATTACTATGAAGTACATCACCCGACCGCGGCCATCTTTTATGAAAATCCCTCACTGACACAGCAGAAAATTATTTCACATGACTGACAGAGATACTGCCTGAATGAAAAGAGCTGCCAAATATAACTGCAATGCTGTCACGCTAAAGGCAGCACCAGCATAGCCAGTAAACAAAAAGTTTTGTTCGACGTTAATTTGACAACGTTTCTGACCATATTCTGATATGACGTGCATCGTGCATGTTAGATTTTGGTAGTTTTGTTTACTGTATACGTTCCCATTAATACATCAAAATTATGTAATGAGTTTGTTCGATAATTCATTTTCCGCCAGGGGGTCTGAAGTGCCGCATCGTGGAATTGTGTTTTCAGAAACTGGCAATAAGAGTTTGCAGACACTTTCCTAGTACTTGGCACCAGTGACCAGGAGAAGCTATGTAGCCCTTTGTGTCAACTATACATATTTTGTCACGACTCACGAACTTAAAAGTTAAGCCTGGCCGCACATTATACGACAGTTCTGATCAGAAACAGTTGAACGTCTGCGCTGTCTCTTACATTTTGTACTGAGCCGAGTGAGCTAGAACTCGATATTTCGGATAATGTGCGGGGTGGCGGTCCGGCGAAATTCAACTGTTTCTGATCAGAATTCCCACAATGTGCGGCCAGGGTAAAACCCTCATTGATCTTTACATTTTGTGCCTCTCGACTTTTGGCAACCAGGCACTTTGGGCTCAGGCACTATTGATCGTAGGTTCCATAGAAATTCATATTTTTTAGTCAAGTTACGGCTATAGATAACAGACAGTGTTTTAATAAAATATTTTTAGGAATATTAAAATGAAGTGCCTATTATAAAAGCGATTACTGAGTTAATGAGCACAGTGCGTGCTTGCTCATATTAAAACCACCGCTGTCCCCAAATAATAGTTCGGAGCCATAATACAACAAAAATCAATTAGGTGATAAAAAAAGATTATTAATTCTAGATCGAAATAGTTACAAATACTTAGATTTTAAAAAATGGTAAGGCCTGAGAGTTAAGACTTAGTAAATATTAATCTTTATAAGATACAAACTTTGAGTCACAGGATAACACAATATGGGTTAGTTTTTACGCTGTAAAAACTAAAATGTACGGTTCCTGCACGATAATCGAATTAAAACGTCCGGTAGTTACAGTCTACAGACTACAACTAGTGAAGAATAAACCACAGTACAAAAATATCCTCAAGTTGCAACAATTTCAAAGAGATTCAAATACAGACGTCAAATGTGATTAAAGTGATATTCAAATTAGATAAACAATTCTGAAAACCCGATACAAAACAGCAAATCACTCGCCATTCCCATTACTTCGTCCCCGGGATCCGGGATTTGTGTTTGATTACTCCCGGGCCACTCTCTGACCGGGCTTAAATGACCCGGTTTTAAAACAAAATTGAAATGACAATCTCAATGGTAAAGGCCGTTTAGGGCACTTTTTACGCAGCGATTTATTGGGGATGTTTTGACGCGGTTCTAATTGTTAATTGTACGTTCGTTCAGTTAAACATACATAATATTATATGTATACTACTTACTGCTACACTCAGAGACATTTAGTGATGATTAAACTACAAGTCTCTGATAAGTGCGGCAGTTACTTAAAATATACTACCTAATATGTAACATGTAACCACACAACCATCCCCCTAATATTTATTACTTATCTGAAATCTTCGAAATAAGAAATAACGCATAAAAGACGATGATTGTCGAGTACCATGTGCGACACAGCCGCAGAGGAAAGCTGCCGTAAAAAGCTCAGACCGTAAAAAGTTGTATTTTTGCACTGACATAATATTATAAGTACTACCTACGTACTCTATGTATTTTTTACTAATGGGCAATGGCGTACGTTTGTATATTTCTGAGATTTTTCGACAATGGTTTATCTTTTGAATAACGTTGTTAATTGCATAATGTTTTGACATTAGCCAATCACAAGAGCTACATAGAATAGATAAACTTGTTAACCTCAAACACCGGGCATAAATGTCATCGGAACTTTGGTCTTCATAAAGTTATGAACTGAAGACCAAATTTTGACTTTAACGTCTTTAAAGATCCCATTAAAGTTGACTCAAACTCTTGACATAAGCTTCGTAATGGTCTAGAAAGTCCTGAAGTTCATCTCGTCAGGTAATAAATCTTGAAACAAGGATTGTAATTCATAACTCAGTCTAATTCAGCGCCAAGCCGCCAACCGGTTTACTGCTACGTAAATCTTAAATTTTAAGAATTGCCCCAAACTCTTGGAAACGGTATGCCGCTAATATTTTATACGTTTCTCGGGTCTGAATTTATACTTCAGGTGAAGTTCGGAATCTTAATGTCAGCATTAGAGTACGCCGCAAGTTTTATGACAAAAATAAAGTTTTTATGATTTCGTGTTTTCAAACATTATGTTTGAAAATATTTTAAAAATGTTCCAATTTCAGAAATTTATTTTATTTATCGCATTCGTTTATCGCTCGGGGACCGTTCATTTTTCAGCATCAAAAACCATTCCCGTCTCTGAAAGTATGTCCATACTCCATAGTCCATACCCATCTAAATCAGTTCAGACTTCAGCCTTTTGAGCGTGAAGAGGTAACACATAAATATACTGTAACTAGCTGTCCCGGTGAACTTCATTTTACTTTAAAACCTTCCCTGGACTTCTAAGAATATTTTAAGACCAAAATCAGCCCAATCCGTTCAGCCATTTTAGAGTTTTAGCGCGACACAGGGTCTAAACAAACGGCTGAATTACGCCGGCGTAAATTCCGCCGCGTTTATGCCGCGTTCCAATTGCATACAAAATACGGGCCGAACGCGAGGGGTGACACACTATTACGTCGTATTTTGTATGCGTTTGATATTTGCGGCGGAAATTATGCCGGCGTAATTCAGCCTAGTGAATTTAGACCCTAACACATTTGAAAATCCATTTTATATAGGTATAATATTATTATAGGAAGATAAAAGCTTTCCCAATAGTTTAAATTTGGTAAAGGACAAACAAAGGATACTTTTTGTTCCTGAAACATGTACGGTTCTCGCGTCTTCTAGATGTGGGCGTCATCTATAACGTAATATTAAAAGTCATAGCCACGAATGAAATAAACATGCCATAAAATATCACGCCCTGTATTAAGAAGCGTCATTTCATACATAATAATTTTATGAAGTGATAAATTTTACATCAACGTGAAACTCCCATCCCAAAGCCATAGACTCTGCTCCAGACAGGTAGGTAATGAATTATTTTATTGAAATTCATAACGACGTGATAAAATGGTTTCCAGTATTATTATTACAGGAACAGTAATTGTTCCTTAGCTAGAGTTTAGTTTATGGTTTTGGTAAATTTTCAAGTAAGCTCATGGTAGGGGAAATAATAGCTTCTAAAAGGATTGTTGAGTTTTTACCAATTTTGATGAAAACTGTGAAGAAGTGTATCATGAGAATTGTTGTGATAATTGAAAATGTACACCTGAATAATTGACGCCAATCTTTTGATTGTCACAGAAATATATTCTGGTAAGTAAGCGGGTAACAGTGTAAATGTGGATTATTCAATGCCAGACATTAAAGTGTGCTCTCCGGAGTTCTGGGGCTTCGCAAAGAAGTAGGTTTTTTTGGGTGTCTGTCAAAAATGTCACTTCTTAAAAGGGTTACAAAAAATTGAGAACCACCTTTCTTTGCTATTTTATAATTATTTTTAGTTCGTACTACTTTTTACAGAGAAACTTCCACAGAGTACTTTCTTATATGAAACTTCGTTTGTGAGAGACTTCGCGGAGAAACGGATCTTTTTCGAAATACGAATCATCAATGTCTTTCAGGGCCCTATAGGTATTCACTTAACTTAATTTGACCAAAGCTTGCACCTAAATCGTTTTGCAGCATGAAGAATTAACAAATTGACTATAATAATAATATTATAAGTATGGATGTGCTAATTTCTACAACATACTATACGCGTGTATGCTCTTAAATCTCTTTCAACTCAGCCTGAATACGTAAGTCCGAGGCCTCTCGCCCGAACAAAGGTTCCTGAGAAAATGGGTTAGCTTTTCCATGCATTGTTTATATGTACTTGTGATTGAAACTTGTCTCAAAGGGTTACGTGTTTGGACAGCTCTATTGTGTCTAAAAGTTAGTTAAAACTTTATCGTATAATAATATTTAAAGGGACATAATTATTTAGCAGAATCGGTTCAGCGGTTTTGACGTGAAATGAAAACTGTAAATTAAAATGAATATTTTTTATTTTGACCCGCCAGCGGATCATAGCTAAAAAGAATAATCGAAATAATAGAGACTTTATTTTATATTTTTCTGTATTAAAAAAATAAAATACAGCGTGTTATACACGACATCATTCCGTGCTATTTTATGATAACATTATCCACACACCCCCTTTTAGGGGTGTAAAAATTTAAGGGTGAAAACCACTCGACACCCATCAACCGAAATACGCGCCAAAACCTCTCGACAGTGAAGGGTTATTCTCATTCCAATTTATATTTTTCCTTTTCATGAAATTAATTCAAGAAAAACGTGCTCTAGCATGGATTTTATTATTAGGTAATTACTCATTTTTACCGACTTCCAAAAAAAGAAGTTTAAATTCGGGCTTGAATACTGTTTTAACCATTTTTTAGATTTCTCCACCCTCACATTATTAGTGACACAATGATATTTGTATTTGTTTATTTTCAAATTCTTTCTTGAATTCGTAATTATGTGTATATAATATTTGAATTTTTATGAGATAAGATTTTATACTATCACTACATAAATATTTTTCTACCTATAGTTAAAAAAGCTACTTACTTACTTCTTATTAAAAGCGCTGTAAATTTTCCATTTCCGTGCAAAAACACGATTTTAAAAAATATTCTACAAGATCGGCATTGTGAGACCAAAAGAGTTTCATTACTGGAAAAGCCAATGTTTTCTTTGTCGTCTCGTGAAAAAAAAAAACAAAAAAGACAAGACTCTTTTTAAACAAGACAAAACTGGAGGGGTTACAGAATGAAAATGCGCCCGATAGATACTGCCTTTGTGCTTGCCACTGTATTAAAACGAACCGCCTACGTAAAAATAAGCAGATTGCTACTGTCGACGAATTTTACTTCTTTTTTTGTGATGTTAAAATTACCCAAAAAAAAGAGTAACCATTTTAATAATATAATGATTATTGTTACATAATTATCAAGTTCCTTTTCTCCTAATTTATAAAAATACTAGATGACGCCGGCAATTCGTTTATTGCCAAGAAACCGTACATTTTTTCGAGATAAAAAGTATCCTATGTCCTTTCCCGGGACTTGAAGTATCTCATTACCAAATTTCAGCAAAATCTGTTTAGTAGTTTGGGTGTGAAGCGGTAATAGATAGACACACTTTCACATTAAGGGGATACACCAAGGCAAGGGCGAGAGAAATTGAAAATAGGTATTTGAAAACGTATTGCTGTCTCACCAATCTCAAGTCTCCCACCGCAGAGCGCGATAGAGATAACACGACAAAAATTCTAATAAAAGAACAAAAAATCATCGATTCGTATTTCGTTGTCCGCTGATTCCTTCTCCAAAAATTAACCGATTTAAGTACTTTTTTCATTAGGAATTAAAGCAAGGCTTGAGCTGTGTTCCTATGTTTTTTTTTTGTATAATCTAGCCAGTTCTGTTTTCTGGGTGTTTGAACACAGAGGAAAATCTGGCCATTTTTTTGGTTTTTTTTTTGGACGTTCTTATCTTTTTTAATAATAAAATTATGAAAAAGGAAACATAGGGACATGCTAATAGTGGCCATAGATATTCAGGAAAAAATTTATTACTCTACCGGCATTATCCAGGGAGGAAACAGGGGACAACTTTTGTATGGAAAAACGGCTCTGGTGGTAGCTCTTAAAAAAGACAAGAGTCGGGATAAACAACCAATGTGAAAACTGCCGCTTTTTTTGCACTTGTCGCTTTGTCTGATAAGTTGGAAAAGCCGTTTGATATAGATTATAATTATGTATTTGACATAACCAAAACATTGTTTAACTTCAGTTTATAAGCAAGAAGGTTTATCTTTATTCACTAATCATAATATGTATTGATTTCAATTGGCTAAATGGCAAGATAAATTGACTGGTAAAGTTCTATTTTATACAGCTTTTATATTCTCTAATATTATTAGGTTTACGGTCGAGAATCCCTTAACTCATCTGTTAAAAGGTCCAGCGAGAGAACATAAATGACATCACATTGACTATGTATGTACCCTGAACATGAAAGACAAGACGAATGGTCCCAAGTGAAATACAACCCTAATATCACCGACACAGAGTCCAAAATGGTCACTTGGCCACGTTTCCATATACATACAGTATAATCAGAATAAATTGGGTACCATTTACTAAATGATAGTGAAGTAATGTCCGACTAAATTAAGGTGAACTTACGAAAGATTAAGATCCCATTCTAGATCTGAGCCACTTTATGGTTTAAACGTACCAAAGAGTATGCCTAGTAATAGCATGTATCATAAGAGAGAAAGAGGGAGAGAGATATAGAGGAAGAGAGAGATTATGTAACAGAGATTTTGATTTGAGCAGTCTGAAGAATGGTCACAAACTCAACAACTATTATTTAACTAGTTTTGAAGGCTTATGTGGACGCAGGACGACATGGTTGCCTCCATCTGTGAACCGAGTACTTAAATACAGATTGAAAAAATAATAAGGGCCTGTTTCACCACTTTCTGATAAAGTGCCGGATAGGCTATTCACAACTTTTTTGACAGATTCTTCATACTTGATCTGTCAAATTAATTGGTGGATAGCCTATTCGGCACTTATCAGGAAGTGGTGAAACAGGCCCTAAATATAATAATTTATTATCTATAATATTATTGTAGTACTATGCTGTAGCATACAAATAACTGAATCGAGCAAAAGAACATAACGAAATTGAAGTAATTTTATTCGATCCTGTAAATTCTTTACAAGGAATTTTCTTGTATTTTTCCTTCACTCATAAAATTGCGTTCCAACTTCCACTCTCAAATCACTTAGGGGCAAATATAATAATGCGAAACAACTTGGAGAAGTACGAGAATATGGAAAATGTATTCTGGAAATGCATGGGTTTCAAGTTATTCGTTGTGCAATACTATAATTAAGAATCAGATAAAAATAATTTTACACGAAATGAAGTCCACTTTTGACCGATGAAGTGCTCTCGGAAACATTTGGTCATGTTACTTAACTTTAATCTAACAAACAGCTTTAAGCAGTCATTAAACATATCTGCCTCATTTTCAGTTCAAAATAAAAGTGGTTATTTTTGTCTTTGTTCCTTTTAAATTGTTAATTGTTGCTATTTTTGTGTTGTCCCACGTGGGTCGACGCCATCTTGAATGACGTCACGACTGAATCACGTCATTTAATACTTTGTTTTAAATCAACACTCAACACTGAACACCCTCCCCTTTGAAGAGGGTCGTGGTAGTGATTGCTCCCTTAAGAATTTAGGGCTATCACATTTTATGGATCCACAAGGTAGAAAAAAATTAAGTACTTTAGTACAATCGTATTTAGAATTTCAATAGTTAAATCTAGGAGTTACAATATGCAATTTGCAATTGCATACCTAATAATATTATCGTTTTTTTAATGCTTATGAGTTATGGACAAAATTTGACAACCCTATTTCTACCCTTGTGTACCTATTCCGTAACGATACCGAGAATTCTTTTGATTTATCAAATGTAATTAAGTAGGGACGTGTTTAAAATTCATAGAAGGTTCGCACTTTAGGGCGAGTATTGTGACTCAGCCCCTTTTGAACAATTAATCTGTACTTGGGATTTATTTGTAAAATGGAAATTTCAGCCGGTCCGCCGAAATTACACCTGCTACTAATGATTTAGGGCGAAAAAATTGCACGAGAATGAAGAAACAACAGCTTTTTAATATGGAGTAATCTATACGTTGAATTTTCTTTTCCTCTAAATATTTTTCATGCGAAATATTCTTTACAGATTGTAAATTTAGATTTTTTTATGTAGGTATCAATTTTCGACATACGTTCTTACAACCTTATTTGTAATGAAAATGTTATAGCCAAACAACTCAATCAAACAGTAATTTGCGCTGAGATGAAGTGTAAAAAATTTACGATCGTCATAAAATGATGCTGAAAGTACAATGCGTTAGCTATCTATCTACAACATATTATTTAACATAGCTGATGTATATTGGAGAGAAAATCACCAAATTGCTGTTTTATAAGCCATCTCGCTCTAGAAAATTCTAAAATCTAATTAGAACAAAACTCCATATATTGTATTTAGCTAAAAGAGCTGAGAGATAAAAAGTCTAATTTCTAGCGCTTTGACTAACACTAGCTTAAAATTGTTCTGTACTGAATTTTGTATACCTAGGTATATCAATATATTATTATCATACTATTTCTTTCGAAAATAAGAAAAATTGCACAATATATTATATTATACAATAATATAATAAAATACCTACATAATATAATATATTATTATCTACATAATAACGAAGACTGGCACGAGTAGCAAAAATAACAGAAACTTTTCAGATTTATGATTCACCTTAAGTTATAAACAAGTAACAGCCAACAGTTAATTGTATTTTATTAAATTATTAAAAAAACAAATGGAAGCGAAACGAAGCTCCAAAGAAACAAAACCAGAGTTTTCTCCGCCCCAACAATAGATGGCGTTAATTGGGTGCAATACACGCGGGTACCAGACTGTGCCGGAATCCCATTAAAGTCTACTCTGTGCCCAACATAAACCATTTACCCACTGCAAATTGAAACTTTATTAACCCATTAAATGAAGATTGATACGATTTTAACTAGCCCGTGTTGGGACAGGCATGGCATTCAAAACAGTGAAGCTTTGTAGTGCACATAAATGATCACCAAAATCGATACTGAAAGAAGTAAGTGCTCTACTATTACTAAATATTAAATACTCGACTACAATAGATGAATAATAAAACATTATTCTTAAATATTACATTCTCTTTCACATTTGTACGTTGTTTTCCACGAAATCAAACCATGCAAAATATCAGAAACGTAACCTGTCTAAAAGATTCCATACTACCCACTAATATAAAATAATATATCACGAAATACGCAAACAAAGCACGGAATCTGATAAGTGATAACATTTCGGTTTGGGCTCGGGGGACCCATGATTGTCAACACCCTACGCCACATGCGTACATTCACTTTGTACTGCTTAGGGTACCGTACCCAAGGGGTAAAAACGGGATCCTATTACTAAGACTTCGATGTCTGTCCGTCTGTCCGTCTGTCTGTCTCCAGGCTGTAACTCAAGAACGGTAATAGCTAGAGAGTTGAAATTTTCACAGATTGTGTATATCTGTTGCCGCTATAACAACAATATACTAAAAACAAAATAAAATAAATATTTAAGGGGGGCTCCCATACAACAAACGTAATTTTTTTAGCCTTTTTTGCTCTATATCAATAAAGGCAACAGGTAGGTACTTGAATTTTTCACAAAATCCTTAGTTATACTTGTACTTGAATATTTTATATTAATATTAAAATAAAATAAAAATTTAAGAAGGACTTCCATACAAAAAACACAATTTTTGGTCTAATTTTGCTCTATAATGGTACGGAACCCTTCGTGCGCGAGTCCAACTCGCACTTGGCCGATTATTCGAGTATTACATAACTGCAAGATTGGGAGGGATCATTGGCGTATTAGACATAGGTATGTGACATTTAACCTTTAGATATTTAAGTTACATCTACACTTCTTGTAATAATATGAAGATTTAGGCCCTGTTTCACCACGGTCACTACTGATAAGTGTGCTGGTTAGGCTATCCACAATTTATCTGACAGAAAGAGTAGGTACCTATGCTCTGTCAGATAAGTTGTGGATATAGCCTAATCCTTAATCAGAAGTTCTGTTATGATATCCAGTTTTTTTTATTTTATTTATTTTATTTTATTTTATTTGGGTGGCTTACAGCTAACAATATTATAATGTGCATAAAGATAGAATCAAAAAGCCAATTACAAGCCTCCACAGATAAACTTATTAACAAATAACAAAGTAGTGACATTAAGACTATTTTAACAGTTAACTAGTTATACCTTAATTATTATGTAAATAGTTTTTTGACACGCATATTTGCTTAATTAATGTTATGTCCTTATATATTATTATACAAAGTGCAAACAATAGTAACACAGGAAAAAAAAACAGGAAAAAAAATACCTAATAACATTGTTCATCTTTTTATGTCTGGGTGTTTGCCTAGAAAAGCGGTGTTAACAGAAGCTAGGCTACTTGTGAAAAGATCGATTGTAGGTTCAGACTTGGCGAGCTCGTTAAACGCTCTCATTGATCTCAGAAAAAATGAGTTCTGTCTGTAAGAAGTACGCGCATGTGGTATGTGCAGAATATTTCGTATGCGACAGTGACGTGGTGGTATATTTAGGTTTAGTTTGGCTAGAAGGTCGGGAGAATTTAATTTCGCTTGGCCTAATTTTAACAAGAAGCGGATATCAGCAATGTTCCTTCTGGTTGATAGTGGAGGAAGATGGAAGCGATTGCAGCGGTCAACATAACCAAGGTTTGGAACTCTAAATTTGTAACTAAGGTGCCTTGTGAACTTTTTTTGAACCTTTTCGATTCTACCTGAATGAATTGCAAAATTAGGATTCCAAACCTGGCTAGCGTACTCTAGGTGACTGCGGACGTAGGTGCAATAGAGCGTTTTTAGTGTCTTCATTTTGGTGAAGTCACTGGAGTTACGGATAATGAATCCCATAGCCTTTACGGATTTGCCAACGATATGGTCGATGTGGGGTTCAAACGTGAGCTTGCTGTCCAAGAATATTCCGAGGTCCCTGACGAGTGATGTACGAGTGAGATGCAGGTTAGAGATAGAGTAGTCGTGAAGTATAGGCTGATTTTTACGGGTAAAGGATATTATATTACATTTCGGTATATTGAGGTCTAGATTATTAAGTAGGCAATAATTCGCAAGGCTGGAAATGTCTTCTTGGAGTAGGTATGCATCGGATAGGGTTTTGATCGGACGATAAATTTTTAGTTCGTCTGCAAACATTAGGTATTTTGTGTGCTTAAAGCATTTGCCAATGTAATATAAAAATAAAATGAACAGGAGAGGTCCTAAAAGGGAGCCTTGAGGAACTCCGGAGGGGATAGGTAACCAAGTGAACATAAATCCGTTTAGAACAACTGACTGAACCCTATTTTCCACATACGAAGAAAACCATCTCAGTAAATCCCCCCTTATGCCTAGCTCAAATAATTTTCGGAGCAGCATGCGGTGATCAATTCTGTCGAAGGCCTTACTGAAATCAGTGTACACCACATCAACCTGATGACCATCATCCATATGTTCAGTTAGGAAGTCAACTAAAGTGATAAGGTTGGATGTGGTGGATCTGCCTTTCAGGAATCCATGTTGTCGCGGATCGAACCAAGGTTGGAGAAAACCGTATACCTGATTGTAAACAATGCGCTCAAATACTTTAGCTAATAGACAAAGTTTGGAAATAAGTCTAAAGTTTTCGACTCTGTTTTTAGCACCTTTTTTGTGGATAGGAGTTATGTATGCAGACTTCCAGACAGATGGCAGCTGGCCCTCAGATATTGATCTTTTAAAGAGTAGGGAGACTGGCAAGGCTAGCTTCTCTGCGCATCTCACAATGAATATCGCCGGCAAACCGTCAGGTCCTGAAGATTTACTGAGATCAAGTGATTTTAAGTGTTTGCCAACCGCCACCACATCTATCTCGATTGTATTTATATTACAGTTGGTGACTTCAAGAGATGAATCAGCGTTAGCGGATGAAGAAGGATTTTTTCGGTCAGCGTCGTATTTTGGTCACACCAACAGGTTACAGGACGTGTCGCTTACATTCAATTCTATCAAATATAATTCCTGAATCCTTCCAATTCAGAATTATTATTACGGCTATCTGAAATTTCTCTGACAATTCACATAATCCTAGTAAATTGGTATTCTATGTCTTCAAAGCTCTTTGCTACAAGGAATCCTAACGGATTTCAATTAACGTAGATACCTCATTTGCGAACTACATGATTCAATTACTAAGCTCCGATTTCAAACAGACATTAGCCACTCAGAGAATCTGCTTTCATCGGTCGTATTACGTCTAATATAAGATTAAATTCATACTACTGTCCTAAGCCTGTTCCCGGGGCCAAAAGTATTTCCACATCAAATTTTATCCAAATGACGTCTTTAGTGGTTTTGGACATACATATAATATTAGTGCACTACCGTCATATGGTTTTGGACATACATATAATATGAGGCCGGTGGACATGGAAGGTCTATTCATAAAACAGCTGTAAATTTAACAGAAGTTCTATCAAAAAACTGTTATCTTTTTGTAACATAATCACCAACAGCTCTGACACCCCGCCTGCCGCGCTTGTCAAACAATTACCCATTAACCTTCTTCACTTTATTCTTACCTGAAACAAGAAAAAAAAGTTCTTAGAAAGAAGTAACAATAAAAATATTATAGAACATAAGAGTAACGCATGTTAACGGTTATTTGTATCCAAAATCTAAGAAGTAACATCAGTGATCAAAGAAAATACAAAGATTTTGGTAAGTACTAAATAATTCCTAGGAGTATTTCAAAGTCGAAATGTAATATTAATAATAACCTTTAACGAAGTAGAGTTGACCTTAAAACTTCGTTACAGGTTAACTTCAAAATGAATACACAACACGAAAACGACTTTGAAAGCGAAGCCACAAAAATCAAATCATCAATCAAATTGTAAAGAACAACTTTGCGAAGGCAATCGTCAACAAAAAATCCTCACAATTCCACGAAATATACTCGCAAACTCAAAACGAGAGGCGTAAATGAGTTTATAATGCGGCGAATTGTGGGTGTAGCTCCGTTGCTTTTGTTCCCATACAGCTCAACGACATTTCGCTTACACTGGGCAATAAAAATGTTCTTTTCGCGTTAATGAAGTGAAAAAGCTGAAATGTTCTGATCATTTTTACAGTGTCTGCCTGCAGTCTGCATGATACTGGTCGATGGTCGAATACTCGAAGAGCATAAGAATGTCACGGTATTTTAAAAACTATTTAGATTGAATACAGTGTCTATGATAAAATATGATGCAAAAACAAGGTGCAGAGAGGAAAATATTCTTCTGGCTACGATCAGCACAACACCGTCGATGCAGGCGGCGGTCTCTTTCTGCGAAACCGTCCTTGCGCAAAAAGAGGCCGCGGAGTGGAACAGAGAGGATGACCCTTCCTCCGTTCCGCTCCGCCGGCGTAGGACGGGAGTGCGGAGGCGTCGCTATGCCAACCTCCAATAACTTCCGTCCCACGGGGCTCCGGGTCAGAATGGGAACCTGCCCGGCTTAGCTAGTCCCGGCGCCGAGGGGAACGCTTTAGTTTGCCTAAGCGTTCCCTAACTTTGGTGGAAGTCCGGTCCCTATTGAGGTAGACTGGCCGGTCGTGGAGGGAGTCCCGTGTTAGATAGATCCGGGACATCCCTCCTTTATACGGCTGAAGGCGAACCGCAGGTGGTTTTAGTGAGTAGGAGTCTCACATACCCCCGGGGCATACCCAACCCGGGGGACCCATGACGGGTTTCCCTGCGCATCAAAAAAAAAACACCGTCGACAGCAAGAAGAAAAATATAATATGACGGTAGTGTAGTAGTTACTGTTATCAAAATTTAACCTCTCATTTTAGGATACGGGTTTATAATTTAAAGACGGTTTTGTTTTTATTATAATATATTATGGCTTTGCACATTACATTTATGAATTCTATATTCCCTACTCAAGTGTGTTAGATTGTGACAGAAATAACAGTTTGATGTTATCAGGAAAGTTCCAAGGGATATATTAAAAACAGATTTGGGTCGCGTATCGAATTTAAGGAAGATAAGAGAAAGGAGCAAGGACGAATACTGAACAGCTTTATTAAAAATGCTCAGTTCCATACTTCAAAAATTAGGTACTACGCAGAAAAGGTATTTGATAATGTTACTATTTAAGGCTAAAGGTGAGCAGTAAAAATATCACACCGAAAACTTCGACCAACAAGAATATACTTAATATCATTATCAATTTCTACTGATATATTGTGGTATATTGTGGATATAAACAGATAATTTTTTTAAGTTTAATAACACTTAAAACTTACACAATTTTATTTAAGAATAAAACGGTGTTAGGAAACTTTTCATATAAGTAAAAGGAGTCGGTGTTCAACATTTTCGAAGTATGTTTCACAAACTTCGAGCAATAAACCAAGTGTGAAACTTTGGAGGAAACTCCTTTTCCTCATTTTACAGTACATTTTAAATTTATTACGTGTTGAACCTGTTACGGTCGCATTTAGCTTGTTATAGCTGTACTTAGAACTTACTGAGCGTGGCGTTGAACTTTTGCCTTCTCAGATCTTTAAAGCCATCAGCCTATAATCTATAGCTTTGTCAAATAGAGAATCATGTACTATCAGTTATCAGTTATCAGAGAAGTTGATTCATAGGCAGATGGCGGACCTACGTAATTTGGTCGCGTTATGTCAACCCCAGCTGACAGATCACGAATTACATTGAATCGACATAATCCGACCAAATGACGTAGGTCTATCAACTGCCTATGAATCAATTTCTTCGATTTCATCTAACAGATGCGCAAGACAATGCAAACCCACAACAACACGATGACTTTTAAAGGGCAATATGAAAGCAATTGTTATGCAAAAATCCTCCTAAATTAAACAGTAGGAATTTATACAATGAATGCTGTTGATGTTTTTAATATAAATAACTTAAGAATTCCACGGCTCCCTCTTAAATAACGGAATAAAAAGCCATTAGCAGTAATCAGGAGTATGAGGTCCACAATATTTATATCTAGATGACGCCCGCAACTCCGTTGCGCCAAAATTAGCTTATCGCACCGGAACCGTACACTTTTCCGGGATTTAAAAACTATACTATGTCCTTTCCCGGGACTCAAGGTATCTCCATGCCAAATTTTAGCAAAATCGGTTCAGCGGTTTAAGCGTGAAGAGGTAACAGAGAGACAGACACACTTTCGCATTAATTATAATATTAAGTATGGATATTCTGAGTCGACCTCATTCCGCAAAAATCTGCATTCGTGGCTCCTGAAGCATATTTTGCAACCTTGGCCCCTGGAGCATTATTTGCGACCATAGCTCATGATGAATTATTCGTAAGCGTGGCCCCTGAATCATTATCTACAACCGTGCATGGCCCCTGAATTATCCGAAACTGTGGCCCCTGAGGCATTATTCGCAACCATGGCCTCTGAATTATTATCCATAATCGTGGCCCCTGAGTTATACGGAACTGTGGCCCCTGAATTATCCGAAACTGTGGCCCTGACGCATTATTCGCTACCGTAGCCCAAGAGGAATGCTCATCCCGGATTATGCCGCTCTCATCCCCTTTGTGGGGCACTTTTCAGTTCATAACTTAATTTTCACGGTTTAATTATGTCTGTATTTTTACGTACTTAATACCTCAAATGCGATTTTGGTTTTCCGGTTTTCAGCTGTTACATGCGTTCTTTTGTCTCTTTTGTTATGTTATTATGTTGTTTTCAGTTACAAGTTACAATGTTATCATGATTATCAATCCAAATGCTACCTTAATATAATTAAATAATTGTAATGAATAATTCCACCTTAATCTTGTTAAGAATTTAGGCATTTTGCTTTACATTGTTTCTTAGAATTCTGTAATCTCACAATTCTAATTTCTCGAGTCTAGACTCCAAGCCGCTCTTAGTAAAAATGTTATTTGAAGTAGAGCTTAAATTATTACATTAAAGCGGCATTAAGCTAAGTAAATAGTCGGGGCCTCATATCTAAAGTCATTAGTGCCCATTACTGTATCCCCGGGTAAATCCACACCGCGCCATACAAACATTAGGTATACAGATAAAAGTAATGCAAGTCAAGTCTTAAAATACTTTGGGATTTTTAAACTAACGTAACGCGATAATTGAATACGAAGATACCACATTTTAACCCCAATTTTAACGTCGTTGTACACGTCAATTTTGCTTTAAGTATTTCAGTGATGTGCTCGCAAAAGTGGTCTAATATGTCGAAGTTTGTAAACTTTTACTGCTTCACCTTTTACTAACCTCGTCGATGTTTCGAGAAGATTGCATTTGCTGAACTCCACGTTGTAGCCATAACACGATGAGCATCGACTATCGATGAATATGCTATTTCAGAGCGCGCTATAAAAAACATTAGCATAGGCAACACATTTTTCACGACTCGATTACCCCATCAAGGGAAATACAATCTAATGGCTTAGAAAATACGATACACATTGCAGCACAGGCCCACATGACGCAGTGACATACGTGTCGTTCACAAATGTACCTAATTACAGAAGCGCTAAGGTTCATATTACATTGTTGTGAAACAGTGGCAGTAAAAATAGAACCCTATTGCCTTCTGATTGAGTTTAGAGGGGTAAAGTTTTCCCCTTTGGGGAAGCATCTGAAACCTTGTTCAGAGTAGGGATGGGCGGAACACATCGATAAATTGTAGTTTGCCTTGACAGTATATTTTGATTTTGATTCTGATCCTATTAGATTTATCTTAGTAGCTTTTGGGCCTACTGAATCTAAGCTTATACTTGTATTATGTGTTTGATATTATTTGTAACATAATGTTATCTTGTAAAGATAAAGAAAAATAAGAAGTATTTTGAAGTTCCTGATTAGTAGAAAAATTGAATTTGATAAGGTCGGTTACGATCATGAGATTTAAAACTAATTTTAAGACATTACAGATCAACTTGTAAAGAAAAAATTGCATATAAAAACTAAAGTAATAATTGTAATATGTTTATTTGCCAAAAGTTTTTTTAAACATAATATTATAATTACAATTTACTTAAGACTAGGATTCTTATAAGAAAATACTTTGCAAACCAGAAAATGAGATACTAATCAACTTGCTCTGATACAATATTACTACCGCTAAATCTGAGTTATTTTTATTCTTAAACCAAACTGTAAACTGTATATAATAAGGTTTGTTAAAGTACCTATGTGAAGGTATTTATAATTTTCTGATAATACCGAAAAACTGTATGTTCCCATCACTATCTGAAGGTCTGGCTTCCGTGGGGAGATATAACCGCACCGCCATAATGGTGAAATTTGATTACCTTAAAATATTGTCCGCGGCCAACTTTATCAATTAAGAGCCATCCGCGCTTTCGTAACTTCCGTGTCCATAGACCAGTGTTTCTAAAACTAATTGTGGCGGAACCCTTTTAAGAAGAGACATTTTTGACGGACCCCCAAAAAAAGAATTGCCTTTGAATGAATTATCTCCATGCTCGTAATCGTATCTAAAACCAATTTATGTATCGCTCGCTCGTCGTATCGAGCCCTAGGCTCCTTGGAGCACATTTTGAGAGTGGCTGCCCTAGACCTATCCCTGGGCACAGAATATATAATAGTACTCCGTACCCTGGGGGACAATGCAGTTAGTTTTGCGTCCCCTATTTTATGTTTTAACCCCCGACGGAAACTATTATATTTAAGTATAACATGTCTGTCTGTATGTTTTGCTCTGATTTCTAATAGTATTATTATACGAGCTTTTGCCCGCGGCTTCGCTCGCGTTAAGAAGTATTATTATAAATATACAAACTTTCATCCCCTATTTGAACCCCTTGGGGTGAGAATTGATCAAAATCCTTTCTTAGCGGATGCCTACGTCATAACATCTACCTGCATGCCAAATTTCAGCCCGATCCGTCCAGTGGTTTGGGCTGTGCGTTGATAGATCACCATGTCGGTCAGTAAACTGAAAAGCTCAAATTCCAAGCTGCACAGAGCGGCGTTCATTGAAACGTGTATTTTATTGTATTCTATTTTAAATTGCCTCTTATAGCATCGCTGCGTCGTGTAATATTACGTCTTCGTTAACCTGACGATATTAATGTATAAGACTAGACACTAGAGTATATTTCACGGCCACACTAATAATATATTTAAAAACATTACATAATATAAAAAGCCCTTGTTAACAAGTCATTCAAACCATCTCTTCAAAATAATGATGTTCCCACTAGACGTGTCTTTTCTTTAATTAAATGTAAGATGTCTAAGAATTCGGAGATTATAATGAGGGAGAATGTGTCGGGGCCATTTCTTTACGCCTGTTGACCCAAAAACTGGGCTCTATAAGCACCGGTCAGCGGCTACAAAGCAGTTTTCAATGGACAGCTTATGGACTTTTGATGTAGTAGGAGATGTTTCCCGTAACTTAAAATGGCCGCTATTCATTTATGTCTGTTACCTCTTACGACTGAACCACTTTTTTTATAAAATTGGGCGTAGATATCTCGAGGCTCTCGTAAAAAACAAACGAATTTTTTACATTTTCCATTTTTATTGGTAATCTACTAAAAGTTTGCAAAGCTTCGCCCGTGTAGTTAGAGAATTCTAAGTCCAATTGAAACGTACTTTTTCCCGCACAATGTAGCCTATGTCCTTTCCCATGATCTACTCTATATCGGTGCCAAATTACATTAAAATCGATGCGGTAGTTCGTGAGATATAGGGCGTTCAATCAAACTTTTCAGCTTCATAATATAAGTTTCGATGTACGCACACTGCGGCAAAATAAAACGTTCAAAAGCATAATAAATATTAACGTGGAGCTGTCTCTTTCAGTGGTCTTCGAACAAAAGCCTTCAACTCCCATTTACGGTCTATCAAACTTTGCCAAGTGAAAACCGCCTCTATCACAGGGCAATATGCTTTGAATTCCTTTGCGGCTAGGGTGTCCATATTGTTTGGTGTTCGATAGACGTCACTTGGAGATGTTATCAGGACATTAAGGACTAATAACAGGAGCTATTAGATTCAAACGAACCTATTCGATTAGAGGAAGACGAATTAATATCGAGGCAAAACGTCGCACGTGTATAGGGAAGATACATGAACTATAGGTGACAGCACATCTCAAGTTAACAATTGAATACAAGAATCGGACTGTGGCGCAAGTAGGTAGAAATTTATGTGTATAAGGGAACAAGCAGGAACTATAGGCGGTGAGTTCATGTTAAGTTAACATACACACGTACGTTCCCAATCCTTGAGGAGCTCAAATTAGATGTAAGTCGGAGGCTTTTTATCGACGTGAGAACCCCGGGTCAGTTATCCCGTATGATTTATATTTGACAGAACCCAGAATGGGATGAAAAACGACGTGTCTTATCGCGATTAATGGTTCGGCTATATTCGGCTAGGTCTATTTTATTTTAGGTCTAGGGCTTAGGTGTTAATGTGGTCGTAGGGTCAGTTACACTGCAACGTGACGCAGCGATGCGAATGCGGAATAATGAAGAATATGGGACCAAAATCTGACATGTTACATTACATATGACATACGACATATCAGACAGACAGACAGAAACGCTGTCAAACGCCGAACAAAACTTTTTGTTTACTGTATTTTTTTTTATGAAAAAAGGGGGCAAACGAGCAGACGGGTCATCTGATTGAAAGCAACTTTCGTCGCCCATGGACACTCGCAGCATCAGAAGAGCTGCAGGTGCGTTGCCGGCCTTTTACGAGGGAATAGGTTAGGGGAGGGTAGGGAAGGAAATAAGGGATAAGGGTAGGGGATTGGGCCTCCGGTAAACTCACTCACTCGTCGTGAAACAGCGCTTGCGCTTGTGGTTTTCTGTGAGCCCGTGGTATTTCTCCGGTCGAGCCGGCCCATTCGTGCCGAAGGATGGCTCTCCCACGGTATAAATGTTGCTGTATATGCTGGTGCTGCCTTTAGCGTGAAAACATTGCAGTAATATCCTATTGTCTTTATCCACAGTGTGCCTTTTTCTGTTCGTCAAGGGCATGCGTTATAACGCAGTCAACAGCGAACGTGAGGCATGCCCGTGACGCGCGTTGAAATCGTAGCGCTCGCTATGACAGTTTTCTTTCAACGCGAGTGGATTTTGACGCATTCAATTATTGAATATTGCCAAACGAAAGTTTAATACAAAGAAGATGATGAAAATTGAAGATGAAATTGCATAATGTGGACATAGCTATTGCGATGCATTTTAAAATGATTTATAACCACGGATTTTAGATGAGGTTACAACTTACAACGTCACGTAACTCGTTAGTTGTCGCCACGTTGGGCATTATACGAGATTGTTATGTAGAGATGTACTAATAAAAAACTTAGTTAGAGCTTTTGCCCGCGGCTTCGCTCGTACTAAGAAGTATTATTAATTATTATATACAAACTTTCATCCCCTATTTTAACCCTTCGGGGTTGTAATTTATCAAAATCCTTTCTTAGCCGATGCCTACGTCATAACATCTACCTGCATGCCAAATTTCAGCCCGATCCGTCCAGTGGTTTGGGCTGTGCGTTGATAGATCACCATGTCAGTCAGTCACCTTTGAGTTTTTTATATTTAGATTATAGCATCGTCACGTCTTACTCTGAAATACTGGACCTCAAAATAGCCATTAAATCCGTCTAATTAATGTCCGTCTAGGCTCAAGATAACTCCGATATCGAAACAGCACCTACACGTCATTATGAAATGTACTAAAAATACACACAATTTTCGCTTTACGCCTGCCTGGTTTAAGGGCTCTATTCGCGTAGAAATAATCGTTATCGGTATAATAATTTTACATGCCAATGCACCCACAGCCTTTAGTATGAGCCTAAACCGCCTACGCCGAGCCCTTTATAGAACTCAGAAATGCTCGAGTTCATTTCACTTGAACAGAAAATACGGAGAGTTCATAGAAACAGTATATAAGAGGTATAAAATATCTATAAAATTAGTTATTACGTTACAAATAAGCTTGCTAAATTTATGAGAATGTCGCAAAAAGGTTCTATTCTCTACTCTCTACAATAATATTTGGTACATATAATTATTACTACATACATTTTAAGTAATTTTTATTCCCTTGAAACAGAATATAATATTATTATGTGTGGTGTTTAAGTTTCATTATATTATTGTGTGTTTCACTGCCCTCATATGTATGTGTAATTCATATTGTGTAATTGTAATAGTAAGTTAATTACTTATAAACTTATTTACTTACTTAAAGTGTGTTGTCCTTGCGAATGCCATTTATTGTATTCAATAAATGGCATTCGCAAGGATAACACACTTTTAATTGGACTTAGAAGCCTCACACATTTCATTTGTGTCAAGATTTGCAACAACTTTACTACTATTTTTTGTATTATTATAACATTTTCTATCGAAGTGCAATAAAATCCTGTAATATTCCTGCCGAAATGCTCGAACAAATAAAAATTACTCGGATACACTTTAAGAAATGGCGAAAATCACTCCCGTCGTATGGAGCATTAAAAGTTGTAAGAAACCATTACGTTTAAGGTTTTCGTTACTTTGTGTGATTCGAAAACTTTCCTTTTATTGCGAAAAAAGAAATTTCATAACCGCAGGCTGTTTCTACATCATCCTCCTCAAATGAATTGACAAAGAGATGTGGATTGAAAGAGAAACTTTGATTTACAATAAAAATTGTGTTGTATTCAATTTTTATGCCGCTAACCCGGCAAAGGTTGTTTTGGTAAAATTTTCTCCTTCAGTGCCGCTAATTTCACAGCAAACTCTATTCGGGGGACCCATACAAACCCTGTATTTAGATGATGTATATTATTGTATAATCATCTATCTAGTCTAGCCGTTTCGGAGGGGTTTGTCTGGAACTAATCCTACGTGATACGTCCCAAGAATTTTATTATTATATTTAAGTGTTTGAGCTATTGCAAAATAAGCATAAGGTAAGGACTAAATTACTTCTGACTGATAAAGTTCTAGTAAAATTCTAAGAATTGTAAAAAGATCACAATCACCAACGCTAGGTTACCTAGGCGTAACCACGACACTGGTCTAGACAAGTCTTAGACTAGATGTTCCCACGCAGCCTCTCGTCTAAACTGGGAAGACCACGGGCGAGTATTCCGATCATTCCTAGGTCACAAGTACGATTACTAGAATCGATAGGATACCTTACGTATGAATAGAGTAGCAATAGTAGAGTTTTCTTGTTGATCAGAATTTACAAAGGCTTCAAAGTAAAGACATCGAGTGAAATGATCTAAAAAAGTGTGTTTAAATGCTCAATACAAATAATAATGATTACTTTAATGATATAATATAAAAATATCTACACATATATAGCATTCAATTGGCAAAATCTACGTTAAATATACGCATGGAAATGCAATATTATCAAATAATATTATGAGATACAAATTACAATAGACATACTACTTTGTATGTACTCAAAGTATCAAAACACAAAAGTCCATCTCGAATCTCAATATACTATTATACTCGAAGTTCGTATGACACAGACATAATATTCAACAAGCTGGACTCAATATCCAACAAGATATGGAAGTGGCGGACAAGATCGATTTGTCTCCTATATTGAGACGTTGTACGTGATTCCTCGCATACTGGCTGGAGTAATATGTATTTGTGTCACGGCTCCATTGTCTAGGTAACGAAGATATTAGGGATGGACGGTAACGATTGACGATATCGACAATTTATCGCAAATAAACCGATAGTATCGATAGCGATTAGCGAAGTTAGAAATCCGAATTTTATAAGTGACGTGAGGCGCTTGCGATAATGTCAAATTCTCTACATTTTTAAAAACTCGTAACTATAGAATGCATTTTAATTAAAACCTTTAATATTACTAACTACTGATGTTGCTTGTACTGCTATTCATTTTTTCTAGAGATAATAAGGAAAATGTCCAATGTTGCAGAAAATTGTAAAAAAAAATTGAAATGTCATTTGAGTTAAAATACAATTAAAAAAAATTCAAGCTTTTCCTGAAATATTTTAACCAAACGATGTAGTTTGGTTAAAATATTTCAGGAAAAACTTGAATTTTTTATTGTATTTTAACTCAAATGACATTTTAATTTTTTTTTGACCGGAATTGACCGGAAAAAAATCTAAGCTCGTTGCCGAATCCTCAAAAAATATTTATACCGAATACCGAAAGAAAACGCTTTTTAGCCGCAAAATACGAGCTGTTCGGTGACATAAATCGCCAGCATATTCGGAAGCCGGCAGCACGTCGCGTCACGTCCGACACGGCCAACGGGAAATTAAATTTTACACCGCCTTTGTTGAAAGAACGTCTAAGTGGAGGAAACGATATGAGACACCACGTTCAACGCGCTACGTATTGGCAGAAAAATCTATAAGTTAATTTTAAAACGAAATAATTTAATTTCAAAATGAAAAATGTACCTTACAAGGATATATTTTAAACTAGTTGACCCGGCAAATGTTGTTTTGCCATTTAAAGTATTTCTACTTCATCAGTTGATACAAAATCTTACCCTCTCTTTAGAGGGGTGGGGGGAAAAATTGTGTACACCTGATGTTAAGTTGGAAAATACAGTTAATAATATGAAGTAAGTCCATTAAAGAAAAAATTTGATACAAAATCTGACCCCCTTTTTGGTCCCCTTAGAGGGTATGGGGAGAGGGGTTTATATGTTGAGTTGGAAGAGACACGTATATCTGCGAAAACCGTATGCAAATCGAATCAGTAGCTTTCGTGTTAAAGAAAAAAGTTTGATACAAAATCTGACCCTTCTTTTGTCCCCTTAGAGGGGTGAGGGGAAATTTTTTTATACACCAGATGTTAAGTTGGAAGAAGACAAATATATCTGCGAAAACCGCATTCAAATCGGATCAGTAGTTTTCGTGTGATAGTGGAACAAACATACAGACAGACAGACAGACAGACAGACAAAAAACTAACCACAGTTTTGGCTTTTATAGCGATGTAGTGACACCCCCCGCTTATTATTTTTTGAATATCTTTAATGTACAGAATTCACATTTCTACAGTTTTATTATATGTATAGATATGTCGGAACAAAAACAGTGGGAAAATTAGTGACCACTTTGGACATTACATACTTTGACGTAAATGGCGTATTCATTTTGATTAGTGCCAGCCAGGTGATTAGTGATTAGGAAAAATTAGATTACTAATCACTTGCACTTATCACTAATAAAAGTGAATACATGCCAAATGCCAATAGTTTTCGAAAAATATTGTTTTAAATGTCAGATATACCGTGTCATTTTGAAATCAATGTTTTGAAAGCTATAATACACGTAAGAACTGGAAAAACTAAGTGAATTTTTTTCTCTCTGCTTTAAAAATTCATTTCAAATTAAACTTGGCCGAAAATTCCACTAGTTCTTTGGTCGCTGGACAGTTTACACCTCAAATTAATACAAGCTCCGAACACATTTCTCTCAGTATCCGCATCAAGCTAGGGATGTTAATAAATTTTATCGATATAGACAAATAACAATTAAGTAGGTTAATATAAAAAAAAACATTATCTGTTAAGACTAGGAAGTATTCCTAGTATAATAGACATAGATAGATACAAGCATAACAAAATTTTTAGTAGGGTTGGCTCTTGACAGATTTTTAGTCGAACTGCCATCACACAACCTTATACTGTCCTGACTTTGAAATTGATTGATGATTTTTATTTAATTCTGAACTATACTGCGTGTTTCTTACGCCGGTTCTTCTCGCCGGGTTGATTCTCGAAGCAGTGGTAGGTCAACACGTTGACATTCAGAAAAGATTTGCTTCAAAATTACTCAGAAATAAAACAAATTTTATTTATAAGAAAACTGTAACATTAAAAAGATGACCATGACGTCATTTACCTTAGGAAAAATATTGCATCATGACGCATCAATGCATTATGAATTATGATCCGTCTCTGATATCCTATTCAAAACTAAACTTTGTTTAGTACACAAGAAGATACACTGAATAGTACACAAGCAGATAGTTGACAGACTAGTCGATACAATGTATGACGTTACAATGTAAATTATACTAATAGAAACCTCGTCAAATATTCATCGATATAAAATTCTTCCTACTGTACAACACTAGTTACTAACAGTGGGAATTTCTCATTTGGGACGAATCGAAGCGCAAACACTCCTCAGTCCTCGCATAAAAGAGATACCTGACATTTTTGGTAGGCGCGAAAACACTCCAAAAGTATTCACTTTTCTATGCAAAGTAATATTGAGTATGTTAAGATTTTTGGTACTTTATTTTTGTAATTAGTTTTTAAAGTAGGTCCCTTTCATTTGAATAACTTGAATTATGTATCCAGTGCTGCGATTTAAGTAAGTTAGGAAGTGTTAGCCAAATGTATCACTCAATTTATTTTTGTAGTTTCTCGCCGTGTATAATAATTTATAAAATTATTATTTGTAAAATTATTTTGTGAGAAATAAAGTCTTAAACCCATTACTTAAACCTTAAACCTGAAGTAATGGAGGCTCTGCTGTGACCAGCAAGTCAGATGAAACATCAACTTTGTAGCAGAACTAGTAACAGTATACCATTCTTGTGTAATGTCAATAATTATGTGAATTATAAGTTACTGTGGAGGAATTTTAAAAATATTCTAATATTGTGAATATCACAAGTGACCATTAGACATGATGAAGTCTGGAGAGCAAATGCGTAACACCAATTATAAGTGTTAGCGTATATTATTGTTGATTACCACTTACCATCAGGCGATCTATCTACTCTAATGGTCCATTTCATTAAAATATGTTAGACTAAAAGCTTCCTATAAAATAATTTTAAATCTCGTTTTTAAACTCAAGCCAGTGGACTGTGGAGTGAATAATAATTTACTACTTTCCCTTCGAATTCAATTTAAATACGGACCAGAGTTATTACATTATCGATAACCGATTTATTCGATCTAGTTTTTCTTCCTAGATTTTCTAGATTTTAAAGATATTGAATCAAAACAAATCTTTACGAGTCAAACTTTAAAAAAAATTTAAGTGAAACAGCGCTCACGCTGTGTTTCGCCGAGTGAGTGAGTTTACCGGTGGCCCAATCCCCTACCCCCCTAGAAATGCCGCAGTTGAAAAACAATTTGTTGCTTATCATCAGGTGACCCGTTTGCTCGTTTGCCCCCTTATTTAATAAAAAAAAAAAAAAAAAAAAAAATGGAGGTGATTATGAATACTGATTCATTATATACAGAATATTATATATACAGAATTATGGCTAAGAATAAGTCAGCGTTAAAAACGGATTGCACTCTGGGACTGCCCCAGAAGCGAAAACGAAAAAGCAGGAGTATCATAAGAATAAGAGATATTGATTCCTGGCAAGAGTTTGAAATTTTTACCCTTAAACCCTCGATCCTTTCTTGGAAATCTATGGTTCTGTCAAAATCATTCGTTCAAGTGGTACGAGGCAACAAACACACACAATATGCACAAAACTCCATTACTTTTATCACGAACTAAAAACTGATGTTTCAATCTATATTTCCATGGCATCCCCCGAAAATATTTTATTGTGCGCATAAAAACTTGTCTAGACGTCATAAAACTTTAAATATATTATATACCGACAGAGTCGAACTGTGGAATACACAGTTTGTCCACCGCTACCGTCACCGGGACGTCAACGGGACGTCACCGACAAATGCGTCTTTATGACCTAGGCTATAGGTTTGATTTTGCTCTATGCCACTACAAAGCAACGGCGGCATGAGACAAAATTAAATATCGGTAGAAAATGAAACATGACTGTATTAGCCCGTGGTTCAACTGAGACCGCAACGACGACGCGTAGATGCATTTCTAAATTTGTATTTTGACAGATTTGCAAGACGTCTCACGCAATTGAAATCTGTCACTTCAGTACTTTAGAAATGCATAGCAACGCGTCCCGTTGCGGTCTTTATGGCATAGGATCGCAACGGGTCCTATGTCATAAAGTGGCATTTTATTTGAATTTTTGTCGTTGACGTCCCGTTGACGGTGACGGTGGACAACCGGCCTTAACGTCTGTCGCTCTAGGAAAAAGCAAAACTGTAAACTCCTGGGATTGCTAAACTAAATTACCTTAGTTCTCGCCGGGACGACTTTTAAATTAAAGAACTATCTTGACAGTCGCTATCTTAGTATTAAAATGATTCTACTAACGGTACAAAGACTTCAGTGCTTTGGTTTAATAAGGAATATTTTATTAAACTCGTGGCTTCTAAGGAAATCCTGCTGAAACCGTACATTTTGTAGATAAATAGCATAATATTATATTCTCATGGTCATTTTTATGAAAATCTACCCAATGGTACCTTAGCCCTCTCGGTACAAATTACTTAAGGGCAGTTTATTCGTAAATTAGCAGGTCGATTTCTGTCAGTGCGAATATCGACGTAAATGTCATTAAAATAACATTCATATCAGCGCGCCTTGTACGGTGGCGGTTACGACGCTCGCCGCGTCCATGATAGGGCGAAATAGGAGAAAAAACCTTTTTACTTACATAAAAAATATTATAACTAAACATCTATCTAATGATTTCCCTCTTAAATTTTAATAGCTATCGAACTGTGCAAATTATTTTTTGATTGAGTCTCTGTAAGTCCTATAAAATGCTTTTAAAATCGATGTTGTTTCGGAATTTTTTTTTATCGAGTAAAATTATCTGTATTGTGTTTCTATCCAATGAAAGCACTAGTTAAAAGATGCATCTATACATGTATATATTTTTCAGTTTTTTTGAATGACGCTTTCTTTAAAAAAAACTCATTCTAGAAACGTGAATTTGGAATAAGCGGCCCTTAAGGAAATTTTTTTCTTCACTATAATAAAATAACTGTAGATAGAAATACGACTATTTTAATAGTAATAATTATGGCTAATTCTTAAGTAAGTTCTGTAAGTTTCTTGTAGTAGTCTAGTGTAGTTATACAGCGATCCACGATTAAAATCTAAATCCATAGCGAATTGCTGGTCATGGAGATACTTAAAGGTAGATAGGTAAAGAACATCCCGGAAAAATGTACGGTTCCCGCGAGATTATCGATTTTTGCGCAAGGGCGTCACCTAAAGAATAATAATGATAATCACACAGTACTTATTTAACATCATTTTTATAACTAAATCGTACCTATACTATAATGTTTAAAATTATCGGGTTGTGGTCTGTAGTCCCTAAAATCCGCACCCTTTGCTCATTCGACCCCTCACGTGTTTGTTAATTATAATATTATCTTTAACTGCAGTATAAAGCTGAGCTTATTTTTATCTTAATAGATACCTTAATTCCTAATGAGGCTTCTAAAGCGATTAATTATGCGCTAGTGCTTTAATCTGAATTTTAAATTAAATCTTAACAATCTTCAGTTAAGTGTTATTTAACTCGTTGACTGAGCTTAGCTTGATGTAGATTGTGGAATTTAAGAGGCTTGAGTGCTAATACTAAATATAATCCATAAGTTAATATTATAAATGCGAAATTGTGTTTTCCTGTCTTTCTGTTACTTCTTCACACCCAAACTACTAAACCGAATTTGTTGAAATTTGGTGTGGAAGATATTTTGAGTCCCGACAAAGAGAATAGAATACTTTCTATCCTGGAAAAATGTACGGTTCCTGCGTAATAAATAAATTTTTGCGCAGCGGAGTCGTTGGGCGTCACCTAGTGACTTATAGTACTCAAAAACTGACTTATGCCAGGTTTATGAGGTTTTTTTGACAGGATCATTCACTACAAGCGCTTTTGATTGGCTTACGATAAAATAATATGATAAGTTATAACCAATCAAACACCCTTTAAATTAAAAAGAAAGATTTCTTGTCGAAAAACCTCCATAAACGGTAATTCTCATTTGTCTATCATCCATTTAAAATTACTTACTAAAACGAAGGAGCACCTAACTAAATTGTTTAATAATTCAGTACATTGCTCAAATAACAGACAAGTTGATACAAAATAAAGAGCTTTATAAAACGTTAACGCCGTGACAGTGAAAAATATGAGGACGTTAAATAAAACAGCAGCACTAGGATCGCCCTGAAATGGACCAAAATGCTGGAAATGGGATGTTCATTCATCATTGTTTTAAACTGACACTGTACTGAATATTACAAGCTTACGATTCTTTCAATTTAATACCTTACTTTTAAGTAAATTTTACTTTAAATACAGTTAAGTAATTGTTGATGAGAAAGACTCCGTTACACGGTGCTTCTTTTGCTTCGAGTATGATCCAAAACAAGGTGTGCTGATTAAATTATTTGGTTCAGTTATAGAATACAAGATGGCACCCGTAACTCCGTTGTACCAAATTTGGTTTATCTCTCTCGCGATAAAAGTATCCTATGTCCTTACCCGGCACTCAAACTATCTCCGTACCTAATTTCAGCAAAATCAGTTCAGACGTTTGGGCGTGAAGAGGTAACAGACAGACAGATACATACGCATTTATAATATTAATATGGATTGTGATAAAACATACTACTACACATTACCAAATATCGGCATGGCAACACTTAAAATCATTTATCTAAAGATAAATTTCACCCTACAAAATACGTACCCTTCAGGTCAATTTGTATCGACCTTATAATGTTCGTGCGCCCTTTATCAATAGCAATAAAGACGCGCGAAGGGAGAAAAAGATAAGATACGATACTCAAGGTTCCATTATATAGGGGTTCCTTTGGGCTTATATCAAAGGATATATTACAAATAAACCCTGTGTAAACTCTGTGTTACCTTTATTCGGTTCCATCGCACATCAGTAAAAGGTTGTTGAAGCGTTAAATACCATCTCCATTACAGAAGAGAAAATACATGTAAAACAAAAATCTTACGCACTTACACTAATGATTACTTCAAAAGTTACTAAGTGCCGCACTCAGAATGGAACATTAATTACTTGCTTAAATGTAAGCAATTCAATATGACATAATCCCCATACATTAAATAAATAAATAAATAAATAATTATTTATTGCATTAAGTAATACAAAACAATATCTTATTACTAGAGGACTCCACACTAGGTCAGACCTGTCTCGTGGAGTCCAGGAGTGGTCTTACAATAATAATAATCGATTTGATTACATACATTTTTTTTTTCTTTTTTAGCTGGAGTACTATTAAAATTAATAAATTATATTACAGAAAATTAAAATATAAGAATGAATTAAATTTTAGTTATTGTCTCATCATGTATTATTATTAAACATTATCTATCAAACTCTTCATTAAATTGAAGCTTAATCACAATTAAATGTCTCTGAGTACGGCAGTAAGAGAATGATATTGATATGAAATCCACTATCCACATTTTGTATCAAAAAACTACTTATAATATAAGAACTTTTAAAAATATGTCTGAGTTCCTCTTGAGTTGTTTAAATAGAGTAGTAGGATTCAGTATCACTGGATTCCTCTCTCGATCATTCAGCGCAAGCTTTTTGACGTAGATTTTCCGTAAGGCCGTGGTATCTGTGTGGTCAGACCATTCGTGCCAAAGCACTCTTCTATAAATGAAACATGTCCACCTGCCATGATATGTAATTTTTAATGTAGAAGTATTTTTGCAAAGTATTTCATAATCTGCAATTCTGCACCTCCGTGCTACGCCGTAGCCCGTAGCAGCCCGTAGCGCTTAGCGCGTAGCAGCGTAGCACAGATGCTAAATCTGGTAGGCAAGCCAAAAAATTGAAAAATACTGATAAAATAAATTTGAAAGTTACTACTTGGTAAGAATTAATAATAATAAATGATTAAAAATTAATATTGTTATCTTTAATGTTAAAACCACTGAAGTGAATATTATTTAGATTAGATAGAGAATATCATATTTTGCTGGGTAATAGTTTAAGCTATGGTTTTAAATGGAAGCTATTTTTGATACCATAAATTAAACTATCTAACAAAAGCTAGTTCATAAGTAAATCTTTGATAATTTTACGCCACATAAGATTATATAAGATGGTAATTTTATCCCGAAACATGCTTCGTTTGTCATGAAATCTTACATAATTTTAGGCAACGTGATTTAAGATTACAAGTTGAAAACTACAGGTTGTACTCAGGATTAAGCCAAAGATAAACTCAGAGTGCTCTCGAGGTAACTGGGAGAGGTGGTGGCATAATGAAGCAGCGTTTAATTACTAAGTCAGGAGACTAAACTAATGAACTTTCACCTTTACAAAGTGTGAAAAGTTGGTGTTGCAACCGCAAAAGAAAGTAAACACATAATATTTTATCAAGCCCTATACGGTCACCGGTGACCGAGACACAATAGAATATCTATTGTGTCTCGGTCACCGATACTTTGAGTCCCGGGAAAATGGAAATGACGTAGGCTTTATCCCGGAAACATGTATGGTTCCCGCGCGATTAATTAATTTCTACTCTAAAGTAGTTGAGGATAACATCTAACTTTTAACAAAACTATAGCAAACCAGCACAATAATAAAGATTACTATATAAACTTAAAACTAAGTACTTAATTAGTAGTGAGAAAACGACGAAATTATCGAACAAGGAAGCTTTAAAAATCACAAAAACAGCAAAGTTTTACGAAGAGCCGCTTAGCGATCGAAAAACTGGAGCAGTTTATAACGAAATCTTTATCAGCCTTTCGGCTTTATCTTAGCGAAAACTAGTTGACCCGGCAAACGTTGTTTTGCCATTTAAAGTATTTCTACTTCATCAGTTGATACAAAATCTTACCCCTTCTTTTGTCCCCTAAGAGGGGTGGGGAGAAAAATTGTGTACACCTGATGTTAAGTTGGAAAATACAGTTAATAATATGAAGTAAGTCCATTAAAGAAAAAAATTGATACAAAATCTGACCCCCATTTTGGTCCCCTTAGAAAGGTGGGGGGGAGGAAGTTTATACACCAGATGTTGAGCTGGAAGAAGACAAATATATCTGCCAAAATCGTATCCAAATCGGATCAGTAGCTTTCGTGTTAAAGAAAAAAGTTTGATACAAAATCTGACCCTTCTTTTGCCCCCTTAGAGGGGTGGGGGGAATTTTTTTTATACACCAGATGTTAAGTTGGAAGAAGACAAATATATCTGCGAAAACCGCTTTCAAATTGGATTAGTAGTTTTCGTGTGATAGTGGAACAAACATACAGACAGACAGACAGACAGACAGACAAAAAACTAACCACATTTTTGGCTTCTATAGCGATCTAGTGACACCCCCCGCTTATTATTTTTTGAATATATTTAATGTACAAAATTCACATTTCTACAGTTTTATTATATGTATGTACCTATAGATATAGATGTAGCGAGGTCGAAACTTCGCTCGCTAAATATTGAATTTTTTAAAGCTTGTTTACACCAATTTGGGAAAACTGGGACAGAAATATGTAATTGTTTTCACGAAGAAACTCGAATTCATTTCGATGGTAATGAAATACCTGGACGTTTCTTTATATTTCTAAATTAAAAAGGTAGCATTCCATTTACGAATTTTAAAACATGGCGCTTGCTGAGTCTTTTAAATGAAAGTCTTTGGTAGTGAGACTCTCTGCCAATTAGGTTTGTCGCAAATGTTTGAAGGAAACGTATAAACCTTTTCTTTAATTACCTTTAAAGACCTCGTCAGATGCGATTTATTAAAACAGAATTCAAAACAACAACTTTGTACATTTGTTTTCCTGTCTTGTAAGAAAATTATGAGATACTTTTAATTGGCCCCTTTATTTTTCTTAAAAATGTAGGTGTTTAATTAACTGAAGCTCTAGTTAGTTAAGAAAGATAAATAATTATACTGTTTTAACTATGTAAATACAACAATACCAAGACAAGCTATGTTCTAGATTGTTATCGCTTTTGTTAGGCTACTCCTATATATCCTAACATGGCTTTTAATCGCGGATTAGAGACCTGTAAGGATCCTCTGTCATTTGGATGACACTGACATGGAAGCATGTATGCGAAGCAGCTTCAACTCAAAATGACACAATGGTTGATTTTCATTTTGGCCACACGCAAAATAAAACTCAAAATATATTGTCGCTAGTCATGTCTGAAACAGGTGTCCTTATAAAATGACAATTTTAAGGGTGGATTGCACCAGAAGCGTAGTTATCGTCAAATATGGCGTTCATAATGGGACTGTTACTAGGGATTTGACAGTTCATATTTTGACTTTTTGTTATGGTTAAAGTTATAGTTAAAGTAAGTTGATGCAACCCACTCTAATTAGATGGCGGCAGTTCTGATTTTAGTCATGCGCCAAAATAGCCTTGTAAATATTTATTTAATTCAATGTAAGGTACATGTCCTTTACAGTATTAAATAATAAAATAACAACCTTAGTCGAAAGCCTTGTAAAAATTAAGTAAGTATGCCAAGGACACTTTTGAGATGAGTCAAAGAGTAATAAAAGTAAAGAGACCCAAGGTAGTAGTTAGTGAGCTCATAAGTAAATTTACTAAATAATACCCAAGGTTTTAGGCTAGAATCTAGGTCAGTCAACACTTTGCTAAAATGAAGCTTTGGTCTGAAATAATTTACTAATCACTTTGAATTTCTTAAATTTTATTTCAGGCAAATAAAACTTAGTTTGGTAGCCTCGTATTTGAATTTTAGCTGCAGCCTGCACTGTATTTTGCTTTAAATGGTTTTTCAGAATACTTAAATAACAAAATATTATATGACAATATGTCATGTTCAACTTATTTATAGTATGTTTTTCGCCCCCATGGTACAGTGGCTTAGAGCGTGGCTCGACTTAACTCGGAGGTCGTGGGTTCGATTCCCGCGTTGGAAACATGTTATTTTTAAATTTGATTAGGACGATTCGGGCTGATCACCTGATAGTCTGACAATGTAAGATGATCCATGCGTCGGATGGGCATGTAATGTCGGTCCTGCGCATGATCTCTTGCCAGTGGTGTCGGTCGTCCGTCCCACGATATCGATGTTCCGCGCGGCTTCGCCCGCGTAATTTAGGAATTTCGGAAAACGTACATTTTTTGCAAATAAAATGGCTTATGTCCCTTCTTGTGATGTATTCTTCATGTGTGCCAAATAACACACATTGCTCCAGTAGATCATAAGATAATAAGTAATTTCATATAATTTTCCCCGTTTTTTTTTCACATTTTCCTCTGTTACTTCGCTCTAATTGGTCTTAGCTTAATAATATATAGCCTTCTTCAATAAATGGGCTATCTAACAGTGAAAGAATTTTTCGAAACGGACCAGTAGTTCCTGAGATTAGAGCGTTCAAGCAAACAAACAAACAAACTCTTCAGCTTTATTATATTAACATAGTATAGATAAGGCCATTAGATGATTACATTTTAACAACCCTAAGTGGAACAATGAAGAAAAACCCGGCAGCGAAACCTAAAAACACAAAGCAAGGTTTTGAGGTGGCGACATGAAATCTGAAAACTTTTAACGAAATTAAACGGGAGTCAGTCAAAAGGCTCAGTCAATTTGCTGTACCGATAACTGGGTCACCGGCTTAAATGAGGCTGCCATGTCAGTTTGGTTAACGTTTTTAACAGTTGTCTTAATTAATAGTGGAGCTTTGTCAGTTTGGTCATCTTTTAAGCAGTCGTCTTAATTAATAAGCGTTGAAAAGGAAGATAATTGCCCAAACAAAATCCTCAAGTTACTCTACAGCGCCGCTACTTTCACTGAACTAATATTTAAGGCAGACATACATAGTACACACCCTAAAGTATTAATACTTTGTTTTGAGATACCCTGTATAAGATAGCAAAAATAATATGAGATTTTAAAATGTAAATATGACGAATATATCGTAATATGAGCAATCCGATGTGAATGTAACGGAAATCATAACATTGAATGGAAGTGCGATCACCCCTGATCATACGAATACATCATTTTTGGGTATTTTACGCGACAACCGTATTGAATTCGATTGTGAGATAAACGTTTCTCATTTGTATTGTTTCGGGACATGGTGTGTGGTGATTGGTTCTGTGAATTGGTCAGAATAAGGCTGCGTTTCCACCGGAGATGTGGTGCGAGGAAAAGAAAAAAATCTGAACTTAGATTAAAGTGTAAAGTCTTATTCCGAAAAGGAACCTTTAAACCTTAAAAATACCTGTAGCTTGAGCACTAAACCCTAAGTTTAAACAGCTTTAAAACTTTAAAAGGATTGAGTCCATTTTAAACAAAACTTAAATTGGATCCATTCTTCTGTTAGTAATGGTGACTGTAAAGTTTTTTATAAAGGTGTATTCATTTTAAAATGTTTTTGTGCTTTACATGAAAATATTGTGTCTGTTACTATATTTTTACAATAATAAATTAAATAAAAGTTTCTTTTGTTAAAAATCGATCAAATTAATATTTAATTTGTTCGTTATTCCTCAAATTAGAACGACCTAATAAATAGTTTTTAAAGGCTTTTTAACACAATTTATTGAGAATCCATAACGCTACTAATATAAGAAATGCGAAAGTGTGTCTGTCTGTTACCTCTTTACACGTCCAAACCGCTGAATTGGTTTTGCTGGAATTTGGTATAGAGATACTTTGAGTCCCGAGAAAGAACATAGGATACCTTTTATCCCGGAAAAATCTGTTCTAGTGGACGTATTATACGAGTTATATATGGTTTTAATTAAAAGTTTCTTTCTATACATTGATCTGCTATAAGGTATATGTAGCCTGGCAGTTGGCACCACTCCAAAATCGGAATTGGTTCCTATATTGTTTGCTGCCCTGGCCTCTTCTTCAGACTTGTAAATAAAAATAAAATAATGCAATAAGTTTCAAACTGACTTCCAAAATAAAATATAAATTGATTCTTATTCTCTAAAGTCTCAATAGTTATAAAATAACAATTGTTTTAGCTTAAATGTAATATTTTCTATATTAACATAATTTAAAAGTATCAACTACGGACTACCAGCGCCATTAATATGGAAATGTTAAACTTCGATTACAATATTATTCTAGACTCAATTATTTAATATTTTAGAACTACTTACTTAGTAATTGTTGTTCGGTCGAATAAGGCCTCTTCTGTAAACCTCCTTTGTATTTTATAACATACCAGTGACAATTCAAGATGACAGTTATGTAAGTTCAAAAATATGGCTCATATTGGGAAGATTTAAGAATTGAGAAAATAAATTATTGTGATAATTAAGTAAGTGTATTATTACAAGTTAGTATACAAGCATTCAGAGAGCCGAAGAAGAAACGGACCATTTTTGGTTCGTGACGAGTCGGATTATCCCGATCATTTTTTGGTCCGTAACGAGCCGGATAAAAGCCGGACCATTTTTGGTCCATGGCGAGCATCATTTTGGTCCATGACGAATAGGATCATTTTGGTGTTTGAAGATCCGGATTCCGGTGGTTTTTGTCCAATGCGTGGAAACCAATGTTAGATCGGCATTGAAGAGCATCACGTCGGTACTGAAGTATCAACGTGCAGCAAGGTGAAGCTGCAGTTGGTACCACTGTCACTGTAAGTGTGGCAGTTGTCGCCAAACCAAGCAGACAAGTTGGTGACAAGAGGCAGTTCCGGTGGACGGCGCCAAGGGGCGCAGCGAGTTGGACGGATCGTCGGAAGGTGGTGCCAGGCTGCACCAGAGGATTGAAGATAGAGGTCTTCAACAGTGAAACGGATAAGTGTGGTGAATAAGTTGTGAGTACATTCTACAGTCCATTTATAAAGAGAATAATCGAAGCGAAATAAGTATAGACAATTTTGAACCCTAAGTATTAGTGAATTGGAACTTAGAAAATTTAAATAGATTTAGTACTTGAGAGTTAAGAAATTGTGTTCATACGGGGAACCTATGCCCGATTTTTGATTTTGTATTAAGTTTAAAATACTTGTTAAATTTTTTCGGAAATTTTCATACTCGTAATATTTTGAGAATTTTTATTTAGTGAAGTTACTTACAAGGTTAGGACTTGGAATTCAGATATTTCTTGACACTTGTAAAATTTTCATAAGATAATGGAGGCGCTATATAAATTGCAAATAAATAAGAAGTCTGTTATTGAAAAGGCTAGAATAAATTTAAGAAAATCGCCTAAGGACAGAATTACACATGGGTATATTAGTACTCGGTTAGATCTACTTGAGCAAACTTGGGACGGATTCTTAAACACGCATGATGAAATTATTCAAACGGCTTCTTTAGATAGTCAAACTAAAGATGAATATTTTACTGATGAAATATATGATTATGTTGAAGAAATTTACATAGATTATAAAAGTGAATTAAAGGAATATCTGGAAAGATTAGGTAGTAGTTCAGTTAAGTCAGTCCAAGCCAAGTCTGTTTCTAATGATAGTGTCAAATTACCAAAAATTTCTATATCTAAATTTTCTGGTCATTATTCAGAATGGCCAACGTTTAAAGATTTGTTTGAATCACTCATTCACAAGAATGAAAGTTTAGATAATGTTCAACGATTGCATTATTTAAAGGGTTTGTTGATAGGTGAGGCTGAACAACTTGTTCGACACATACCTGTCACTTCATCTAATTATGAAGAATGCTGGACTCTGTTAAAAGGCCGATACAACAATAAAAGATTTCTGTCGAACAGTTTGTTGAAGCGCTTAATGACTCAAGGTAATGTGACGGAGAATAATTCTAGGTCTGTTAAGTGTCTGTTAGACACTACGATGGAGTGTTTAAATGGTCTAAAAAATCTTGGAATTGACGTTACCTCTTGGGACATTCTGATAATTTATATAATGAGCGCGAAGTTAGACAATGAGTCCCGCAAGCAATGGGAAACTCAAATTAGCACATCTGACGAACTTCCCAAGCTATCGCAGTTCAAAGATTTTTTGGAAGCTAGATTTCGGGCGCTAGAATTTCTTGATGAAAAGTCAGTCAAGTCGAAACCAAATGTGATTGCAAGTTACAGTAAGTCAGCTAAGGTATATCATGTTGTAAACCCTGATAATAATGTCAATGTGATTCATTATTCTTGTGAATTTTGTAAGGAACAACATAAAATAAGTCATTGTAAGCAGTTTGCAAAGGAGAGTTACGAGTCACGTCAACAGTTCATCCAAAATAGTGGCTTATGTTTTAATTGTCTAGGCCCCAACCACGCGGCCAAGTTTTGTAGATATAATGCTTCGTGTCGCATATGCAAGCGGAAGCACCATTCGTTGTTGCATCCTAAAGTTGTCTCAAATTCGGCCGCCTGCAACAGCGTTGCAAAGGTAAGTGACAATTCAGCGGTTTCGAATATTCAGGCATTGCAGTCGGATGGTGAACCAACCACAAGTGTAATCTCGCATTTTTCTAAGGAGTCAGTTTCATCACAGGTTTTGTTGCCTACAGCTCTTGTCGAAGCACAGACTAGACACGGGTCAACACAACTCCTTAGAGTTTTGCTGGATCAGGGATCGCAGGCGTCTTTTATAACTGAAGATGCAGTTCAACTTCTTGGACTCAAAAGGACGCCAGTGAAATCAATGATTTCAGGAATAGGTGGTGAGAACGGCGCGCTAGCGTCTGAGAACACTGTTTCAGTGACAATCCACTCACACCTAGATCCAAGCTTTAGTTTTCAAGTCAAGGCGTATGTTCTAAGGAACATAACGTCTCTATTGCCATCTACTAAGTTTGTACCGAGTCACTGGCCTGAGTTAGAAGCAATAAGTTTGGCAGACCCAGCTTATCACACGCCTAGTAGAATTGATATTCTACTTGGCGCAGAAGTTTACGGCCAGATTTTGAGAGATGGTTTCATTCAAGGCCCACCGGGCTTTCCTGTGGCACAAAACACAGCATTAGGCTGGATTTTGTCAGGCAAGATATCGTCGCCGAGTGATGCAATCAATTGTCATCATTTAGTAGTTTGCGATTCAGATCGGATTGATGAAAACGCAATCCTTAAGCAATTCTGGGAGATAGAATCGGTTACACCTGGAACTAGATGTAAAATTTTATCCCAAGATGAATCACAGTGTGAAGAAATCTATGCTAAAACTACTACCAGAGATGACAATGGACGATATTATGTTGTTAAACTTCCATTTCGTGATGAAAATCCGCAGTCTTCATATTATGGAAGTTCTAGACATTTAGCTATTAAGCGGTTTATGGACGTAGAAGCTAAATTCAAGAAAAATCCAGAATTAGAATGGCGTTACGCAGAGGTATTCAAGGAATACAAAAATCTTGGTCATATTGAACGAGTTCCACGAGATGATCTTAAAGGAGATACATCAGTTTATATACCACATAACGTAGTTGTGCGAGAAGACAGGTTGACGACCAAGGTGCGTATTGTTTTCGACGCTTCTATGAAAGGACTAAATAGAGTATCTCTAAACGATAATCTCTTGGTAGGTCCTACGTTGCAGTCGCCATTGCGGCATATCATTATGAGGTGGCGAATGCACCCCATCAGTATCTGTTCTGATATTGTTAAGATGTACAGGCAGGTTAAAGTTTCTTCTGAAGATACTGATTTCCAGAGAGTGATATGGCGTGATGATCCAGGATCTGAAATAGAAGAATATAGATTATTAACGGTAATGTTCGGCACAGCTTCAGCTCCTTACCTCGCAGTGAAGACTTTGCAGCAGACAGCAACGGATGAAGCAGCTCATAATCCTAAAATATCTGAAATAATAAAAAAGGACTTTTATGTGGATGATTTAATGACAGGTTGTCAAACAGTACAAGAGGAATTACAGATAATATATAAAGAAATACTTAACAGGGGTGGATTCCAGTTGCAGAAGTGGGTGAGTAGCTGTAAAGAGTTAAACAGGGAAATTTCTGAAAGAGGAGAGGACAGGAATAGAAAGGATAAGGATATTAAATGTGATGAGGTGATGAAGATATTAGGAATAACATGGAATCGAGAATGTGATGAATTTAAAACAGCTCAGGGTCCATCTTGGCTAAGAAACCAGTTAATAGAGTACACAAGACCTTGGTCGATAGCAACAAATATGGAGCAAAGAGCTATTAAAAAACATGTCACAGATAATGTAGAAGAACTTCCTTTGTGGACAAAGTATTCGACCTTACAGAAGTTAGTTCGAATTATAGTTTACTGTAGAAGAGTTTTGAAATTTAAGAGACAAGATAAGAGTAGGAAAGGGTTTAAAGAGTATCTACAGAGTGAAGAAATAGAAGACGCATTAAAGGTTTGCATAAGACATGTACAAAAAGAGGAATTTCAAGACGAAATTAAAGATAATAAGAAAGTAGGACATGTTAAAGCTAGAGTTAAATTAAAGTCATTATGTCCTATAATAGATGAAGAAGGAATTTTACGTGTTAGTGGTCGTATAGAACATGCCAATTTGGAATTGGATGTCAAACATCCTATTATATTGTCACATAATCATCATTTCACAAATTTGGTTATCAATGAGACGATGGCAAGTTGCCCAGCGAATGGTGCAACATTTCTGAAAGACTGGTCCGACGAATATCTCACGTACATGTTGCAGAGATACAAATGGGCAAAACAAATGCCTGAGCCCAACGTGGGTGATGTAGTGTTAGTTAAGGAGGACGATTTGCCTCCAGCTAGGTGGCTTATGGGACGGGTAGTTACTAAACACCCTGGTAGTGATCAGCTTACGCGGGTTGTAACTCTCAAATGCAACGGCTCTTTAATTAAACGACCCACGTCTAAGTTGTGCTTACTACCTGTATGTGAATAATATTTTGTTAATTGTTTTATAGTACTATTTTATTGTTATTGTTGAAGGTATGTGAGATTTTATTAAAGTAAATTTATTTAGTTAATGCACTAAGCTTACGGTGGGCGGTTATGTTTAGTTCTTATTGTTTGTTAGTTTTAATTTTTTATACCTGTCAGTGTCTAGTAGTTAAGGACATTACTAAATGTCCTTGGTGGGCGGTATGTTCGGTCGAATAAGGCCTCTTCTGTAAACCTCCTTTGTATTTTATAACATACCAGTGACAATTCAAGATGACAGTTATGTAAGTTCAAAAATATGGCTCATATTGGGAAGATTTAAGAATTGAGAAAATAAATTATTGTGATAATTAAGTAAGTGTATTATTACAAGTTAGTATACAAGCATTCAGAGAGCCGAAGAAGAAACGGACCATTTTTGGTTCGTGACGAGTCGGATTATCCCGATCAATTGTAATCACTAATCAAATATCTTAGAATATCTTTGCTAATATTTTTTACTGTAGGGAAGAAAACATTTTTAAAATATTAATTATCAAGTGTAAATGCAATAAAAATTAATTTAATCTACTTTACGACATAACTCGTATTTTAATAACCTCAAAAACGGCCAGCATTATGAAATAGCTGGTCTAATTAAACACCACAAATAGTTTAAATTACACTGCATGTGTACAAAGGTGGAATTCGTTTTGGCATGACCAAAGGGAGTAATGGTTAAAACGTATTTTGTTATGAACGCGGAATAAATGCAGTCAAATTTTACGTTCATGTATCGTTTTAGTATGTAAATATTAATATCGATAATGATTTATGAAAGAATATTGCAACAGAATTTGATGATTTTTCCATAAGCCCTAAATTACATTTAGTAACTACTATAATTCCTTTCTAGAAGTCCTAAAGAAGCAGAATATTAGGGTAAAGGTCAGTCACAAAAAACGAGACGAATATAATAAATTAAACCTGCATTATCATCTGAAATATCACGTTATTTAACTTTTCCATTTTTAAGGTTCCGTAGACCGTACCCAAGGGTTAAAAACGGGACCCTAACTACTGAGATTTCGATATACTATCACGGTACGAAACCCTGCGCTAGTCCGATTCGCACTTGACTTTTTTCTATTTTTTTCATTTCCGCATCATTCCATCTTATTTTGGTGTAAATCTAACCTGTGATTTAGACAAGGGTTTATTATTGTTTTGTATTAACCGAGAGGACCATAACCATTTTGAATTTGAGCATTTTGAGCTACAGCGGCGCATTGCAGCATTCATGCAGCTTGAACAGCTCAGCTTTGTGCTGGCCACAATAGAGCTCATCTAAAATAGATGGAACAAGCTATTGTCTATGCTTTTAGCTTAACAATTATAACATTAACAGACTTATTCTTTTTGTGGTTTAAACGAATGTTACTGTTGAAGTGTTATAGACTAAGTACATTTTTTGTTTGCAAATTTGTCTTTCACTTTTTCAAAGACTGTATAGTGTAGTAGTTATTGCTGATAACTACTACGACAAAATAAAAATCCCTAGTTCCATACTAATACTATAAATGCGTTACCTCTTCACGCTTAAACCGCTGAATCGATTTTGCAGAAATTTGGTATGGAGATACTTTAAGTCTGGGAAAGGAAACCTTTTAAGGGGAATAATGTACGGTTCCCGCGCGATAAAAGATTTTGACGGAGTTGCGGACGCATCTCTATATTTTTATTACTGAGAAAATGAAACAAGACAATGTTAGGCGGTAACAGTCTTTAGTAATCATAATTTCACAGAATATACTATTGAATATAACTTAAACAAATAATATTTAAAATGTACGAGCAACGTTTTTGTAAATAGTTTTTACAATTAAAACCAGATGAAAACAGAACAACGGTGAAAAACAACATTGAAATAAACAAGTTCTCTCATCTCTTTGCCACAAAGTTTTACTAAACCCGTTTTTAGTGGTAGTATTTTCACCGCAGTGTTTTTATTACGGGAGCCAATACTGCAAGAATAATATTTCAAGTGATAACTACAATAAAAAGTGGTGCACATGAAATTTTTTGCATCGTATAGCCACAGGGTGAAAAAGCCATATTAGGCTCATACATAAATTTTAAACAGATATACTGTGTTCCTTACGAATAGTGTCTGTCTGTCGGTCGTCACTCGTCTCCACTAAAGCCGCTTATTCAATTTTATGTTTTTTTTTTAGGTTTAAATTAGGTAATGGAGATAGGTTGAGATAGAATCATGGAATACTACTAAATCCGGAGAGAAAAAGTTTTCATTGCGTAATGACATAGATCAGTCATATGTGTATATCATATAGTTAATATACCTAGCGGAATATATTAACTTTATGGTGTATGTTATATATTTTTCTCTATGGTAATGATAAACGAATTTCTTCACAAACGCTATGCTATACTTACCAATTTTTCCTGTCATGGAAAGTCTAAGTTCACACGCCAATTTTAAAGCACAATGCTTACAATGCTAATAAACGTCTAATAATATCCTATGAGACCAATAAACCTCCAATCAATCTGAAGTTGTATGGACACACAGTAGTTCCCGTAGGCCAACAGCCAACCCTAAACTAACAGGGTAGTTAACACATTTCACCTTTAACGACCATCTGTCTCTAACAGCCCGTATTACGGGTCGATGTGTGGCAAACACCGAGTAATTAGTTCTACTGTTTAAGTAAACTACGGTAACTGTTTAGCTAAAATTTTAATACTATACTAATACTATAGCTTCCATATTAATAAAGGACCCTGCTGCCAAAAATATCAAAGCACGCTGGCCCCGCCTACACACCCCGCTGTCCTCCAATCGTGATATAATGATTCCATTAATCGTGCCCGCGAGGATTGTACTTTGCGCTGCAGCTAATAGTGAACAATATCGGGTAACAATCGGTTCCCGTTATAACACGATAATAAAGATCGTACGTCCCAAAACTGTTTTTGATGATTACTTAAATACTAAATACAATACGTATATTATTTCCTTTAGCCATCATTTTCAAAGTGCGTGATAATTGTAGTAGTGCAAGTTATTTAATAATGCCTACCTATAAACATATTAATATATATTATAGCTAAGTCTGTGACGGCCTTAACAGATATTTGTTGAAAAGCCCAGAAAGATTCATAATTTCGAAAAATATAATAGTACGGGAGCCCTAGAACAAATTTTTTTGTGATTACTAACAAGCAAATTTTTTGTGAGTAGCTACATTTTGATAAGACGAACAACATTTTTATTTTCGAAAAATCTCGAAAGTGGTAGCTAACAGAGATAGAAAGGATTTCATACTTTGACTTGATGGTCCTAAAATATGGATCGTTTTATTTGTAGGACAAGGTTATTCCTAAATTAAATAACTATTAACCTACCAATATACAAAAAATCAGCTGGTTAGGGTTCCGTTTTAGGGTTCTGTAATCAACAAAACTTGGTTGACTACTGTACCCTAAAACGGAACCCTCATAATAAGTGAATCGTGTTTTCCGTTAGGCAAACATCAGATAAATATACAATGATTAAATAAATCTCAATTTCATTTAAGTCAATGTTACTACTACTTACTTATATATTACTAGCTGTCCCGGCAAACGTTGTTTTGCCATTTAAAGTATATTTTCTACATCATCAGTTGATACATGTTTTACCCCCTCTTTTGTCCCCTAAGAGGGTGTGGGGGGGAAGGTCATACACCAGATGTTAAGTTGAAAAACACAGTTAATACCTAATATGAAGCAAGTCCACTAAAGAAAAAAGTTGTATACAAAATCTGACCCCTCTTTGGTCCCCAGAGAGGGTTGAGAGGGGAGGGGGGGGAGGATTTTTATACACCAGATGTTGAGTTGGAAGAAGACAAATATAATATATCTGTGAAAACCGTATGCAAATCTGTGAAAACCGTATGCAAATCGGATCAGTAGTTTTCGTGTTAAAGAAAAAAGTTTGATACAAAATCTGACCCCCTCTTTTGTCCCCTTAGAGGGGTGGGGGGAAAAATTTTATACACCATATTATGTTAAGTTGGAAGAAGATAAATATATCTGCGAAAACCACATTCAAATCGGATCAGTATTTTTCGTGTGATGCTGGAACAAACATAGACAGACAGAAAGAGTGACAGACAGACAGACAGACAAAAAACTAACCACATTTTTGGCTTCTATAGCGATGTAGTGACAAAGGTGTAATTTCGGGTGTCATTTCATATCTTTTATGTACAGAATTTTCATTTCTACAACAGAATATTGTCTTCCTCCCGCACGCGCTTTGGTGACGCCCACTATCGTAATATTTTAATTTCGCCATAATTTCAAAACCAAACGTCCAATTTTAATCATTCAAAGACCAAATATTATCTACATAAACTGTACTTAGTGATAAAATAATTTATTTTGATAAGGATTAACAGCGTGAGTAAAATATATCCGTTTTAATGTAGTCCAAAAAAAATTCAGGATTTTTAAATAAATAAATGGTTATTGTGCCTCACTCGACATAGATAGGTATAGTGTGTCGCGGACTTTTTTGTAGATATTTATAAGATCTACAATTACTTAGAACATTTTATGGTTCTATCTTTTATAGTTTAGGCAGCGTACGCAAAATAAGTAACTTTTCTAGCTGATTTTTTACACCTTGCGTCCGAAAAACTCAAATATCTTACGGAACCCTACTTTTTTCCAAAATAAAATGTAGCCTATGTTCATCAGAAATAATGTAAGATTCCAATAGCAAAAGAATTTTTCAAATCGGTCCAGTAGTTTCGGAGCCTATTCGACTCAAACAAACAAACAAACAAACAAACAAACAAACAAATCTTTCCTCTTTATAATAGTAGTGTAGATATGTCGCAGGGAAAAGAGGATATCAAGGATTTCACGATATCCCTAGGGATATCACGAACTCCCGGTAGATGCCGAATATTCTTGTTTGTTACGTCTTCTTACTAAAAATATCTAGTGATATGTCATTTCACTAAACTAAATCTAGTGAAATGTCAGAAAAGCGGATACCGCCGAATAAAAATCGAGCCACGCATTTCTCTCGCTCGCTCTAGTATATACACGGGTACTTTGATAGGATCATCTAACATCTGAATCTGACAAGTAAGATGTTAGATGATCCATGCGTCGGATGGGCATGTAAAAAGTCGGTCCTACGCCTGATCTCTCGCCGGTCGTGTCGGTCTTCCGTCTCACTGGGTTATGCGAGTAAAGGAATAGAGAGATTGCTCTTGTGTACTGCGCACACACTTGGGCACTATAAAAGTACTCCTGGCCTGGTTTCAATGAAACCGGCCACCGTCACCAAAACCAGAGTGGGGGTTATTATTATTATCACACGTGTTACGCAACTATAGTATCTGAGGGGGCATCACCATATCTCTGAATCATACAGTTAAAACCAGCTGAGGGTTCTTCATCAGATACTTCAGACCTTTGATTTTTGACGTCAAATGAAGCGGCCCACCAACTTAAATATTTTTTGTAAAGGTCGATCTCTAGTTTGGTTAGGCTCTTGTGCAGGCACAGGTACTACAGGTACTCCAGATCTTCGATTATCCTAGTTTTTAAGGTTCCGTACCCAAAGGGAACTGTCTCTCCGTTTGTCTGTCTGTCTCCAGGCTAGACGAGCCGCGCCAGCTCGAGCGACGCATTTGTTTCACTCCCGCTAGTGCCCGTGTCACGTGTGGGAACTAGAGCGAGCGAGAGATGATGATGAGAGAGAGAATGAGTGGTTCGACTTTTATTCGGCGGTATCCGTTTTTCTGACATTTCACTAGATTTAGTTTAGTGAAATGACATATCACTAGATATTTTTAGTAAGAAGACATAACAAACAAGAATATTCGACATCTACCGGGAGTTCGTGATATCCCTAGGGATATCGTGAAATCCCTGATATCCTCTTTTCTCTGCGACATATACTTATTAGAAAACACAGCAAAATTTGGCAGCCCGATCTTAAATGTTAAGTACTGGATAACGACCGCAACTCTGTTGCGCCAACACTAGTATATCGCGCGGGAACCGTACATTTTTCCAGGATAAAAAGTATCCTATGTCTTAAAGACATAAAGACATAGGATACTTTTTATCCCGGGACACAAAGTATCTCCATACCTGCATTTCAGCAAAATCGGTTCAACGGCTTGGGCGGGAAGAGGTAGATAGACTGATATACAGAGTACAGACACACTTTCACAATTATAATATTAGTATAGATGTTACCATTGGTCAATAGCTTTGTCCACACTGGGCCTTTTTCTATTCGCCAAGGGCATGCGTCATAGCGCAGTCAAGTGCCGCGCGTTAAAATCGTAGCGCGCGCTATGACACTTTTCTTTCAACGCGGTACGATTTAAACGCGCGTCACGAGCATGCCTCACGTCCGCCTGTTGACAGCGCTATAACGCATGCCATTGATGAACAAAAAAAGCCCCAGTGTGGACAAAGCTATTGGATGTGCCATTGGTTAACCTACTTACCTCAATTTGTAGTTAAAACTTTCACACAGCAATATGGAAGACAAATATTTAAAGAAGGATTTAAAGTAAACGCAAGAGCGGTATACAATTCCTAGGAAGTAGGAAAACACATTTTCCGTAATTGGAACATGAACATAGCACGCTGTACTGGCTGTAGTTCCGACTTCTTATTATGGTGGCAGTCTCTGTACTAGAGACTCATTTTCTAAGTTTTCCCACCAGAGAATTCTCCGTGAAAGGTAAGAATTAGATAAATATGTTATATTTTTAAAGTAACAGTCTGTTAAATAAAATATGTGTTACACAATTTTTACAAACATTGTGAATTATTGTGTTTAAGTTATACTTTTTTAGAAAACGTGTTTGATCTCTCTCTATCTCTCTCTGTCTTTCTCTTTCTCTCTGGTGCTTTTGTTTAAAAGGAAAAAGAAACATAGATACAAAATTTTTATATCTCTTTCATTTTAACCGACTTTAAAAAAACGAGGTATTAATATATTAATAAAAGAAAATGCATTTTTACAAGGAATAAGAAACAAATTGAGTACCTCGAGATGGTTTTAATAAATAAAATTAACTACATCCAAAAACATCAACATCTAAGCTACTGATTTGTAGTGACTAGTTTTAACAAGTAAAGATAAGTCCCGCCGCCACCTACATTCGTCCCACACAAAACATTCCCCACAAACTCCACTAACTTGTCAGTTGTCACGCGATACTCCGCATAAAACAGGGCTCCCGACCTTTTCTGTGCGGCGGATTATAAATTTTACTGAATATTAAGTTATGAGTTGTACTTAGATTAAACTTGTGTGCATTTGTTTAAATGTTGTGTCTTTAGTGACTTTAGTGAACAATGCTCTATTTTCACGACATACATTTTTTTATACAAAAGGGGTCTGCTACAGCCTGCAAGAGATCACCGAAAGATCCACACCACTGCATTTGTTGCAATAAAAGTAAGTACAAAAATAATAATATAATTAACGTCATGCCCCACCGAACATATTTACATACAAAACGAATAAAAGAACTAACGAAAAACACGCGCGCTTTGTATCAGGTCGAGCAGTTCAATGGATAAAGTTACTTTCAAATATTTCTATAATTATAAAAAATATAAAAAAAGTTTTGCATAGATTATCTCTACGGCCCCCTAAGGTGCCGTGCAGAAGGCCCCACTGGTTGACAACTCCTGACAAACTATGCTGTGGGTTAAACCAGATCGATACGATGTTTAACCTTAATGTTTGCTATAAACATATTAAATTACACGACATAATAAAATGGGATAGTTTTGTAAACCGAGGGAAATATTTGATAGCTATATAAAAGCTTAAAACGCCTATCCACATTGGTTCAATATAGGGTTGCCATCCGTCCGGGTTTCCCCGGATTTGTCCTAGTTTAGAGGGCATCCGGCGAGCGTTCGGGGAAGGTTTCATTTGTATATTGTAGACCGTGTTTTAAAAAATAAATAAATAAATAAATAAAATTTGGGCCTCCCGCGAGACACGCACTATGCTCGCACACCACGATCAACCGACGAACCAAGTATATTCACCGTTCCCCCACCCCTCCCGAGTCCCGTCACGGTTGCCACGGCCCGCCGTTTGTTCGTTCGAATTCGCGACCCGCGTCCCGCACTCCACAGCGATGGTTTGACACATAAATTAATGATTGGTCATCACAAATCATTAATCTATGGTTTGACATTTTCAACTTTTTTTTATTACATTGAATATGTTTAAAAGATCTTGTTATTATGTCCGGCTCTCGGGCTCCAAAATCCGGGGTTTTCACGCGTCTTGTCCTGTTTTCCAAATTTTAGAGATGGCAACCCTACAATACAATGGCACTATGACAAAGTACAAGTAGGAGTTTTGCCGGGAATGTGAAAGAGTGATGTTGTGATTTTGTATTATTTTCCTAAAATTGTGTTAAGTTGGGTTTTTAATGTGTAATATTGGTAGAATATTAACCATTAGATATTCGTTATCGTGTACAAGTGTAGGAAAGTGATGCATTATCCAGAAACGTGCGATTTTGTGTTCCCTCCAAAACTCCATTGAAAGTTTCAGTAAAGCGTCTACACTTTACTGAAACGACCGACTTGACTGATGACTCCTTCACTGTATTGACTTTTACTTAGACTTTGACTAGACTAAATGACCTGACGATATTACATGAAAACGTTGCTGAAAATTATTATAGGAGGAATACGGTTTTCCCGCCATATTCCTTACCTTTTTACCTTGTCTGTGGCCTGTGGCACAACATACACATACTTTGTGTCAAGTTGCCAAAAACGAAGAGAAAGAAAGAAAGAAAGTACAAGTACATAGTATAATATATTCACTATGTTATAGACAGCTTCATAATCATGGTTATCCAACATATTATCCCAATGCTTAGCTTGTTTATAAGTAGATAGAGATAATAAAGGTAATATAATAAATGTATGTCCAAAATTGCTAGAATGGCAAATCTTTAATTTTATACTTATATAGCTAGGCTAGATTTCATTTAAATCAAATTTAAACCAAAGATTGATTTAATTTTCTAAGACATCATTGATACGAATTTCACAAGTATTTCATAAGAAAAAATGATCCAAAAACGTCCTACTCAATTTATAGACCAAGTAAAACCATGTGATAAACTGAACACACTTAACTCTTATCAGCAGTGAAACAAAATTAAGACGGGGTAAGTACAGCCAATATGGCCGCAAATTGTTATTCTAGTGTGTACCCCACGCACCCCACGCTCCACTTTTATGGTCCAAATAAAAAATAAAACAAAACATCCATCTGACAGATGAGAATTGAAATAGGCGCTTACAAAATAAACTGCCAGGATAAAACAGCACTACAGAAAAATGCTTCTAGCGCGCTTCCACTTTTTAGCTTTTGTCGTCTGTAAAATGAACATAAAAAACTTGGAATGAAAAACTGTTAATGTTGTTAATAAATGCTTCCAACACTGGTTTCGGTGACGGTGGCCAGGCAGTCTGCGAGAAGAAGCGGTTTTCAAGAGCACTCTTTCTTCCTTCGATCTAACCCATGACCTACAACTTACAAGTCAAAAGCCATGCTCTACACTGGACCACAGATTCATTTTTTTGGGTTCCGTACCCAAAGGGTAATTTATGTTTTCACCTGTTAATTGCATATTTACTTGTGTATTTCTACAAAATTTCTACTTCAAAACAAAGCTGTGTCGCAAAATTAGCATGTAACATCATCAGAGAATGTAACTCCGCTAACCCTTTTAGAAATGAATGCATAATATAATAAGATGTCTGCTGACCGAAGCATATTGTGGGTGTAATTAAAAATAATTACGAAACCGGGGTCGCAAAGAACTCATTACCTCATATTGAATTAATTTTTTAAAAGCTCCCATTGGGGTTGTCGCATCTGGTGCCCGATTCTCAAGCGTCGAACATCGTTTCGATCGGAGGCAATCTTGCGTACGAATACTATAACATACAGGATGTAACAAAACTAAGTAACACACCCTGAAGTATTATCATACTTCAGGGTGTGTTGTGAAGCCACTCATTGGCCCCAGCAGAATATCAGTGCAGCGGCCTCGCTTGCTGCGTTTGCTGAGCTGGGGCCAATTTTTGGCATCACACAGCATTATAATATTATAATTAATGTAACTAGATCTTAATAACTGGTCCTCTGAATACTGTTTAATTATTATGATGTTTCGTGTGATGCTGGAAATAAAAGTATTCTTATTCTTATTCTTATACACTGTTATACACTGTATACACTGTATATATACACTGTACGTGTTCCTTGTAGAGAGTTCACTGTGAAAGTGCCAGTGCTGAAAGATATAATTTTTTTCACTTTGTATGGGAAAACTCGTAACGATGGGGCGCTGGCAAAAGTGCAAAAGACCGCAATCGAAAAGATATTCAAGGCCTCAGAATCGGACCCCTGCTCGAATTGAGATGAAAGGTTTAATATCTACAATCTACATCAAAACTTCGTTTGATGGAATTAGGACAATAGGTACATATTTATGGCAAACAATATTTGATATCAAAACGTTATTGAACGTAATATGTTGCGGTCTGCGGACACAGATTATAATAATCGTCGTAGACATTGTCGAATATTACTAACATTTTCGTTTTGTAAATCTTTTAATAAAGAAAGATTTAGTTTATTTTATTACTGGACCGATTTTTATGTAATTTGACATAGATATAAAGTACACTCGGGGAAAGACAGTCTACTTTTTTGCGGGAAAAATGTACGATTTCCGCAAAATTTCATATCAACTTAAGCCGCGCGGAAGTTCAAGTTGAAGAATAAAATAGAAATGATCACAGTATGAACCAAAACGCCAAAATATTATGCTATAATGTTATTGTAATAGTATTTTCAAAAGAACATTTTTCAGTACAAGTGAGAAGAAATAAGATAAAATTAACAACAAAGACCCGTTGTGAAGTTTCGAAAATACATAATGAACCGAATTCGCTCGTAATTTCAAAGGACTCTGTGAATTTTCTGAAATTTGTTCTTTGTTAAAAATAGTAATGAGTGTGAAAGTGTTGGGGTTGCGCTCATTTTTCGCCGTCATTTAGCTCGAGTAATTGACCATTGTAGTCATTTATTTTAATTTAGCGCTTTAGTAAAATAGAACCCATTCATAAAGTTACTGTGGTTTATTTAAAAATTAAAATTTTATTATGTAAATTATAACAACTGAGATAATAAATAGTATTAATATAACAAGTGAGCCATTTGCAGTAACTGTGGATGATGTAATATACTTGCTCTATAATATGTATCCTCCGAAGTTACAACTTTACAAAATATACTGCATCCAAGCACACTCGGCATTCTCGCAATATAGTCGGCCTGCTGGCCGATTGTATCCGTACATTTTGTGAGTTAATCACTGAGTTATAGTAACGAAATGGAGGAGTGAGTAACGGAAAGTCTCACTTTTATATTCACTTGAATATAAAAGTGAGACTTTCCGTTACTCACCCCTCCGTTTCGTTACTAACTCAGTGATTAACTCACAAAATGTACGATACAGAATCGGCCAGCTGGTGTAGAATGGACTAGTCAATAAGTCTGAAACCCTGCTCCTCACAATAATTATCGTTATTATCAGCGCCTGTTAATATAGGTAAGTATTAATAATTTAGTAGTAGTTAATAGTTATTAATACTTTATGTAACAGATTGCTCATGAACTGTTATCCTAAGACATATTTTTGTCCTTAAAGAAAGAAGTCTAACAAACGAGAGAGCTACGTGACAAGAATCGCGATCAAAGGCAAAAGAAATCTATAAAAATTCAAAAAACATTTTCCAAGATATTGTGCAGCGCTTCTGCATGAATGTGCTTCGCAATAACATGTCCCACTTATATTCCATTTTGGAGGATGAAAGATAACGTATCTTTTTCATAAAAATGTTCAAAGGCGCGACATCGAATGCAGAGAAATAAACAAAACATATTGTTGGAGCGTCCGGATACTTCGCAACACAAATGATATGAAACTGTTGTGATTTTAATATTCCTTTGTACTTTTAACAGCTTTATTAAACGGTGAAATTTGAGTCTTTCTTTTTCGTAGGTTTTATGGATTTCAGATATCTTGTTATTCATTTATAATTTTGATAAATCAACTAAAATTAATACATATTTTGTTTGCTTCTAAATTTTCCATAAAATACATGGTAGTAAGTCAGTTTTTCTGTTTTAACCCTACTTAATAAAGATATAACAAGAAATAAGGATAATACTGACATTATTTAGAATTGATAATGATAATAATTGATAATGATGATCTTTTAATTTAATAATAGCTCCCACACCGGTTTCGGTGACGGTGACCGGTTTCATTGAAACCAGGCCAGCTACGCAGGAGTATTTTTATAGTACCCAAGTGTGTGCGCAGTACACAAGAGCACTCTCTATTCCTCTCATAACCCAGTGGGACGGCAGACCGACACGACCGGTGAGAGATCAGGCGCAGGACCGACTTTTTACATGCCCATCCGACGCATGGATCATCTTACTTGTCAGACAATCAGGTGATCAGCCTGCATTGCCCTAACCAAACTTGGAAATAACATGTTTCCAACGCGAGAATCGAACCCACGACCTCCGAGTCAAGAGCCGCGCTCTGTACCACTAGACCACGGAGGCGTTATGATGATCTTTACAATATCAACAGGGGGGTGAGCCAAAATATTTTCGTTATCGCTTCGTTATAGAATCGCCGATCAAAATGTATGGAATTGACATAAGACGAGTCGAACGTCAACGTCATATTAATAACGAACGCTATGTCAATTCCATACATTTTCATCGGCGATTCTATTACGAAGCGAAAACGAAAACATTTTGGCTATAGGCCCAGTACTAATGTCTAGCGTCTTCTCTTATCAATAACTTAGATATTATTGTCATGGACGCATTTAATCTTTGATATGGGGTACCTAAATATATAATTTATAGCAACTGATATTATGTGAACGAGACTGATAAGAAACCATTAAGTACTAATACAAATTAATAATTATTCGCTGATTATAATAAAAAAACACTAGTGTATTAAGCGGGCCGTCTTTGCGTAATAAACTGATAACTGATGAGGGATATTTTTATACAAAAGGAATAAAATTCAGTAATGGCATAATAGGTTAAATTTTTCACAACAACCTTTTAATTAAGCACATCCACTTGTAAAATACTACAAGAACAACTTGGAGAAGTACTTTTCTTTTATTGAAGTGTTGCCAAGAAAATAAAATTACTTACTTTTAATGAACATAACGTTATACGAAATAAAATAACATTTATCGATGTAAATACAAATAAAGACACATAAATCTCTTCAAATTAACCGAAAAGCGTTCAAAATAGGCTTCGTACATTCATTTGGGGTAATAAAAATACAGAAGTAGGAACAAAAAATATCGGAATGAAGTCTGGGCGTTATGTTAAGCTCGCCCTACATATGTAGCTGCCAACAAGTCTGGCAGAATGCCAGAACTGTGACCTGGAACCTCCAGACTAATGACAACCTTGCCAAATCCACCCCTGCCATAAATGGTATTGCTAGATTAGAGCGAATCTGCCCTCAAAACACGAGAACATCTAACGCGCTTTGAAACAAATACTGCCGCTCTCAGATTTTGACATAAAGCTCAATACTTTTAATCAAACTCTTCATTAAATTAAAATTAGGTGAGTGCGGCTGTTAGGTCTTTTATCCGTCGATCGGAGATTCTCGGAAATGCCATTGTATTCTATTATTGTCGCGATCACCGGTGCTTGTACGGGGCTTGATAGGTTAAACAAACAAGTACAAAATATGCATTTTTACTTCCACAAGAAGTGGCAAGCTGCAGCTAACGATCAAAAGCTTCTCAGTATCACGAAAAGGGCCTAACAATTGGGACGTTTTTGGTTATAGCAGCAATGCTAAATAATTCTAATCGTGGCAAACATTAAAGAAGATAAAAATTCTGCTGACCAGCATTAGAATTGTTTTGGAATTAAAACTCATTATTAGGATAAAATATCCGTTGTAAAATAGGATTACGGACCACAAGGAAATGTGAAATTACGTTTTCAGTTCCAGGCGTTTTTGAATACAATTTTTTTGTACTTATTGGCCGGCTGGAATGGCGACAGCCAGGAAATGAGTTTTCCCCACCCTACTCACACCCAGGGTGGCAGAATACAAGCAAACCAACCTCATTATTACCTCGTAATATCTGTTGAAACGCCCCGGAATCATAACTTTTGTAATTAGAACTTCGCAGTTATGATAATATCGCACTATGTTTTCGTATTACATTTTGTCTATCCTGTTTCTCATTCCGTGTAGGTAATGGTACTGTTTTTTTAATGACACCATCCGTTAATATTATTGCATTTTGCTATATATACTTATATTTCTGATTCCATGCAGGTTACCTTTGCTTGCACATTTTGGTTGTATGTAAAGAACGGTACTCATTCTTGGGTACACGTCAATGGATGAAAATTTCAGTAACACAGCTTCTAATAGAATATACCATGCCTACCACAAAATAGTTTTGAGACTCAAACATTCGCACGAGAATGCCGCGTCTTGCTCTAACAACGTCATTTCACATTTGTTAGAGTAGGATGCGGCATTCTCGTCCGAATGTTTGAGTCTCAAAACAGTTTCGTGGTACAAGCCCAGGATCGCAGAAAGTGCAAGGAGATAGGAGCACAAAACGCCACGAGCCCTCGAGTCGCGTGCCGCTAAGGGCCGGCAGTGATTAGAGCGCGCTAACAAAGCTCGGAGGACCCTTAACCTATATTCTCCGTCACTCCTCGCAGCCGCTCCACGCCTGGTACGTCACGTTAAACAGTCCACTATCTTCTCAGTCCTCTCAATACATTTTATTAGCTACTGACCCGCAGTGCTTCGCTTCCGTGATCATCATCCGTCCTTTGTAACGCTTACAACCCATTTCTAGCGTTAAAACGTAGACTAAGTGCTTCCAAATCATTTTCTATTGAAAAGTACTTCTCCAAGTTGTTCTTGTAGTATTTTACAAGTGGATGTGCTTAATTAAAAGGTTGCTGTGAAAAATTTAACCTATTAAGCCATTACTGAATTTTATTCCTTTTGTATAAAAATATCCCTCATCAGTTATCAGTTTATTACGCAAAGACGGCCCACTCAATACACTAGTGTTTTTTTTTATTATAATCAGCGAATAATTATTAATTTGTATTACCTAATGGTTTCTTATCAGTCTCGTTCACATAATATCAGTTGCTATAAATTATATATTTAGGTCAATATTATCCTTATTTCTTGTTATATTATTACTTTATTAAGTAGGGTTAAAACAGAAAAATTTTGACGGGCTCATTAATTGATGGTTTTAAGGATAACGGTGATAACCCTAACAACCTAAAAATACAACATAAAATACGAATTTGATTCATAATAGTATGCAATGTGATAATGATCAAACATTTACGCTTTTATGCGTCTTTTGTACTTACGCCGAATAATTGGTAGCATTCACATAATGGGTACAACCTCAGAACAGGAAAATAAACTGTATTCGATAGTTTACTATTTACTTTATAAAGCAATTCCTATCAATCTAAATTATCATTAACACCATCAAAATTCGCAATAAACTGACAAACGAAGCATTCCAATTACACTAAAAGCATTCAAAGTCAGATTGTAAAATACCCTAATGAATTTACTTAAATGATTTGATTGTGTTGTAAATACGAAACTAGAGGAAAATTCTAGATAGAATCGTGAAGGCGACGACGAAATAATTCAGTTTTATTTTACAAAAGTGAAGGAGCGCTTTACGGCGCGCGGCGGCCTGGTAGGGCGATAAAACGGCATTTAATAAAATGTCACTCGACGACTGGCCCCTCCAACGGTTTGTACACTGACCGAACTCAATGTCCTATATCGATTCTTGAGCTACCAATATTTAAACACTGACTAATGGCACTGGCTGTTCCGATTGATTTTTTTTCGTTTCCGCAAAATGGCCGAATAATTTGAATTTGGAATTTCAATAATAGAATGCATGTTTAAATTAGTGATTTGAAATTAGAATTTTGATTTTAGAATAATTAATGTTCCAATCCCAATAACAGTAGATACAGACGACAAGCGTGGAAAGGAATCGAGAAATTAACATCTAGATTTACGTTCACTTGAAACTTCGAGCCCTGTGGAAGGGAATAGGGACATTACACCAAATGGTGCTGCAATTACTCGCGAACTATGAAGGTGCGTCCCTAATTTGTTCCTAAACTTCCTTAATATTCCCCTGACGAGATAAATTTATTAGCGCAACGGTGACGTCTTCGTAATGGCGGCAATAATGGAACATGCTCTTGAGTGCTTACTTCTGAATTCTGATATATTTGAGTAAAATAATTTAGACCATGGACGAATTATACCTACATGCATGATGTTAAGACTGAAAAGATTTTAAATGAAAAGCATAGACATTTACATTAATTAAGGAAGTAATGAGACAAAAAATATATGTGCGGAAAACCCATAACATGCGCTTTTAACGTTATTAACAAAAAAAATATACTAGACAATTAATCATGAAGTATTTCGTGTTAAAATTTAAATTTTAGCACTGTATAGTAAGAATCGTACGTAACGTTCGTAGTAAACTACGGTCTTCAATCACAGCGAAATTCCACTAAAAAACTGCCTATTCATACCGAGTTGGTTCATTTCTTATCACATGTGATAGCGCGTATCTTTTTAAGTAGCATTCGTGAAGTAATCATCATTAGGGCTTAGTTTCCACGGAGGATAAAATTGTCTCCTAATTTGAATGATGGTTTTTAAGTAATATCAAATATTATGTGACATATTATGCCAGCTGTTTGAAACGAAAATTGACAGCTACGTAGCTTCACGGTGGGTAAGAAAATGTCGAAAAATTATTATTGACAGTTTTTGAAAATACGAGTCTACCAGGCGGCGCTTTGTGAGTGTCGGGCAATAGCGGCCTTCATTGCGAGGTCCCGAGCGGAAGGTCTTTGTATGGCCCAGGGCGGCAAGTATTTCTAGATGACTTAAGATACAATGCTTCCCTAGTTCTTGGTAACTCTCACATCTCATTAGGACTACCATTTAAGCTTCCAGACATATACAAAGCTATCGGTGGATATCACATTGAAGAAGACATACAACCTTTACCAAAGGTAAATAATTTTTTGTCATAATTTGTTACTCACCCACACAATAAATTAAATAAGAAAGAATTTACGTAATTATTACAGGATTTGAAGAAAATACTAGACGAATCACCAAATGGAGTTATATACTTTAGCATGGGTTCAAATTTAAGAAGTAAAACGTTGCCAACGCAGATAAAAAACGACCTACTAAAAATGTTCGGACAACTCAAGCAAACAGTTTTGTGGAAATTCGAAGATGATCTCCCAAGTAGACCAAAAAATGTACACATTGTACATTGGGCACCACAACAAAGCATTTTAGGTAAGGAGAAAACTACTTAATTTTCAACTACAACAATTTTTTAAATAGTTTTCTACAATATAGTTTTCTATAATTGCAGCACACAAAAACTGCATTCTATTCATAACTCATGGTGGACTTCTATCAACGACTGAAACAATACATTTTGGTGTACCTATCATTGGTATACCTATATTTGCTGATCAGTTCGTAAACGTCGATAGGGCTGTCCAGAAAGGATTTGCTAAACGAGTCGATTTATCATACGATGTTGCTGATGATTTGAAAAAGGCAATTAGACGACATTTTATCAGATACGGCGTAAGTTACAAACTATTGATAATAATTATAATGGAGTGAATTTTTACAAAAGACTTGGTGAGATAATAATAATTACTGGACTTGCAGCTATAGAAAAAAGGTGAAGGAGCTATCGTTCATATACCACGACCGTCCCGTGTCTCCGGGCAAGGAGCTGGTACACTGGGTGGAGCACGTCATACGCACGAACGGCGCGCCGCATCTGCGCTCCCCAGCACTCATGGTGCCTTGGTATCAGAAGATGTATTTGGACCTGGCTGCGCTGGTAGCAGCATGTATACTAGTCATTATTTATGCAACCAAATTAGTAATAAAGGCCATAACAAGTAAACCTGATACAAAGAAGAAAAGAAACTAATGACTAGACAATATAGATAATATTAGTAAATAAAAGTTTATGAACATTAAATTAATTTAGCTAATATTTTTCTTATTATCAATCAGCTTCTAACCACATTAAAATAATAATAATATTGATGCTGATAGGCAACATTACAAGAACTATAATTTTATAAGTATTATTAGTTTAGTATATTAGTGTGGCGAAGACTGGTTCTTCTTCAGGGGAAAGGCCTAGCTTGTAAATTACGAAAAGATTGGAAGTTCGCTTCAAATTTCTACCCATATACAAGAGACGACATTAGCTGAACTGATAATAATGAGCATAGGCAGTACAAATTTTTCATAAATTACGTAGCAATTGATACTTACATAGTATTTTGTTTTTCGTGGCATCATTATGACCTGTTACTTGTTAGGTATGTTTGTTATCAAAAAATGATTATTGCTAACCTAATAGATATTGATTTCTACTATCCTTGTTTACATCACAGTTCTAATATAAAAACACACACGATCAAAAATTTATAGTATTCAATTGTAGTTGACACGGCAAAGTTGTTTAATTGTCGATATATTCTGATAAATCAAATCTAATGTTCTAATATCAATCTTGATATTGAAAGGTAATTTGTCGTTTGGCGATAAAATATAGTATTAATAATTAATTCCTTGATTTACTTAAACGCCTATGTTGGAACTGAAGTGATCAATATTAATTTAAAAAGTTAAAATGTATAGTGAGTTAATAAATTGATATCCTAGCTGGTCTTGGATGCATGTGAACTACATATTATCATATTTATTATCAGAAAATGGAAGTTCTTCGAATTTTTCTTCTCTTCGCCGTTACATTCTGCACAGTGAATGCTTACAAAATACTAGTAGTGAGCCCTTTACCTGGAAAAAGTCATGCAATTCTTGGAGACGGGCTTGTGAGACATTTAGCGAACGCAGGACATGAGGTATGTTTTTTTTAACAGAACAAGAATTTATTAAAAAACGTCTAACAGAAGATAATTTAGATATCTTTTCTAGGTATATTATATAACTGCTTATAATCCAAAGAAAACACATCAGAATGTTACCATACTGGATGTCAGCAACAACCATGAACTATTTGGTGGAAGTAAGAATATTCATATATTTAACAGTTATATTTAAAACAACCAAGATATTATCCTAAAACGTATTTAATACTTTTTTATTGAATAAAATATCTGAAACAGAAATTATGGACCCTCTAAGCACGATTTTTGGCTTGTAGCCCGGTCTAATTAGACGCAAAAAAATCGTAACCTCGGAATAATTCGCATAGAGCTGAAAATTGGTAGAGACGTTAAATACACCATTATAAATAAAACCTCAAAAGTCCCCGGTGATCCTCCTTGTGTAAAAATTTTTATTCAAGTTCAAAGGTATTTTTTGTAGAGTATTCTATGATCTACACTCTTGCCCTACCTATTTTTGTGATAAAATGTACCGTTTGGAAAAAAAACAGGAAAAACCTCATTTTCATACCTTTGACCTTGAATAAAATTTTTTGCACAAGGAGGATCCCCGGGGACTTTTGAGGTTTTATTTTTAATGATGTACTACGTCTCTACAAATTTTCAGCTCTATGCGAATTATTCCGAGGTCGAATGTTTAATTTTCCTGGGGTATTGGTGGTTATATTAATATGATGCATTTAATTCTAGTGATGGAAAATTTTCTGGACTTTGAATCTTTACTAGACAAGAAGAGCGGAATTAATGATGTTTTTACGCTTGTCAAAGCAATGGTAGATGTGGGCACCGACACCATCAATAACCCAAATGTTATATCTTTTCTAAAGGACAAGAACCAGCAAGTCGATTTAGTTCTTATAGAGTGGATGTATACAGAGATTTATTCAGGGTGAGCTTGCATTATATTTCTATGAGTAAAATTTAAAAAATCAACTTAAAAATATTTAATGAATAAAATGAGTATGTATACCGTGACCTTAATAAATTTTACGCAGAATAATATGCCATATTGAATAAATTAGGTACTGATTAGGGACTTAACATTTTAGACTGCAAGCCATTTTTGACTGCCCATTAATTTGGCTTTCAACTGTTGAACCACACTGGAGAGTGATGCGACTGATTGATGAAATTCCGAACCCAGCGTACACAACGGATCCGCTAGTCAGTAGCTTCCCACCATTCACCTTCACTCAAAGAGTTCACGAATTAGGAATGCAAATATTTGGACTCTTTTTGGAAAAATTGTAAGTAGCCAACGTTCATTAAAGCTCGAAAATAATTTTAAATTTCCTCCTAGATTTCAACGATGAAGCTAAAATTAAATATTTACAGCATCGTCCAAGGCCAAGAAACTAGACAATATCAGGAAAATATAGTTCCAATAATTGAAGCAAGAGGAAAAGTAGCGCCTGCTTATGACGTGTTAAGATTCAATGCTTCATTAACTTTAGGTAACTCTCACGTCTCTTTAGGACTGCCATTCAGATTACCAGACAGTTACAAGGGCATCGGTGGATATCACATTGAAGAGGACGTAAAACCTTTACCGAAGGTAAATAATTATACTGTCGCGTCGTCATAACTCATAACAAATCTAAATAGTCTGGATACTAAAATTGGCAAGATATTTACTGATATAATATATGGTTTTTAGGATCTACAAAAATTACTAGATGAATCATCCCAAGGTCTGATATACTTCAGCATGGGGTCAAATTTGAGAAGCAAAACGTTGCCAACTAAAGTTAAAAGTGACCTCCTGAAAATGTTCGGTCAACTTAAGCAGACTGTTTTGTGGAAGTTTGAAGAGGACCTTCCAAGTAGACCAAAGAACGTACACATAGTGAATTGGGCTCCACAACCAAGCATTTTAGGTAGAGGTTCATGCTTTCTAAAGCCAATAATCCTTTTTAAATAATCCTTTTTAAAAGCTTACAAAAGTGAAAAAGTAATGTATGCTTTGCTTTCTAATTTCAGCACATCCTAACTGTATCCTGTTTATTACACACGGAGGTCTTCTCTCCACAACTGAAACTATCCATTTCGGTGTACCAGTGATCGGTATACCAGTATTTGGCGATCAATTTATAAACATCCAAAGAGCTGTCAACAAGGGCTTCGCCATACAAGTGGATTTATCTTACAACATGGCAAACGACTTGAAATTAGCCATTGATGAAGTACTTTCGAATCCTTCGTAAGTATTTTTGCAATAATTTCAAATGTTTATTTTTATTATCTTTCTTGAAAATTATTTCCCAATCAAAAAACCATTATCTATCATATTCTTTGTTTCAAGAACATTTATGGCCCAATGAGTAGAAGTTTGATTCCTTCGAGGGTGTAGATTCGATCCAAAGTGGTGGCATGTACCAAAGAGACTTTTTCATAATATTATATTTTCTTCCAGAACATCATACTGACGAGAAGACATAGATATTATGGTTGGGCCAAGCCGTATTTTCCAATTAATTCCTCTGATATCAGTTAACTTTTAGTGTGAAATACAAATTTATTCAATGATGAATTTCCTTTGCAGGTACACCGAGAAGGTCAAGCAGCTGTCGTTTATCTACCACGACCGTCCCGTGTCTCCGGGCAAGGAGCTGGTGCACTGGGTGGAGCACGTCATACGCACGAACGGCGCGCCGCATCTGCGCTCCCCAGCACTCATGGTGCCTTGGTATCAAAAGATGTACTTGGATCTAGCTGCAGTGCTATTGGTCATTTTACTAGTCATCGTTCGTTTAGTTAAGTTAGCAATTAGAGTCATACTTAAGCCTGATGTTAAAAAGAAACGGCATTAGTATTTAGTATAGTCATATTCGGTCGTATGAATAAAAACTTAGCGAAGGTTTACAACAGCTTTATGAGCCTGTTGTGAAATTTAATATGAATAAACGTTCTCTAACAGTGCTCTAACACCTTTTTAAGGTGACAGCTGTCAAAAATTAGCGCATGTATAATAAGCCTGATATAAACCTATTTTAAGCATAATCGTTATGAATAAACGTTTGCTAACAGTTGTTTAGGCTCGAAACGTCAAATAGGAGTTCGCTAACTTTAGTGAAGCCTCGGACCTACTTTAAGACCATTTTAAGAGATTGAAATGGACGAAATATCGAGTATTATCGCGATTTCTGACATTATTGCAATTTTTGAAGGAATTTCTAGCCGCCCTCGTCGACAAAAAGTATACATATAATAAGATAATAATAAATCCATTTGACGACTTAAAAATATTTTTATTAGTACCTGCATGTTAGGGGCAGAGGGCGCTGCGCGTTGATAGTATTCCTGTTTGTCAATAGATGGTGTTTTTTTATATTTTTTTTGAGTAGATTTTTTTAACTCATGAAATAACTCTATTCCTTTCGGGTGTCCTTTGACACCTCTCAAGTTTTTTTTACTACAAAATACTCATTGAATTTCATTGAATTTGACACAATATTGATGATTGAACACAATAAATTGGCACACTACCAACATTACCAAAAAAAGAATACTATAAAACGTCATCTAACAGTATTCAAGCTAGCGAAGGCTTAGCAAGCGTTTATTCATATGGAGTGTTTTATGACGGTTTTTAGCTTTAGCGAACATTTTAGTTTGAAAACTGTTAAAACCTTCACTAAGATTTTTTTATTCATACCACCGATTAAGTACATAATTATTTATTTATTAAAACAAAAGTAAATCCATCAATTTATTCTTTTTCTTCTCTTATTCGAATTCGGAAGCCTCCTGAAATTCTTCACTATCAAGAATATTCTGTCAAAACTAGATAATATTCTATTTTACTATCGAGATGATTACAAAATTATACAATAGGAAACTCAGGCAAAATAAAATTTTAGTATAAAAACAAAGCGCTCCCGAGCATGAAACTTTTATCCCATTAGGAGGCCGGTGAATGAACGAATCATCGTCCAAAGTGCCCAGATCTATAATGTATACGCGAGTTTTTACATTTAACATAGAATTGCTTTTACGGAAAATATTTTATCGACTTTTCTCTTATGGGTGCTTTAACTTTCTACAACATGACTGGTGAGTCAATACCGATATTTAAGGAGAGTATTCAGTACTCGATTCTCATTATAAATATGTAATAAAATTAGGTTCTTAATTTTTTTTTTAATTTCCCAAAAATTTATGAATCATGGATACTAAGTAAATTACGCGGCTAGGCAAGTAGGCATACTATGCGGCCGGTGCAGAGACGTGCGCTACCAAAGAAACACCACACAACTACCCCTCCCGCTCGCGGTGTCCATGCGTTGGGTAAATAATTATTTAACTTTAAGCTACATTTACTCAGTGATCAATTGATATTATTTTTTTATATTATTTTTTTCCAACTAATATAATAGCCAAATATCACGTCCTCGAGTATTGAACATGTCTCACCAGTCACGCAGTAGATTCTTAATGGCTTTTGAAATAAATTATCTTTTGTTTTATTCAAAGTTTCGTCATGTGCAAAACAATTTAAATATGTAAACGTCAAATTAGACTAAGTAAGGCCCACTTGTGCCAATCTGGGTTAAAGTTAACTCTGAGTTAAACATCATGTCATCTCTATCACTGACTTGGTAAGTGACAGATATGACATGATGTTTAACTCAGAGTTAACTTTAACCCAGATTGGCGCAAGTGGGCCTTACAATCTTAAATACTAATAAAACCCTTTCATTTAAAACTACCGACCGGTATTTACGATTTATATTGCCATTAAAAATTCAATTTCCCATAAAACATTTAACGTCGTTTTATGACGACATAAAATATTAGTTCATATCCAGTGATGAAACCGCTGTGCGAGGTAGATTTAATAATTCACTGAACGAATATGGACTCTTGGTAACTTGCTATGTCAGTACTCAGTTGTATGATTTTAATTCTATTTTATTGTCAGTTGCTTGGACCTATTTCACAGTGCTAAAAAGTATTTTGTGACTTATTCTATTGAGTGTTGAGTACCTCCATAGTTTGTGGTTTAGAGGTTAAATTTTGACTTGCTCGTGGTTGGTAAAATATTCTTTTTTAAGTCTGATTGAGACTATCAGGATCACCTTATTGGCTGACAAGAAGGATGATCCATCCATCGGATGACTATAGAATATAGAAAACCTCTTACCGCGAAGGGTTTCGAGAGTAAATGAAGAGCTGTAAACCTTTGTACATAATTATTATGTGTGTGATTATACTGATATATCTATGTTTTCCTGGTGTCAATTAGACTAGCCACCTTCACCGAAATCGGTGTGGGAAGCTTTATGCTTCCCACACCCAGGTGGATATTAAATACTATAGATGACGCCTGCAACTCCGTTGCGCCAAAGTTCGTTTATCGCGCGGGAACTGTACATTTTTCCGGGATAAAAAGTATCCTATGTCCTTCAAAAAATAAAAAAATAATAAAAATAAAAATTATTTTATTTCTGAGTAGATTTTAAAAAAATGCTTTCAGAACGTTGATACTACTGGTGCCTACCACCGGTTCGGGAACTAGCCCGGCGAGAAGAACCGGCGTAAGAAACTCGCACGGGGCCCACTTTTTTACCAAAAAAAGTGAGAAAAAAATTAATCTTTTAAAATAATATTTACAATGCTGTAACTTAAAATATACAATGTCAAGATACATACAATATAATTGTTTAAGTCATACAATAGTGTAGAAGTAGCCTTGCAAGCAGCCATCCTACTCCCAAGATGTGCCATCATTTATGAAATCATTGACCTTATAATAGGCTTTGGCACACAAACGCTCTTTGACTACTGTCTTAAATTTATTAATGGAAAGATTTTGAACGTTTTCTGGGATATCTTTCCCGGGACTCAAAGTATATCCATGCCAAATTTCAGCAAAATCGGTTCAGTGGTTTCGGCGTGAAGAGGTAACAGACAGACGGACACACTTTCGCATAATTAAAATATTAGTATGGAAGTATGAATTATTATGATATTATGATAATTAAAAAGACACCAGAAATATTAAAGAATACTTCAAAGTCGCATCTTAAAAATATGTACTTGATAAAAATACACTTAAGAATCGTATCGAGAAATGTACTTGAAAATAAAAAAGCGCTCTGGATATTGAACAATGTCTAACACCAATTGGGTTTATTCGCGAAATTTATTGTGGAAATAAATTAGGATTACTTCCGCTTCCGGAAATTGAAAAACCCGACATTCCAATTCGGTGTCTTACGGGAATTTTTATTTTTTTCACATCGGAGAAACGAAATTGTGCGCCGCAATCGGTTTCTGGATAGGTTCGTATTTAGATGATATTATTAAGATGTTATTACTTATTCTATACTATAAACAAAGCATTTATCCAATGTATAAATTCTAATTATTATTTAATGTTATAGTATTTCAGTAATCATATTCCAGCGCTGGATCGGGTTATTGGAATGGAAATCATTCCAATCCAGTAACCCATTCCAGCTATAATGCTCCAGTATAGTATTACAACGTTCGTTCGCAATCACCACTATTGATTGGTTCTAATTCAGTATTTGCTGACATGGCTGCCGAGTGCCGACAGTACCAGTTTCTAATTGAATCTGTGCGATGCATACAATTTATTGTTGCTGTTTACATTTCATTACATGTATCAATCCCATCATAAAAGGTAAATAATAATCATTCCGTTAACAACCATTCACGTCCATATAAATTATATTTTGTACTAATAGATCGATACCATAATTATATCTAGGTTATTTCATTATTAGTTGGTCACTATAAGCTTTAAAATTGTAGATCAAAGGCGAGATATTTTGTTTTAGTCTGTGTTTTGTGAATGCGGCTGTCCAGGATGGGTGTTTTTCGCGATATTCCAAAATATAAAGCCTGATTCCAAATTTTAGACTATTTTTATAAAAACTAAAATTGCGGAATTTTGATAATAAAAACCTTTACGGAGGCTTTAATAAAACATTAAAAAACCTACTATTATTTTAATAACATAATTAAAAAAAATGTTCTAAACACATCGGAAGATTTTAGTCTAAGATGTCGTTTGAACTATAACAGTATAACCTGATTAATTTCATTCGTTTCTAGACGTACACATTCATGATTCATACCAACTGTAGTGTACAAACGATGCCGTGTTTCTATCAGCAGGAAACCGGCCAATTTGGTTCACGTAATTGCCAACTTTGAAGACACGATTTATTTTCGGCTGAAGCGAAAATTGTAGTGGATTTCGAAATTAGAACAATGTTCGATGGAAAAAGTACTTACAGCGAAGTTAGAAGAGAAAATGAATAGAAAAACAAAAGATAATTTAAAATTACTAATTGGTCATATCACTTAGGGCGCGTTCCACCTGGCGTTGAAAACGATCAAAACGCTAAAAATAGGAGGCATTTTCAGCGTTTTGATCCTTTTTAACGCCAGGTGGAACGCGGGGTTAGTGACAAGTTAGTGACCGATGACAGAGCTGTTAATGTTAAATCTCAATTTGATTTATAATTTCTTTATCGAAATTATCGAATGCAGGTACTTCAGTATTTCGATTCAATTTCACTTTTCACTTTTCAGTAAATTCGAAAGAGGTCCAAGTAAATTCAGACTCGGAGTTGAATGTGTAAAAAGATATTGTAACAAAACTCCAAGAATTTTATCGGCAATCGCCCAATTTCTTAACAAAAATGTAGCGAATTTTCTTCGCAAATTTAAGAGCAAGTAATGAGCTCCGGAGGCCTGCTGGTAAGTAACAAGTTATTCGATATAACGAAGCTAATCCTTATTACATCAAGGACCAATAGAAGGCAAGTAAATTATTCACGTCAATTACTCAAGCGGGGTTCAAAATTCATTTTTCACGGGAATAAAATTCGGAGAATTAGTTTATCTCGGTAACCCTCTGGTTATCAATGTTTATGTGGGCCTCAACTAGAGCAGAAGGGCCATTTGCCGCTTCATTGGCCGTTTTGTGAGCCTCTGGTGCGATTAACCCTGCACTATATTAACCCGCCGGCAGTTCTCGCGCAAATGAGCGCTATCTAGACATTTATATACCACGTTTTGGAGCTGTTGTTGGAATTAGGTACATTGCAGGATTTTAGGAAAGAAAAGTGTCCGAACAAACGGGTGACTGCTGAATCAGTTTTGATGAATTTTAAATGGGTCTGTAATGCTAGATTTATATTACGAGCAAGGAAGTGTTCGAGCCTTTAAGTTTAAAGAAACCGATTCCGATGGAATTTTATTACCCTGACACTTTGAGTCCCAGAAAAGGTTTTAGCGTATTTAACGTCGGGAAAATGTATAGTTCCTTCTTGCTAAATGAATTTCGAAACAACATGATTCCGTCAACATCGAGTATCTTACGCAACAATACTTACTACCTTACAGACTTTTTTATTGAATACAAAATGATAAAAAGAATTGTTGTCCAATGTAAACTTGATCGTTCTGAATATTTCAGCGTAATTGGATACACAGCCGTCTATTCCAAATTCCAATCAAAAATCCAAATACAATACACTGTTTTGTAACGTTTTCGAGGGTCGTAGAGACGACCAATTACAAATCAAGGACAGTTGATACCTCACAAACACTGAAAAACAAAAGAGGATTATATAGAGCTACTAGATATTATTATGTCAGTGACTTTTTTGCGCCGAAACTAGTTGAGGGTACCGTATGTTTTTCAGTTAAAAAATGTGTCTTATTTTCCTGGCGATTAAATTGTCTCATCAAAATCGGTTAAGCGTATCTACTTATCGGTTAACCGTATCTACTTCTTCTTCTTTCTTAATTCTTAGATGAATGGAAATTGTTGTAGATATTTTATCGACCAGTCTTACATTGTGATACTATTGAAAAAAATGCGATATAGTAGTGCTATTATCCGTCGAGTTTCTATAACGTCATTAAGTAAAATTACTTATTTTCCGAAACACGCATGTCGCATATCACGCTTAACATTCTAGTGCTTAAAAAAGAACACAATAAAACAGGTTGATCTACTTCTAGTAACAGTCTTGGGAGCTGTAAAAAGCAGTTAGTATAATAAGTAGTTCAAGTAATGTTACAGAGTAGTGCAAGGACAGATTGTGTCCTTGGTTGTTCTTAACAAGCTTATGACGTGCTCGTGTAGAGTTATTAATTTTGTACTACATACTTACATAGTATACTTTTTATCACTTTATGTATAACTAACTGTCCCGGCAAACGTTGTTTTGCCATTTAAAGTATATTTTCTACATCATCAGTTGATACATGTTTTACCCCCTCTTTTGTCCCCTAAGAGGGTGTGGGGGGGGAAGGTTATATACCAGATGTTAAGTTGAAAAACACAGTTAATACCTAATATGAAGTAAGTCCACTAAAGAAAAAAGTTGTATCCAAAATCTGACCCATCTTTGGTCCCCAGAGAGGGTTGAGAGGGGAGTGGGGGGGAGGATTTTTATACACCAGATGTTGAGTTGGAAGAAGACAAATATAATATATCTGTAAAAATCGTATGCAAATCTGTGAAAACCGTATGCAAATCGGATCAGTAGTTTTCGTGTTAAAGAAAAAAGTTTGATACAAAATCTGACCCCCTCTTTTGTCTCCTTAGAGGGGTGGGGGGAAAAATTTTTATACACCAGATGTTAAGTTGGAAGAAGATAAATATATCTGCGAAAACCACATTCAAATCAGATCAGTATTTTTCGTGTGATGCTGGAACAAACATACAGACAGACAGAAAGAGTGACAGATAGACAGACAGACAAAAAACTAACCACATTTTTGGCTTCTATAGCGATGTAGTGACAAAGGTGTAATTTCGGGTGTCATTTCATATCTTTTATGTACAGAATTTTCATTTCTACAACAGAATATTGCCTTCCTCCCGCACGCGCTTTGGTGACGCCCACTATCGTAATATTTTAATTTCGCCATAATTTCAAAACCAAACGTCCAATTTTAATCATTCAAAGACCAAATATTATCTACATAAACTGTACTTAGTGATAAAATAATTTATTTTGATAAGGATTAATAGCGTCAGTAAAATATATCCGTTTAAATGTAGTCCAAAAAAAATTCAGGATTTTTAAATAAATAAATGGTTATTGTGCCTCACTCGACATAGATAGGTATAGTGTGTCGCGGACTTTTTTGTAGATATAAATAAGATCTACAATTACTTAGAGCATTTTATGGTTCTATCTTTTATAGTTTAGGCAGCGTACGCAAAATAAGTAACTTTTCTAGCTGATTTTTTACACCTTGCGTCCGAAAAACTCAAATATCTTACGGAACCCTACTTTTTTCCAAAATAAAATGTAGCCTATGTTCAACAGAAATAATGTAAGATTCCAATAGCAAAAGAATTTTTCAAATCGGTCCAGTAGTTTCGGAGCCTATTCGACTCAAACAAACAAACAAACAAACAAACAAAAAATCAAATCTTTCCTCTTTATAATAGTAGTGTAGATATTATGTTGCATATTTGTACTTTAGTTATCACACTTTATTATTAGGTACGAAATACAGCTCGACAAGGCTTTAAGTAAACGTGGCGAGAAAAGGAACTAACGCTGCTATCATACAAAAACGTCATTTTTGACAGTTCTCCTTTACCAGCAGCTCCCATTGAGGCTTGGAGCACTATAGAGCGAAATATTAATAACGATAACCATAATATTATCCCCGCGTTCGCGTTAAAAACGATCAAAACGCTCAAAATGTCTCCTATTTTGAGCGTTTTGATCGTTTTAACGCTAAATGGAATGCGGGGTATATTATCTTTAAGACCCAACGGCTGATCGAGGCACAGAACATCACCTTGCATAGCCTTTGTATACCTCGATATTTTAAATTATGGATTTTTCTACACTACTATTATAAAGAGGAAAGATTTGATTTTTTGTTTGTTTGTTTGTTTGTTTGTTTGTTTGTTTGTTTGAGTCGAATAGGCTCCGAAACTACTGGACCGATTTGAAAAATTCTTTTGCTATTGGAATCTCACATTATTTCTGCTGAACATAGGCTACATTTTATTTTGGAAAAAAGTAGGGTTCCGTAAGATATTTGAGTTTTTCGGACGCAAGGTGTAAAAAATCAGCTAGAAAAGTTACTTATTTTGCGTACGCTGCCTAAACTATAAAAGATAGAACCATAAAATGTTCTAAGTAATTGTAGATCTTATAAATATCTACAAAAAAGTCCGCGACACACTATACCTATCTATGTCGAGTGAGGCACAATAACCATTTATTTATTTAAAAATCCTGAATTTTTTTTGGACTAAATTTAAACGGATATATTTTACTCACGCTATTAAGAGCGTTTACACCTTTCACGCTCAATTTGGCTTAAAACTGTACTTTTCAAACTTGAAAAAATCATTAACCACTTATCCTTATAAAAATGTTGGTAACTTATTTTTATAGGAAATTTTACTGTCTATATAGTTATCAGAGAAAAAAATACGATTTATAGAGTATTTGTACATTAAATCTCGATACCATAACAGAGGTTTTCTTAAATTCCGTTATAGTATCAGTTTCGAAGCCTCAAATTTACGAAACCAGCGACAGATCTAATTAGAAAAAAATAATAACCTATTGACAAAATCCTTAAGCAAATAGTTATCAGAAAAAAATATTTCATTTAGGTATTTAACTATAAGTAATTTAAATTCAAAGAATGAGAAATATCAAGGATTTAAAACCATATTTTTACCTATTTATCTTACTTATTTCAATATAATAATAGCTTCATATGATAGAAGAACACTTTAATTAAAAGTATACTTTTTAAATATCAACAAATACTTTGTTATTTTTTTTCTACAAATATTTTAAAACTTACTATAAATCGCTGCGCGCAAAGCAATTGAAATCAGACCGCCGCGAGGCTTGCTGGAGGGTGGACGTATCGCTCCATGCTGCGAATGAACTTTGTTGACCTTTGTCGCGCATACTAGAGTAGTGAACATTTATAGCGTGATTGAAAAATCTTGGTTGTTTGGTTAAGCAAATATTTTATTTTGTTAGTAAGTAATATAATACATTTTATGTATGTATTTTTATGTTGGAAAATAATTTTACTATTAAAACACATTACAGAACTAATGGGAAACAAAACGAATATATTTTTAAGAAAGAAAAGAAAGCGCAAAAATGTAGAAAATTTGGAAAACTTGGAAAAGGCAAGAATGGCTAAAAGGTTGCTATTATCACTGTTATCCTTACTTCAACTTATTTTTTCATTTAATTACTTACAAATAACGTGTTTTGTGTGCTTTCTATTTGTGTTTTTATTTCAGGCAATATAAAAGTAAATCAACTGAAGAAACAACAACGGAAAAAGATGAATGTGAAAACCAACACGAAGAAAAGGTGCCTTGAATTGTATTTGAATAGCAGTATTTTTTTTACGACTTCCGAAATTAAGTACAGTTAATAGGTGCTAGTTTCATGCCTAAATTATATGTATCTGCAACTGACATTTATGTTATTTAATATTTAGAAAACTAAAAAGGGTGAAATTATTTAACAAATAATTTAAACCGACTTCGACCGAAAACAATAAGAATATATTTAGATGAATGTGAAAACCAACACTAAGAAAAGGTACCTTGAATTGAACGAATTTAAATTTTAATGGCAGTTTTTTTCTTTGCTATGCCGTCATTAATCATAATAAAATCAAATAAATTCCCTTTTTTTTTCAGAATCCTTTATTGGGCTTATAGTGGAATGCCTAGAGCGTAAAAATCATGCAAACCTCCGATTTCCGTAATAGTGGATGAAAATTGAAAAGAAAAAAAGGAATATGTAGCTGATAACATAAATAAAAAAGTTTACCTATTGAAAAGCTGTTGTGCTTTTGATTTTTAAATAATTATTCTATACCATTTCAGTTACACTCATTTCTGCCTGCATTTTGTTCAGTTATGTTGCGAAATAAAAAAATATATTATCATTTTTTTAGGGTTCCATAGCCAAAATGGCAAAAAACGGAACCATTATAGATTCGTCATGTGTCTGTCTGTCCGTCTGTCCGTCCGTATGTCACAGCCACTTTTCTCCGAAACTATTAGAGCTATACTATTGAAACTTGGTAAGTAGATGTAGTCTGTGAGCCGCATTAAGATTTTGATGCAAAAATGGAAAAATTATTAAAAATTTTAGGGGTCCCTATAAGTACAACTGAAACAAAAAAAATTTTTTCATCTAACCTATGCGTGTGGGGTATCTATGGATAAGTCTCCAAAAATCATATTGAGGTTTCTCATATCATTTTTTTCTAACCTGCATAGTTTGCGAGAGAGACTTCCAAATTGGTAAAATGTGTCCCCCCCCCCTCTAATTTCTAAAGTAGGGGCATGATAATTCTAAAAAAAATATATGATGTAGATTACTATAAAAATTACCAACGAAAATTCGTTTGAACGAGATCTAGCCAGTAGCTTTTGTTTATACGTCATAAATGGTAAACCTTAATCTAATAAATTTCATAAAATCGACTGAAATATAAAAATAAATCAAACACCTATTAATTTCATAAAAATAAACCTTATTGCTACTGCGGAACCCTTCATGGGCGAGTCCAACTCGCACTTGGCCGCTTTTTACCTCTCTACCAATCAAGTCCTTTCATTTGATATCCATATTGAGGTAGTAATAAGAAATATGTGTAATCTGCAATTTTTCTTACAACTACCGGCCGGCTACGGCGGCGGCCATCTTGGATTTTCACGATGTGTTTATAACACTGATCTCTATTATACAAGTACGCTGGATAGCTGATACACACCTGCTTTTTGTGCCTATTTGAAGCGGAATCAGCGCCCTCATTATTCGGGTAGATAACTAAATTTGACGTAACCACAACCTATAACAACAGTTGTCATCACTAGTATTAGTTCCAAGTACTCTCATTACTGCTATAAGCGCCAATATGGCGGCTTTCAAATGTCATTTTTACGTCATATTTAGTTCTCTACCCGAATAATGGGGGCGCTGATTCAGCTTCAAATAGGCACAAGGAATAGCTGTCATTTCAAAGGATATCAGCTATCCAGCGTACTTGTATAGTAGAGATCAGTGGTTTATAAATTGTTGCGTGTTATTCTGATGTATTTAAAGCTATATTGTTGTAAAGTTCCATTAAAATCCATTCAGTGGTTTTTGTGTGAAAGAGTAACAAAATATGTCCATGCATACAAGCTTTTGCGTACATAATATTAATAGGGTTACACTTGAATAAATAATATAAATCCGATTTTTTTTATTTTAATACAATGATAAACATTTGATAATAATTGTGTCTCACTATGACAATCACCTTATTGTACCTACATAAAATTACAACTTTGCCCAAAATTTAATATCACTCATTTTATGTTTTATAAAGTAACATAAAACATTCAACATAATGCATTAGTGGATTTAGGATTAATAGTAATAGTATGCTAAAATGTAGTGGTAAATCAATAATAATAAACCGACTCGCATCGACATTGCATCCGCATTCCGCACGGATCAAAATCTTTTGATTTGACTATAATGAACCAACTCACGCACACAGACGCACTTGCTTCTGTGTGAATAAAGTTGCACTGAATTACATGAAACTCGACATCATGCGGTCGACGTAAACGCTCTTAATCTTTATCAAAATAAATTATTTTATCACTAAGTACAGTTTGTGTAGATAATATTTGGTCTTTGAATGATTAAAATTGGACGTTTGGTTTTGAAATTATGGCGAAATTAAAATATTACGATAGTGGGCGTCACCAAAGCGCGTGCGAGAGGAAGACAATATTCTGTTGTAGAAATGAAAATTCTGTACATAAAAGATATGAAATGACACCCGAAATTACACCTTTGTCACTACATCGCTATAGAAGCCAAAAATGTGGTTAGTTTTTTGTCTGTCTGTCTGTCTGTCACTCTTTCTGTCTGTCTGTATGTTTGTTCCAGCATCACACGAAAAATACTGATCCGATTTGAATGTGGTTTTCGCAGATATTATATTTATCTTCTTCCAACTTAACATCTGGTGTATAAAATTTTTCCCCCCACCCCTCTAAGGGGATAAAAGAGGGGGTCAGATTTTGTATCAAACTTTTTTCTTTAACACGAAAACTACTGATCCGATTTGCATACGGTTTTCACAGATTTGCATACGGTTTTCACAGATATATTATATTTGTCTTCTTCCCCCCCCCCCCCCCCCCCCTCCCCTCTCAACCCTCTCTGGGGACCAAAGAGGGGTCAGATTTCGTATACAACTTTTTTCTTTAGTGGACTTACTTCATATTAGGTATTAACTGTGTTTTTCAACTTAACATCTGGTGTATGACCTTCCCCCCCCTCACACCCTCTTAGGGGACAAAAGAGGGGGTAAAACATGTATCAACTGATGATGTAGAAAATATACTTTAAATGGCAAAACAACGTTTGCCGGGACAGCTAGTTTATTAATAAGTACTTAAGGTTAGTAGTTACACTAACTTTGTGTATGATAGTATTTCATTGTAATTTACTTTACTATCCAGATCAAATCTTTTCATTAGACTACAAAATATACATAAAGTTCGAACACAAAACAAGGTTTCTGCCCTATTTTTGTACAGCTTAAGCATATAAAATATTCCAACTCCACAAAGCCTGCATATAATATTATGTTATATGTATTCCCACATAGGTAGAACTTTTCAAATCATCTCATGTGAAGCCCCAACGTAATCTTCTTAGCAGCGATCCAGACGTAGATATGAAAATATAGATATGTCGAAGGAATATTGTATATTTTGTAGACGTATAGTAGATTTTATAAATTGGGATATTTTTAACCCCCGACCAAAAAGAGGGGTGTTATAAGTTTGACGTGTCTGTCTGTCTGTCTGTCTGTCTGTCTGTCTGTCTGTGGCATCGTAGCATCCAAACGGGTGGACCGATTTTGATCTAGTTTTTTTTGTTTGAAAGCTGACATGACGGTGAGTGTTCTTAGCTATAGTTCATCATCATCAGCCTGCTCATTGCTGAAATATCACGGTATATCTGGTTCGTGATAGGACGATTAGCAACTTGCAGTCGTTTGATGGGTTTTATATTTTGCATCCTGGTTCGAGACACTTATGAATATATACACATTATTGGAAAGTTGACCTGGTGGTGCAGCATCACCTGGTAATCAATAGGATACCCAACTCCTCACCAACTTAGAGCAGAGGTTTCGTGTTTGGGCTCATTTTAATTGCGACAACAAGTAAGACGTAGATAAACAGTAAATATTTGCATGCTGCTGCTGCAGCATCACCTGGATTCTATAGGAGCCAAGCTCCGTATGAACCTAAAGTGGAGGTTTCATGTTTGGGCTCATATTGATGGCCTCATCCAAGAGGACATATTTTATAGATGGTATTCATTGGGATATGATCCAGTTGATAGGAATTTTTCTGCACAAGTTTAAAAAGAATAAAATAAAATTAAATTAAGAAATTTAAAAAAACCCCCGCCAAAAAACTTTAAAAAGTAATGAAATAACATTTCCTGACTTTAAGTTTAAATCATTCCTAAGAGTAAAGTAATATTTTAGTCCATAATTGTTGTCAAGGTGTGTCGGGGGACCGCTAATGTAGATGTTTGATTTCACATAACAATATAAATTAAGGGTCTGTTCACAGCGACCCGAATCGAGAGAATCAGCGACTATTATGGCGATACAAAATGCAAAAGTCGCTGTTGTGGTAGTTTACTTGGCGGTCCCCCGACACACCTTGACAACAATTATGGACTAAAATATTACTTTACTCTTAGGAATGATTTAAACTTAAAGTCAGGAAATGTTATTTCATTACTTTTTAAAGTTTTTTGGCGGGGGTTTTTTTAAATTTCTTAATTTAATTTTTTAATTGAGTACTTAGCTGTAAAAAACTGATGACGGCATTTTCAAATTCGATCCAGACGTAGATATGAAAAGATAGATATGTCGAAGGAAAACTGTATATTTTGTAAACGTATAGTAGATTTTATAAATTGGGATATTTTTAATTGAGTACTTAGCTGTAAAAAACTGATGAACGCATTTTCAAATACCGTCATGAAACAAAAAAATAATGTCTAAAATCGTTGGGATAAAGATCTAAATGTGATGTAGGTACAATTTTTAAATGCGTGGTAGTAAGTGAAATTAAAATGACTAGCATTACAAATTTATCAACGTTTAGGTCAAAGGGAATCAGATAGTAGTTTTAACAAAATTTAAAATATTATGTATACCTAAGAATGAAAAAATATTCTAGCGCGTATTTGACCAACCAAATAATAAAAGCACCAAATGATCAGCTTGTGAACCAGTGTTTACGTGTTTAAAGTTTTATAAATTATCTTTTTTATGCGGAAATTATGCGGGTAATAAATCGCACGGAATGGCGCTTAAGCTAAATAGCTTGTAGCCGTAATGTGGACGTTAACGTATAATGTCGGTCAGAGCCACCGCGGCGGAGCTTTGTGGCGTATCTGTAGGTGGTATATCTTTGGTGTGTTGTACTGTGTAAGTAGAAATACAGTCCGTTCTGTAGTCCGGTCGTAGAGCAAATGGAATACATTGCTCTAACGCTACTATAAAACGCGACAGCAATAATCTAAATATATAAAACTCAAAGGTGACTGACTGACATGGTGATCTATCAACGCACGGCCCAAACTACTGGACGAATCGGGCTGAAATTTGGCATACAGGTAGATGTTATGACGTAGGCATCCGCTAAGAAAGGATTTTGATCAATTCCACCCCCAAGGGGTTAAAATAGGGGATGAAAGTTTGTATAATTATAGTAATACTTCTTAACGCGAGCGAAGCCGCGGGCAATAGCTCGTTCATTAATAATAAATAAATTATTTCAAAAGGGTAAAATTAGGGTTCTAATATCAATTAATCTGTTGCCTGGTTATTCTCTACCCGACAATAACTATAATATTGTTAAACACTGAATCATTGGGTTTTAAAGATCTCATACTAAACTGTACCTATAGAAAATCATGTTCATATTCCTAGTACTTTCAATAAAAAATCAAGGGTGCTCGTGATTAAAATTTTTAATTTGATCTCCGTCGAGATTCAAAGAAACTTAACCTAAAAACTGTTCTTGCGTCTACAAAGTCATTATTTTGTAAACTCCTTTCTCTACAAACTACGTTACAATTACGTTGTTACGTTTGGTGCCGTAGTTTGTGATGTAGAAGGAAACTTGAAAATAGTTCCTTCGTTCTAACTACATACGTATCTTGGGAGTGTACTTTCAGAACAAAAGACGACATGCAGCAAAGTTCCGCTGAATCCTGAAGAGTACGGCCATGAGGCGAGCGAGTGTGCGATTTTGTAAGGCTGCGTTTCCACTAGAGATGTGTTGCGAGGAATGTGTATTTGAGAACCAATAGAATCGCTTCGTTGACGTGACCTCGCACTCACAATATATCTCTGGTAGAAACGCAGCCTAATTTTTGATAGAAACTTAACGTCAGTGTGGTGTTTGGGTTGACGTTTGCTGAAATACAATTTCAGAACTAGCTTTTATCAAGAGGCTGGGAATTTTATCGAGTTCATACCAAAATTAATCAAAATCAGACGTTTTCGCGTGAGAAAGTAACGAACAAACGCTTCAAAATTTTGCCATTATCATTATCATGTTGTAACTTGTAGGTAGTACATAGTATTAAAAAAAAATTATAAAGCTTTATACTTTTCAAAGGATATTATGTAATCTGTTGCAATACACTTTTGAAGTTATTAATATCCTAGGTTTAGCAAAGCGTTTTTTTTTTAAACCTACCAAGCATACCAACAACAAAAGCTCTTGACAAATACGACTTCAAAAACGCATTCACTCCTGTTTATCGCTACTCGCTTCCTTCGTAGCCACACTCGGTCTCGGCTTAAGTATGGAGGTTCGTCTTGTGGTAAGGATTATACTCACAAAAGATATCTTGCGTCTTCGTAAGTCGCAGCTTCATAACAATAGTTCTTGTGTATTTCCTCGACGCTCTAAAGCTGATTATTTTTATCGTACCGTCTCAAAATTACAAGGTTTTGTTATAAGTAAAAGAGATAGCACATAACCACAGTATTACAATATTTTAGGGAATGTTATATTATATGGACTAAACTATGTGCAACATTTTCATAATTCAATTTTAAATTCCATGTCTTGGCGATTATGCAAAATTCTTTGCAAAATAATTATTCGATAATATACCTATTTTAAGAAACTAATGGACAGAAAGACTTTAAAATCTTATTTTGTTCTTATTTTCTTCTTTGTGTAAATGAGAGGTCAATGACCCTATTCTCTTTTATATCTTGCTCTTTTTCATACAGTTTATGTTCAGTTAACTTATTTGCCAAATTCCTATGTTCATTATGCGATCATGGGTATATAATGTTCAGGGTGCCTACCCTTAAGGTGACGCCATGTTAAAGTAAAAAACCGTGTTGGATGTGTTTGAGATTGCTTGTTTTCTATGCGAGGCTGGCCCGGCCTCTCATAGAAAACAAGCAATGGAACAGCAAAAAATTGAAAGGGCGTAGCGACAAAATGGTTTTTGTCGCGTAATTTAAAAACCATAAATACATTTCATATAAGCTATGGACAAATTAAAGTGTATACTAGAACCAATTTATGTACAAATTTTGGAAGCTTATATCACTCTCCTCTGTTGGCAAAATAGGAATCCCTTTTTTTACAGAGGTCTTTTTGATTGATTATTCTGTGTTATAAAAGTTGACCAATCGTGTTATGCTATGGGTAATTCAAAGACAAAGACATGATGAATACTGACAGTGAACTTTAATTTCTTAGCTTTAGTCATTGCTGAGAAAAATGGACATCGCTACAGCCAAATTATCAAGGCGTCACCTTAAGTACTTATTATATGGCCTAAGTACTTATCTAAATAACAAAGTATAATAATATTATATGAGTGAGTACGTACTATTACATATTTTGTCATAATATCTGATTTAGTTATGTATTGATACATCATTTAAAAGTTTTGAGATAAGATATTTCTGAAGTAATTAATTTGAATAAAAACGTTTTAATATTTAATTAAATTGCCTAACTTATTTAATAAAGTAGTTTCAAACCTAGAATCGAGAAATGTAGAGCTTGCTCTACAAAATAAAATAAGCTGTAATGCATGAATGAGAGCTATTTAATAGCTTCATATCTAAAGTACATCAAAGAATGAATGAATATTACAAACATACTATTCACCCTTTGTTCTTATGACCTATCTAGAATCCATTTCCAACATGGATAGCGTGAAATCGTCCTATCTTTTAACCCGAGCACAGTCCAGTGCTTCCATTGAGGCCGGCACATGACGGAAAGATAACAATACATAATAAAAGCACCATGAAAATAGTATTTTAATAAAGAGGTTGCTTTATAACAGTTTTCTTTGTGTAAAAGTTAAAACGGTTTGTGTATATTTCACATTTTCTACTGCTTGCTCATATAAAATTGTAATGCTTTGATACTGACAGGTCAGCATTTAAGAAAATTAGGCAAAGAGCAAACGCGTATAATTCCATAAAATATGTCGGAACTCGGAGAAGTATTTTTCATTACTTAAACCTTAAAAAGGGCACGAATGTTTAACCGTACATCCTCATTCCCTACTACAGAACAATACATATTGAATCGCTTCGGAATCAGGGCGGAAAATTCATTTTAATTCTCTAATTTTATGTTTCGTTAACCTTAAACCGTCTAACAAATGGTTCCATTCTCTACGGTGAAACGTGACATATACTTACTTTGGTGTTTTATAGAATACATAATAGACATTTGCTCAATTTTTTTTGCGGTAAAGGCCAAATGGAAAAGTTTGTGAAAAATGGAGAATTTTTCATTTTTATATAATTTTCTAATTAAAAAACCGCCCATGTGCGTGTCGGGCCACGCGCAATGTAGGGTTCCGTAGCACCGCTAGTTTTTGAAAATTTCTGTATGGTCAATGAATGTACATTTATAACATGTTTTACACTACTAACAACATCATCTCAAAGGAATTTGAACGAAAAGTTCCTTTATACTTCGCCGAATACATTTTTTTTAGTTGATCGACTATTACTCAATAACTTATGAAGTTAACTTAGCCGTGATAGTTTTCCTTTTAAATTCAGCATATTTCCTACTCCCGTGAATTTTTTCACATTTCCAAAAGCAACCGTTTAGCTGGTAGAAGGGGGGGACACTGGACTCTAACGATTTTTTCCACTTTAAAACTTAATATTTCACAAATGGATCCCTAAACCGGAAAATGATCTAGGAATACTCATAATATTTTTAAAAAACCTATCCAACGACATCCCACACGATGGGGTGGGCGCGAAAAAAAAATTCAACCCCGCTTTATGCGTAGGGGAGGTACCATAAAAAAAAATTTAAATATTTTATGTACCATTTTGTCGGCATTATTAATATGTATATTCATGCCAAATTACAGCTTTGTAGGTCCTATAGTCTCTGAGCAAAACCGCGGACGGACAGACGGACAGACGGACAGACGGACGGACAGACCGAAACTATAAGGGTTCCTTGTTGACTACGGAACCCTAAAAATTATATAAAACGTTAATTTGAAAAAAGAATACATTTCGAATTACTGAAAGAGGTGGCAACTGGCAAGTGAGCAAAGCTTTGTTAACTTTATTTTGAACAGGTGACTCAATTTTTATTAATTACTTATAGCCAGTTAGACGAAATTAATGAGAAATAGTTTCACCGAACTCTAAACGGTTATAACTCGTAAAGGGGTTTTCCATATTTTTAAGAATTTATGTGAAGTGTCGTTATAATTTGGAGAAAATGTTATGAAGACGACATGTCGACCAAACTACCTGAAAATCGAAATGCCTCACTTTAGAAATATTTTGACGTTATGGCCCTAAATATTTCCAAAGTGAGGCATTTCGATTTTCAGTTGGTTTGGTCGACATGTCGTCTTCATAACATTTACTCCAAATTATAACGACATTAAATTAACGTAAATGTCAATGGTTTGTATATGAAGGTTTTGCCTGTTTTATATAATATTTTTTATGGTTAATTGAACTTACCTTAAGTGAACTTCAACCAAAATTATACGAGTTGCTGCATCCGTAGAGATTTAATAAACCTGTAGTCCGAATTTTGTGGTACTGCATCATCACACGCCATTTAGATATTATTTATTTAATTTAAAACTGAAAAAAGACAATCAATTGGTTTTATAGTACTTCCGCCTTGCTTTCCTAGATGGCGGTGTTAGTTCGTCCGTCATTCTTTTTAGAGAGGATAATTCATAACATTTTATCATTCCGCAAGTAAAGAATAGGGGCAACAAACTAAGAGAAGTGGGTGGGGTGGGATCTTAAATCTCTACGGATGCAGCAACTCGTATAATTTTGGTTGAAGTTCACTTAAGGTAAGTTCAATTAACCATAAATTATACTTCGTTGCTGCATCCTATGAGATTTAATAAACCTGTAGATGTTCAGCGCGTAATTGCGGAATGATAAAATACCAGATTAATTATATTAAGTTAATTAATTACGGAATTTAAAATGATATAACATTATAGATCATAACAATTTTTAGTTAATAAAGTATTGTACTTCTAAATAATAATACTACTTAATTAGTTTGGATATGCTATGAATCTGAATTTACATTAAAAATAGATTCTGCGAAAGCTCTGTCTTGTGCTAAATCTGGTAAAGGTAAGTTATAAAACTTAGCAAAACAAAGTGATGAGCCGGCCCAGCCAGCGCATCGCTTGATAATGTCGACGGAGACTCCCGCGCAGCGCGCCGCCGACGTGGAGGCGTGTCGCGTGCTGTGCGCTGAATAAACGCCAATCTCTATGCCACTGTCCTTGAGGACACTCTTTATCCAGCGACTTATAGATTGGGAACTGGCATTATGAAAAGGCTTTCTAGTTGTTAAAATGAGCTTATCAGTAGCTGGGCCATTTCTCAGCTCTTTTGTCTTATCTAGGTAAATAAAGCTTTAGCTGGGGCTTGATGAATAATTATTAATAGTGATTACGATACGTGAATTTTCGGAATGAACGTCTTCTTTTCTTATGAGTGATAACGTCTGCACCCGTTGTCCCGTCGACAACGAGTTGAATTATTATATATAATTATTATAATATTAGAATGAGTTACAATTTTTTTTTTTTTTTTTTTTATATAAAATTTCTAATGATAATAAGTATAGAATCTTACGGATAAAATTTAGATACGTACTCCAAAAGTTTATAAGGTTCCCTTAAAAATGAATACTTTAGGAAGCTGGGCTTACTCCTAAAGACTCCTTTAAAAAATCTTAGGATCGTTATTGCAACGGGATTTACCAATGATTAGAGACAAACTAGAGTCTAGACCTATAACAATTTAACATTCCGCAACTTGCTTTTTCATTAAGTTTTTCTGTTAAAATTTAAGAATTCGTAATATTATATCAGCTACGAATCCTTAATACAAATCAATTATTATTATTAATTTGACAAAAATTAAACCAATGTTTTAATCCTGTATCATACTGATTAATTGTACCTCCCGATAACGGTTTTAGTATGATATTGTCAATAGACATCTCCGGTATTCGGCGTCTTAGGTAGACTTTCCGCACAATACTGCGCACGCCAGAAGGTTTTATCTGGCCTAAAATAAATCTCGTCAGATTTGAGAAGCGATCAAAACAGTGGAAAACACGGCCGAGACATGACGGCCAGTACGGAACGACTAATTTACCAGTCGCTTCCTCTTCTATAATTTTCCTAAGACAGTATGAGCGCGAAGTGCGGAAAGGCATAGAAAAAATAATCGTGCCATGAAATTGTAAAAGCAAGGATGATGAAGGCACCTGGGTCTTGTTTCCAAGAGACATAATATCTTAGCAGATAATAATATAGCACTTATTACTAAAGCACAACGCGAGTAAGTACGGTATCAGCCATCAGGTTGTCAGGTTGACCGAAGTTCAATAAGATCTTTAGTAAGTTCCTATCGTTACGTTACGTACCTAGACGCCTGGTCAGCATCTGTGTTTTTATATAATCGATGTTGAACGGTTTGAACCCCTCATGGCCTCGATCTGTCTTGTTGTGTGACAAATTATAAGAAGCAAATAAATTATATATGCGTTGTTTCTCGCACTACTGCCAATATATCTCTCGCGATTTCATTGAGATGATGAAATTGAATACTTCACATTATAATATTAATATAAGATAATATAATTATGGCAGTAGTATTATTTATTCTTAGTAAGACATTTAAAATATTATCACAACGATGAAATGAAAAATGATTTCAATCCCTAGGCAGCCAATAATTCGAGATAATTGATATGATGGCGAGCTTCATCCGCAGACCAATGGCATCTAGTTACTACTCCGTCGCACGCGACGCCCCAGCCAGTGAGTGACGAGTCTGTGAAGATCTCCAGCTCGTATAAACTTGTGTTTATTCTATTAAAAAGCTTACTTTATTCTATTAAAAATAATATTGCACCACCAACTGGTGGTACAAATAAGGTTTTACAGGCATGATGGAATCAAAATTATTATTACATTTTTGTGAAGCTAAAAACTCGTTCAAAGTATTTAGTACGCGGCCAGTTGTATCAAAGAATATACAACTACACGGCTGTATGCTATTGCTGGTCATGCTGAAATTAAAGTGCCAATGAACTTCGCGAAATCGCGCTTTGTTATGGATTTCGTTGGCTAGTTAGTTTCTGGAGTAACTGCATGACTTGAGTATTTAATATTATGTCAAAGCTAATATAATATCATTGGTCAAAGCCAATAAATCTACAAAGTTGTGAAGGCGTCATACTAGTTTTCTCAAAGTTGATAATAAAACCTAATTGTTTCAATTTTGACCTTAATATAATATTATAATATTATAGTAGCATAATCTTTAGATTTCGATTCGAATTTCGACCACTAGATGGCCCTGCTTTCTTGACCACATAAAAAGAGGCTTTTGAAGCTTTACAAATATAAATGGCACAGAACTTAAGCCGTACAGGAAGGCAGTTAAATTCACAAAGATTATCATGAAATCGAAATCTCAAAAAGAAATAAAATAATAAATTTATGTAATGTATGAATCGGCACACCGCACAAGCAATTCCTTGAGATCGATTGAGATTTGAGATTGAGATATGAGGAATATAGGCATTTGGAAAGACCAATTTTATAGCAGTGCGAATATCTTCCATTTTAAAAGTTGATTACGTGCAAATTAAAAATGTATTTAAGTAATTTTGAGTTGAATATAAATCTTAACCCACCGATACTTTTCGGTGTAAGAAAAATGTATGAAATAAATTGGTCTGGCAAATTTTCATTACATACTGAAATAGCACCTAATTGTTTGAGTTCACTTATTGCTTTGCTCATCTGACTCTTTGTAAAAGGTGGATTACTTGGTTCCACACGTTGGTAAGGTGGCTTACAGAAGGGACTTATAACTCAATGCAGAAGGGTATTTTATAATATCCTTTAGCATAAGACAGCCCTGCACCGTGCTGTCGGAGGTTATTAGAAGCCAATTGCGTAAAAAGAATTGGATGCGGCCAGCGTGAGGTACCTCTAGTAGCAGCGTCTCCTGTCGTTGCTCGGTCTGGCGCTCGCGTAGGGGCGGCCGCGGCGCGGGGGCTGCTGGGCCCTCCTCGCCGACGTGTCGACGGCTGCGGCTCGTGCGGGCGGGCCGGCGCTGCTGGCGCTGGCCTCGCGTACTGCTGACGAGGAGGAGCTCGGGAGTTGCCCGGCAGTGCTTGTTGCTAGCGCGGTTTTTGCAGCCTGCTGTAGAACTGCGGCTACCTCTTGATTGAGTTTAGGCGCTTGTGCCAGCGAAAGGTTAGTCGGTATAAGAATGTTCGCCACAAGCGACTCCTTGTATTCCTTAGCCAAACCATCGACCAAGATTTTACCCCAACGTTCAGAGAGTTCGGTGGGAATGCGTTCGCCTAGGGCTTTCTCTGTTTTATTGGCCTTGCCAAGAATATTTAGTATTTCAAGTGGTAACCTGGGAGTAGATTCTTGGTTAGGATCTACTGGCACGGTGACTTCTGGTTGGCTCAGCGGCGCTGATGTCGGCGGTGCGGCCTGCGGCGACGCCGGTGCAGGCGCGGCCGACTCCATATAATCCACGTCTTCGACGTCGGCTAAAGATTGTGGAGTTCCACAGCAAGATTGAGCCTCCCGCGCGTCGATGTCTTCATCGCGCCTTTTGTCGTCGGATGAGTGCTCGTTATCGCAGCGGCCTTCCCGGGAGGAAGACGCTGATGACTCGGATCTTGTCCGGTGTGAATAAGCAAAAGCATAAAGTTGCTTTCAGGATGATATCACGTATCATCACGACTCAGTTTGTAACCTGGATAATATCGCGTATTACCCCTTAAGGTACAAAAGGTTGACTATCTGGTTAATATCACGTATTAACCCGTTAAGATAGTCCTTTTTTAACGTATCGTTACCATGCCATAGTTTCCAATCGCCGTATTTTGCGGCGAATATGTTCGTAATCATCCTTATTCTTCCTTTTTCCAATATTATTCGGCGATTTACACTAATTATAACACTTTAACACTGTAGAAATTAGTTTAAAAAGGATAACGTGTTGACGATGCCGCACACGAAAAACGAATGACGGACGAACTAACACCGCCATCTAGGAAAGCAAGGCGGAAGTACTATAAAACCAATTGATTGTCTTTTTTCAGTTTTAAATTAAATAAATAATATCTAAATGGCGTGTGATGATGCAGTACCACAAAATTCGGACTACAGGTTTATTAAATCTCATAGGATGCAGCAACGAAGTATAATTGTCATGACTCGTGACTTGTCCTGTCTTTAAAAAATGTATATTTAAAGTTTCTACCATAAAGTTAATATACCTAGCGGAATAGAGAAACAAAGGCCTGAGCAAGCGAGATGTCACTATCAGTAACACTGCGTGGTAAAAAGAGACGTGTGATACATGACAGCATCACTCTTTTTTTGACGACCATCAGCCCGCGGGCTGACCGTTGACAATTTAATCTCATAGAATTCATGTTCAATCATGCTTGTGTAAGTGTATACGTACACATATTTTTCACACAGATGAAAACCAATTTCGGTTACGTTTGACAGCTCGAGTTTATTGCTCTATTCCGCTAGGTATATTAACTTTATGGTTTCTACCCAAATTTTCTGTATACGTCATACATTTGAATAAACCATTATTAACCGATTACAATGACTTTACAACTTTGAGCCTAAGTAACATAAGATGTTTGTCTTAGTCCATTATGTGTGACCCAAGGCAAATGTCAAAGTTCCCGGTCAAAATAATGGCATAATCAAACTCCGGCCCTTTGCTAATTAGCTAACGAGCCCTTTGTGATATAGGGCTATAATAAAGTAACTTTAATATTCGATAATCTGTTAAACCCTTTTCGATTTGTGAAAACTTTTTGGGCAAAAACTGGGTTGACTGTTTAAAGATGTCTAAAATAGAGTTTTTGCTTAGGTTGATAGTATAAATTGAGTAACTTATAAATTGTATGTATAATAATAATTGTTTTAGGGCCTGTTTCACCACTTCCTGATAAAGTGCCGAATAGGCTATTCACAACTTTTTTGACAGATTCTCCATACTCGATCTGTCAAATTAATTGTGGATAGCCTATCAGGAAGTGGTGAAACAGCTGCCCTTAGACAAATATTATCTATTTATCTGCTCCAGACATGTATCTCTTTTTATCCTCATTAATATTAACATTACCAGTGCCAATATTGTGAAGCTATTAATAACCGACTTAAAAAAGAAGGAATTTACCGTAAAGCCTTTAAGTTCGTCGTATTGTTAGAGTTAATGACCCGCGCCTTTCATCCGCCATACTTTTGTTGTGCCTCCAGACCGAGTCCGATTGAGGACTTATTTCCAGGGCTTAGATCACAGTTCACAACCTTTGAGAACGAAAGTTTATTCTCATTGCCAGTGAGCCATCACTACTAATGTTAAACGCCACAGTCCAGTGGGTTAGAGCGCGGCTCTTGACTCGGAGGTCGTGGGTTCGATTCCCGCGTTGGGAACATGTTATATCCAAGTTTGGTTAGGAAACTGCAGGCTGATCACCTGATTGTCTGACAAGTAAGATGATCCATGCGTCGGATGGGCATGTAAAAAGTCGGTCCTGCGCCTGATCTCTCGCCAGTCGTGTCGGTCTTCCGTCCCACTGGGTTATAAGAGTAAAGGAATAGAGAGTGCTCTTGCGTATTGCGCACACACTTGGCCTGGTTTCAATGAATCTCGCCACCGTCACCAAAACCGGTGTGGGAGTTATTATTATATTATTACTACTAATAATGTGAAGATGGCTTCTCAGTTAAAGGACTTATAACATAGAAAGAGCGCTAAAAGGGTGTTCTATCAGATATAACATGGTCTTGGAGTCAAATTTTACGCTGCTTGCGACTACATAAGGCATTATGGACAGAATATTTAAAATTGACAGCATTAGTAATTTTGAAGTTAAGTCTAAAATTGGGAAGACCTTTCTGTTTCACCACTTCCTAATACATAAGTGTCGGATAAGCTATCTAAATCTTATCTGACAGATCTCTCAGATAAGTTATGGGTAGCCTATTGGTGAAACACCGCTTTAATATTTTGTCTTTCTCTTTCACTCTCATGGGTTTTGATTTTTTTTAATTAGCTGTTTTAGCTACCCTTCTTTCGTAACTTTCAACATTTTTATTTAAGGCGAATAGGCTAAGTATAGACTAATTAATGTTTGTAAGTGTGAAGCCTTTTAATTAATTCTCTGAAAGCCGAGCTATATTATTTTTATAAAGATCAAGTAGCCTAAAGAAAAATTATGTTGAAATATTAATTCGCCTTAAGATAGTTTCGCTCTCATTTTAACCAGATACTCGTATTATAAAATGTTATGACTATAAAATTATACATATATTTTTTGTGTATTTTATTTTATAGTGTACAGTATCGAATCTCCGACTTTATGAGTCATAATAAACCTTATGCCAAAATAAAAGGTTTCGAAGATGATGCAAGATTTATTATAATATATATGACAATAATTGAATTTTATAGCCACAAATAAAGTGTGTCCTATGAGCAAGACCATAGGTATAACATATTGGTTATTTGGTTATAAAATAGGAGCTTCCTTACGCAATATAAGCTTAGTTAGAAAATAACTCTACATTACTTACCGCCGTACTCAGAGACATTTAATTATAATTAACCGTCAATTTAATGAAGAGTTTGACGGATAATGTATGGGCTACCTCCACACAATTCGTTACATCATAGTTGAACATTATGTTTATATTGAAAAAAAAAATATTGAGAGAAAAAAGGAATTTAATCATTTTGCTATTGAAACTCAAAGACGTACAGTACAGTAAATACATAATAGCAATTTATTATACCCTATAAACCGTCACGCTATATTAAAATACAGACGGCATTACGCCGTAAATGAATTGTGTAACAAACACGCTTGCGTACATTCCCGAACATTCTCGAATTATTGAATTGCGAACTCTAATGAAATTCTAGATCACGATTAAACTAACGTTTAAGTTTCTCGTTATCTCGTTAGCGAGGCGTTGGTGGAAATATCACACCTTGGAAACTGGTTGCTGACAGTTACTGCCAATGGTAAATGCAAGTTTAGAGATAAGTCAACTTTATTGCTTAGTCTATTATAGTTAAGAAGGATTTCGAAACTTAAGATTGGCGTAATGTATTCTGCAGAAAAAGCTTTATTGCTTAGTCTATATAGTTTAGAATCATAGACAATCGTGGACCATTAATCAAGGATTTCAAAACTTAAGATTGGCGTATTACAGAAAAGACTATTTATGAATTAAAAGTTGCCTGATTTACGATATTTTAAATCCCAATTTTTGATGTTTTTAGACAAGAGTTTATCAGTTCAATATTAATTGTTAATTACAAGGTCAGCCAATCAAAAGAGATAAACTTTTGCGGTAATCGCTTTGTGCTTACTTTAAAAGTGTAATTTTAACAACCCTACTTTTGTAGTGGTTTGGGGCAATTTAGATTTCTCATTTACGTATGAGCGAATCTAAGATAAAATAGCCCAAGTCCGATGATCGATAATATCTATATTGTAAGGCGCGTGATCTATCTATAAAATCTATACAACCAACAAGTCCGAGTAAGAGTTATTTTAACAAGTTTTTGTGCAGTTCAAGTTAACAAGTCCGGTTATTTCAAGCGCAGCTGTTAGCTCTCTGGACGTACAGGATCTTCTAAATTTAGGCATTTACTTCGCTTGTGTTTGTGAATACTTCTTTAGAACTCGAACAGTCTGAGCGACCGCAGACTTACAATTTCAAGTTGGCCAACTACAGTCTGTCAAGAAAGTCATGACAGGCGGGAAAATTTTCTAAACGTAATCAAGCTTAAAAGGTGTATTGTTTTCTTTGTATTTTTACAGAGAACGCTTATTACATTTTAAATATATTGTCACCTTGCACATTTTTATCTCGAATTAATAAAGTTCTCATATTATTTTCTTCATTTTAAAATTGTAGTTGAAATTGTAAGTCTGCGGTCGCTCTAAAGATACAGCTGATGTTGCGCTTGTTAGTATTCTAGATTCTGACTGTATGACTCGTCTGTGATGGTATGATGGCCTGAATTCACTTTGATTAGTGATAAGTGCAGGTGATTAGTAATCAGGAGAAAGTGTAGACAGCAACTAATTAGTGCAAGTCCCTTAATTTCTCCTAATCACTAATCACCTGCACTCTCACTAATCAAAGTGAATACAGACCCTTACTTGAAGTATACGTTTAACGTTTTTTAAACAATGTTTAGACTATCGTCAATGACAACAGGTAATTAAAACCTTGAGATTAAGGCCGGTATAAATAGTTAGTACTCAAGATGCATCTCGGTCTCAAGACACGGTTCAGGCTCTGTGATTGGTTGGCTGTCAAAATTTGGACCAATCACAGAGCCGAACCGCGTCTTGAGAGCGGGTCGCATCTTAAGTACTGACTATTTATACCGGCCTAAAAGATCAGTTGCTAATTTTAAAATATAAGCAGAAGAGATCTTTATTCTTTACACATTTCTGAAAGGGTTCTCTTATTGGTTAGTATTATTGTAATTGAAATAAGATGATATATTATATAATATTATGTTTAATAAAAATTTTGTTAATAACCTCTAGGTTTTTTGTATAAAGACTGTAAACCGACTGAAACTTAATTATTTCGTTCCAAAAGTAACTCAATGCGGATACACAATCAATAAGATAGCGAGGCGACGCGATGCGACTTTAAATTACTTGCAGTTTATCAGATAGCGCAGGAAACGACCCGAGTCGCGACTGAATCGATTACGAAGATGCACGCCATCGATGCATTAGCAATTATGTGCGTCTGATAAATGAGCGCCTGGTACTTGAGCGCCTGGTACGTTAACGCCTGGTACTTAAGAACCCGGCACATGAGCGCCTGGTGTATGAGAACCTGGTACATGAGCGCCCGGTACATGAACGCCTGATATATGAGCGCCTGGTACATGAGCGTCTGGTACCTACATGAGTTCCTGGTACATGAATTTGATTCCTAAATCTGGAGGTATCCAAAAGAAAACTAGTAAACGAAAACTTACTTGAAAACTTTGAAGATCTACCCCTCTCTAAACTTGTCTCGATTCTACGCATTTGGAGAGATTTAATGATTACTTTAAAATATTTTAACGAAGATTTGTTCCATGTTTTCTGGCAAACGTCTAATTAAATGATAGTTATTTTAACGATTAAATGTCTCAGTCTATGTGCGTCCGTAACTAGGCATATATTTTCCGGAGAGCTACTGCAGTAAAATCTAAACAATATGGTTCTATTATCGGCCCTGCAAAATGCACAAACATCGGTTCGGAAAATCGGAAAATATTTTCGGGAACGTTCCAGAATCTACTAGCGAATGGCTTATCAATAACTTATCAACTTGACAGCTAAGTATGGAAAATCGTGGGAAAATCTGTCGAATTTAGGTTCTAAGTATTAATTATTCTTGAAAGATTCTACGTAATAATTTAAAATATTTACAAACGCTATGAAAACTTAATATTCCTTATCATATTAAACTCTGAAAATGCTCAATAAACAAAAACAAAATATGATAATCTAAAGCTTATTGTGTTACCTTTTATTACTTAGAAGAATGTATTTTTATTTGTAAGAGGGTTAGAGCTATTCAATATTAGTTAAGTTAACCCTCTGACAAGCGCGTCCATACATTACGGCAGTATAAAACTGATGAGTCATCATGCAGTCTTTCCAATACGTAAGAAAAGCTGACAGTTTCAGGAATGTGCTGTGAAATATTGTGGGGGTGAGCCAAAATGTTTTCGTTTTCGCTTCGTTATAGAATCGCCGATGAAAATGTATGGAATTGACATAAGCGTTCGTTAATATGACGTTGACGTTCGACTCGTCTTATGTCAATTCCATACATTTTGATCGGCGATTCTATAACGAAGCGAAAACCTAAAAGTTTCGGCTATAGGCCAAGTAAGTGTTGAATCGTCGAACAAAAAGTACGTTTAACCAGCCGACGATATTCTAAAATCTTTTTAAAAGTCTTTGATGACACGAAATTTTAAATCCATATTATTTTCTCTGCTTCTTCTCCTTTTATTTAGTCCTTTTAACTGATATAGATCCACACTATAATTATTATAATTTAAAGACGCTGCAATTATTTTATGTCTACTCCTTGTCCGTCAGAGGATAACTGTATGTAACGTTTCAGACAAGAACATATTTACTGTGTAACTGTAACGTCTATGGAGGTAGATCTTTTTATTAATAAGGCCCACTTGCGCCAATCTGGATTAAAGTTAACTCTGAGTTAAGCATCATGTCATCTCTATCACTGATTTGGTGAGTGACAGATATGACATGATGTTTAACTCAGAGTTAACTTTAACCCAGATTGGCGCAAGTGGGCCTAAGGGTGTTAATGTTTAAGTGCTTTAACGTGTAAGCTTTTAGACGGACGTAATTATTTAATCTATACATATATAATAAAACTGTAGAAATGTGAATTCTGTACATTAAAGATATTCAAAAAATAATAAGCGGGGGGTGTTACTAGATCGCTATAAAAGCCAAAAACATGGTTAGTTTTTTGTCTGTCTGTCTGTCTGTCTGTATGTTTGTTCCACTATCACGCGAAAACTACTGATCCGATTTGAATGCGGTTTTCGCAGATATATTTGTCTTCTTCCAACTTAACATCTGGTGTATAAAAATTTTGCCCCCCACCCCTCTAAGGGAACGAAAGGGGGGTCAGATTTTGTGTTAAACTTTTTTCTTTAACACGAAAACTACTGATCCGATTTGCTTCCGGTTTTCTCTGATATATATTTTGTCTTCTTCCAACTCAACATCTGGTGTATAAAAATCCCCCCCCCCCTCTAAGGGGACCAAAGAGGGGGTAAGATTTTTTATTAAACTTTTTTCTTTAATGGAGTTACTTCATATTATTAACTGTGTTTTCCAACTTAACATCTGGTGTATAAAATTTTTCCCCCCACCCCTCTTAGGGGACAAAAGAGGGGGTAAGATTTTGTATCAACTGATGAAGTAGATATACTTTATACCTACTTATGGCAAAACAACGTTTGCCGGGTCAACTAGTGTTAAATAGTTTCTTTCTCTTTATAGAGGTGAAAAGTTTTTAGGAGCATGCTAAAACTTAACTTTAATTAAATTATGATTGAATAGTGAATACAATACAGAGACAGTTTACACAACATGTCAATATTATTTCTTAATTAATTATATCTGTCCATACTTAATATAATATATTAATATCTCTACATTCGAAAAAAACATGGAGTCGTTAAAATTATATAACATCAAAAAGAATGAACAGCGTATAAACAAAACTTTCACGCCTTTCAGCCGGCCCGAAGCCGGGGCGAAAACATAGAAATTATTAATCGATTTTCGACCTACCGTCTCACGTCTCAAGGACGTTTTTGGTTAAATACGTTCCTTAAGTCTAACTACATCTAAACTTACCTGGCTAGCATGCAGGACCTCCAAAAATAAAGTAAAAACACTAATAAATAGTACGGCACGCGTCATTCTTGCGGCCGCGGTTCGCTCCTAGCCCGACCGACGTATGCACTGAACGCTAGAAACCTGCGTACTAGTTAGCCCACCCGTTCCGTACGCGTACCTAGCGTATATATCGACCCTATAGAGGGAGCGAAATGCAGCATAAAATGTATCGCGTCAGACAGGGATGGAAGATGGGGTATAACGCATGCGCGCTGAATTTAATACGCAACAGCAGAACTCAACGTCGAATCAGACCCCGTCTTACCCCGTCTGGGTTTCCCGATGACCCATCATTTTCACAAGTCACAATAAAGGTTTGAATCTTGATCAAATGATTAGGTAAACCTTCAATAAGGATATTCCATTAAATGGAAGATCCTTATTTTGTAACAAGCGAATTCGGTCGGGATGTAATAAAATGAAAATCAATCAGTTTGTCGTATACAAGATCATCGTATATTAAGTTTCGATGTGTTGGACTGTGGACATAGGTGATGAGTTTAGACATATGTCTATTTATTTTATTTGATTCATATTTCATCATAATTATCTTAATGAAACCTTTAGCATACTACTTTATACTATTTTGATGTTTTTTAAACATTTTATTTATAAAAAAAAGTTGTAACTGACTCTATTACTTTCTATGTTCAATTCACAACATAGTATGTTGATAATAAATAATAATTCAGGCATTGTAAAAAAAATGAAAAGATTTTGTATCAAAACATAGTCAACTCTACATAGCAGATAGAGCTTAGATCATTAACTTGGGACAATATTTTTATTCCGAAAAAAAAGTTGAATGACTTTGAAATTCTATTTTCTCTGCGACCGGACTTTACTTTTCAAAATTATGTATTTTACTTTGAACTTCACTTCCAAGAGCCGACTATCACTTGCCAATAGGTGATATCTGCATCATGCTCCTTTCCTAATTTATTAAAAAAACCTTTCTCTCATCACTCGTTTCCAAACAACTCTATCTATACTAATATTACAAATGCAAAAGTGTGTCTGTTACCTCTTCACGCCCAAACTGCTGTACCGATTTTGCTAAAATTTGGTATGGAGATACTTTGAGTCCCGGAAAAGGACATACGATACTTTTATCCCGGAAGAATGTACGGTTCGCGCGCGATAAACGAATTTTAGCGGAACAGAGTTGCGGGCGTCATCTGGTGTTGTGATATACTTGCAAAGTATTGCCGCATCCATATTTATAACTTATGCATTTAAAACACTCTTAATGAATATGAAAAGATAGATCTTAAAAGATATATAAGCCGCTTCTTAGCCGCAGGCAGAACAATCGAGACGGATGAAGAAACAAAGAATAGGAAATGGACCAGTCTACGACAGAATGCAATCTTCTTTTCTTTGCATGTTTTATAAATATGATATTTTCATATTTTTCTTAAATATCAGCTGTTTCCACGTTACATATTAATATAAAAGCAGAAGCCAGTACACATTATGCAATTAGCTTCTGCATTGATGCAATTTTTAAGCTATTGCATAGCTTTTATCGAGGGCTTTGCCGCGGCGAACGAATAAAAAAATTCCGTAACGAAAATAAACCTAACAGTCAGTTCAGTCGATCAGTTCGGCAGACTTCGACACGGTGTTTGTGTGCGTGCGACTAGACGTATCTGTGTTGAGTAGATGCTATGCAATAGCTTTATCGCGGTGGTCTTCAAGTGTTACACGTATTTTTTTTAATCAGTAAATATCATGCAGATCGCCTGAGAGCCTAGACAAGCGGCTAGACAAGCGATTATCGTAAACGCGCGCTAACGCCAACGCCACAAAATGTATGGGATTTGACATTAGCATTCGCTAGCGAAGCGATGACTTATGTCAAATCGCATACATTTTGTTAGCGTTTACGATAATCGCTTGACACTTGTCTACTAGGGCTGATCATTATGGCCCAATAATTGCCTGAAAGAGTAACAAAATATTCACACACGGAAAAGAGACTGACTACTTTACTTTACGAAACCTTTCGTAGAAATGATCAATAACATAATATTATACTTAAAACGACCAAAATTCTACACAATTAAGCATAATATAAAAGTAGTACCTAGCTCACACGATATTCGGATATTGAAAATTTGTGTGCAGTCCTCTAAATGTAAGCTCTTAAAAAGCATACCGTGTAGCGTTCAGAGCTTAATAAGCTTAGCATTAATTTATTGGAGCTTAAAGCTATTAGTGCATAAATACTACGGGTCTAGGACTTCGACTAATAACAGCGGATTATGTCAATAATGGATTTTGAAGAAAAAGCTTTTGTAAATCTTGATTGACCATGTTTTTTGCATTGTAAAGGTAGCATTTCGATCGTCACAGCACGCGAAAACGACCGACAAAAATTCAAATAAAAAGCCAATTTACTAACCAATCTTTATAGTCGTATTCAATTTTCTACCGACATTGGTGTAGCGACTGAAAACGCAACTGATTCTGAGTCAAAATGAAACCTAAAGCATGTACGTTCATAAAGTGCCATTTTAACTATTTGAATTTTTGTCGGTCGCGATCGCGTGCTGCGAAGATCTGAAAGCAAATTTTAACCGACTTCAAAAAAGGAGGTTATCAATTCGACGTATGTATGTATGTAATATTTCCAGAAGTGCCCAGTTTTAGTATAATATATTATTTTTATTTGTCTTTGGGCATAGTCCTTTGACATTAAATAATTTAAAATTTATCATTTATTTTAAGCTGACACTTTTCCACAGCTCGAAATTCGAATAAAAAATTCGTGCTACGGATGACGACTCTTTATGTGGTGTAAAGCGGCCATACAAGTCAAATGAGGGTAGTTAAGTAACGCGTCAAGGCTTTTCATAAAACTTTATTCTGTGATAAATGCTCCTTACGTTTTGTCATTCTCTATCTATACTCTATATCTCTATAACATCCGGGTCCTGATTCTCATACATTGAATCGCAACGATCTTCGCAAAGTTGAACTTTTAGTTGAATCATCAGTTTCGTGAAAGCTAGCTGCTCTACCTGCAGGATGGCCGCGGTAGGTGAATGTTAAGTCGCGATTCAAAGTTACGCAATTACCAAATTTTTTATTCTTAGGTAAACGGCTGGCTTACATGAGTACAGCAGAAGTTAGAAAAATTTACATACTGACAGACATTGTAGAGACAAATTAATGATAGATTTTCTTTCTCAATCTGTAACTTTGTTATTTCTTGGAAAGAAATCCTGTCCCGAAGCGACTGTTGAATACTGGGGGTATTTATGGAGAGAATCTTTCACTTTTTTGCAAATAGTAATAAGCCTGCAAAGAACCCCTGACGATTGATGAATCCCGGCTAGGTATCTCTCTCCTCAATTTGAAAAGGATTAGTAGACTTAACACTTCATTTCAGCAGCCTTTTCTCTCCAAAGTTTACATACAAAGAAAGATACCGTCATAATAATCTTCCTTTTAGCTTACAAAACTGCGTTGAAATCGCTACAAAAGACGATTGAGCTCTAAAATGAACGAGTAACCTCTCTTTTGAAGTAGTCATAAAACAAGGCAGATAGTTCCGTGAATAATTTATAGTGCGTTGGTCTGCCAGCTTGGCGCGTTACGGCTTATGTAACTTCCAGCTTTAACTATCATCGTCTGCAATGCAGTTCAGTGGTTCTACCGTCATTTTTGGTAGGAAATAAATAATAATTGAAACAAATCTAGGATTGAGCAGATCACTTGATAATAGCTGCCCATAGACATGCCTAGACAATGGCCGGAACAAAATTAGTGACTCCTTTAATAAACCACCAGGTTTTAGGGGAACTAAGGCTAAGGAACCATCCATAGATCATATCATTATGTTTTTCGCACTTTCAAGTTGCTGTGCCAGAATTAACCAGTTTTCTTTAAACTTAGTTTAACTGACACATAGAGCAAAAATAGCTGAGTGATGTATGTAGCTACACCGCAATTTAAGGCCGTCAGAGACTTAGCTATAATATTATCTATACTACTATTATAAAGAGGAAAGATTTGTTTGTTTGTTTGAGTCGAATAGGCTCCGAAACTACTGGACCGATTTGAAAAATTCTTTCACCATTGGAATTCTACATTATTTCTGCTGAACATAGGCTACATTTTATTTTGGAAAAAAGTAGGGTTCCGTAAGATATTTGAGGTTTTCGGACGCAAGGTGTAAAAAATCAGCTAGAAAAGTTACTTATTTTGCGTACGCTGCCGAAACTATAAAAGATAGAACCATAAAATGTTCTAAGTAATTGTAGATCTTATAAATATCTACAAAAAAGTCCGCGACACACTATACCTATCTATGTCGAGTGAGGCACAATAGCCATTTATTTATTTAAAAATCCTGAATTTTTTTTGGACTACATTAAAACGGATATATTTTACCCACGCTATTAATCCTTATCAAAATAAATTCTTTTATCACTAAGTACAGTTTATGTAGATAATATTTGGTCTTTGAATGATTAAAATTGGACGTTTGGTTTTGAAATTATGGCGAAATTAAAATATTACGATAGTGGGCGTCACCAAAGCGCGTGCGGGAGGAAGATAATATTCTGTTGTAGAAATGAAAATTCTATACATAAAAGATATGAAATGACACCCGAAATTACACCTTTGTCACTACATCGCTATAGAAGCCAAAAATGTGGTTAGTTTTTTGTGTGTCTGTCTGTCTGTCACTCTTTCTGTCTGTCTGTATGTTTGTTCCAGCATCACACGAAAAATACTGATCCGATTTGAATGTGGTTTTCGCAGATATATTTATCTTCTTCCAACTTAACATCTGGTGTATAAAATTTTTCCCCCCACCCCTCTAAGGGGACAAAAGAGGGGGTCAGATTTTGTATCAAACTTTTTTCTTTAACACGAAAACTACTGATCCGATTTGCATACGGTTTTCACAGATTTGCATACGGTTTTCACAGATATATTATATTTGTCTTCTTCCAACTCAACATCTGGTGTATAAAAATCCTCCCCCCCTCCCCTCTCAACCCTCTCTGGGGACCAAAGAGAGGTCAGATTTTGTATACAACTTTTTTCTTTAGTGGACTTACTTCATATTAAGTATTAACTGTGTTTTTCAACTTGATGTTAAGTTGTATGACCTTCCCCCCCCCACACCCTCTTAGGGGACAAAAGAGGGGGTAAAACATGTATCAAGTATCAACTGATGATGTAGAAAATATACTTTAAATGGCAAAACAACGTTTGCTGGGACAGCTAGTATATTAATATACCGTTTAATATACCGTACTAAACACACTGAGACCAGAAATATATATTATAGCTGAGTGTGTGGTCACGCGAAAATTGTATAGAAAATATATTATAGTAATATGCCTAGCTTTAAACATATTAATATATATTATAGCTAAGTCTGTGACGGCCTTTAAATACAAACTATTTTATTATTATTATAAGCCTAAACTGTTCCACTGCTGGGCAAAGGCCTCCCCCAAAGACTTAGATCTTCTCTCTCCTGCGAAACCGCTGGCCAGCCTGGCTGGTGTGCCTCCAGCTCATCGCGCCATCTTTTTCTAGGCCGGCCTCAGCGGCGGCATCCGTCAAATATAAACTATGATTTTCATTAAATACAAATAACTGGCATATTATCATGGTACGATATGCAGGCTCTGCAACGTGTAACATTAAAATATGAAATTTATTTCAATGTTATCGTCCGAGCTATCTGAAATCGATGGATATAAAATGTAATATTGAAATGCAGTATGTAAATCAGAGTAATAAGAGACCCACGCACGTAAAGCGGCTACGGATGCCTGCCCGTCTGGTGACGTCACAGGCATCCCGAACGTTCCAGAATCTTGAGTCTAGAATCTAGACTTGGTGCCCAGTCACTTGAATATGCGAATCAAAGGCACTCGTCATATGCTGTCCTTGTCGTTAAGCCGAACTGTGTGATTTGAAACTTGCTTGAGACACGACTTAAGACAGACTAAATAGTAAATATACCTACATAAAGATACGCACATTTGAGACAAAATGTCTGATACTAAGAACTGCATCTATGAGTGACTAAACTTTCATAAAGTTAAAACTATACATATTAGATATAGTAGAGGCTTTCGGGAAACAGATTAGAGTCAGGCTTCTCTATGTGAGATGTCCGAAATAGATGTACGTAAGAGCTCACTGTTAGGTAATTAATATAAGCTTTAAGTAATTTGTAAAATTAACCTCAACCAATTATGGTTAAAAAATATTGCAGCGATTGACTAATCGTTAAGTACTAATAGTAAAACTCATTCAGAATAGGAATCGTGTGCTTGCAGCTCGAATATTTAAAAAATAATAATAAAAGTCGAAGATCATATTTTGAAATTCTAAAACTTTAACCCCTTTGTTTGAAACAAAAATACTTTATTCCAATCGCATTCCAGGTAACAAAGCAATAAAAATATTATGCCTCCTGAGATATCCTTCAGGGTTTTGATTTGATTGTGTACGTTTACGGTCGGCTGGATTTCGCCTATCGGGAATAAGATTCGTAAGAAAATAAAGATACATACCGGCAGCTGAATTGAAATAGAACCTTATTATTAGTACCGGATTTTATGAACCCAAAACTTAAATCGGTCAAGGATAGAATTACTGTCTGCTGCAACGGATATAATATGCTCAAAAAGGTAAGGGTAGAATATTATATGCGCTTCGAGGTTTCGTGGATAATTTTTCTAGATGTTTTAAGTTAACTAGACAACGCCCATGGATAACTTAGTTACGCCAAAATTCGTTTACCGCACGGGGACCGTAAATTTTGAGTACATTATCCCGGAAGAATTTACGGTAATAGGATACTTCTTATGTCCTTTCTTGGGACTCTAAGTAACTCCATAGGAAATTTCAGCAAAATCGGTTCAGCGGTTCGGGCGCGAAGAGGTACATAACAGATAGACAGACACACTTTCGAATTTATAATAATAGTAGGTATGGAATATGTATCTGCAGGTCTTAATTGGCCACTTTCACAATATTATTTCCAATCGATATGAACATTTAAATTTTAAACATTATCTAAGATTATTTTAAAGGATTAATAATTTTCATGTTACGAATTGCAGTTCTGCCGAAATCGTCCGAATTGGACTCCCTGAGTTCTAAACAAAGGTAAATGGCTGAACTGAGAACAGTGACGAACTAATAGAGTTAAAGTACTTATTTGGCCAGTTGCCTAAATTACCTTTAGGTGTGGAAATTTAAGGCGACACTTGAGCATAGGCCAAAGGCCAGCTTATTGATTTCGTTACGTGATTTCCCCTGGTTGGGGAAATGGCAGGGCAAGGTCGATGCGCCTACATCTTATAATATGTAGCGAGTATAAATTCGCAAAATTTCTAGCACTAATGCCTAATCTATAAGGTATTTAGACAGGAGTATTTTAATAGCGATTTACGATAACGTCATTTTACAAAAAGGTTCTGTATACCTATGCGCTGTGACTTGAGGAGGTATCTTCTGAAGGTCTACCTAACCTTACTTTCTTATCTCATTTTCTTAGACAAGAGTGGATATAGTTTAGTTAGCATAAAAATGTATTTGTCTAGCTTTTTCGCTTAAACGCCTGATTGTATAAAAGATCTGTCTGTGTCTGACAGGTTCTAGACGTGTTCGAGACGAGATGACTTCGAAACGAGACAAGTTTGAGACGAGACGAGTAAAACACTTTATGTATGTTATTCAAAACTGTATCATAATACAAGGACTTTTAGTATATTTTAGTATATTCGCCTGCTTTACATAATGCCTACAGTAAAATATATAAAGTCTCGATAACATCTAGGATCCAGTCTGCTTTGAATAACCGATGGCACATAACTCACGATAATACTAGCTTCATAGGGCTGCCTCCTTCTGGAAACCTGAAGCTAAGTTTAGTTACTTTACGTTCTTTACTGAAGAACTATAATAATTATAATTTAGAACAATGGCTCTTAATGGCTGGCTGGCTGGTAGAATTTCGTTTATTCTCTCCGTAATTCATTCTAAAGAAAATTTCTAAGTACTCTTAGTAGGTAAGCGGTTGTGCAATGTGCTTCCAATAATTAAAAAAATAAATGCAAATTTAAAGAGCTTATAGACAACCATTCGAACTGCAACTCTCAAAAAATCCAGACTGGTTCAAGTTTCTCCATTTATACAGTCAAAAATACTTGCTTTTGGCAGCCCTATTCAGAGGCTTAATACCTCTTGGCTTAGCTGACACTGAGCTTGGCCAGCTCTAAGTAGGTAACCCACTTGGGCTCGCTTATGGATATTTGAAGTCTTTACATTATTCTACTTCTTGACAGAAATCTGTTTTGGTGAACCGTAATTTTCAAAAAAACCAACCTACCTGTGAATCTACTCAGACATTTTGACAAAGTGTTATTCTACCAGTCTACCTTATTATAGGTAGGACGTAACAAAACAACGTGGTATTACTTTAGGGTGTGTTTTATTTGCCTGCATAGAGTTCACTGTGAAAGTAGCAGCGCCGAAAGAGAAGATTTTAATTTAACTTCGTTATGGGCAAATTCATGACGCGGCGCCTGCCCATACAGATCACCTTTGATTATATACACGTGTATATAATCAAAGCAGATCTCAGTACTCATACACACCTAAAGTATGTTTTGTTATACCAGCCATTTATATTATGTTACAGTAGTAAGATATTAATTTCCATATTTTAAAGTTATTATCTTTATTGATTGTTTATGAAAGTTCATCTAAATCTCTTAATCGGTTCAGCGGTTTAAACTTTAAGCGTTAACAGACACGCTTCGCTCTCGTTTTCTTCAGATTTAAAATCAGTCAATATAAGAAGGACAGATGACTAATTCTCTGCTTCTGAGGTTTATTACAGAAGTTAATTATCTCTATTTACTAGCGCTTTTGATTGGCTAACGTCAAATATATAATCGCGATGTATATTATATTGACTCCTTTATTTGATACCTAAAAACCTAAGAACCAGACTTCCGTCATTTTATAATTTAAAGCTGAAAGATTACCATCCAATCGAAATCCAATCAAGAACCATCAAATCGACATAATATTTAATCCTTTCTATCTCTGTTGGCTACCACTTTCGAGAATTTTCGCAGAGGAAATTGTTGTTCGTCTTATCAATATGAAGCTACTCACGAAGAATTAGAGTAACCGCGACCGAAACTCCATATTATTTGCTGGTCGTACTTACCTCTATAGGGGTCATATTATATTATGTTTCTGGCTCTTGGGTTACTTAAATAAAAATTAAAAATATTTTAATAATTGTGTTATGATTTATGAATAATTCATGGCAGAGCAATAGTTAGTGCGGAATTTCTTCCAAAACGTGTGTCGCCGTTGGGGTGAATGAAATATGGCGGCTAGACTCTCTCTTAGCTAAATTGTAGTCTAAAATTAATTATCTCGCTATCAGAGAGTGATAAATTATGCTTGACTCATGCACTATAATATGACGAGGCTTTTTTGGATTCCGTAGTGCTAACAGGAACCCTTATCTTATATTAATGTCTCTGTATCCGCTCCTATACCTAACTTTCATAAATTTATTCTTACAACTTTTTTTTCATTTGATTACTGTCAAGCTAATTTTCCGTGAGTAGCTTCATTTCGATAAGACGCCCAACAATTTCCTCTGCGAAAAATCTCGAAAGCTACCAGAAATATTTCGATTTGATGATCCTAAAATATGGATTGTTCTATTTCTATTTAACCTAGGACGCTATTACAAATATCAGCGATTTTCCGGTACCCTATTAAAGAATTAGGAGTCAAACTGCGAGGATATTTTGGTTTCAAATGAAAGATAATATATTCATCTCCACGACTGTACCATAAAAATTCTATAGCCGCATACAAAATTTTCACATAAAATACGTTTTAACCATCACAATAATCGCAAAATATGAAAAAAATGGGGTCTGATTAGGTACCTTAATATCTAAATACACTGAACCAAGGATAATAAATATACAAAAATATTGTTGCTTATTTAGTCCCCTGTACGAAGAGCGAAATATTTTGTATAAAAATAAATAACTTTTCCATTTATAAGAAAAATAAAAAACGCTCTCAAATTTCTTCATACAATTTTTACTCGAAGACAATCGTCGCCCGTCATTCCGCGCTCAAACGCGCTTGTGGAAGCACGGGTGTAACGCTTTTTTGTAAATCAAAGCGCACGGAGTGCGCGGCTAAGTTCCAGCAGGCCGCGCGCATGCCGTGCACTATTTACACGAACGGTTTCGACGCACTTTTGACCCCCTTGTATCTCAGTGCCTATTGCGAGAGCAAAGATAAAATTTTACCTACCTAATTATATACTAGTACTTACGCAATATACCAAATTTCATACATATAGATTTGTTAGATCCTGAAATATTTCCTTGTAAAAATAGCTAATTTTGGCACTGACTCACTGACCGGTAATCAAAATTCCTAGGCCACTTCCAGTTGTCGTAGCGTTATGAAATTTGGCACACAGGTTGTTTGTTATATGTAGATTAACAAAAAATTAAGAAATTTGAGAAATTGGTCAAGCGTGAGTCGGCTCATCTATGAATTTGAGATAAAAATCGGTAATCAAAACCTCTAGGCCACTTCCAGTTGTCGTAGCGTTATGAAATTTGGCACACAGGTTGTTTGTTATATGTAGATTAACAAAAAATTAAGAAATTTGAGAAATTGGTCAAGCGTGAGTCGGCTTCAAAACCTCTAGGCCACTTCCAGTTGTCGTAGCGTTATGAAATTTGGCACACAGGTTGTTTGTTATATGTAGATTAACAAAAAATTAAGAAATTCGAGAAATTGGTCAAGCGTGAGCCGGCTCATCTATGAATTTGAGATAAAAATCGGTAATCAAAACCTCTAGGCCACTTCCAGTTGTCGTAGCGTTATGAAATTTGGCACACAGGTTGTTTGTTATATGTAGATTAACAAAAAATTAAGAAATTTGAGAAATTGGTCAAGCGTGAGTCGGCTTCAAAACCTCTAGGCCACTTCCAGTTGTCGTAGCGTTATGAAATTTGGCACACAGGTTGTTTGTTATATGTAGATTAACAAAAAATTAAGAAATTCGAGAAATTGGTCAAGCGTGAGTCGGCTCATCTATGAATTTGAGATAAAAATCGGTAATCAAAACCTCTAGGCCACTTCCAGTTGTCGTAGCGTTATGAAATTTGGCACACAGGTTGTTTGTTATATGTAGATTAACAAAAAATTAAGAAATTTGAGAAATTGGTCAAGCGTGAGTCGGCTCATCTATGAATTTGAGATAAAAATCGGTAATCAAAACCTCTAGGCCACTTCCAGTTGTCGTAGCGTTATGAAATTTGGCACACAGGTTGTTTGTTATATGTAGATTAACAAAAAATTAAGAAATTTGAGAAATTGGTCAAGCGTGAGTCGGCTCATCTATGAATTTGAGATAAAAATCGGTAATCAAAACCTCTAGGCCACTTCCAGTTGTCGTAGCGTTATGAAATTTGGCACACAGGTTGTTTGTTATATGTAGATTAACAAAAAATTAAGAAATTTGAGAAATTGGTCAAGCGTGAGTCGGCTCATCTATGAATTTGAGATAAAAATTAATATGTACAAGTAAATACACTGAAATAAGATGAGGAGGAAAGAAACAAATTGGTATGATTCCTTAAAAAAAGTATTGAAATCTCACCAAAAACATACCTGTTAAAACGGGGCCAAGTTCCTATTCACTAATTGTTCGCCTTAAAAAAGAGTTGAAATCCAATTCAATGCCAAGTTTAGATGCACTTCCAAATCGATCATAATCATCTTCATCAACAGCCTGATCCTAAATACTTCTAAATTTGAACTTGGCAGGTTTTCATGCTAGTAGCACTTGATAATGTATAATTTTTAAATTTAAATATAAGATATCTATGTGATTAAATTAACCTGCCAAGTTCAAATTTAGAAGTATTTAGGATCAGGCTGTTGATGAAGATGATTATGATCGATTTGGAAGTGCATCTAAACTTGGCATTGAATTGGATTTCAACTCTTTTTTAAGGCGAACAATTAGTGAATAGGAACTTGGCCCCGTTTTAACAGGTATGTTTTTGGAGAGATAATATTTACGTAAAAAAGTGAGCGCCGGCGTTGTGTCTACTGCGCTTGAACGAAGTTGATACTTTTTCGGACCGATATAAATATAAGTACGGTTATTTTATTAGAATTTGTTTCAGAATTTATTCATAGGTTTTTTGTACAATAATTTATCTGTATGTTAATATGCGAGCGAAAAACTTTGGATCCCTTTTGACGACAAATGGAGAAACGTACGTGAATGAATTTTTTTTTGCACAGTTATAGTTTATATTGAAACTAAGGTCGAATTTCGACCATTGGGTGATCTCTATAGTTTGTGCGTTATAAGATGATATGGGTGACACTTCTCATATTCCTTGCTACGGATATTTTTTACAAGAAAACAAAAAAATAAAAATGTAATAAAGTATATTCCATATACAAAAACAAATGTTTCCTATAATTGTAAATGAATAGAAATGAAAAGTTGCTAAATGCTAACTTATTAATAACTATGAAATAGGAGTATAAAATTATTGTTACGAAAATATTTGAAAAATGTCAGATGCATGAAACGGAACTTTTGCCGATAGAGATTGACACTGTTGAATCGAATCAAATTGATAATGATTGATTAATCAAATCGATAAAAAGGGCGGCCATCTTAAATCGCCGGCGCGGAAGAAACGTCAGTACGAAATCGATAATTTCTATTGCAATTCCTTTACGAAGTGATTCGATGTTTTTAAAATTATCGAATAATTTTTTTAGGTAACTTCCCTACTATTGTCAATTACAATGTGTCACGCATATCATCATAAAACGCACAAACTATAGTAAATAATAATTATACAATATTATTTCAAATAGTTAGGTATTTTTTTTATTTCAGAGTTTCGAAAAAATTTTTGATGATTACGTTGATATTCTTTTTTTTTCAAGATTCAAGCCATTTTTAGGGTTCCGTACCCAAAGGGTAAAAACGGGACCCTATTACTAAGACTTCGTTGTCTGTCCATCTGTCTGTCAGTCGCCAGGCTGTATCTCAAGAACCGCTATAGTTAGACTTCTGCACCATAGGCTAAATTTTATTTTGCAGAAAATAGGGTTCCGTAAGATATTTGGGTTTTTCGGACGCAAGGTGTAAAAAATCAACCAGAAAAGTTACTTATTTTGCGTATGCTGCCTAAACTATAAAAGATAGAACCATAAAATGTTCTAAGTACTTGTAGATCCTAGACCTATCTAGGTCGAGTGAGGCACAAAAAGCATTTTTTTATTTAAAATCTTGAATTTTATTGACTACATTTAAACCTTTCCCGGGACTCAAAGTATCTCCATGCCAAATTTCAGCAAAATCGGTTCAGCGGTTTGGGCGTGAAGAGGTAACAGACAGACAGACAGACAGACACACTTTCGCATTTATAATATTAGTTATATGGATAGTGGGGGTCACCAAAGCGGAGGTGCGCGTGCGGGAGGAAGACAATCTGTGCAGTGTGCAGCCTGCGTATTGACTGTTAAGTCTGTGAATTGACTTGGGAATCATTTTGCTGACCGAGTCTTTCCTGGATAAGCTTTTTGCAGCGGCTACGACAGCCACGCGGGCGGAGACGCGGGCGACCGCTAGTAATAAAATAAATATAAATCAAAACTACCGAATCGATTTTAATCATTTTTTCAGTGGCTATATATTTTATAGCCGCTTTATAGCGTGCGAACCTGGCGCGGGTCGCTAGTTATATTATATCTTACCATAGATTTCGAGAAAAATATTAAAATTTTTAAACTGTAAAACTTTTTTTTTTGTGTCAAATTGTTTAGTTTAGTTTGTATATTATGGAAAACTCTATTAGCGTTTTTTGTGTGCTTTTGTTATTGTTGTTATCTTTGTTTGTTTACAATATTTGCAATCTTTTGTCTTTGTACTGCAAATTATATTTTACAACTAGCTTTCCCGGCAAACATTGTTTTGCCATATAAAGTAGGTATATCAAAGGTATACCAAATTGTCTACGAAAAATACACAAAGCAATTGTTAATTTTCTGTAATGACGACCTCTGTGGCTCAGTGGATGGCACGTTGGTAGCTTAAGCCGTGGTCGCGGGTTCGAATCCCGCCGACGGAACAAAACGTTTTCAAAGTTCCTGGGTCATGGATGTGTATTAAATATATTTATCATATTATAATAAAAATCTTAAATATATGTATAGTATAAAAGTATTAAATATATTTCCGTTGTCTGGTACCCGTAACACAAGTCCTTCAGGCACTTACCACGGGGCCAGATTGACGTGGTGTGAAGCGTCCATAGATATTATATTATAATTTTCTATGTATGTACAATATGTATGTGATTTGAATTAAGTACAAAAATAAAGCGTATAATTATATTATATTCTATTATTATTGTATAATGGGCGAACGAGTAGTGGATACCCTGACGCCTTTAGATATTGTCCTCATAAACAGAGGAGAGAAGTGACGTTTATGGACACACAGATAGTACTTAGTAACAGTTACCAAGTTCGATTGCAAACTTACAACTAATTCTACATAATAAATAGCATTCAGTAAAATTCATCACTAAAATTAAAAACTATATTACTACTACCAAGTACCAAGATTAGTTGCGCTGGTATAAAATCGTGCAGCGCGGCAGCGGTTTCAATGTGTGCGTACGTGTATTGTTTTGCAGTTCAAATACCTAATTTTAATCGGATTCAAAATGTGATAGGACCCTTAATTATACAAATAATCAGCAGGTCAACAAGTCGATATTGGCTATCTTATCAAAATGAAGCTACTCACGGAAAATTAGCTTGATAGTAATCAAATGAAAAAAAAAGTGTTTTAGGGAACCTGGACTTGTTTTTGTATAGAATATAGTTAATAGTGTCTAATTAAGCTGAAACTGGTAACGGTGCGGGTACGTCGCGGTAAATGCCTTGTATACCGCAAATCAATAGTAGTTCGGTTGACACAACCCACACTAAGCCACTGGATACACTAACGAAAGATGGTTTTTAATTGATTGGATATCTCGTACCTTTCTTCTGATTAATTTCGTTGAGGGTCCCAAGTCAGATTTAGCTTGTCCCTCGGGCATCCCTGAGATCATATCAAAGGGTTTTCGTGGTTGGTTACCACTGTTGATCCTGGCGACACAGGAGTGACAGTGGTGGGAATGTGTGGTGGGCCATTTGCCCTAAAAAATAATGAAAGATGGTGATATTGTTAACGTCACTTCTTTTAATTTTTCGATTCGAACGTCGATTCTTATATTTCGACATAGGTATTGCCTAACGTTTTTTGAAAAATGTCGCTTTAATGGCAAATAAAATATCACTGCTCAATTATTGTTATGCTTAAATTTTGTATTTTTTATTTAATCACTCCAAAATTGTTGTTAGTTTGCGTACCATCGAAGAAATTGATTCCCATAGGCAGTTGACAGACCAACGTTTATTGGTCGGATCATGTCAATTCAATGTTAATCTGTCGCCTGGGTTTAACATCGCGACCAAACTGCTTAGGTCTATTTACCTAGGAATCAACTTCTCTCATGATATGTCTTTATTATATTTAGGATTTTTGATCTAGTCTTTCACTCTGTGGAGTACATCGTATGCAATACTCATTTCTTCGCATGTATCACGGTCATAAGCTACTATCAAACTTGTTCTGCTAAGTTCCGGAGTGCGGTAAGTTTGTATGGTTTGGATGTGTTTGGATGTGTTTGGATGTGCTGTGTGTGGGTTCCGGGGCTGTCTGTCACAGCAGCGCTTCGAACTTGGATCGTTGATATATCTATTAAAGTTACTAAAGTTATACATCCAGCCATAGTAACTTGCGGACTGTATTATGCGGAATTCTTAACGCTTCTTGGGGAAAATTCTAGGAACTCTGCGCTACGATCTCATGTCTTTTCCGCTAATACTTTGAATTTTAATTATTACAACATTCAATCAATCAATCAGAAGTAAATTCGACACTTTATATTATGTCTGTGTTCTTTACGCTTCTACCACCGAACAGATAAAAGGTTGTGGAGGAGCTGTATGTGGATTTAAAATACTTTGAGCCCTGGGTAAATGGCCTTAGGTACTATATATTATAGTCACTGATCTCTATATTATAGTAGTTAAGTAGTACCTATACTTAATCGACTTGCCTTCGAGAATTTAGACAGCGAAGTTAGAAATAAAAATGTATGAGATTTGGCCAAAAGGCGTAAAAATGACATTTCACTAATAATTAGCGACGCGTTATATCAAATTCCATACATTTTTATCATTTATGTTACAATGCACGTTGTCTAAGTACCCTGGATCGTAAAATAGCGCTTCCTGTGTTTAAACACGTAACGGTAAGAAAGAGCAGTAGCCAGAATCAATTTCCTCTACGGTTTTAAAATATTTATTTTTCTGTTCTTCCGTGACTCCTTTATCCGAGGTATCTTTTCTTTGTGGTAAAAAGTTTCTCGAGCAATAACAAATCTTGAATTAAGTCCATAGACTTATATCAATAAGTCGCTAAACCTCCTTCATTTTTAACTTTTAAAGATGATTTTGTTTATAGCTACTTATTATTATTATGCTTTATGAATAATTAGGGATTTTAGGAAGACGCTAAATTACGAGTAGGTTTATACAGCTGTCACAGAATTACTATGTGATAATGTTTTAGAGTTTAGGGTGTCTATGTTGTGTCCCTACTCCCTTGTATACAGGATGTAACAAAAATAAGTGATACTTAATACTTTAGGGTGTGTACGTGTTCCTCGTAGAGAGTTCACTGTGAAAGTAGCAGTGCTGAAAGATCAATATTTTTTTCACTTTTGTATGGGAAAACTCGTGACGCTCGGGCCCTTGCCCATACAAAAGTGAAATAAAAATTGATCTTTCAGCGCTGCTACTTTCACAGTGAACTCTCTACGAGGAACACGTACATACCCTAAAATATTATCACTTAGTTTTGTTACACACTGTAGACTGTAGAGTCACTGGGAAAGTAGCAGCGCTGCAGGAGCAATTCCTTTTTGTAATTTGTATGGGACCTGTGCTGAACTGCTGATACCCATACTATGGGTATCATCAGCCTCGTATCAGCACTATCAGCGCTGCTACTGCCAATGTCAATGAAAAATAATCTCTAATTTTAAACAAAGCTCGAAAACTACTTGACCGATTTGGATGAAACATAAAGCAGACGGAGATCATTATTATTGCTCAATATTCCCGCGGAAACCTTTAGCACAAAACAACGTCGATATTGCAATAATTAAGTACCAGTTTGATTTCACGGTCTGTTAATGTGTCCCACTAAAAACGGGAGCCTCTGGCTACTGCGCATTCAAAATTAATCTACCTCTGTTTATTTTAAAATGACCCTTATTTGATCAACATAAAGGTGGTATCAGGGGTAAAATGGCTTTGAACAGCCATCACATGTATAGCCTCCAATGTCCATGAGTCACCGATCGATAAAACCGCTATTAACGAAAGGGGAACACTTTGGGGGTGCCAACAATCTGTTTTTTAGGGTTCCGTACCCAAAGGGTAAAAACGGGACCCTATTACTAAGACTTCGTTGTCTGTCCGTCTGTCTGTCTCCAGGCTGTATCTCAAGAACCGCTATAGCTAGACTTCTCAAATTTTCACAGATTGTATATCTGTTGCCGCTATAACTACTTACTAACCGCTTACTAAAATCTGTTGAATATTTTCGGAGACTCTTCAATATAATAAAAACAAAAGAAAGGCACTCTTGTAGTTCCGGCAAAAGTAAAAACAGAACAGTAGACAAGGCAAACATATTTTTCTCTGCGCGGTAGAAGAGAAATAGATAACTACTTATGTACTTCATTTCATCATCATAATATTATACTTATTCATTTTCCCTCCTCTTTGCGGCTCGCGCCAACGATCTAATCTCTCTCCGTCTTACGAATTTTCAGGTCAGTTGTAATCAAGCGAATTTACCATAATATTATTCCAATCGTCCCAAAAAATGCATAGCGTCGAGCTAGAAAAGTTTTCAACGAAACTTGCATATTTTTTAAAAGAATTTACATTATATTTTACTGTTGATGCTATAATTATATTTTATATATTGTATTGATGCGTTATAAGACATAAATCATACACATATTTTTTTCTTTATCAAAATCTTACTTATGACAACCCTGTAGCACGCAGTATAATATTACTCGAATAAAGAGTACATGAAACGACACAATTTTTCATTTAAGAACATTCGTCATACACAGAAAGAATTACGATTCTTCTTTGACCCAACCTCGACAGTAGTGTAAGAGCTTAGTAATGCGTGTGATTGTGCGAACAGACTCACACCCTTATTATTAAGAACTTTACGCAGCATAACTATAACTATTCAAGGTTTGCTGCCTTTGTGTCTCTAATTATGACTATTCTAATATTATGCTACTAGATTACGCCTGCAAGTCCGAATACAGTGCGAGCATTTTTCATATTATAGCTCCTAGACTAAAAAGGTCAATGACCGCTACTGCCTCGAATTGCACCGGTGCACTATAGAACGAAGACGTTAGAACTTAGACGTCATTGAAATAATAATGTTATAGATATTTTAACCTACTATAGGTACCTTTCGATGTCGTGTAAGAAGCTCAATTAAAGATACATCATACTCAATGTATCCTCTCTCTCTCTCTAGGGACAATCTCGGCAAACTTTACACTTTGCCCTGTTGAAGTTCCAACTTCCAAGTCATATTGATTGATTCGTTGCATTGACATGTTATAAACAATAATCGGCCAAGTGCGAGTCGGAATCGCGCACGAAGGGTTCCGTACTATTATACAGCAAAATTAGGCCATAAATTGTGTTTTTTGTATGGGAGCCCCCCTTATTTTTTATTTTATTTTAATATTATTATTAAATATTAAAGTACACATATAACTAAGGATTTTGTGAAAAATTCAAGTACCTACCTGTTGCCATTTTTTTATATAGAGCAAAAAAGGCCAAAAAAATCACGTTTGTTGTATGGGAGCCCCGCTTAAATATTCATTTTATTTTATTTTTAGTATTTGTTGTTATAGCGGCAACAGATATACATAATCTGTGAAAATATCAAATCTCTAGCTATTACCGTTCTTGAGTTACAGCCTGGCGACAGACAGACAGACAGACGGACAGACAACGAAGTCTTAGTAATAGGGTCCCGTTTTTACCCTTTTGGGTACGGAACCCTAAAAATTGTGTATACAGTACTCACGCAAAGATTGCATTTTTATTTGGTGTTTTGTAAAAAATATTTAAGTAGTTATAACTTATATCAGTATATCTCAATGTAACTAGTAGATATTTAAATCTACACCCAGAACATAATATAAAATATACTTGAACATATTAAGTAATATGAAAAGAATAAAATATCTATTTTGTAACAAGTATAAATCGTTTATTCGTAACATAGATAATATAATTTAGATAACTTATAATTACGTCTTATTTACATACAGGAACGCCAAAATAATTTATAATCTGCTATTATGATACACAACTTTAAAGATATCACTTATACTACTGCAATTAATTTTGATCTAAATGTAAAAAGTGCTCGGTATGGGCAGCTATAATGCTACCAATTTAAATGTAACGAATTGTTTGTTTGATCTTATTGTAACAATACCACATTTATTCTTAGAATTCATAATATTGTCTATCATTGACTATCAAAAATAATTTCAATCGCAAGTTAAATTCTATGGCAGAATATACAACGTGACAGATTGAAAAAGAAAACCTGGACCAGTTTTTCCCTCTGTCTGAGCGTGCTATTATAAATTCACTAGTAGTTAGTACAATCCACAAACTTTGTTTGCAGGTAACGCCTTGTCTGAAAAAGAAAGGAAATATTTATTATTTCTTTACTATATTATCTACTAGCTGTCCCGGCAAACATTGTTTTGCCATTTTCTATTTCATGAGTTGATATCTAACCCCCTCTTTTGTCCCCTAAGAAGCCACAGTTACCCAACATAAGCCATAGTTAACACCAAGGTTAAGTTGGAAAAAACAGGAAACAGGTATAAAAGTGATAAATAATAATTAAATAAGACATCCACGAATATCATTATACAAGACATCTATTAAAAAATGTTTTTACTACGCACTAATCGCCACACTATCGCGTTTGTAGCATCGCATCGTCCTAACTATCAGAGATTCCTATATGAAAAGTCAATTAGTTACGATCGTTTTCAAAGAACTTGGTGATCGTTTAATCCAAAAAGGATATTGTATTTGGGATACAGTATATGTAGACTACCATGCCACATATAAATGGTTTCAATCGATTACGGGTTTTTGGTCCATACATTTTTGGGCATTCACCTTTGTAAATTCTTATTTCAATATCACTACCCACTTCCTTAAGTCATGCAATTTTTCGTCTTTTTTAACAAATCAGACAAAGAGAAAATATTTAATAGCTATAAATAATTTATTGAGTTAGTCTCTTCTACCATTTATTTATCTTGTTATCAAACTATTAAACATGCACGAATTATTATTTTTTTCTTTATTAATTTAAAGGCATTTTTGTACAAATTATGAATTATAACTCAACATTTCTTAACCAAAATACTTACCAATCATCTTAGGATACGGCAGATTCAAATTGTCCATAATCTGTATAAACTCCTTCAAAGACTTAGTAAGTCTCGGATTATATTTCTTCTCCTCTCCAACAGTCGTAGCAGTTACTCCCTTATAATCGTGAGCGGGATACAGCGTATAATGGTCGGGTAGAGTGAATATCTTCTGATGGACCGAGTTGTAGAGGGTTTCCGAACAACCTTCCTGGAAGTCTGTCCGTCCGCAACCTCTTATTAGCACGGCGTCACCAGTAAACGCCATGGACTGAAAGAATAAAAAAGTACATGTTAGCTGTTAGGCGGTGGCGGGGCAAGACCTGATGTAGGCTCAGACCAAATAAAAACTCAAGACAGAGCGCTGCGAACAACAAAGTGAAGCCGATCGAAAGTACGCCAGCTGTGTAACAAACACACTTACGCCCACATACACCATGAAAGTACGCCATTTTTCGTCAGTATAATATATTAACGCAAGTCGCAACTCGTGACAACAGCACGAGTTTAGAAAATAATTTGTAAACACTTCAAAATGCCGAGCTGTGTCGTGAAAGGGTGTAAATATTATATTATATTTGTTTCATTGATTTTGGGGTAATTTGAATAACATTGCAACATTAGCCCGCGCGGCGCGCACACATGCTTAAAAACCTGCTTCACTCGCGTTGTTCGCAGCGCTCTGTCTTGAGCATTTATTTGGTCTGAGGATGTATGCAAGATATAATTTGCGAGGCTCCTTAATCCTCCTGTTTTGCGACGCCCTCTGATGGATGACGCAAGAGGACGGATTTGAAAGAAAGATTTTTTGATACACAAACTTTTATTTATGAATATTAGAGTATCAAAACTCGTAAATCCTTTAAAAAACCTCGTGGAGGCGAGGCCGTGGGCGGTCGCCCACGTCGCCTACGCCTTACGACACCTCTGAGTGTTAGGTATGATTTTCAAAAGGACAAAAGAGTAAAAATAGTAGTGAATGAGATTTCGTTTGTGTATTCAGTAAAATTGATTCATAGGCATTTATCGGAAAGTATTTACATTTAGCAGGGTTATTTCTGCCCAGCCAACAAATCATGTCTAAGGGCCAACCCACACGTACCACAACCACACCACGTGGTCGGGCGTATATTTCGTATTGTAAATGAACTGGACCATTCACATTTTGCAGTCGTTGTCGACCACTTGTATGATACCAACCACATCGCAACCACGGCCGACCACATCGCAACCCCAACTTTGCGTCGACGCAACGACAGTGCGCTCACACCGTCCGCGCTCTTCCCCCCTCCGTTTCATTATTGACTTTCGTACGTAACTACTACTGGCGACAACGCAACCACTGTGGTTATGTGGTACGTGTAGGTTGGCCATTAAATTGAGTTGTTCTGTGTTTTGCGTTGAGCACGACAACAGAGCTCACTTAAGGACGCTATTACAAATATCAGCGATTTTCCGGTACCATTTTAAAGAATTAGGAGTCACACTGCGAGGATATTTTGATTTCAAATGAAAGATAATATATTCATCTCCACGTCTATACCATAAAAATTCTATAGCCGCATACAAAATTTTCACATAAAATACGTTTTAACCATCACAATAATCGCAAAATATGAAAAAAATGGGGTCTGATCCTAATAATTAACCTAATATCTGGTAGTTAAGTTAGATTAACCTTAATATCTGAATACACTGAACTAAGGTAATTAAATACTGCGTGACTGGTGAGACATGTTCAATACTTGGGGACGTGATATTTGGCTATTATATTAGTTGGAAAAAAATAATATAAAAAAATAATATCAATTGATCACTGAGTAAATGTAGCTTAAAGTTAAATAATTATTTACCCAACGCATGGACACCGCGAGCGGGAGGGGTAGTTGTGTGGTGTTTCTTTGGTAGCGCACGCCTCTGCACCGGCCGCATAGTATGCCTACTTGCCTAGCCGCGTAATTTACTTAGTATCCATGATTCATAAATTTTTGGGAAATTCAAAAAAAAATTAAGAACCTAATTTTATTACATATTTATAAAGAGAATCGAGTACTGAATACTCTCCTTAAATATCGGTATTGACTCACCAGTCATGCTGTATACAAAAAAAAATTGTTGCTTATTTAGTCCTCTCTACGAATAGCTAAAAAATTTATATAAAAATAAATAACTTTTCCAGCTATAAGAAAAGTAAGAAAATTCTCGATTTTTTCATACATTTTCGCCATATCAAGAACGCGGCGAGCGTCGTAACCGCCACTGTACAAGGCGCGCTAATATGAATCTTATTTTAATGACCTTAACGTCGATATCCGTACTGACAGACATCCGACCTGCTTATTTTGCGGTTATAGCATCCTTAAGGATTTCGCTTCGAAAACACATGACATTACTACAGTTGACTACATAATAATCGATGAGTAATTGGGTTGTATACCCGAGGAAATTGATTCCTAGGCAGTTGACGGATCAACGTCATTTGTTCGGATCATGTCAATTTAATGTTAATTGTCATCTGACGGCTAAGTTTGCCGTAACGCGACCTAACTATGTAGGTCCCCAATCTGCCTAGGTGATTCCTTCCTTGATAGTACAACTAGTACTAGATAAATAAACATATCAGCCTCTAAAATATTACCTGTCCATGACAAATATACGTCAAACATCCATTAGTATGTCCCGGAGTGGCCGCAGTCAGCAGCTTGTGGGACCCAAAAGTGACCTCGTCTCCGTCCACCAAATGTATGTCTGCTTGTGCACCGGATGCCTTGCCAATTATAGACTTGCAACCTGGGAGGAGAGACTTCAGCCTGCCTGTGCCAGTCACATGGTCAGCATGCATGTGTGTGTTCACTGGAAAATATGGATTTGATTATTTAATCCGTCGATCGGGAATTCTTGGAAATGCTATTGTATTCTATAATTGTTGTCTCGGTCACCGGTGTCCTTACGGGGCTTGACGGGTTAATGTTAGAATAAATAAGCAAAAGCTTATTAATATTCAGGGTATAACAAATCTAAGTGACAAGTGAAAATATACTTTAGGGTGTGTGTGTGCTCCTTGTAGATTATAGAAAGTTCACTGTGAAAGTAGAAGTGCTGTAAAACCAATTTTTTTTTTGTGATTTGTAAGGGCAAGAGCCCCAGAGTCACGAGTTGCCCCATACAAAAGTAAAAAAAAATGGCTCTTGTAAAGATACTTACTCGCATACAGTAGTTTGAAATTCAACTCCTTTATGATATTAGCATCTCGCTCTGCATGTTCGATCACTGGATCTATTAGCACCGCCTCTTTGGTGTTCAAGTCACCGAGTATATATGTGTATGTACTGCTTACAGAATCAAACAACTGAAAGAGTAATTTGAAGAGGGATTATTAATTATAACATAATGGATATTGTGTAGATAAATGAATACCCGTAATAAGTTATAACATTTTAAATATATTTAGATGATTTTAAAATATCTATATAATTTTAAAACCATTGTATGCAAGACATAATAAATGACATACTATGTTGAAGGGTAAACTATGTGGACCTGCAAACAAAGAAACCATTACCTACTACTATAAGGGATATTGCACAATATCTATTTATCTAGTAAACATTACATAAGTAACCTTGAGTCTCTTTGTCATGACAATCATACTTACTATTTTATGTGATCATTAGCTATAGCATCTATTTATATAATTATATCTTTCTATACAAATGTTATAATAAAAGTATGTATTATCCATAAATTAGAATAGTGATTTAAGAGACAATAACATTGTTTAAATATATGCACAGTACACAGTATATTTCAGTTACCAACAGAGAAACAGTAAAATAAAATAACACTAATAAATAAACTAAAACTAAAATAAACTAGTAAAGCTACTTACTTGCCTAAAAAAGAAATTGGAATCTCTTGATAATGTTGACGACATTCTGACTGCACTAGGGACCAACTTGACCAGCTTTACAGATTTTAATGATAATAAAATCATCTTGTCAGGGATATTATACTATCAGATTGCACAATAATGGTGTTGAGGCAGTCACCCTGAAACAGAACAGTTATTTGTTGATGACTGTACTTAATTTGTATAAACAATTACAAATCAAATTATTGCAATATGGAAAAACTTTCGATTTTATTAATTTTATGCTAAGTAACTACTAGTATAACTTATTTCCCTGTCCCCCTAACGTGGTCAAGCATTTTTTCAAATTATATTTTGTTTCATGTAATTTTTTTTCATATATTATGTAACTGATTGTACTGTTGGTTCTTGGTGGAAATTCATGTTGAACAATAATGAAACACAATTTTCGTGCACTTTTTCCACTATATTTAAGAAATTATAATAATTTTAATAAATTACATGACCGGTTTCGAAATAAATCATCATCAGCTGGTGTGTGTCAATTATTATAATTTCTTAAATACATAATATAGTGGAAAAAGTGCACGAAAATTGTGTTTCGTTAGTGTTAAATTTTTTTTCATTTCTCACATATTTCTTACTATTCATATGAAAGTCAGGGGCCAACATGCAAAAGGGTTTTTACATTGGCGCATGATGGATTTAAGCATGATTGTCAACACTCAACATGATTGCCGAAGGTAGTTATAAAATTCCCACTTGTAGCCTGTAGGTAACATCGAGGAAATTGATTCCTAGGCAGTTGACACACCAACGTCATTTGGTCGGATCATGTCAATTCAATGTTAATTATTGTGATCTGTCGGCTGGGTTTGACGTAAAGCGACCAAACTACATAGGTCCCCCATCTGCCTGTAGGAATCAACTTCTCTGATAGTACATGTACTATCAAGAAGTTGATTCATAAACAGACCTAAACTGTAAGTAATTTTGTCAGGTTATGTCAAGCTCAGTTGACTATGATTAAAATAAAATTACTGTGATGGTACAGTACAGAAGTTAAATAAATTATTATAAAAATTTCCAAATAATTATCAATTTTATGTCTTTTTATCAATGTAATCTAGTATTGTTAGTGTAGGGTGCAAAATGTCACTGAAGAGTAGATAATATCATGACAATGGACTGATAAGTTGGACAGTAAAGCTAACATTGACTCATATAAATGTTAAAATTGTATAATGATCTACAAATCAGCCACATTTTCAATTTGACACCTCCATCGTGGGTATCCCAGACACAATAGATTTTCAATTGTAATGCGGCAACCGGCTGCCGCTTGGGGATTGATGAGTTAAAACTAATAAATAAGTTATAAATAAAAATAAATAAAATAAAAATTATTTTATTTCTGAGTAGATTTTAAAAAAATGCTTTCAGAACGTTGATACTACTGGTGCCTACCACCGGTTCGGGAACTAGCCCGGCGAGAAGAACCGGCGTAAGAAACTCGCACGGGGCCCACTTTTTTACCAAAAAAAGTGAGAAAAAAATTAATCTTTTAAAATAATATTTACAATGCTGTAACTTAAAATATACAATGTCAAGATACATACATGTTTAAGTCATACAATAGTGTAGAAGTAGCCTTGCAAGCAGCCATCCTACTCCCAAGATGTGCCATCATTTATGAAATCATTGACCTTATAATAGGCTTTGGCACACAAACGCTCTTTGACTACTTTCTTAAATTTATTAATGGAAAGATTTTGAACGTTTTCTGGGATTTTATTGAAAAGGCGTATACATTGACCTTTAAAAGATTTACTGACTTTACTAAGTCTGATCACTGGCAAATCTAGCTTGTGCTTATTTCTGGTGTTTCTACAATGAATGTCACCTTTGGCTTTAAATTTACATATATTTTTTCTAACATATAATACATTATCCAAAATGTATTGAGAAGCTACTGTCATAATACCAATTTCTTTAAACTTTTCTCTCAAAGATTCAAATGTAGACATTTTGTAAATTGAACGTATAGCTCGCTTCTGCAGCACAAAAATAGTATTAATGTCGGCAGCGTTTCCCCATAAAAGGATACCATACGCCATTCGACTGTGAAAATAGCTAAAGTATACTAATCGCGCAGTGTCTTCGTCAGAAATTTCCCTAATCTTTCTGACTGCATATGCTGCAGAACTGAGTCTATCTGCGAGTTTAGCAATATGAGGACCCCACTGTAATTTGCTATCTAGTGTAATACCTAAAAACACAGTAGTGTCCACCAAATTCATTTTCTCATCATTTAATAGTACATTGGTTTGAACTTGCCGTACATTGGGCAAAGTAAACTTTAAACATTTAGTTTTCGTAGAATTCAAAAGTAAATTATTAACATTAAACCAATGTACTATTTTTGAAAGAGTACTGTTTACCTCGTCGTAATTAGACTGTTGTCTCTTCACTTTAAAAATAAGTGAAGTGTCATCAGCAAAGAGTACTATTTCATTATCATTGTCCTTAACTAGATAAGGTAGGTCATTTATGTAGATGAGAAAAAGAAATGGGCCTAAAATAGATCCCTGTGGGACACCTAATTCTATTTTGGTTCCATTAGATCTCTTATTATTAATTTCAACCCTTTGAGTCCTATTTTTGAGGTAAGATGTCAAAAGGTTGAGTGCTGAGTCCCTTATGCCGTAGTGGTGCAATTTCCTAATTAATGTAGCGTGTTCGACGCAGTCGAAGGCCTTAGAGAGGTCACAGAAGACACCTAAGGCATCCTGCGATTCCTCCCAAGCTTCAAATATACTACATAGAAGACCTATACCAGCATCCGTTGTGGAACGACCCTTAGTAAAACCGTATTGATTTTCGTGTAATAAATTATTTGTATTAAAGTGCACCAATAGCTGTTTCAAAATTATTTTTTCAAATATTTTGCTAAGAGTCGGTAAAATTGATATAGGTCTGTAATTTGTCGGATCAGACTTAATTCCCGCTTTAAATAAAGGTATAACCTTGCTGTGCTTCATTAAGTCAGGAAAAACATTTTATTATTTCTTGAATACCTATAAATAATAATCGGTCAAGTGCGAGTCGGAGTCGCGCACAAAGGGTTCCGTACCATTATAGAGCAAAAATAGGAAAAAAAATGTGTTTTTTGTATGGGAGCCCCCCTTAATTATTAATTTTATTTAAATTTTATTATTAGTATTAATAAAACTGACTATTTTGTGAACATTTTAGGTTGCTACCTGTTATCATCATTGATAAGGAGCAAAAAATGTAAAAAAAAACATGTTTGTTGTATGGGAGCCACCCTTAAATATTAAATTTATTTTGTTTTTAGTATTTGTTGTTATAGCAGTAACAGAAATACATAATCTGTGAAAATGTCAATTCTCTAGCTGTTACCGTTCTTGAGTTACAGCCTGGAGACAGACAGACAGACAGACATCGAAGTCTTAGTAATAGGGTCCCGTTTTTACCCTTTGGGTACGGAACCCTAAAAATAAGACTACTCTAAAGAATGATGATGAACATTTTAACTATTCATTAAAATAGGCACTAAGTACCAATTTATAATTATTTATGAGAAATGCATGGGTACTTTCACACTCATAATTCTTGGTAAAATCTAAAATGAGGGTTATTTGCTGGGGTTTCTGCTAATAAGCCTTGGGGACAAAATATAATACATGGAAAATAAAGTAAGACAATGTAAAATAATAAGTTAGATTTACCTTTGCCAAATGTGGTATCTTTATTGCAATACCCAAAAACTGACTGATGTCGGAATATTAACTTTGCCAATTATCACAAGTTATCGACAGGAATGTCTTAGTATGAAGTAGTTTTGCTAGAAAATAAATAGAAACTTGTTAACCGACTCAAGAGTTTAGAGATGCAACATTAGATATATTTTTTGTTTTAAACGACGTAATCTTACTTGGTGATTAATGTAATATACTAGGTACACAATGTTCACAAACCACAATCAATGCAATCAATGATAAATAATAATAAAAAGAAATAATGAACATTTTGACCAAAACAACCTAACTTACAAGGACGAATCCATCAATGATCAATGTCAAAGTCATGTTATGTCACTGTCAATTCGGTTGCCACAGATAATTTAAATAAAATCCACAGCCGATCATAGAGCCTCCTCCTTTTTGGAAGTCGGTTAAAAAAACAAATATTTCTAGGCCACCCACCTCGTTCTAAATATCTGCAAGTCTCAGGTGTAAAACTCCAATACAAGGACTACTACTCCACGATATCCGGGGAACCGTGCGGAACTATAAAGTTAATATACCTAGCGGAATAGAGCAACAAACTCGAGCTGTCAAACGCATAGACTTATAATATCAAACGTAACCGAAATAATTGGTTTTCATCTGTGTGAAAAATATGTGTACGTATACACTTATGCCGCGGCCGCATATGCGTGGTGCTTCGCGCTAAGCCCGATACTATTGGACAATCTGCGTGTATCGTCCAATAGTATCGTCTCATCGCACGAAGCTTCGGACGATACACGCAGATGCGGCCGGGCCGTTACTCAGTGACAAGCTGGACAGCCCGCTCCTGAAGCACTGGGTCCGTGCACACGTGCATGTATCCGGTGCGCCAGAGGGTGGCAAATATTTAAATTAATTATTTCCTTTTAGTTTAAGAATTTTTCTATGGGTTATTACCTGAAATAAACGTATTTTATTTTATTTTATTTATTTATTTATTTACCACGCAGTGTTACTGATAGTGACATCTCGCTTGCTCAGGCCTTTGTTTCTCTATTCCACTAGGTAGGTATATTAACTTTATGTGCGGAACCCACTTTGGGAATACTGGCAGACAAACCTACATATAATTTATATCCTTATTCCTTAACCTTATTATAAATTAAGCTTTTAAAAAAAATAAAAATGTCATAAAAAAACTAATTACTATTTACCGGGGAAAATGATATTTTTAATTAATTTTATACGTATAGCAAAACGGTTAAAAGCATAGTATACTGTCGTAAAGTATTATGTTACTGGTAATCACTCATGACTCATGATCACACATGATCACAAACTACAGCTGTTATAGTGGTAGTAGCCTACTACCAGTAGGTGTTTATTTATTGATCAATAGTCATTAGTCAGTAATAGTCACGGAGCAAATACAAAGGTTATAGTCATAATAGTATGTACTATGTACTAAAGATTCGCCATGCAAACTTGTTGCTTTACAGGTGATGTTGAGTAGGTATTTTGAATTTTCTTTTCTAAACATTAGGCGTTTCCCAGACAGACGCGTGCAGCGGTGACGGTCGCGGCGGCGGTCTTGTCTGTACTGCCACCGCCACCGCGTGTGTCTGTGTCGTTCCTAGAACTTTCAAGTCATCCAACTGACCGCCACCGCCACCGCTGCCCGCGTCTGTCTGGGAGACGCCTTAAGGGCCAACCCTCACGTACCACAACCACAACCGTCAACCACACCACAACAGCACTACGTGGTCGGGCGTATATTTCGTATTGTGTAATGAATAAGACTGTTCACAGTGTGAACAGTCTTATTGTGGTACGTGTGAACTTCACACGTACCACATTTTGCAGTCGTTGTCGACTGCGTGTGTAATACCGACCACATCGCAACGACGGCCGACCACATCACAAACAACATTGCATCAACGTCAGTGCGAGGCGCGAGCACGCCGCCCGCGCTCTCGCAATAAAAAAGAGCCCTCTTCGAATTTTATGAGTCTAGTCAACACGTGTTTTATGACAGATGTCTGCAGTCTGCACTGCACGAAGTAATCACATCGCATATAGCGACAACGACAACGTAACCACGTCGACATTTTGTCGGTAACACAACGCAACTACAAAAACTGCAGCGACGCTATTCACATATTGTACGGTAACCACTGCTTGACGGAATTTTATCTTTGCCACGTGGTGTGGTTGTGGTATCTATGTTGTGGTACATGTGGGTTGGCCCTGCACGAAAATGTCAGTGTTACACATGGATCTAAACAACGAATACTATACTCACAAGGAGGATCTAAACCGCTAGTTTGTTTAGATCATTGAGGTAATAATACTTAATCTGTGGTTTAGATCCATGGTGTTATGTACCTACCTATAAAGTTATGCAAGCAAATGGGCATTCAGTTTTTTGCAAAAAGCCAAAGCAAAGATAGACAAAGTGCTGAGCACAGGCCACAGAGTGCTGAGTGCAGACTGCGGAGGAACAAAACAAAGATTGATTAATTAGTTAAAACAGAGATCGATTTACGAGCAGAAAAATGTCGCCGCGACATTTCTGTCTCTCGTTGATGCAGCCTAAAATTTTTTGAAAATGATTTTGTACGCCAGATTTATTGTTTACTCGTCTTTGTTATAAAATGTGGTATTGAATATCATTTCTTTGAAATCTTTGAAACTCGGTAATTTCCTGGTAGGCGGTAGCGTCATTCCCAGTTCCCACTTCCCATTCGCTATTCAACGAGAATAGACTATAGAGTATGCTTATGTGTGTGCGTGAGGAGTGAGGACGGAGGACGGAGGCCAGTATTGCGACTGTGCAATCGGCAATGTATTGATGTAAACATTCTCTTGTCATTCGTTTACAGAATTTCAGAGTGTTTGCAAGATTTTCGATGCACTAAATGGCGCGCCTTACTAAATTTGTGAACAGCTGAAGAAGCTTCTGTGCAAGTGATTATAATTTGGCATATTGAAACAACTGTATCAACCTTTACGTGAAGTTATTTAAGAGTGCACAAACGTACCTAACTTGTTTACACAAACAAAGGACTCTACATCAATTTTAATGTTTTCTAAACACGAGTTCTAACTAAGAAGAGTTGTGTGTTTGAAAGCCATAAGGTGAGTGGTATATGCTTGTAAAATAATAAAATAAGTACATAATATAATAAATTAGAACTTCAACGTGTTATTCTTTATTCTTTTTCCAAGAATCATAATTCATATAACTTTAAGATCCAGTGTAGAGTTGGTGGAATTTTTTAGCCCTAAATTTAGTCATAGGCCTTTTAATTTTATGCAATACACTGTATAGGTACAATAAGGTCGATTCATTATTATCAAGAATTGTGTATTAAAATTGTGTATTAAAATAACAATGTTTATTTCAATTTTAAACTCGCGTTTATTGTTTTGTCACCACCTACGTAATTATACTTACCTACTTGTTTGTTGATAAAACGTTGAACTATAGAACTTGAACCAGTAGCTAAGAAAATCTTTTACAATTTTTAGTTAAAGTAAGTACTTAAAACATTGCTTAAAATTTAAATAAAGTTAGGTACCTATTTCGTCAGGAGTCAGGACACGTTACATTTAATTATATTAGTAATTGCCGAACTAATGAACTCTAGTTTATTTTTCGTAGTAAGTAGGTAGTTAGGTAGGTATTTAATTTAAAATTTTTAATAATTACTAATTTGATAGCTGTGGCGAACTGCCCATATAGACCAATTCAACACTGGCGACACATACGTCTAATTTATTAGATAAGTTTTAAAAGAATGATCGCAAAAATCAGGTAGAAATATTATAACTTTTGAAATGATAAACTTTTATTGTTATTAATTTAAAGTATATAAATTAATTTCGTCTAGATTTTACATGCAAATATTATGTAAAATCTGAAACTCTTACTGAAATAAGAAGTAATTTTCGCGCGTTTCTATTGCGTTAAATTAGTCAAGGAAATTGACCCAATTTGAGGAAAGTGACTAAAAAAACTGTATTCGTAAACCGTAGAGTCGTAACTCGTAACAGATGAATGTCAGCCCCGTGACTCGTTTATCAAACAGCGCGATATCGATTTAACCCTGACCTAATTATTCGTGCACATCTCTAGGAGCAGGGATTCGAAATTCGAATATCCAGGAGCGAACTCTGCGATAATCCTTTATAAAAGGTAAAAATTAGCATATTTTGGTAATTAGAACTCACATATTGTGGGTTTTAATTTAACTGGCGCCTTTGACTTATCCAGTATCGCTATCCTCATTCATTGGATATTGGGATAATGAAACAACGACAAAGAAACCTTATTATTATATTTTGTTATTTTGCTTACAAAAACTCTCAGTAAGACCATGGTAAGACACTAATATACAATATATTCTGTGGTAAGACAAAGAAGCGACATTATTTTACGCGTGAAGTTATCGCGACGCGACGTGTAGAGTTCGACACTTATAAGAAAGGCTTTTGACTGTTTCACCCAATGAGGTTATATGATAGGAGTCCGCCTTATATTTTGACAGCTGATAATGTTACTCTTTCTAACTAACGATGTAGTAATTTGGGTGAAAGAGAAAGCTCCTATCGGTGTGTAAACGTCAAAAGCCTGTAATGTTATGTCCCACTTAGTAGAACATAACAAAGGAGTAGGTCTGCATATTTCATGTTTAAAAAGTGGTAATAAAAGTGTTTAGTGAACGTTAAATGCAATATATTGTTGCGTTTTGTGGTTCCGGTATTTAATAAACCATAAAAACGGCCAAGGAATGCCTCAAACACGTGGATTCAACATTACATACGTAAGTTTTCAACAACGTTTTATGGGCTTATCAATCGGTATTTTTGTCAGCTAAAAAGGATAATATTTAAGTTTAATAATCCCTTATTCGTGTTATGTAAGGCATTAGTGCTAAAAATGTCACATTAATTAATAATTTGACTACAAAAGTTGCATAGTTTTTTACGTGTATTTTAGGGATGCACCTTACTTGTAGTATAGTTTATCGATAAAAATAATGTCATGGATTATATGATTTATTTTTTTAGGTTGAAAATGCTTCAAAATAGACGACAAACAGAAATATATTTTAGACGCAAGTTTCATGCAAGTTTTTAATCCTTACTCCCATAAGAAGGCATTACAATATTGGGATTATCTTTTCAAACGTAAGTTACTGAGTATGTAAGGTAAAATTGTAACGGAGAGTAAAATAATTATTGCATGATCGACAGCTCTCACACCTCCCCACTGTTAGTAGTCAATTCGTTACTTAGAGCTACTTTTTGAAATTTTATCCTGGCATTAGGTACTCTTTTTTAATAAGTAAAATGTAAAATTTTAATAAGGCTAAAGTCATAATCATATAATAAAATAAATTTAATACCTCAATCGTCGAATTCCAGACACAATATATATTTAGTTGTTATGCGGCACCTGGGTTCCGCTAGGGGCTGGATGGGTTAAGCATGGAAAACTTACATATAAAGCATATTGCCCCGTATACAATATTATGAATTATGTATATATTTTATAGTATGTAGTAGTATAGTACATTTATTGACACTAAACCATTTATTTTTTCCAGGTTATTGGAATGCTCTTAAAGAAGAGTTCAATATTATGGTGGTGACGGAGAGACCTATAGTGAAGATTTTCAATTATTAATTTGATAATAAGATTGAAAGTGAAGAATAATATTTGGTTTAGTGCTCTATGATTTTGATTGCACACACCGTGATATTGCACAATAAAATTGATCGTCTAGACTCTAGAGTCCCGCTTAGGTTATTATTATTATAATATCATTATTCAGGGGGCGTCGAAGTATTTATTTTAAGTTTTTTTTCTGTATAAATATTATTACTTAATTATATTTTAATAGGTAGAGAAATGCACCTAAGCGTTTTTGGAATTACTTTAAATAAGTAGGACTGAGATACATTCTTATATTTCTTTGATAATAATAATTGTTATTCTACAAAATTGTTGCTTGATAGTAATTAAGTTTAATAAAGTATAATATTTGTTTTTCTGTTGTGTTTTATAAAAACTGTTGATTTTATTGATATTAGTTATTACACTCCGGACAAGCTTTCGTGGCTTATGGAGTATACATATTATGTATATTTTTAACTATTTGTGTAATTATACTGCGTGACTGGTGAGACATGTTCAATACTCGAGGACGTGATATTTGGCTATTATATTAGTTGGAAAAAAATAATATAAAAAAATAATATCAAATGATCACTGAGTAAATGTAGCTTAAAGTCAAATAATTATTTACCCAACTCATGGACACCGCGAGCGGGAGGGGTAGTTGTGTGGTGTTTCTTTGGTAGCGCACGCCTCTGCACCGACCGCATAGTATGCCTACTTGCCTAGCCGCGTAATTTACTTAGTATCCATGATGCCTTTATTTTTGGGAAATTCGGAAAAACAATATGGGTGTAAGAACCTAATTTTATTACATAATTATAATGAGAATCGAGTACAGAGTACTCTCCATAAGTATCGGTAATGTCTCACCAGTCATGTTGTATACTTAAATATTTTATTTATACAGGGTGCAATTAAACCTTCCTGCCAAATTTTTTCCAGGGCTTAAGGGCCCGGGGTACCCTCGAAATTTTCATACATTCTTAATACCAAAATCATTTTCTCATACAAAAATATTTAACATGTTTGAGTTATTTTTCAGCTTAAGATAGTAATTACCTAGGGTCCTGAACAAATTTTTTTTACAAAATATTAAAATACCAAAAAAAATTTTTGTGTTTAAATATTTTTAGTAAATTTACTACTAAATATTTAAACACCAAAAAATAGACAAAAACACTAAAAAATATATATAAATAGTAAATTTACTACAAAATATTTAAATTATAAAAAAGATTTTTAAAGTTTAAATATTTTGGAGTAAATTTACTATTTATTTATATATTTTTTAGTGTTTTTGTCTATTTTTTGGTGTTTAAATATTTAGTAGTAAATTTACTAAAAAATATTTAAACACAATTTTTTTTTAGTATTTAAATATTTTGTAAAAAAATTGTCCAGGACCCTAGGTAATTACTATCTTAAGCTGAAAAATAACTCAAACATGTTAAATATTTTCGTATGAGAAAATGATTTTGGTATTAAGAATGTATGAAAATTTCGAGGGTACCCCGGCCTCTTAAGTATCATTAGGACAGGTCATTAAAAAAAAATGGGTGTTATTTTTTATATGACATATTTTATCCCATTTAAAATCGATGTAGAACGGTTACTCGTGGCGGTGGGAATGAGCGGGGGTGACGCGCGCGGGGGCACGTCACCACTCACCCGCCGGCGACGCGTAGTGTCCATTTTAATTGTAGTGTTTTTTAGGATAACTTTCGGAAGCTATTTCTCAACATTTTAGTACTGAGTGACTATATTAAAAGAAAAATACGTGTATTTTTATTTTGAGCAAGGATCAATATATCAAAATTTGGCAGGAAGGTTTAATTGCACCCTGTATTTAAGTATCTTCATACACTTAATAAATAGATAAAAAATACCTTTTCACTAAATTGAAAGCGACTTCTAATTTAATGAGCATAATATATCCTAAATTGAACATGCAGGTCGAATTGATAACCTCCTTTTTTGATGTCGTTTAATAAAAATCTATAACATAAAATTATGGTCGACTTGGTCGATAGCTGTAATCTAATTTTATATCTTTATCGATATACGCCATCCCTACACGCACACTACAGCAATTGCACACAAGCATAAAATGGCCACGCGCTGGCGAGCTAAGAATCCATCTATGTATACTTAATCTGTGGTTTCACCGCTTCCTGATAAGTGTCGAATAGGCTAAGTATCTATATTATATTATACTTCACAGATCAAGTATGGAGAATCTGTCAAAAAAGTTGTGTATAACCTATTCAGCATTTTGTCAGGAAGTGGTGAAATAGGCCTTAAGTTTTGACTCTACATGCTAGTGTTCGGTGGAATTTTTGCCATGAATCTCTTTTTTCTTTCTTTTTCTCATCTTGTCCTTAAGGGAAACGATCTATGTTTTACGAATATTCTCACATATTTAATTACGAAATCTGAAGAATTTGCCACAAGTTAGAAGTTCACTTTACGCAAACACAGTACTCAGTAGGTAGTTGCATTATAAAGATTTCACGATGCAATTACGTCTAAGCTATTCTAAGGTAGTTTCGTGTACACAGTTTATTGCCGTCAATAAAATATGAAATAACTACTATACATTACGTAATTTGTTAGACAAAAAGCACCGTGTACTGTTTAGTAAATAGTAATGCATTACTTAGGCCCAATTCAAACCGTCAGAGTACCTATCTATTTATTTCGCACAAGCATAACCTATTCAGAAAATATAATTCATGTTTATTTAAAGTAAATTTAACTAAGGACCTGTTTCACCATTTCCTGATAAGTGCCGGATAGGCTATCCACCAATTAACTCGACAGATAGAGTATGGGGAAGTCAAATAAGTTGTAGATCTTAATCCGAAAGTGGTGAAACACGCTCTAAGACTTTGACGGACAATGTACGGAGCTTATCAATGATATTATAGATATGAAAAACTCAAAGAAGTAGAATATCATTGGAGCTTATTGACAAAATCTGCATTTAATGTGTCTGAATGCGGCTGTATTAGGTAGTCTCAAGTTAAAGACATCTTCTGGGTCCTGAGTCCTCAGAGATAGATAGATAGATAGAAAATTCTTTATTTGTACAACTTAAAGTAATTACAATTTAAAATAAAACAATAAAGGAATATGTACAAACGGGCGGTCTTACCGCTTATAGCGGTTTCTTCCGAGAAGGACTTATTAGCTGCGACATTCTTTCTGCGTAATCAAAAATGCAGGCAAAGTCTAGATTTTTTTTAAATAGTTGTACAGCAACAAAGAACAAAAGCTTAGAGTTCGGCGCCCCTAACTCTACCCCCCTGGCGAGACGGGGAGTGGCTGCCACTTGCATAGTGATATATTATGGCTAATGCACTAAGGTGGCTCAAGCCTCTTGCACTCTAATTTTTTTTTATTTCTACAATAGAAACGATTTTTTTTGCCACAGACTGAAATAAAGCTCTATTTTTTTTCTGTTTGTGTTGAAGCACCGAATTTTTTGTCACAGAAAGAAAAGAGTTTTCAATTAAGTAGTTTAAGTTTTTCAGTCCCGGTCTACGTCGAATGAACCCAACTTGCGACACCCAAATAGTGACCATGAATATTATAATTCGTACAAGTTTCCCCAAACACATAGGTAGACCGTAGAGGAGTTAAGTTTGGCGTGACCTATGTAGGTGTATGTCTGTCTGCTCCACAGCTACTATTAATTCAAACTATTCTACCGGTTTTGATTGTTTGTTAAAAAGATTGACGTGATCAAGACTTAATTATTGTTAGCCATAATTTATTTTTTCTTAGACAAAATCATCAGCTGTTACCATTCTGCAGTTTGTTTGCTCTAAATTAAATTATTTTTATACTCCAGACGAGTACAGTGTGCGACACCTTGCATTAGGAAAAGCGAACGGAAAAGAATAGGTATTAGTAATTGCATTACTATGCGGATTATCGGTGACTGACTAGATAAGAGTGTAGATAAAGATAAAGCACTTTCCTATAATATATTGATGTCCTAGATTTTACTGATTTAGGGCCTGTTTCACCACTTACCGATAAGTAACGAATAGGCTATTCACCAATTAACTTGACAGATCAAGTATAGAGAATCTGTCAAAAAAGTTGTAAATAGCCTATTCGCCACTTTATCGGAAAGCTTAGCAACGAGGGTCTACGTCTCTTGTTGGTATTTGTCAGGTCTATAAAGGGTTGCCCGGGGAGCCTCTCGGTGAAGGCAGGCGGCGGCATAACCGCTGCATTTGTGTGGTGCCGGATGCGGCAAGCGCTGCGGAGGACGCGGTGCGACTTCGATCCCGCTCCTCCGCGTGTAGCGTTGACGAGGGCATGGGAGGTTTTAGTCGGTACACCTCTGCGGAGTGCGGAGGGAGTCCGACATACCCCCGAGGGGGCGGGGGATGCGTAATGCATTTCCCCTCCTAAAAAAAAAAGGTTATAAAGGGTCAGAGACTAAATTGACAAGAGACTTAAGTAACAATCAACACGCAACTGTAACAAAATTTTTAGTTTTAAATATTGATAATTAATAGGTAAACCGTAAAGAGCATAAATTAAGAGCACCATTTCAATTCCATAAAGGTCACAAAAACATCACTTCTTTGCCCAGAACCTAAGTCCCAAGTCTAGATGTACCAGCTAGTTACAATAAAATATTGTATGTTGCATTTTCTATTATGAAAACCCACAATTATAGTCACCCCGCACCCGTCATCAAACACGTGCTATGATGACAAAACGTCTCCAAATCGTTCTAACGTCCTTCAAATAGAACCCAGTAAAAAACGGACAACTGCGCAATAGTGATAACAATATTCACCTCTTTGTGTTCTTTAGGTGTAAATTATAGGTATTTTAATAGCAATAAAGACGTAATTCTTAATTGTTTTTAAGAAACTCTTATCTTGCATACATTTGAATTGTAATGATTCATAAGAATTAGTTTTATTTGTTGATAAAATTAGATAATATGAAATTATTTTGGGTTTATCAATTATAATAATTAATTAATAATAAGAGTTATACGTTAAAGGCAATATATCATGAAGTGTGCGTTAACTAGGTCAACTAGATCTAAAAAAACAAAAAAGTGAAGTTAAAAACTGTTGTTACCAAGAAAAACGCCAAATTGCTGCAAAAAGTAGAACTTTGTTGATAAAACAGGGGATTTTAGGCGAACCACTCTTATCATTATGAGGAAAAGACTTTGATTTTTAACTTGGGTTGAAGGATTTTTAAGTAATGGTGACATGATGAGATGAGATGGATGAGGGATACATGACAAAGAACAGATTGATACGAAGCTCCTCCTGGCAGCAGGTACCAACCAAGAAGCGCTGGCTGGTTCAGTTCAGACCGTCTAAACCCTAGCGGCAAAAGAAAACCCTCATTAACTCTACAAATGGGCTCCTAAGGTCTCTTTACGACATTCGATTTGTGTCTCGCAATCTAGTGTTTCGTTTTAATTTGTAATTTCGTGCTGAGCTAGCAGCGAGTCGTGACGTTCACCTAATAAGACCTTGACTTACATTTAAATTAAACAATTGTTTCCGAGGAATATCAAGACTAGCATAATTTGTTAGGTATTCAGTTTACCTGGGCAACGGCGAGTGAGTCAGACGTTTTGTATATCCCACAGGTACTGGCCTCATAGCTGCAAAAATACTTCCTACAAATCCTACCAATCGGACACTATTCTGGCGAGAAGAATCGGCGTAAGAAACCCTCACGACGTTTTAGCAAAATGGTGAAAAATTGCTGGATTAATAGTCCTGTAAATTTTAAAATAAACCTCCCTCTTAAACCCATTCACCCGACATTGGCATCATCATCATCAGCCTATTGCCGTCCACTGCTGAACGTAGACCACCACTCACCAGGCACCCCCAATGAGCGCTACCGACATTGGCATACATGATGAAAATTACACCTGGATTATGCAAAGCGAGTGACGGAACTAATTGTTTGATACATTCGCGTAACGATTGCACTTGGCCGTCGTCCATTGCAAAAACTCTGGTTTCTTAAATAATTATCTTTGAAATGACCTACATGCGTTGAAGATATTTAAATGCCTAATTACCCTTTTCATGCTCTGACGAAGTGCGAAATTTTGCGCTTTTTCAAAACTTTATAACGTCGTTACGTAGAGCTCAGGTGTTCCTAATTTTAGATCTACTCCCCCAGAAAACATTTTATGCCATTAAACCTAGAGCCTAACCCGACTAATATAATGTGAAGGTATTTTAAAAAACAAATCCATATCCTAAACAATGCCAATGGTATGAATTATGATCAATTTATTGTGAACCTTAAAATGTAGATCAATTGTAGAGATTAGAGCGCACGTTTTTAATTCAAGGCTGATGTATTTATACGCGCCCGACGCCTGAACCGCGTGTTACAACATATCTGCGGTAATGTAACTGCAGCTTGGATGTCATCATTATCATCACCATTATTATCATCATCTTTAATATCACCATTATCACCATTGTCACCATCAAAGTCTACCTCACTAGGTCCACTACCACATAGATCTCTGCATCACCCTAAGGTTTGGCTGGAAGAAAATGCCACGAGGCATTAAGCCCGCCTTTCTTTTGTGACTGCAATATAAACGTGCAAAAAGTTTTAAATAAATAAAAGTCATCTATATCTTTTTTAAATGCTTCTGCACATTCTCTGCATTTTAGTAAAATTTCATTTTACCACAATTTCTAATCCTAGTATATTATGCTTATTCTAAAATTAACTATGACTCCTTCAGAGGCAGTTAAACTCAGACGCCAGACGTAAGCTGCACTCATTATGCTGCACGGTTTTGATTGAAAGATTGGGCAATAAAGAATGAAGATACAGTATTAATTAAATGTTTATTGCTGTTTCTTCATGGGCTTTCTGCGCAGTGGATAGTTATTGCTTTGAGGAGAATTTTAATGTTATGATGAGATTATTGGAATCAATAGGTTCCATAAAAAATAACATCGCTGGTTCCTCATGAGTTCAATGATCGGATTTTGAAATCGTTAGTCCCCTATAATTGTTACCATAGTGCATTTGAAACCGAGGGTCAGGATTTGACATCCTCTCTGTAATTTCCTAATAAAGTAAAGAGGGGTACCAAAGCACCCATGTCCCATTCACAATGAAGGGTCCAGAAATGATTATTTACAAATCATACTTTTTGTGCAATTTTTTTCGATGATGGCATAGTACCTATTGGTGTTTACCAGTATGATCAGAGTGTAAGCAATAAATGATAATTACTAGTATTAATGAATAACTAATCGGCAACTAAAACAGGTAATCACTTATTTTCCCCGATTACGCCATTAAAATTAATCGGCTCGGTTCCTTTGCGCATCGGCTGAGTGGTTACTGGTTTAGCATTCGAATCGTATGCGATAAGACGATAATATCGATGATTAAATTATTTGTTGTTACATCTGCTTGCAATAAATATTGATGGCGTCACGTAATCGATATATTGATAGGGTAATGGTATGAATATTAACATGTTTTCCTGGTGCTCATTATTCCCAACAGCGTTGCTGATTATCGGTTAAAAGTTTACAATCATAAATTGATGATTATTTTGGCTAATTCAAGATCCTAAGTGGATAAAGGTGTCGGTTGGCAGCGGGCGACATGAAGCGGCAGCAGACGACGTGTCGTTGCGACACTACTGTTTCTACGTAGATATTTCTATTAAAGTTAAGTGTCACTAACTTCGTGTCGCTAGCTGTGTCGCGTAAACCAGTAGTGTCGCGACGACACGTCATCTGCAGTTGCGACGTGTCGCTCGGTTCCAACGTACCTTTAGCGAAATGTTTTCCTAGTTTTGTGTTTATTCTCCTTTAGAACATTGTTATTTGACATTCAATTAAAAATTTTAAATGCCTGTTCTCTGCAGAATCTATCAATACCACCAAACAGCCGCAGAAATTGTTTCCTTTGTTTGCTTTCTGCTTTGAAGTGGTTTTTACTGGATCGAGAGGGAAATAAAAAACTTTGCGGCCTTCGTGTACGTAACTCTGGCTTAGCCACATAGTCTTTTGCCTTGACCTAGCACAAACTACGAATATTTTATCACAACAAGTTCATGACATAAAACGTACGCGGCGCAATAAGCCACCAAAACATAGTTGTTTGTTTATGTCGCCTTACAAATGCGTAGATATAACACTATAATCAAAAAATTTAAGCTGTAAATATTAGATAATTACAAATAGGTTTAGTCAAGTAGATTGGTTTCTCAATCCTACCGTTAAAGGAATTATAAAAATAGGATACAATTCAGGCAAAGTGTCGAAATTGTTACGTATACAGAATGTACAGAATTTTAACACAAACAATATTTTGATTAACAAAACACAATGGATATCTGGATGTCTGATTTTCAATTGATTTATGGTAGGCTGATTTTCATCAAAGTCAAGTGGTTAAATTCAGAATCCATTTTTGTTGTTCGTCCGTTGATTGATTCCATATAGAGCACTCGATTGCTAAAACTGCAGAGTTCAATTAGCCTAATGATTTTCCAGAATGAAATTGTAGATAATGTTGTCTTCTAGCAGCACTGAAGTAGATGATAAAACATAATGTATTGAATACATTATACCAGCTCTATTATGTACTTTCACTTATAGACCTTGATCTTTGACATCTGCAGTAAAATGCCCTTTTAGACACGCAACTCAATTATTTATTCGTTACGAACTATTAAATCAAATTAAAAAAAAATCCGATGTAAGTATAGCCCTCAATATCTTAAGTTTAGATAATATATCTAATTTAATCTGACATTTCTTTACAGATAAACCATGCCGACTCTTTTGGAAGCATTGGAGCGGAAGTATGGTGCCAAGGGAGAAGCGAATCCCTCCATAGACGATATGCCCGTAGCCATATTTGTGCCTAAACGTTCGCCAAGACTTAGCGTACCAACGCTGCTAGTATTAAACGACTGTGACATAGACAGGGCCGGGGACGCCATAGCTCTGGCCGATAAATGCGCGGATGTCATTGAACTGGACATCGCGAAAAATAAGCTCAGTGATTGGGAAGAGGTAAGACTGATCATTTCCACACTCTTCCTTGGAAATGTTTACGTGTACACACAATACCTATTGCCAAAACTTAATTATTTGTTGCCTAAATATAAACAACCTTAAAACAATTTAAACTATTCATACTTATAAACAATTAAATGTAACATTTTAGGTGTTCGCAATATTGGAACAAACTCCTCGCGTTAGATTCTTGAATCTAAGTTTTAATAGGCTGTCGGCCCAACTGCAAGCCGCGCAAGCTTTGCAACCTAGATGGGATAGCCTCAGTAACCTTGTGCTAAATTCGACGTACGTCGGTTGGCCAAGTGTGCACGGTCTACTTAAAGCCCTGCCCGCCCTAGAGGAGCTGCATCTGAGTCTTAATGAGTACTCTCACATAAATCTGAGCGGGAAGGATGTCAACGAGAAAGATGTTTGCGAAACTTGTTCGAGACTCAACGCGGACGTACAAGAGCCAGTTCACAAGCAGCTGAAGAAGTTGCACTTCTCCGGTAATCCGGTTAGCAGTTGGCGAGAGATCTCGAAGTTAGGGTTCGCGTTTCCCAATCTGGAGACGCTTCTAGTGAACGAATGTCCAATAACGACGCTGGAGCCGGATCCGTGCGAGAAATGTGATGACAGCAACGGGAATAAGGAGTGCCATGATGCTTTTCCGTGAGTGTTACTTCTTCATGCTTTTGCCTACCAAAATTGAAAAACTCTATTGGGCCTTGAAATAAATTTTACCATTCAAATTAAATAATTCCAATAATAGCATAAAATTAGAGGTCCATAATGCCTCATAATGAATTAATGATGCTATTGATATTAATTTGGTATTGAATTTTGAGAATGGCATTTGCGAAATAGATTTTGCAGATGAAATGTCTCGCCAATGGATTATGGTTAACCATATTGTTGAGTTGTGTTAATCGCCTTATCAAGCGGTCAAAACTATTGACCTCAATCGTTTATAGATTTAACCTCCCACACTCATAAGTTTTATGTTTCATATGTTTGCTATTAACTATAAACTTGACTCGAATACTTTCTCAGAAAGTGGATTAATGGCATGTTAAAATATTTAAACTAAGCTAATCTCTGTTTTAAGTTTTGAACTTTAAGTTATAAACTTTGTGATAATTCATGATCATCTAGAAACGACCACCAGTAAAGTTTTACATCTTAGAGAAAGCAATAAAAATTTATATTAGACGTTGCCTTTATACTTTTATACCTCTTGTGTCTGTTTGAGGGAGCGAACGAATATAATGGCAAAATATAGTGTCAGCTTTTTATGTATGAAATGGATTAATCCGTCGGATTCGGATTTTCGGAATTGCCATTGTATTCTAGTGCCCAAGCCCCAATGCCACATTAAATAATTATATTATTATTTCCGTTCGCTATTGGCCCCCGACCGAGGTCAAGCGTAATTTTGATTATGAAGAGATATTTCGTAATAATAATGAGCATAATATATTATTTTCAGTGTTATCTAAAATTATATTTAACATGGTACCTACTACGCTTCGAAATTTGTTACTAGAGTGATTTAAAATTATACTTATTTTGAATTCATTAAACACGTTACTAGTTACTAAGCTTCAAATTTGTTTTTGTATTTCCAGCACTAACGCTTTTAGGAAAACTATAGATATATTTCTTGAGTCTTGACAATATATTTCTGTTGAATAGAGACTTTCTTTCCTGCTTTTCTTGCCTGCTTCTAAAAAGATATTCTGAATTTTATTATAAACTTTTTTAAGATTCGTAAGAATTAACATTACTAAAAAATGCTCATTTCTCTCTTACCTATCAATCGCTATAAAATTTACAGTTGTGACTACTATTGCTCATGGTAATAGTTTGTTGTAAACATTATAATATTGTTTGTTTCCAGACACTTGCGGTTCTTGAATCTGAACAACACGGGGCTGGCGACGTGGGATGAGGTGGATCGACTTGCCAAATTTCCAGCACTCAAAAACTTACGAGTACAGGTGAGTCCGTTTGAAATATTCCAGACAATTTGGAGAACACTTTCAATTCTATCGGATTTTTCTTCAAAGCAAGGAACAAGACTGTTCCATGATCCTTGGGTCGAATTGCCAAATTTTCGGCACTCAAGAAAGGCATTCAGAAAATTCCATTGGTATATCTTAATGGAGTTCTCCATACCATTAAGCAGATCTGCTCCGTGGTCCAGACACTATTATTGATGCCGTTACTTACAGCTATTAGTTTGTTTTCATCCCACATTAAAATATGTTTTGTCTTCGAACGAAGATGCTTTACAATTTGTATTTTAATTTGTATTTATTAATTGCTAATACTTTATCAATTTGTACATGAATGTGAAGCGTGCAGCGTTATTTTATATAAGTAAACCTTGGTAGTTCCGGATACATATCGAAAGTCGACCTTGCGCTGATTTTTGTGTATATTTTGTTGATCGTCTTCTTGGGTGTTGAAAATATTTTAAATCTCATTTATTTCGTCATTATAATCTTGATCTTGCGTAATGGGCGTATGTTTAAAATTTTTAGCATTTTTTATACAAATATTTGTGTTGTTATTGCCTCGTAAAGTACTGAAAAGGAAGTTCTGCGCAATACTTTGATTGTCACTCGCTATGTTTTGAGACGATTTTGAATATTTATTATTTTTTTTTTTTAAAGAAGGCAGGTCGCTGTAGCCCTGACGTCACTGCGACCCATAAGGATCTATTGTGACTCATTGAATATTTAATAAGAAACTCTATAATTTACTAATATGTAACTAGTAACAAGTTACAACTACCGGTTACTAATTGTGTAGATATTAAAGCCGTTCTATGATTCGCGAGAGAGGAATAGGTCTTAACTACGTACAATGATCTTAAATTTTTGGGATATTATGGTCTATGGATTAGATTTACATTTTGCTGGGTAATTTCAAGAGAGGGCCAATCTCTTTTAGTTTCGTTTAAAATCTGTAAAGCTTGTATTAAGACTTCATTATAATAAAGAGCATGTATCGATGCATCCTTCAAATCCGCATAACGATAGCTCGGTGATTCTATTCTATTATCGCGTACATAATTATTACAAGCGCCAATCGTTGCATCACTACTAACGAGTCACAGTCTCTTGTAGATGTGTGCTTATCGACGATAGGATATCGATAGAAGATCAGTATTTTCTTCTGCTTGCAATGATAACAATCTAGATGAGGCCCGTTGTGTTTTGACTTTTGGGCGTTAAGAGGCAACAGACTGCAGACAGAAACATTTTGGCATTTACATTTACATTAATATTGTTTTAGAAGATGTCAATAGTATATCAAATTCTGGCGCCCACGTAATGTTTGGCGCCATCAATCAAAAATCCTCGTCTCAACTATATGTATATCGCTAAATATACTAGCTGTCCCGGCAAACGTTGTTTTGCCATATAAAGTATTTCTACTTCATCAGTTGATACAAAATCTTACCCCCTCTTTTGACCCTAAGAGGATAGGGGGGGGGGGGATTTTATACACCAGATGTTAAGTTGGAAAACACAGTAAATAATATGAAGTAAGTCCAAGAAAAATGTTTGATACAAAATCTGACCCCCTTTTTGGTCCCCTTAGAGGGGTGGGGGAGGGGAATTTTATACACCAGATGTTAAGTTGAAAGCAGACAAATATATCTGCGAAAACCGCATTCAAATCGGATCAGTAGTTTTCGTGTGATGCTGGAACAAACATACAGACAGACAGACAGACAAAAAACTAACCACAGTTTTGGCTTCTATAGCGATGTAGTAACACCCCCCTGCTTATTATTTTTTGAATATCTTTAATGTACAGAATTTTCATTTGTACAGTTTTATTATAATATGTATAGATGTTATCCCTAGTCTTGTACAACACCAAACGACAGCTCACTTGATCTGACCCAGTTATGGCAGTAAATTATAGGAAAAGCACGAGCCTCGTTAGAAATTATAGGATCAAAATGGCGCTAGACAGTTTGTTAGATCATAGATGAGATAACTTGCAGGGACTCTATCGTTATCGTTGTTACGTATAGCTGTTAGGTATAGTAGTAGGTTACTTTTACTAACTACACTTAAAACCACATAAACAGATAATGGTTGGAAACGTTAATATTGCTATGTGTTATAGGTACTTGATGGCTGTTAACGAAGAAACATTCAATTGTGGTTTTAGTGAAAAATCCCCTCTACTAAGTAGAGGGAATAATTTTCAATAAGTCTTATTGAAAATTATGAAGCAGTCATTTTGAAAATTACATAATATTCGTCATAATAATGAATACCAAAATAAGAGTGCATGAAAAAGTCCTTTCGCCAGACAGAGAAATTTGTCTAAAGAGTAATGACCTAAAGCTGCTTATCTTTTGAAAATCCAATAATTTCAGATGTGTGACAACTTGTTTCACGTCCATGTAAGCCAGCCATTGTGCCAGCAATTCTCGTGCACTAAATAGATGAAGGTATTTGTTAATGGACAAAACTCCAAAATCCAGCCATCCATCCAGCAAATCCAATCCAACACATCCAATCAAGCGACTAGACATTGTCAGGACTGTTTTATCTCTTCGTTAAATCTGTCGAAGGTGAAGTTAAAGATAAACCACTGTTGTTACTAGGGCAGTGAGTAACGTCCCTCGGGATCTCGCAACTGGGTGAAGGTCCGCCGGTTTTAGTTTCGACCGCGGCGTTTGCGCAACGCTTTTATACGCGTTATTATCGTATCTAAGATGCGTGTTCTTGTACGATAATGCGTGAACAGTCTGTTACGATGCGTAAAAACATTAATATAAGTAAGTATGCTACTTGCAGTAATGTTAATGATTTTTTATGTTTACTCGAATAATAATCGTTTTAAAATTTAAACCATTAAGTATGTATTTTTCCCTCCGTAACTACGGCCTCTGAAAGCTGGAAAATAGTTTAAACGTTGGGACTTGAGCTATTCCTGAAATTAAAAAAAGTTCACTACAAAATCCCTAAGTGTTCAAGCAATTAATACAAGCTGTTTGCAAAAAACAGAGCTTAAAAATTCTATAAGTCAGCTCCGTATTGTAGCCTTATTGCCTAAATTCGTAAATATTATTTAGTTTATTTATTACTGTATCCAATATTGTATGGAATTCTCAAATACATCTCTACTATCTATTGTTGGCGCATTAATTCCATTTTTTATGAAAAACTCTTGTTCTTTGAGTGCATAATTCAACCTTTCGTTTTTCTTTAATATTAAAAAAGCTGGTGAAATAATCGTCCCTTGTGTGACTAACCCTGAATATGAGAGTACCAAGTGGTGTCTAGCGCATTTGTATTCCCAACCCTCCAACTCCTCAAGGTAAATTGTGACTCAAGTCTGAAACTTTTATTGCCTTTCTTTACACAGACCTTTCAGAGGTGGCATCTATTAGATTGAACCTTATAATATCATCTGTATAAAGGCCCTGACAGGGGTAAAATAATTTTGAATCCTGGTAAAATAACTTTACGCCTCGTGTAAAAAGTTAGAAGATTCGAATTTCGAAGCAATATCTGACAGGTGCTCATTAGAATTGTACTATGTTTCGTTATCAAGGGCACCGAGGCCCTTGTGACATCGTTATGTATAGTCAGAGAGTCGTAAAAGTAGTAAGCACCTGCAAGTTTTTGACCTGACTATACTTACTTACTCCTTTCGCGTTTTGCAACGCTGTAACGTCATTCGAGAATTAATGCCTAAAATCTAAGTTAAACATTGACTCGTCAGCGCTGCGTAGTGCGTAGTGCGTACTGAACTACGCTGTTGGCTCATAGAAAACCTAACAAAGACGATTCCACTGATAAAAGATATAGGTGACTATTACTTCTTTATGCACTTCTCTGTCACGCTTGGAGGCACGTGAAAGTGTTGCAGATTTTAACGCCTTGAATGACATAGTGCTATGTACTATAGGCACAGAATAAATAATAGTACTGCTATAGGTAATATCTAGAACACGATTCACGTAATATTGCAACATGGCTTACCGATTGTGATTTGTGTTGTTAGTTGTTACATTGCTACCGAGTTTAATTTGGAAGATCTACATAATTATAAGCATAATATCATAATGCTGTGAGGGCCCTAGAGAGTAGAGACCCCTTTATAGGCTTATATTATGATTATTTTATAACCCTTTTACTAATATTTTAGTATACTCTAGTAGCTTTATACAACATGACTGGTGAGACAGTACCGATACTTATGGAGAGTACTCTGTACTCGATTCTCGTTATAATTATGTAATAAAATTAGGTTCTTAATTTTTTTCCGAATTTCCCAAAAATAAATGAATCATGGATACTAAGTAAATTACGCGGCTAGGCAAGTAGGCATACTATGCGGCCGGTGCAGAGGCGTGTGCTATCAAAGAAACACCACACAACTACCCCTGCCGCTCGCGGTGTCCATGCGTTGGGTAAATAATTATCTCACCAAAAACATACCTGTTAAAACGGGGCCAAGTTCCTATTCACTAATTGTTCGCCTTAAAAAAGAGTTGAAATCCAATTCAATGCCAAGTTTAGATGCACTTCCAAATCGATCATAATCATCTTCATCAACAGCCTGATCCTAAATACTTCTAAATTTGAACTTGGCAGGTTAATTTAATCACATAGATATCTTATATTTAAATTTAAAAATAATACAATAATTATCAAGTGCTACTAGCATGAAAACCTGCCAAGTTCAAATTTAGAAGTATTTAGGATCAGGCTGTTGATGAAGATGATTATGATCGATTTGGAAGTGCATCTAAACTTGGCATTGAATTGGATTTCAACTCTTTTTTAAGGCGAACAATTAGTGAATAGGAACTTGGCCCCGTTTTAACAGGTATGTTTTTGGTGAGATTTCAATACTTTTTTTAAGGAATCATACCAATTTGTTTCTTTCCTCCTCATCTTATTTCAGTGTATTTACTTGTACATATTAATTTTTATCTCAAATTCATAGATGAGCCGACTCACGCTTGACCAATTTCTCAAATTTCTTAATTTTTTGTTAATCTACATATAACAAACAACCTGTGTGCCAAATTTCATAACGCTACGACAACTGGAAGTGGCCTAGAGGTTTTGATTACCGATTTTTATCTCAAATTCATAGATGAGCCGACTCACGCTTGACCAATTTCTCGAATTTCTTAATTTTTTGTTAATCTACATATAACAAACAACCTGTGTGCCAAATTTCATAACGCTACGACAACTGGAAGTGGCCTAGAGGTTTTGAAGCCGACTCACGCTTGACCAATTTCTCAAATTTCTTAATTTTTTGTTAATCTACATATAACAAACAACCTGTGTGCCAAATTTCATAACGCTACGACAACTGGAAGTGGCCTAGAGGTTTTGATTACCGATTTTTATCTCAAATTCATAGATGAGCCGACTCACGCTTGACCAATTTCTCGAATTTCTTAATTTTTTGTTAATCTACATATAACAAACAACCTGTGTGCCAAATTTCATAACGCTACGACAACTGGAAGTGGCCTAGAGGTTTTGAAGCCGACTCACGCTTGACCAATTTCTCAAATTTCTTAATTTTTTGTTAATCTGCATATAACAAACAACCTGTGTGCCAAATTTCATAACGCTACGACAACTGGAAGTGGCCTAGAGGTTTTGATTACCGATTTTTATCTCAAATTCATAGATGAGCCGACTCACGCTTGACCAATTTCTCAAATTTCTTAATTTTTTGTTAATCTACATATAACAAACAACCTGTGTGCCAAATTTCATAACGCTACGACAAGTGGAAGTGGCCAGTGAATTTTGATTACCGGTCAGTGAGTCAGTGCCAAAATTAGCTATTTTTACAAGGAAATATTTCAGGATCTAACAAATCTATATCTATGAAATTTGGTATATTGCGTAAGTACTAGTATATAATTAGGTAGGTAAAATTTTATCTTTGCTCTCGCAATAGGCACTGAGATACAAGGGGGTCAAAAGTGCGTCGAAACCGTTCGTGTAAATAGTGCACGGCATGCGCGCGGCCTGCTGGAACTTGGCCGCGCACTCCGTGCGCTATGATTTAACTTTAAGCTACATTTACTCAGTGATCAATTGATATTATTTTTTTATATTATTTTTTTCCAACTAATATAATAGCCAAATATCACGTCCTCGAGTATTGAACATGTCTCACCAGTCACGCAGTATACAGCGTGCAAGTCTCTACGTACTCTCCAATCTACAAACGTACTATTATTATCATTTCTCGAAATACGATTACTGTTTTCTAAAATTATTGTGACTGTAAAATAATATTCAAATAAAATAATATGTAACAGACATCGACAAAATGGGACTGATTTCTTCAACGTATATACGGCCCAAAGACGTGATACCATTGTGCATTGAAGGGAAATGTCAGACTCGAGGCTGAGACCTTCAGTATATTTGCTAAGCTTTCAATTTGCTCGTCGCCAACGTAATGGGTTTTCCAGTAAAATGTGGGATTGGAATCTCAGAGAGTGGATATTAAATCCCTATTAATCCAATAAACTTAGATGGAACGTGGAATATTTTATTTTATGTAGATGACCTTTTTACGCTTACACTTTACAGATTTAGATTAAATTTTAATTCAGGAAGAATTAGACTTAAGTAAGATATAATTTGGGCTGAATTAAAAGTATGAATACTTTTCTATAACAAAAAAAACGTAATATTAAGTTTTAACTATTTTCTAAATATTTTAAGTTCGTTGTTTGTATTATAAAACAATAAAGTAATAATAGATAATAGAATAGAAGAAATACCATTGAAATATTATTAAATACTATACTATTAAAACCTTTTCATAGGTAAAGTTCTATAACTATTAACTAAGTGGTGGATGATGGTGGCAATGCTAGTGATGATAATGATTATAATTTCCAAGTTACCGTCAACATAATTATATGGTAGCACCTTCATTGTTCGTTGGACAAGTCACGTTCGAGGCTAACAAGTTATACCTACCCGTAACTAGTAGATTCTTATCAGAGATAAATGGCTATAATGACATCTAATATACTATCAATTAGATATCTTCCTTATTGTAATTATTTGTCCAAATCGGATAAGTAGTTTTAAAGTTACGAGGGAACAGTGAACATCCACACATACATACATAGTCAAAATCATAACCTTCCTTTTTGCTTCGCCGTAGTCCGGTAAATAGCTATTTATATTACTAGAAATTATGGTTAATGGAGCCTAGTGGGTGTGATGAATTATTGTAGCACCAAAGCATGCAAATAGTTAATTATGTATTGTATAAATCAGATTCTTCGTTTTTCCAAAAATAATAATTAACTACTTATAATACAGCTTTCTTTATTGGCATTTAGTAGGTAGATCACATTATAAGCTCCTAAACATTTCTCCAAAAGGAATGATGTCGCTTCCAAAATCTGTCCAAAATAATAATTTGTTCGCTGTAAAATTCACAAACATGCTAAACCTTTGTTCGATTATTACCTGAGGTTCAACGTACAGGTTTGACAATGTTTTTAACCAAACATGTGATTTAATGGCGATTTCCGTTAGTATGACGAAATGTGTTGGGTTTGAACTGGTTCCGTGATTCAGCCCGCATCGGTCGATCGCATTGACAACCCACACCACTTATAGCGCCCTTTGTCACGGCCATGGATGACGCTTTTCCTAGTTAGGTTAATTAGCTTAGGTATTGGGAAGATCTACCATCAAATTGGGTACTTTTAAATTGCACGGGTTGTTTAAAAAATCTATCAAATTTGATTCGGATAATCTCACCTAAAACTCTTCAGTGACGCAAGTAAATTTCGCCATGCCCCTTAAGAGCAAAGGAGACATAATTGTATTAAAGCTAGAAGGGGCCCCACTTACACGCTAGCTAAATATATAATTCAATAAAGGTACTCGAACTATTGACGGTGCATGTCTCAGCCTGACCCAGAAACTCCCCTCACAAATAAACACGACTTATCGCTGTAAGGAAATACCTGAAGGCTGAAAGTAGTGCATCGTGGATTTTGCAAGATAAGTCTATGGGCCTTTATGCTCAGGAACATTGGAGAATGGAGAGCTCCTTTTGTTTAACACAAAAACTTCTTGTATCTAAGATATACGATGCTCAGAATAATTTTAAGCTATGGTTCATACATGTCTGGCTGTTTTGAGATGTGATTTAAAGACTATTCTTATTTCTATAGATTTTAGGACAGCGATTTACTCATGAAGTGCTTCAATCATATTCATCAGTTTAAATTCAAACATTGATCTAAACTCTAATTCCTAGTTTGTGATTATTGGACTCATATTTTCAACACGATGTTGACTTCTAGCTTTCCCGCTTCATCAGACCCCAATAATATTTCTTATTTTAGTCTTTTGGACCTTGGTAAACCTTGTAAGCCATACCTGGGAATTAAATCTACTTTCTGAATACATTTCCACGAATGAATTTCACCTTCCACCTCTAATAGAGCTATCATTGTTTAAACACAAAGGTTTGAGGTAAACAAATGTGGATGGAACTGTTTTGTCACGTACCGCGCACACTTTACACTTTTGTTTACCGCCATTATACCCAAGTGCTCCACAATTCCAACTCTTAAGTAAACAATGTACTCGTGCTATTATTCTGAATGTTTTATGTAATTTCTTAAGTAAGTACTTAATCCAAATTGTTATTTTTTGTATATCATTTTATATTTTTAGTTTTTTAGAAGAAAAGAGGGGAGGCCTTTGCCCAGCAGTGGGACACAATGGGCCAATAATAATAATAATAATAATAATTTTTAGTAGCTTTGACTGTCGTTTTCTTTGTGAAAAGATGGTAGATTTGGTATATACGGTCTATCCAAAAAGTTACAGAAAACCCAATCATTTACGTAATGATTGGGTTTTCTGTAAATATATGAAAGATATACTAATGATTTTATACTTGGAGAAATTCATGCATATGTATTCAAAGACCGACCTATGCGGAAAACCTTCATGTTTTACCACGAAATCAATTCAAGAGGTGCAGCTGTGAAATCGGATAATTCACAACCGAAAACAATACGCTGCATTCGTATACCAGAAATTGAATCGTGCAACATAATGCATATTGTAATTAATGAATCGTGACGGTTCTGATACCGAGTGGCACACTGTCCCACCCCACACGTCACGGGCCAGTTCATGCCTCCCTAATAAACATCCGTCTGACGAATAAACTTTAGGGCAGATTTACATTAAGTAACTGACGTTATTTCATGACTGTCGTGTCAGCCTGACTGACCTGCCACTGCCATAGTGTAAATTGATTTTAAGTCAGCACAGTACCCTGGCGACAGCCACTGAGCCAGCCAAGAACAATCCGTTTTCCCGATCCGAAGAGTTTTGATATTCCTGATAGCATTTTTACATCGACGATGTAAGAATCGTTCTCGTAGAAACTTGGAAGTTACTGCGTAAAGTCGCAGGCTTTTAAGTTTGTAAAGATAGGCTCGCATACGAAAGAAAAAATTTGACAAGCTCTCTACTTTAGATTTTAGATGAAGGCTATTACGATCGTTCTTTTAGAAATCAGAATATTACAGTGACTTCTTTACCATTTTCAAAAAGACTTAGACAAAGTTACGTTATATCCAGATACCTATTACTTAGGTGTTACAATATGTAAATTATTTTAATGCAGCAACAATTTCTTATTGCGTATTGTACTATAAGCTGCATATAATCTTTTCGACCATTATACCGAGTCAGTAAACGATTTTCGTAACTTTATACTACGGCCACCTGCGACCCAATTCGTTGGCTGATGCTTTTATAATATTCTATTAAGACGACTCCATGTTAAAGTAAAAACCGTATTGGATGTGTTTCAGATTGCTTGTTTTCTATGCGAGGCTATCCCGGCCTCTCATAGAAAACAAGCAATGGAACAGCAAAAAATGGAAAGGGCGTAGCGACAAAATGGTTTTTGTCGCGTAATTTAAAAATCATAAATACATTTCATATAAGCTATGGGCAAATTAAAGTGTATACTAGAACCAATTTATGTACAAATTTTGGAAGCTTACCTATATCACCTTCCTCTGTTGGCAAAATAGGAATCCCCTTTTTTACAGAGGTCTTTTTGATTGATTATTCTGTGTTATAAAAGTTGACCAATGCTATGGGTAATTCAAGGACAAAGACATGATGAATACTGACAGAGAACTTTAATTTCTTAGCTTTAGTCATTGCTGAGAAAAATGGACATCGCTACAGCCAAATTATCAAGGCGTCACCTTAATGCGTAGCAGTTTGTGGTGTGAAATATGGCATCTTTTGGAGTGGTGTTTCATCTTTATTCTTTATGCATTTTAAAGGATGGCCGGTGGCCCCAAACTAACGTTCAAAGAGCAAATCTTCGAATGCAAGCCGCAGCCCGCAGGCAATATCAAAATGCTGACCACAAAGAATATGGCTCATGAAAAGTCATATAATTTTATGTGAGTAACTAGTAAGAGAAATAACTATTCAGACATTAATGACTTCTTCTTGGAATTTCGTTAGGTACGCAGTTACGCTGGTCGTCCGAAAATAATTATACGAACCTTGTAATTTTAACACTTTTATTATATTAATGTAGGTTAATGTTGTTGTGTACTAGGATTTCATAAATTCTCATTAGTGTAATTAATTGCAATGCGGCATTGCAAGTCTAGTTTATCTTTGCTTTCCGTGTTCCGTTTTCGGGCATTAGCGAGGCGAGTACACGCGACCGTTGCAGACAAAGGGAACTACTTATGAATCAGACGCATTAAAAGGGTCAAATGAATATCCCACATCTAGAAAGTAATACGTGTTCAAAATCATTAGCTCTTTGTTCATTATCCAATGTGCCTTTTAAACGGTGTGCTGATAAACTATTTAAACAAGCAACGCGGAAGGCAACAAAAGTAGATATCCTGGATTCCTGCGTCCAGACGTCGTGCTATAGTAGCTTTAACTTTGTCATATCCAATTCTTTTCACTTTGAAATTACTCTCCCATCCTTGAAAATAGGATGCAGACAGTCCTGCACGTTTTTTATGAATTTTTATGTTCTCTATATGGGATGGACACAGCCTTGGAAGAGTATTCAATGCGGCATCTTATAATGTATGGGAATCGTGATCGTTGAAAGCCTAGAAACCTGTTTTGTATATCCTCCGACCTTATATAGACCTTTGGACCAGTACAATGTTTCTTTTATACCTGGATTTCTGGGTAGCAATGATATCATAGCGCTAAATTCTACGTCGTTTTATTGGATGTGCTATTGAAATATTATGGTAATTCAGTCATATATAGTTTTTACACTGTGGTTATAGCATGTACATTGTACATATTCAACTTTCGTTTATTATTCAGTTTACTGGTGTATTCAATTTTGGAGGAGATTTGTGGCATCTAAGTTTTAACTTTTTACTATTGGCTTGGCAAATGATAACCCAATATGAGTAAACATAAATTCTACACAGTTTCTCCAAACCCTTCAGTGAGTTTGGGTTAGATAATAGATTATTATTTAATTCATCAAGCCCCAAGCGGTCGCATGCAACCGCGATAACAATAGATAAGCTATTGTGTCTCGTTTTTTCACGATCGACGGGCTGCTTGCTTGCTCTTGATGTCTCTTAGTCTAAGAATAATTAAATAGTTTTTATTATTCGTAATTCTTATAGTGCAGTCTCCTAATTAAACCAATATTGACTCTACGTTGCCTGAATATTCTATTTCTTAGCATCCATTTGACCATTTCTTTCTTCCAGGGTTGGCCGCTATGGGAGCGTTTCGAATCCACCGAACACGAGCGACGGTTGCTCCTGGTGGCGCGACTACCCCACATCCGGACCCTGAACGGTGGTGGTGCGGTGCCACCTGAAGAGAGGGATGCTGCCGAACGAGCCTTCATCAGATACTACATGGAGAAGGCCGAGGCTGACCGACCTGACAGGTAATAGGAGCTTCGGATTTGTGCATAGACAGTATATGCCATGGCCCATGACCTATGGGCGGCAGCGTCCTATGGCGTCCAAGGGGGGGCAGCGTTCTAGGATGGCGGCAGAGTTCGTACATAGGTACGGCAAAATTAAAGTGGCCTATAATAGCTGGTACTCATAAAAAATTGAAATCCGTCCCGGCCCAGAGTTTTGTACCTCAGTTCACCGTTTGAATTTTTCATGATTTTATCTTTGGATTAGGAAATCTTTGAAATGAGGGAGAGCGCTGGATTCCTAAATTAGAAAACAATGGCCATGGTATAAGATGGCGTTTCAGATGATAACAAATAACATTTTTTTTTTCACTTTTCGTGTCATTGATAAAGGCACTTTAACGACTTCTTTGTTCACTATCCCCACGAATATAAATATTATATTACAACTTTACCAGAACAAGTATTTCGGTGAAATAAATAACCAAATCATTAGTCCATAGCATAAAGTCTCAGAATACAGAACAAACCATAAAGTATGATATTATAAAAGGAGTACTGCAGCTGTTATGATGAAACTTATTGCATCTAGACGCGAACGTAAAAAGTTATAATCCCAATGTTGTGTAACGCAGCACGTAACATCTTTTATTCTAAGCTTGTTCCGCTATCTAGACCAGCCTTTCCCAAAGTGGACGATAACGCCCCCTTGTGGGCGCTGAAGATCTGGTGTGGGACCCAGAAAAAAATAGAGGCGTTGTGTAGAGGCTTGGGGGGTGATTTATTTCATCAGGATGCATTTTAAATTGAAACAATGGGGGTGCTAAAATATAATTTGTTCGGTAGACAAAATAAGTTTGGGAACTCTAAACTAGACCATCGGCTCTCAAACTTTTTTGGTGGCAGAAGTCAACGAAGCACACTTTGAGAATTGCGCATTTAGAGTCTAGACTATTTCAATAATAAGATTTCCGCTATTTCTGTACTGCAAACACAGTCCCTTCGTCGTGTCTTGCGGCTAGCTTAGGGGAATTCTAGGTCGAGAGGAGGTCAAGCGAATTATAATTATGTAGGGCCATAATATAACAAAGAGTGAAATCCACAGTTTGTTTTCAACTTTGTGCTAAATTGCCTTCCAGGAATCGGTATATACGTCGTGTTATCGAGTGAAGGAATTGGGGACAGCCATATTGTACCTAGGTATGAACTATGAGGTTAGCTAAGAAAAGGAGTTAAGAACTCTGGAGCAACTACTGGTGGTATACCTACTATTTAAGGGCTGCTGTCTTTTTTTTCTACAATGTGACTTTTACAATATGCCAGAAAAAGGCATGACCTTGTAAGTTGTATTGAATATATGTTTTTATGTTTGTGTTCGCATATGTCCGAAATTGCAGGTCCGAGGTGATACTTTTTTTGTTGTAGGTACTAGGTATTGTTCAACTTAGGGAATACTGCAAGTTTCATCAAAATCGTTCAGTAGTTTCTGATAGAGAATTTTTATTTTTTTAATGTACTAATATTTATTCTCTTCTATATTCCAGGTACTGGGAACTGGTGGGCATCCACGGCAAGCTCGACCCGCTCGTGTCTGTGGACTTGAGACCGGAGAAGCGAGTACAGATCACCTTCACGTGCGGCGATGTCAGCGAGGTGCGCACCGTCGATGTCTACAGGTATTTACTATAATAATCTTCTCTTTACTACCTTATTGAGATAAATAATTGTAAACAAAATATACAGGGTGTAACAAAACTAGTTAGTGATAATACCTACTTTAGGGTGTGTATGTGTTCTTGGTAGAGAGATCACTGTGAAAGTAGCAGCACTGAAAGACCAATATTTTTTTTCACTTTTGTATGGGCCAGTCCCCCTGCGCGGGCCGAGTTTTCCCATACAAAAGTGTAAAAAATTTTGGTCTTTAGGCGCTGCTACTTTCACAGTGAACTCTCTACCAAGAACACATACACACCCTAAAGTATTATCACTAATTAGTTTCGTTACACCCTGTATATCCTTAAGCCTGCTTACATTACGGCATAAAATAACCCCATAACCTGTCACAAATTATGGACCTGCAAATATTAGCAACAACTAAGTTATAAATTAATTAAGTACTAAAGTCCTAGGATGTATCGACGAATACAGGTCATTTGTTAATTGTATGGATACATACATATGGATTTATTGTTGTGGTAATTAAACTTAATTTTGTTTTGATCACTTTCAGAACCGTGTCGGACTTGAAAACGCGCCTTGAGCGCCTAGCCGGTTTCCCAGCTTCCAAGATGAGGCTTTTCTATGTCGACCAGGAGCTGAGAGACTCACAGGTAAATAGAAAAATTAATTTGCAGTATTGGACGCTCTATAAGACCAGAGGAATTTCAGCATTCGGTAGTATTATTGTTTAGTGCAGTTTATTTACCATTCGTTTGTTAACCAACAACAAACCAAATATGGGTGCTACTTAACAACATCATGTTATTTTAACTACATACCATAACCTAATAATATTATAATAACTTTTATTTACCGTTTAAATGCATCTGACATAAATCATAATAACGTCGTCTTAATAACACACCTAGTATTTTTTTACCCAATAATTAAAATCTTAGCCGTTTCAGGGTCCAGAGGAGATGAAGATACCGTCAAAGCAGCTCTACTCCTACAACATCAGGTCCGGAGACGAAATCATCATTGATTCCAAACTCAAGCACTCGATCTCCGCTAACTCTAATTCATAAGATTCTAATGCATTTTCTTATTGAAGCATTATATGCTTAATCAAATAGAATGTTACTTTTTTATTGTAACGCTAACCCTGAATAGTGCCAAAGCATTATTTGATACAGTCTGAAATAACTTTGGCAGTTACGTTTCCATCCATAGAATAAAGGATTTTTTTACTGTAAAATGATTCAGTTAATCAGTGCCTTCTATAACTGATCTTGCCAAAATTACTGTTTTATTTTATACACTCAAATCATACCTGCATTATGTTGTTTTTTGGTAATATAGGTAACATTTAAAATCTTGTTAAGTAATTTTACATTGACACAATATTTCAAAAATTAAAATATCACATCATAATAATTTCAAATTGATTTTTTAATTAATTCATTTTAAAACAAACAAAGTACCTACCTATCCATAATTTCCAGAATGTTAAATTACTTAACATGCTTTTTATTTAGGTATTGTTTCGAAACAAAATATTTTATGGGATGGCAAAATTTCAAAAACTTAAAAAGATAGTTTAATTTCTTTATCTAGTCATATTCAGAAATACTAGATATTGGAAAAGAAATGGCGCGTCAACTATTTGCTAATTATATTTTTATAATAATTTCTGACAAGAAAATCATTTCTTTATTTTTTTAGTTTATAATTTGATTGTAAAGCTTAAAGCTACTTACACTGCACAAACTTTTCTGTGATTTTATTTACGCAATGGGTTTTATTTTATTTCAATTGAACATCTGTGATAGCACATGCTAGACTCATCAATACCTTTTGAAATGCTTCTGAAGTCTTTTGAAATTTGACCAGTGGCAATGGCAAAATTATAACCATCTTGATCATTACAATGCACTATGCGGCCATGGGTTATGTTGTACTAATTTTATTTTAAAAATCAGAATATTAATATGTTATACCTATGTGTTACCTAATGACAAAAGGTTTCATGGCAGTATTAAAAGATTAGGGTCACTATATTATTGTTTGTAGTACGAGTAAAGGCGAAAATAAAATGGGCAAATAAATCTGTAGTTTAATTTATGTACTTAATTGTTTTCATTTAAATTAACAATTCTCAATTATCTTAATAAAGGCTCTTTCTGGTAACATAAATTACTTAGTATCATCTATTTATTACTCTATGGTATCATCTATTAGACAAATATAATCTACTTCCATAGACTGCTAACATTGCACTTTGCACTTCATCAATAACACATCTTTCCACATTATACCATTCAGGACTATCTATTTCTTCAACCCTTCTTCTCAAGAAATTTATTAAAATGTTTAATGTCTCTAAATTTTTACTTATAACCATTTCTTGCATATAACTTACAATTAAATTGACATCACATTGTTTTGGACTTTGCCCACTATCAAACCAAGCTCTTAATAACTCCCGTACTTTCTGCCATGGTAAGGCTAAAAACCCCTGTGGTTTTTTGGTTACCTCAGGTTTCTCCTCTTTAATTTTAGGCTTTTCTTCTTGTGCTATGCTTTCGTGAACAACACATTCTGTTCTCGACACACTCATTGATTGTCCTTGCAAAAATTTACTTATCAGATTTTTTGAGGATGAAACTGGTTTATGTTTTGGTGGCCTTCCCCTTTTCTTCACTGTTGGGGATTTTATACGGCTAATAATTGGAGACTTTTTCAATGGAGATAATGGTATTTTTGTTTTGACTGGTGTAGTTGGTTTCTTAACTACCATAGAATTAGCTGGTAAACATAGTTGTGGTGTGTTAGTTTGTTTAACCTTGTCAGGAATTCCTGCAAAAAATTTTGTAAGTGTGCCTTTCATAGGCTTATTATTGAGTGCTTCTAATTTAGTAATTTGTATTCCAATACCTCTCATTTCTTTTGGATCAATATTTTGTTTCTTACATATTGTTATAACCTCTCTTGTGATTGTTTGTAAGTCATCTGTAGCAATTTGCAAATTAGTAGATTTATTAATAACATCACAGAAACCATGACCCATAAATTTTGCTGTCTCCACTGGAGCATCTTTAGCTCTCACCATAAGTTTCAATGTTATACATTTACCTAAAACTTTGAACTGTTTCAGTCTTGAATGTACTTCTTCTGAAAGTTGTTTTAAAAAGTTCTCACACTGTTCATTGTTTTCAAAACGAATCCCATAATTTACCTCGGCAGAAACTGATTTTCTTACAGTGTAAAATGACAATGGAACGGGATCATGTCCTCTACACTGATCATACAATTGCAACCCAGTTTTATTTCCAAAGTGCTGCTGAAGTGTTGCTAGGGTTAGACTTTGAAGAGACCCACAAGTTTGATGACCCAATGATTCTAATTTGTGTGATGTTTGCCTACCCACACCAGGCAAATCTCTTAGTTTGATGCCGAACATAAATTCTTCAACAAGATTAGCTGTGAGGAAAAACTGTCCATCAGGTTTTGCTTGTTTTGTGGCCAACCTAGCTTGTAATCTGTTTCCACCAAACCCAGTAGAACATGGGCATCCTGTTTTGCTCTTAATCTCCTCTCTCAAAGCTCTTGCGAAATCTTGTGCACTTATATTTAATGAGGCTAACAGTTCTGTACAGTCCACATACATCTCATCACATGATACAGCCTCAATATCCAAGGTATATTGTGCCACAGTGTTATACAGTGTTAATGCTACTTCCCTGTAACCCTCAAAGTCATAAGGTATTGTTTGTAGATTTGGGCACAGTTTTAAGGCTGATCCCATAAACATTCCATTGCTAACACCTTTAGCTCTTGCCTCATATGAGCATGAAGCTATTTCACTCATACTACTGAATTTGTCATTTTCTGCAGATACATTGTCAACTTTTGACTCAAAATATAACTCTTCCTCTTCAACACCAGTAGCCTTGCTTAGCTTTTTTGCTTGTCTTTGTTTATACATGCTGAATTCAGTTGCTCTATCAACACCCTCTCTTTTTGGTCTAGGTTGTCCGCCTTTAGAATGTGTGACAGCAACAGGTTTCCCGACTAAATCTGGTCTAGATCTCAATCCTACAGACACAAAAAAGCAATCCATATCTATATGCATAATGGTTTTATTATTCTGAAATGACAGAATATTTTGACTATCCATGTTTGATTCTTTCAATCTCTTTTTAAAGACCTTCCGAGAAGGAAATACAAAGTCACTTCTTTCCCTCAATTCATTTACGTGTTGTTTAAAGTGGGCGCCCAATTGGGATATATGGTGCAATCTAGAATTATTGTAAAATTCGGATAAAAAATTTGGATCATTTGCATTTTTTGTCACTTTATCATTTTTTGATATGTTATTTGAGTTCACTGTTGATGTATTCTCTGTATTTAAACTTGATTTAGGTAAATTGTTATGGACAGAATAGTCTGTGCTTGTTGATGTACATGGATCGTTACTAAATGTCTCTGCAAATTCACACTCCTGGTTTTCGTTTTTTAAATGTACTTCACTTTTTGATTCCCCTTTCAGATTTGGTTGAAAATTTAATATTGGTTGTAATTTTGAACTTCTATAAAGTAAATAATCTTTGTAGTTCAATAGTCGATTTGCCTTTAAAGAGTCTGTAATCCATTCTGGTTTAACTACTCTCGTTAAACACATATTCTTCACTTTAGTATCTGGTAAATTGGAGGCAATGATAAAATCTTCACTTCTTTGATAGGTGTGATATACTCCTCCATGTTTAGCCATTAATTCTTTTAGCTCATCAGCAGAGGGTATTGTATAACCGTTAACATAAATACTTACACCATTAAATATGTTAGAAACCTTTATTTGCTCATTAGAAGTGGTCGCAGAAAACTGTTCTTCAAGTTTGGCAATTTTCGCGCGCATATATCCTCCCCAAGCTTCGAAACCATTATCGGGGAATTTTTCATCCCTTCGAGACATCTTTCTGTTTCTGTATACTTGAACTATGTATAGTATGCACATTTACGAACACAGTACGTGTTCGTAAACAGTGGCAATTAAAACAAAGAAAGTATAAAGAATATCCTACAATTTATATTCGGGAACTGTTTATTTTCAAAACACAACAGCGAGAGCTGGCGAGAGCCGAGATCTTTTGACGTGCTTTTGACATTTCGGCTTTCGCGTTTTGAGTTTTTGAATTTTGACTTTTGACCATAGACTAAACATATAGATTAAAGACTATATGGCGAGAACGAGCATGTCGCGGGCCGCGGCGACGGGCGACCGCGACTTCGCGTCTCGCGACAGATTTGCGGACCCTTATCTTATTAGCTGTCACTTGTCAGTCTGTGGTCCAAGGCGATCTGTGAGTTGTGACCATTCTGATTCTGTGACTGTCATTTGCAAAAAAACAAAACAAACGAAGAAGAATTAACGGACAACGGTCACTGTCGTAAATGTTTGTATTTTTGTGGTGTTTTAATCATTTTGTTGTTTTATTTACTTCATAAATAAAAGCTTTATTGATTTTAGGTATTCACATAGTGTGCCTCCATGATATTAAAAGATGGATAACGACATAACAATAGTGCCATGGGTTGGTCCAACTTCTTGCAAAAAGAACCTCAATGTTGCGGTGGTTTCTTCGAACGTAGAAATAGCAGAAAACTTGTCTGTGGCCCTTACAGACGTCCAGGCAAGGGGCAATTACAGATGGAAACTCGGCGTTCTACGTTCACTGAGCTTGGAGGATATTGTGATACAATCTAATGTAATCGGCAGACTTGCTATAGACTTTATAATAATCGCGATGGACACAAGCAAACTATTTTGTGTTGAGTGGGCGAGAAAAATGCTGAAGCATGTCCACCCGGATATGAGAATACGGCGTGTATTGCTGGTGAATGCAAGTGGACTTCCCGCTAATGCAATGGCTGTGAGCTCAAATGAAGTGATAACATTTTGTTTAGAAAACAAACTGGACATGTTAAATGCAAACTTATTAAAAAGTGATGAAGCCCAATTTGTTGCCAGAAAAATACTGAAGTATATGGAAGTGTCTTTAGGTGGCAGAACTGGTATACCTAACTTAAATATTTGATTGTGTTTTGCCTTTGTATTAGACATAAGTATTGTAATTATAATATTATAATAGTCAAAAAAATTCTTGTTAATATGATGGAACCATTAATGATGAACTTCAAGCTCATCCTAATGTTTTGTGCCAAAAAGAAACTGAGAATAGAATAGTTAAGAAATTCTTAAAATTGACTCGGTGGAACTGTTGTTTCTTTGGCTAGTAATGTCAAACAACCCAACAGTTCTACCGACTGTCAGTACTGGATTTATGTATAGGCATTAGACAGTATAGGCCATGGCCCATGGGCAGCAGCATCATATGGTGTCCTGTGGGGGCGGCGGCAGAGCTCATACATAGGGGTGGCAAAATCAAAGTGGCCCATACTCATAAAAAATAATATACACACTAGATGACGCTCACAACTCCGTTGCGCCAAAACTCGTTTACCGCGCGGGAACTGTTCATTTTTCCGGGATAAAAAGTATCCTGAGCACAGAAATAAATCAAGATAGAACGGCGACGCGCGTGCGTTGCTAAGGATTCGCGCGTGTCAATTTTTGCTTTGCATTTAGTTAGAACAAATAACTTGCCCGTGGTAAGATATACCTCCTTTTGACCGATTCACTTTCATACTTCTGTTTTTACAATTAGACACTGCACAATGAGGCATTTTTGCACAACCGCTCCGGTGTAATCAAGTCGAGACGTGCGCGCTAACTGAATGAACGTTCAACGAAACTTGCTCACTTGTGCAAGTTTGAAACACGCGTACTCCACCCACTTAGCCGTTCTATCTTGATTTATTTCTGTGATCCTGAGACTCGAGACATCTCTTTACCAAAATTCAGCAAAATCAGTTCAGTACTTTATAATAATTATTATATTGTGTGGTAATCTACAACAGTGGGGTTTTCAAAGGATAAAAAGTAAAAACAAAATTACATATTTCCAAATCATTTATTATATTTAATTGTACTACAAAATAATAGGAAGATTTTCTACAGTTACATATTATATAATACATAAATATTAAACAAGTACAGTCCCCACGAGCGCAATCTCACATTACACACTATTCATAGTACCATTACTATAGATGCAACTTATTCAAATTATTAATTTGATTAATAAAACTATAACCTAAATTGAAATACTGTTTGTTTTACTTTTATTATAAAACTATAAATAAAATTGTTATAAACTAGCAAATTAAAAAAACAACATTTAAAATGTTTTATAAAAAAATCTTTTAACAGTAAGTATAAGACGTTATGTTAATAATTATAAGTAATAATTATAATAAAAGATATCTAATGTAATTACCAAATATTATAAAAGTTTAGAATTAAAGATAAAAGTCATGTACCAAGCACTCGTCTTGTATTGTATGACTATTATCAATTGCACAGCAAAAGAGCTATCGAAACATTCACATTAAAACCACTACTCTCCGACAAACTCTGTATTGAAGTGAATAAAAAATAACATAGATTGGACCTTCACTATTTAAATCGTGCAGGTAAAATTATTGAATATTGTGTGCAACCATTTCAAAGATCTTTGTTGCATTTTCATGCATAAATCGTAACTTTTAACACAGAGATCGAAAGAGCATGCAAGTCCTAGCTCAGAAAACACTCATACTAAATGCTCAGTAGAGCGATTCTCAATGTTACACGCGCGTAGTATTTGGACACAATGTTCTTGTTTCGCAGCAAATTCGCCCCTCCTGAAGAGAGCCTAACTATGAAATACTAAAATTAGCGTCACATGTGACATTTAACATAAACGTATACAAAAATTTAAGGATTGATATCACAAATAAATCGCCTGAAGTCAGGCTAATAAATAGTACAAAACACTGGGCAACACAAAACTTACACCATTACAAGATCTAACATAAGTCACAACACAAACACAATAAATTTGGAATGGCCGACAAATTATAATATGTTCCGAAGTTTATAGGTAAAATTAGTGAAATATTGGCTGCTAATAAAAGAAACTACTGACAGTCAGGGCAAGATCTAGTGTACTTAACTCTTAAACATTCAAAAGTATGTTCCTTTTGACCTTTATAATCGTAAATATATCTAGCCCCAACTGTTCATAATAATATGCTTCCCTTATAAAATTATCCTAATCGTGCCAAATTAATTTTAATCATAATAATTTCACAGCAAATTATATTTTTGTACAAACAAATAAACTTGTTTCTTTTGTTTATGAAAATGATGTGGTAAACAGTTTACACATAGGCAAGTGATGTGAAACTAAAATCACACATATTTAATTTTTTAAAGCAAGGATGCTTTTTTCAATACATAGGAACATTTTAAAAATCTGGTAAAGATTACGGTTGCCAGATAACGTTTTTTCCCGAATTCCAACACCTAAATTATGCACATGTACTTTTTCTAACAAAGCATTGGATTTAGACGGTCAATAGAAAATTTACCATGCCAAATAAATATTAACCTTTTCGACTCTTCTTATTTTATCCTCGAATTACCTTAGCCAAAGTTCTTGTGTCACTACTAATTTGTTGTAAAGAAATTAGCTACAATTTAAATGGCATAAAATCTTTACCATTGTCAAACTAGGGCCGGTATAAATAGTCACTACTCAAGATGCATCTCGGTCTCAAGACGCGGTTTCGTGGTACAAGCCCAGGCTCTATAATTGGTTAGCTGTCAAATATTGGACCAATCACAGAGCCGAACCGCGTCTTGAGACCGGGTCACATCTTTGGTACTATTTATACGGGCCTAGGTGTGTTGTCGATGCCAGAAAAATTATAGTTCACAGTTCACAGGCAGCAGTGACAAAAGTCTAAACTCAATCGTATTCTTGTAGATATGGAAATAATAAATTTCTCAGGTAAACAATCTATCAAGAGTCTCACAATGAAATTGTTAATGATGATAAGGCTCAGTCACACAAAGACACAACGCGATTACCTTTAGCTGTAATATGCAAGCACTGCGCAGGCGCACGCAAAATGTTTTGCCGCAATACAGTATTTTCAAAAAGCGTCGCATCGCCACTAGGTGTGACTGACCCTTAGATTCTAGCGCTAATGACACTTACACCTAAGTTCCTGTACTGAGAGATATAGTTAAAATTGTCACACATCCAGAAATACCAACAATAATTATTGTTCACTTTTGCTCTTTACATTCACACAAAAAGATTAAATATAAGAAAGGAATTAACACAAGCGACAATTTTGTATAAAATATAATGGTTCAATAATAATTAAAACAAAATTTGAAGTCCTCTTTTATAAATATATACTTACTTTATTTACAATTTCTATCATCGGTCATAATTCTATGCATGCTTGTGTTAGTTCCATATTTTCTAATGTATCGAATATTAAGCACATACTTTTATAACGTCCATGTGAAACTTTCATATATTTGTGTACACTTGTGCGGAAAAGTTGTAGCCACTCAATCAATTCAGATCCTTTGATATGTGATTGTGACTGTACTAACAAAAACCTGGTGGGCCCTGCCACGATGAGAAATGAGATTCATGATATGTGGTGTCCAAGTGAGATGATCAGAAAAGCAATCCGGCCAAGTCCATCGTGTGCTAAGATGTACCGTATAAGCCATCTCGCTTATAACATAGCACCCTATTTTCCTGAATATACATTGGTTCACGTTGCAATGTTGATGCTTGAAAATCTGTAACAATATTGAGTATTCTATATTCTTGGCAATTTGGCATTAAACTTGAGGCAAGACCACAAAACAAACAGCTCATTCAATGTAACTTATTGAAAGAGCTGTTTGTTTTGTGGTTCTCAATGCCACGGATTTTATTTATTGGTCGTTTATCATTTACATTTTAGATAGTGCTAGTCAAAAACGATACAAAAGCGGATCAATTTAGCTTTTCATTGATGAACAGCCGATAAATCCCCTCAAAAACCTACTAAAACGGTAGTAGGACTCTAGGCCCGTACCACGAAACCGTTTTGAGACTCAAACAATCAAACGAGGATGCCACGTCCCGTTATAAACGTGAACTGGCGTTGTAAGAGTAGGACGCGGCAATCTCGTTCGATTGTTTGAGCCTCGAAACGGTTTCATAGTAGGCCTTCTGGTCCGAGTCTGACGACTACCGACAAACTAGCCTTAGTGCTCCCTAAACGGTAATTCAGCATTACATGCATAGCCTCATGGGCGCCGGCAGAAATAATTTCCAAGGGGTGCAGTCTTTAGTATCCTTTTTTTTCTTTTCTCTTTACATTTTACGAACAACAGTGACTGTCTATTTACGTCAACAGAATACATTTAGTGCCAAAACATTATGAACTATCTTTGTACGGCATGGTAATGGGGCTCTTTATTTCAATAATTCCTGTTGATCCCGAGATTCCCAAGGGCGCTCCCTTCCCTTCCCACTCCCCTCCCGGCGCCCATGCATTTACGTGACAATATTAATTGTTGAATGACATGCCGATCGCGAAACGATCATGCGTACACGGCAGCACGTAACGCATGTAATGCTGAATTATCGTCTAGGGAGCGCATAAGACACTTACCAGTCTAGTCCGAGTCCAGATTAACCACGTCGCCAGTGGGCGGGGGCCTCGCGGGGGGCCGCCCCCGCGGTCTGCCCACCCCCGCGCGTTCGCCGAGCATCATCTCGCGCGCGCGCTGCTGCTGCAGCGCCATCGCCACCGGATCCCGACTGCCCAGGCCGCCAGCATAGAACTTAGCGTTCAACTGGAATCATAATAAATAATAATACTCCCCACACTGGTTTCGGTGACGGTGGCCGGTTTCATTGAAACCAGGACAGGTACGCAGGAGTAATTTTTATAGTGCCCAAGTGTGTGCGCAGTACACGAGAGCACTACATTCCCTTACTCTCATAACCCAGTGGGACGGAAGACCGGCACGACTGGCGAGAGATCAGACGCAGGACCGACTTTTATATGCCCATCCGACGCATGCATCATCTTGTCAGACAATCAGGTGATCAGCCTACATTGTCCTAACCAAACTTGGAAATAACATGTTTCCAACGCGGGAATCGAACCCACGACATCCGAGTCAAGAGCGACGCACTGGACCACGGAGGCGTTTAGTCCGCCAGCGTAGAACTTAGCGTTCAACTGGAATCATATAGAATCATCAGCTATTTAACTTAAGCAACACCGTTTTGGAAATTGTCGAAACGAAGTTCCTTATCGCGCGTTGCGAAAGGGGGCTAGACGGAAAAAGTTGTAACATGACACAAATGTGTCGGTATATTACAACAAGAGCAAAAATGCTATAGTTGTAAGCCGTGCGGTAGCGCGTGTTTCTCTCTCTCTCTCTTTATCTACACTACTATTATAAAGAGGAAAGATTTGATTTTTTGTTTGTTTGTTTGTTTGTTTGTTTGTTTGTTTGTTTGTTTGAGTCGAATAGGCTCCGAAACTACTGGACCGATTTGAAAAATTCTTTTACCATTGGAATCCTGCATTATTTCTGCTGAACATAGGCTAATTTTTATTTTGGAAAAATATAAGGTTCCGTAAGATATTTGGGATTTTCGGACGCAAGGTGTAAAGAATCAACCAGAAAAGTTACTTATTTTGCGTACGCTGCCCAAACTATAAAAGATAGAGGCATAAAATGTTCTAAGTAATTATAGATCTTTTAAATATCTACAAAAAAGTCCGCGACACACTATACCTATCTATGTTGAGTGAGGCACAATAACCATTTTTTTATTAAAAAATCTTGAATTTTTTTTTAACTATATTTAACCGCGTTTATTTAAATAATGCTATTGACCCTTATCAAAATAAATTATTTCATCACTAAGTACAGTTAATGTAGATAATATTTGGTCTTTGAATGATTAAAATTGGACGTTTGGTTTTAATGTTATGGCGAAATTAAAATATTACGATTTCTGCTGCACGTTGCGAATTGGGCGTCAAGGCGCGACGCGCGGGTATGCGTGCGGTAGGGGAGAGATATAATATTACCTCGATCGTGGGAATCGCAGACACAATAGATTTTCAATAGTTATGCGACAGCCGGGTGCTGCTTTATTGATTTGATATAGACTATCGTGCTTCATTATTATAATTCTAATTTCAAAAAAGCTTTAAAAGTTATGACTAAGAAAGTAATATTTTTAGGACTTTTTAAAATACGTTTTGAATGACTATTATTTTTGATTGCTATTATAATTAATTAATTTCTTTAACTATAAATCTATACATATAATAAAACTGTAGAAATGTGAATTCTGTACATTAAAGATATTGAAAAAATAATAAGCAGGGGGTGTTACTACATCGCTATAGAAGCCAAAACTGTGGTTAGTTTTTTGTCTGTCTGTCTGTCTGTCTGTATGTTTGTTCCACTATCACACGAAAACTACTGATCCGATTTGAATGCGGTTTTCGCAAATATATTTGTCTTCTTCCAACTTAACATCTGGTGTACCTATAAAAATTTTCCCCCCACCCCTCTAAGGGGACGAAAGAGGGGGTTAGATTTTGTATCAAACTTTTGCTTTAACACGAAAACTACTGATCCGATTTGCATACGGTTTTCGCAAATATATTTGCCTTCTTCCAACTCAACATCTGGTGTATAAACTTCCCCCCCACCCCTCTAAGGGGACCCAAAGGGGGGTCAGATTTTGTATCAATTTTTTTTCTTTAATGGACTTACGTCATATTAATAATTGTATTTTCCAACTTAACATCAGTTTTCACCCCACCCCTCTTAGGGGACAAAAGGGGGGGGGTTAGATTTTGTATCAATTACTGATGAAGTAGAAATACTTTAAATGGCAAAACAACGTTTGCCGGGACAGCTAGTTATTTATAACTTCGTTTCGTCCGGGTGTCCCTTGAAACCTCTCAAGTTTTTCATAATATTTAAAAGTATCAAGCAAAATATTGATATACGATTTGTTAGTATCTTTGTTTTAGTAAAGACAAAATGCATTTACACTGATTTCACGTCAATCACTCGATTGACAAAATACAATCACATGAGAATGAAAAAAGTCCTACGCCTGATATCTTGCACATGATATCAGATCAGCAGAGTCAGACGCTGCTTTTGTACCAATAGGTAACAACTGAAGAGTAAGACAGTGTGTATATACTGCACAGTGCACACACAAAATATACTATACTACAATATTGGAACGAAGTTCCTTATCGCGCATTGCGAAAGGAGGCTAGACGGAAAAAGTTCCTGCGCTGTAGGGGCAGAGGGCGTTGTTAGTAATTTTCTGGGCGTCAACTAGATGGCGTTTTTGAGAATAAACAGCGACATCTACCGGACGTATGACGCCCGTAACTCCGTTGCCGCAACAGTACATTTTTCGAGATAAAAAGTTTTCTATGTCCTTTCCTCACTCAAAGTATCTCCATATAAAAGTTATCACAATTTCACAAAAGTGTCGTTGTTAGTATTACTGGGCGTCAATAGGTGGCATTTTTTTAACCCCCGACCAAAAAGAGGGGTGTTATAAGTTTGACGTGTCTGTCTGTCTGTCTGTGGCATCGTAGCATCCAAACGGGTGGACCGATTTTGATCTAGTTTTTTTTGTTTGAAAGCTGACATGACGGTGATTTATAACTTCGTTCCATCCATAAACTTAGAATGCATAGACGAACAAAGAGTGCGAGAGAGAAGAAAATCCTTTATGGAATTATAACAAGATGAAAAGAGAGAGGCAGTCTAATGTGAACTGTAACCACTTTTATTTGACAGGTCGTCACAAGTCGACACACGTTTTATGGCCCTTTCGGTATTTGCAATTTATTGTTTAATCGTTAGCTATTTTCTATAAACTTTTACTGAAAACAATGGTAACGTGTTCAGTGAGTAATTGCAGTGTAAATCATAGAAATAATCCTGAAAAATATACATTTCACAGGTAATTAATCTTCATGTCGTAATTGCTACGATGTGTTTATCTTTGCTATATTCTGTCTTTACTTCTCTATTTCAAATAAAATATTATCAATCCTCCCTTTTACTTTCATATTTTGCGTAACTGGAGGTACAATTGTTCATAACTTGCAAGATTTTTGAAGAAGAATTTTTCATCAAAATTTTTTACATATACGCTAGTGCTTGAATCAAATTTATCGATATGATTATCGGTATTTTACAATAACATAAAACTAATCTAAAAATCCTTTACCTTTATGTTTATCACCTTAAGAAGTACATAATATCTTATTATTTTTAACCCCCGACCAAAAAGAGGGGTGTTATTAAATAATTCTTTTGACATAGTACATATACATCGTACATCATGATCATTAATAATTGTTTTATAGATTCCCTCAAGATCCTTTAATTAGGGGAAAATGGCTAACACTAATTGGGCGTGTTGGTTGGAATCCCAACAAAAATTCCACAATATGCAGCAAACATTTTATTGATAATTTTAAAAGAAAAAATAGAATAAATACTGTTTTAGTTAAAGGAGCTATCCCAACTTTATTTGTACCAGTAAGTATGACATACTGTTTTGTTACGGAAGCAATTATTTTTGTCTTATAAGACATTTTTGTCGTAAGTAATGATATGCTCTTGGGATATAAAAATGTATAGTCAGAGCAAACTTACGTCACTCTTGGCTATATTTAGTCGTAGTACTTAATTTTCTACATTTTTTATTATTTACCCTATTTATTAGACTTTGAATTAAATTATTGCTATATGCCATAGTGACATCATTACGATGGTCTTTTAAATCTGGTCTTGTGTTAATTTATTTAATGACGTCTTGCAAAGTCACAATTTTTACTGCTTACCTTTTACTTTTTGCTACTAAACAAAGTCTTATAAGACAAACATAATTGCTTCAGTAACAAACAATGAGACTCAGGAATTTAAATGTATAAAAATCCTGAGTCTCTTTGTTTGTAGGAAAAGTTCACCAAAACAGCTTGACAATTTTTTATAAAATTTTGCATAATAATATGCAAGAATAGGTTCTAAGCTATTTATCAATAACTTTTCACACATCTCCTGTACACACAATTAGTGGAGCAATATGGAGCAATTTCAATAAATTGCGGCAGTTATTTCGGCGATATTGCTCCAGATATTTCATATCGCTCAGTCGTCGATACGAATTGACGAATATCCGATGGGCTCGTGTATGACAGTATTGCCAGATAGTAATTACTATAGTTGATAAAGTTGCGCCATATCGCTCAATTGTATTGCGATGTATTGCGCAAGATTGCTGCTTGTTGCCGAAAATTGCTTGATGTAGTCGTGACGTCAAACTTGACAAGAATTGACTGGAGTGGAGCAATTTTAGTTGCCCGTATAAGCATACCTTTAGGGCTGAATTAGCTGTTTTTTTTTACCTGAGTAATAAATAATTAACTTTATAATGTGTATATTAATTACCCTTCTAACATAATATCTGACGATTGAAAAATCACCCCAAACGAAAATAATTATGTATCGAGTTTTCAACCGTCACCTTTTTTCTGCCAAATAAAATATTTATGATACCTTATTTGAAATATAAAATCTAAGTTGCATACAATTTATTTCTCATAGAAACTCGAACGGACTATACTATCGATAGTAAAATATACATCACTAGCACACGCACACATTGACAGATCGAAAATCGTCACGCATTTTCGGCGTGTCAGGTGGTCTTTACGACAGTATATTATAAGTCTATGGTTCCATCCGGGTGTCCTTTGACACCTCTCAAATTTTTTTAATTATGGCCGTCGTATGAACAGTTATTACACTGAACACATTTCTACTGTAACTCGCTCGTCTGTACTCACACTCTGATGCTGCTGCTGCAGCATCTGCTGTAAACGCATCTGCTGTTGCTGCTGCTGCTGTCGCTGCCACGGCGGGTCGTACTGGAGGCCGCTGCTGCCGCCCATACCCATAGCACCGCCGCTCGCTGACAAAAACACGTTATATCAGTAATATCACCTATAATAATTTACGAATAATAATAACTAAGGAAACGTAACTACTAACTCGCATACTTCAATCGTTTTAAATTTGGTTCTCAAGGTTATTTTCGCACACTAAAATAATATGGCAATAGCTACGAAACACTACATTCAAATTTCAAATTGACATTGCTCCTATAGGGGTCTCTTTTAGCATAAAATATACACGTTTTTTGACCCAGTTACTCTTCCCTAGTTTTTATTATTCGTAGCCTTATAATAAACGCCTGAAGCGCTCTGATATACAAAGCCTAAAAGACCGCTGGCAAAACTGAATCGAGTCTCCTGGTGGAGAGACCTAAAATGATAAACCATGACACATCACATTTGCTTATAGTCAAGAGACTGTTTGCAAACTAAAGCAGAGAAAAAAATTGTATTATATAACCAACATAATCACCGTCTTTATCGCAACAGGTACTTGTTAATACGTAACCAACGTAACCATCTTGGTCACAGCAATAATTGCGTTGGGAATGGAGATTAGCACATAAACGCGGGGTAGTTTTTTTTGAGCTTGTGAAATATATGACGTAAAATCCATATAACATCATAATATCCGTACATAAAGAAATCAGCTGGACAATAAAGTGCGTTATTAGGGCGATAAAAGACACTTCTTTTAGTGTATCATTCACCATCAAATACTCCATCTTTCGAAAGAAAGAAAAAACATAGATTCGGAAGAAATATAAAGAAAAGGTATTACATTTTGTACCTGCATTCAACATTGGATTCATCATTCCTTGGTTCATCATGTTAGGCGCGTATTTGTAGATTTCGCTCATCTTTTGCAGTAGCTGGAAATAAAAGAAAAAATATTTATACTTCATATAACTGTGAAAATGTGCTTAATCGGCCATAAGCAATATCTATTTGGTTTCTTCTATGTATCATAATATTATTCTCTATTAATGTAAAGTGTACCGAAAGAATAAGCTCCATGCTAAATAAACGAAAATAAATGATCTACAAATTTAGTTGTGCCTGTAACATCATAACATGCAAACATGTATTCTCATAAAAAATGCCAGTGCAAAAGCATTGTGAATCAACTAAACTTATTTCACAAACGTTTTGTAAATTATTGCGAAGAACAATCCATACTGATATTATAAATGTGAAAACGTGTCTGTCTGTTACCTCTTCACGCCCAAACCGCTGCATCTATTTTGCTGAAATTTGGCATGGAGATAGTTTGAGTCCCGGGAAAGGACATATTATGATACTTTTTGTCCCGGAAAAATGTACGGATCCCGCGCGATAAACGAGTTTTGGCGCATTGGGCATCATCTAATTAACTATATATATTATTTTAATCGAATTGTTCAAAAGGACAATGGCGAACTCTCATACATGATTTTATTTGAGATAAAATGGAGGCGTCTATAAATAAAAAAATGCTTAAATGATTAGGAACTCATCCTACAACTAACTTCTAAAAATAAATATTCCCAAGAAGGCCTAGGTTATTAGATATTAGATCATAAAAATCATAAATATTTTAGGTTATGTTTCATTGGTAAGTAGGTATTACTTACTTATTATTATTGGTATTATTTTATTATTGTTTGTTTTGTATTAAAATATAATTGAAAATTCTCCGCGAGCTACATTCCCGTAGGACTGAGTAACAAAGTGTCAGAGATCAATAGAGAAATGGGTCGAAATTAAAGGAAAAACAATAAAACACAATCGAACACGAGAGGCAACGCACGCGGCAGGAACACCATAGAATCCATAGATATTTTTTGACATTTGACACTTGGTATGACAATTAACATTTGTTTGACAACTAAGCAGTGTTGCTAGTTATTTTAGGAACTACCTCATCCATTCTTTTTTACCTAACTACTTTGAAAAAATAAACATCGATTTATTTATTAAAAGTGTTGAATTAACTAAAATAATTGTAGATCTATTCATAACTTAAACGGTAGGATGAAACATTATGTTATTTATGCCGTTCGCCGGCTGAACCGCCGCGCGGTGCGCGCAGCCGCTTTGGCAAAAAATATAAAATGGCAATATTAACGGTAGCTGAGCGGAAAATATGAAATTCGCTTGAAATTCGTATTAAGTAGTCAATTGATTTACAAAAAATAATTGTTTTTTTTTGGTGGCCTTTACTAAACCCTAGAATATATTGGTAAAATATAAAATAATAAAATATTTGTTTTTGTTCACATGGCATTTTTAGACGCTAAAAAAATATCAAATAATATTTCGCCTTTGTCCTTTGCACAAAAATAAATTAAACATGCCGTTGCTAACAAAACATAGACATTACACAATTTTCAATGAAAAAATAAACAGAAATGGGTGAATCTGAAATAAAAATACAAACGATGTTTTATGCTCAAGTCATTCCACATCTGAACATTATTTTAAAAGAGAAAAGCTATAGCCCGGTATATTGAATTAATATTGTATTACTCTGAAATCTGTGCAACACATTAAAAGCTAGGTTTGAGCACTAAATGGTTATAGGGTAAAAAAATAATCTATTTTCATGCTATTGACTATGTTTACTATGTCTAAACCTATTGATATTCTATCTTTAGAAACTTACGCCGTAATCATATCCACCGAACATCTAAACAAATAATTTCATCACTTCAATTCTTATATTTCATCGACTTGGCTAAATATTATTGTATTTATAAAAGAACTATTCGGATTAAAAAGTATTATGTAGGAATATTTTTAATAACAGCAGGGCGATTATGTTTTTTGCGACCAGTAACCAATTAGTAGATATTGTAAAATATCTGACAAACTATCCAAAATGTTGTATACGACATTTTTGCAGTTAGGCGTTAGCAGATAATTTGCAATATCTACTTATTGCTTACCTGTCGCAAGATACGTAATCGCTCTATGTTTGTAAGAATTGCAGACGCACCGCAAGCATATGCGCAGTATGACTTCGTTTTGAAAGTATGGACCAATGGTATGAGAAACATACATTTATTTCTCAAATGTTTTGGAACAAAGTTCCTTATCGCGCGTTGCGAAAGGAGGCTAGACGGAAAAAATTCATACGACAAGTTGTAACGATACTTTGCCACAGACTATACATCAAGATAGCTATTTATCTTGATCTATGTCTGTGCTTGTTGCTATAGTATTAAGCCGCGCGGTAGCGCGTGTTTCTCTCTCTGTCTCTCTCTCTCTCTCTTTTTTTCTCGTATTATTATGCACTATATAACCAAGTACTCACCGCAGGGTTCGCCTGGTATATCATGGGCAGCATATCCCGAATTTGGTTGTCGTTGATATTGGGCATATCCTTCTTCAACATGGCCGCGACCGCTGCATATGCCAGTTGCTGCTGCTGCAGCAGGCCGGGCACTGGAAGTTTAAACATAGTTTTGTTTAATTATGTTACATAACATTCTTGTGTAATTTGTTCCACAGCCGTCACATAGGCAGCGTCCTATGGCGCCCTAGGGTGGGGGAGGGGGGCAGCGTCCTAGGATGGTGGCAGAATTCGTACATAGAGGGGGCAAAATTAAAGTGGCCTATACCCGGCCCTGGGGCAAACAAGAAACAACAACTAACGAGAAAATACGCTGTTACCACAGAAATAAATCAAGATAGAACGGCCACACGCGTCCGTTGTTAAGGAATCGCGCGTGTCAATTTTTGCTTTGCTTTTAGTTACAACAAATACCTTACTCGTGGAAAGAAATACCTCCTTTTAACCGATTTACTTTCGTACTTCTGTTTTTACAATTAGACACTGCACAATGAGGCATTTTTGCACGACCCCTTCGGTGTAAACAAGTCGAGACGTGCGCGCTGACTGAATAAACGTTCAACGAATTTTGCCCACTTGTGCAAGTTTGAAACACGCGTACTCCACCCGCTTAGCCGTTCTATCTTGATTTATTTCTGTGGTTGTTACAGTAGGACGCAGCGGCCTACTACGAAAAAACGGTTTCGTAGTAGGCCTTTTTTAACATGGGAAAATGCTTTACGCATCCCCGGCGGAATGGGGATATCGGCCGGGGTATGTGGGACTCCTGCGTAGTCTACCCACTAAAAGCCCATGGTGCTCCACTCCTCGCTTAAGGCAGAGTTTCGGGTACGATAGAACCTACCGCAACTTCGTAGTAGGCCTACTGGTGTCTGGTAGTAGTAAGCGGTACTCACTCATGCCGTTATGCATGTACCCGGTGAAGGGCTGGGGCGGTGGGCGTGTCTTCTCATTCTCAAAGTCCTCCCACGCCGCCTTACGCTCCTCCTCCGAGAGGGTTTCCTCCTCCTTATTTTCCAGGAGCGAGTCATGCTCGTGGTACTTATAGATCTGTAAATAACAGCAATAGACAGTGAAGAAGCAGCTTAAAGCAGCCATTGGCGTGATAAAGAGACAAGTTCGAAATAATTAAAATATTATTATGAAAACATTGCGTCGATGATTTTTTTTAATCCTAAATGCGTCGGTTTAAAAGCCTGCAGTTTCAGCATTTGCTTATAAGTACAACATTTTTCACACGTAATCATATTTTTGTCTTTGTAATTTGCGATGTCTCTTACGGTCGCGGACTTAACTACATGAAAAGACACAAGATTGCACAAAATTTATGTTAAGTAATTATTAAATATCTCTGAGAGCAGCCATTAGTTAGTTACTTATCCTGTATTATATTCGCACCTGAGCTTCATGCTCCCTCAGCATTTCAGCGAATAGTCGGTCTTTAGGCAACGGCGGCAACTCGCGCGGCACCGGCGGCTTCGGCTCAAACTTGTACAACTCGGCCAAATCGTTTTCAGCGTAATGTCTGTCTATTTGTTGCTCGTCGATCACACGTTTAGATATCGCCTGCTTTGTGACTTGCCGCTCGTAGATTTTCTCCTCCATCGTGCCCTGTAAAATATGAATATTTATTAAGTCTGTTAAACAAACAGACTAAGGCCCGTATAAATAGTACTTAAGGACCCGGTCTCAAGACACGGTTCGGCTCTGTGATTGGTCCAAATTTTGACAGCCAACCAATCACAGAGCCTGAACTGTATCTTGAGACCGAGATACATCTTGAGTACTGACTATTTATATGGGCCTTAGTATAGTATAATTAAAAAAGTGTATTCATGATACCTATTTTGAATAAAAAGATATTTTATTATTTATTTTATTTCTTAAGGCTGCGTTTCCACCAAAGCTGAGCAGAGCTGTGTTGCGAGGGATGTGTTTCTGAGAACCAATAGCATCGCCGCACTGAGCGATGTCATGGCAAAGTCATGTCAATGAAGCGATTCTATTGGTTTTCAAAAACACATTCCTCGCAAGACAGCTGCTCCCCTCAGCTCTGATGAAAAGGCAGCCTAAGAGATTTAAATGCCATTATTAATCTTAATCAATAGGCTACGACGTAAGTAACCCATGAGATGGTTGTATACCATCTCATGGGTTACTTACTTAATTTTCCAAAATGATATAAACATACCTACAATATCTTCGTAAATCTTTGTAGTCCACACGCTTTCTTTACACATAAAAGGATACTAATACTAATGCTGTACCTATATTTTAAAAGTGAAACGCAAATGCAAAAGGTTCAAATTTTGAATTCAAAAAAAGTTTTTTAGAATAAAAATCACTCACCATAGCCAAAAACCTGTATATATAGCACGGCTTCTTCTGTCCGAAGCGGTAAACTCGGAATATGCTCTGGACGTCGTGCGAGGGGTTCCACGACACGTCGAATATCACGACGCGGTTCGCCGCCACCAAGTTGATGCCGAGACCGCCCGCGCGCGTCGATATCAGGAATAGTCTGGGGGAAAAGGATTTATTTTATTACATAATATTAGGTCTAAAAAAAACAAATATTGATGTCTTCAGTTTACGCGAGTATCACTTGAAACTTTATAATAATAAATCTTATAAGTTATAGGAAACAAATAATCGGCCAAGTGCGAGTCGGAATCGCGCACGAAGAGTTCCGTACCATTATAGAGCAAAATTAAGCCCTAAATTGTGTTTTTTGTATGGGAGCCCCCCTTATTTTATTTTATTTTAATATTATTATTAAATATTAAAGTACACATATAACTAAGGATTTTGTGAAAAATTCAAGTACCTATCTGTTGCCATTTTTGATATAGAGCAAAAAAGGCCAAAAAAATCACGTTTGTTGTATGGGGGCCCCCCTTAAATATTCATGTTATTTTATTTTTAGTATTTGTTGTTATAGCGGCAACAGATATACATAATCTGTGAAAATATCAAATCTCTAGCTATTACCGTTCTTGAGTTACAGCTGGGAGACAGACAGACAGACAGACAGACGGACAGACGGACAGACATCGAAGTCTTAGTAATAGGGTCCCGTTTTTACCCTTTGGGTACGGAACCCTAGTAAAAAAATGAGTACAATTAAGTGTGAAGTCAAACGAGCGTCATTTTGTTAGTCGTGAGTCGTGACTCGTGAGTCGCAGAATTGCGGTTGATAGAAAACCTGCTGCATTCAATTTCATAGAAAATCCTTATTTTATTCACACGTTCGTAATTTTGTAACTCATGATTAGTATGAAAAATAATTTACGCGACCGAAATTCTGCGACTCACGACTCACAAAAGTAAACAAGTTTTACTTATGCAAAGAGTTAGTAAAAAAGAACTCAAATCACCTGGCTCTCGGATTGTCCTCTCTGTTAAAGTTCTTGCACCATATGGAGCGGTTCTCGCACGACGTCGACCCGTCCAAACGGAAGTAGTCCACGCCGGGGGACCACGAACCTGTACGAAAGAATTATAATATATTATTTGACGACAAAGAGGGTTATCATAAGGATGTAGTAGTGACCAAACTAAAAACTTCTCATCACCTTTATAAACCCCTTAAAATTCCACCCCTTTTTAAAAATTCCTATCATAATGAATTTCTAGTCTACACTCTTCATTTTAACAGCCTAGGTTATGGCCAAATTTAGAACTTAAAAGAATGATGGCCAAATTTGTATAGGAGCTGGACTCGACTTTTATTTTTGATGTCCCAAAATAAACTATAGTTAGATTTGGTTGTTCTTATGCTCTAAACATAATTCCGTTTGAGAATTATGTCTAAATAGCTACGATTTTTTATAATAATTATTAACGTTTACAATTATTTTGAGGTTAGACTTAAGAACTGCCTTTTTTCCGACGATGTAGCCTACAAGTGTATATTCAGCGATCTCGTTTCTAATTATTTCAATTTTTCCTAGAGTTATTACCCAAAAAATAGAACGAATGCGAATGATCGCCGGCTGTCAGAACATATGAAAGACAACAACGAAACTGATCTTTTTTTTGTGGCTATTTATAGACACATTTCTAATGTTTTTCGATTCCTTAAAATATTAGAGAATTTTTGCTACCAATAGCATATCGGGATTCGGGACGCCACCGCCCACCTGGTACGATTTGGCCATTGTTCTTTCACACCAAGTTTGCAAAATTTCATGTTTCTAGCTCTAAAGATCTGCGTCTCCAAGTATTGCTCGTCTTGTCAAAGATTTTTCTTTGACATCATTCTGTTAATGACTCGTCATGGTGCAACAGTGCAAACATGTATAACAAATAAATAGGTAAAGGAAATACAGTAACAAGCAGAAGAGAAAGAGACAAGAACTGGTCGAATAGAAGTATTGTGCAAGTTATTTTAAACTCACCAACATAACCGTTCAGTTTTTCATCAACTCTTCCCTCCTGTGTCGCTTCATCGACCTTACCGAGGAAATGTTCTATGAGGTCCAGGGAGTACAACGACTGGGAGAACACCAATCTGAAATTTGTAAAAATATAGTTATTATGTAAGTACTGAGAAAATAAAGTAAATCATTATCTTCAATTTGACGTTTTAACTTTTTTTACATTTGCCTGAGTTCCAAAATATATCCCAGTTGATGGCGAGTGCTCATAAAGTCTTTAATCTGACGCCATATTGTAATAGTGTGCCATCACTGGTGGGACAATTGTATTAAGACGGCATAATGTTAATTAAAAGTATAACGTAATACTTGCAATAGTGACATTCCATCCAAGTCATAATATGAATCATGCACTGGCTAGTCACTTCAATGCAGTGGCCAGTATACTGAGTTATACTTCGAAACACACCTTATTGTAACTAACTTTTTACATAGTGTTTTAACTTCACGCACGAAATGCACGCAACAGCTAGCCGCAGCTTGAAATTTATATTAAATCTGTGCATGCACAGATTACCATGGTACAAGCTATACTTACAGCTTGTCCCCGATAGCTTCGCACTGGCGCAGTATGTCAAACAGCAGCACCAGCTTGTGCGAGTTGCGGATGTCGTCCAGCTCGTCGTCGCCCACCAGCTTGATCCACCACTCGGTGGGATTGTCCTGCTTAGTCTCCACCACTTCCGGTATATGCTCCTCCTCGTCAACGTCGACTGAAAATAGCAGACAGTGCGTTAACTGTACAATGTTTTGTCCTAGCCTAGTATTCTTAGGCCGGGGTACCCTCGAAATTCTCATACATACGTAATACCAAAATTATTTTCTCAAACGAAAATATTTAACATGTTTGAGTTATTTTTCGGCTTAAAATAGTCATTACCTAGGTTCCTGCAATATTATAAATAAAAATTACTATGTTAAAGCACAAATCAATATGCGTGATACATTTTCCGCCGTAAAGTATACCACAAAATGTTCAGTTTGTGGTATATACTGGCTCGCTTCGCTCGCCCTGTTAACTGCAACTCACTAGGGTTGGCTCTAGTGCCGCGCCTCGCGCCGCCTTTCCCCTTCGACTTCTTGTTGGATTTCTTCTTTTTACTCTTCTTTCGACTGTCGTCGCTCATATCTGATGAATCGTCTGTCGTTTCCTCACTTGATGTTTCCTAAAATAAAGAAAATAGCCAGTCCACACAGGCATTGCGTCAGCGTTGCATCGACGCAGCGCTGCCGTTTGACGCATAGCCGGCCACACGGGCGCCGCGTCATCGCAGCGTTATTACGAAGTAGTCCGTCAATACCCCCTCCCGCTTCGTCTCGGGGGCTGCTGTCCGTCATGTGTGCGTTGCGACGACGCAGCGCGCCGTGTCAACACTTTGGTTATTTGTATGTAAAACAACGCAACGGCAGCGTTGCGTCGACGCAACGCGTCGTGTGGACTGGCTCTGACGCTTTGTTTTACATACGTGACGATAATATTATACATTGACGCATTGACAGAGAACAAATAAAGCGCATTCGAAGGTTTTGTGATTATATGTGAGCTCTTATTGGCCGATGCTGTTATGTCCGCACATTCCACACACACACAGCCATTAGACACAATAATGAGTCAATTCTTGTCGTTTTGTTAAAACAAATGTTACGGCCAACTTTAAAGAATGTTATGTACCTCAGGAGTAGAATCATCATCAATAAAATCGACCAATGATCCTTCAGAATCTTCTTCCTCTCTTTCCCTCTGAAAAAAAAAACAAATAGTTGTTTACCGACTTATAAAAGAAAAAATGCATCATCATATAACAGCCCTAAAGCTTTTAATCATTTGAGTTACTTGTAAATTTCTTTGCGTATATAATATGGAACAGAAAGCCTGCTATTTTACACACAATAGTATACCTTTTTCTGTTGCATAATTTCATATCTCTCAGAGTTGTATTTCAATACCAGGGGGTGTGTCCATATCCTTTGCAGCGATTGGAAATCGGGAAACAGGAATCCCGAAGATTTGCCAGGTAAGGGTCTGAAACATAAGACATAATTTTAATACAGTCATGATAACATCAATTATAGAGCTTTCATATTTATTATAGTGAAGTGTAACAGAATAATTATTCTGCTTCAACCATTTAAAAATATTAAAATTAAGTTATAAGACTGTTTATTCTATCGTAGCGGGCTAAACTGCTAATAAAATTTGAATTATTAAAGTGTCAATAGTTCTACTATAATGTTACCTAGTCAATGTAATAGTCTCTAACTTTTGATTATTAAGTTAGTTTTGCGAATAAATATTATGTCTTAAATAACATACCTTCTAGAATAGTTATCCAAGTACTCTTGATACAACTTGATCTGCACTTCAGAGAGCGTTATAAACAGGACGTATTCGTGTTTGGGAGGCAGGAATGGCGCCAGTACTCCATAATCCCTTCGCTGGAAAATAGGATTAGTATTTAAAATTATGAATATTAAAATTTGTTGTTTTATAGTCACATTCACGTATCTACGTACACTGGAAATGATGAATATAGGAATTTGTTGTTTTATAGTCACGTTCACGTATCTACGTACACTGGAAATGATGAATATTGGAATTTGTTGTTTTATAGTCACGTTCACGTATCTACGTACACTGGAAATGATGAATATTGGAATTTGTTGTTTTATAGTCACGTTCACGTATCTACGTACACTGGAAATGATGAATATTGGAATTTGTTGTTTTATAGTCACGTTCACGTATCTACGTACACTGGAAATGATGAATATTGGAATTTGTTGTTTTATAGTCACGTTCACGTATCTACGTACACTGCAAATGATGAATATTGGAATTTGTTGTTTTATAGTCACGTTCACGTATCTACGTACACTGCAAATGATGAATATTGGAATTTGTTGTTTTATAGTCACGTTCACGTTACATTAGGTACACTGTAAATTATGAACATTGGAATTTGTTGTTTTAGTCATATTTGCGTATTTACATACACTGTACAGCTTTACAGCTTATATATTAATCAACCTACAGCAAAAGTAAATCTTAGACAGAGAATATAATAATTTATAATATATTAGTTGTCTTAGATCAAGTAAAATTTATTAAATTGAATCAATAATCTGTGGAATCATTGCTACTTGTCTCTTTCACTCACGCATAAAACGTCCTAGAGGAGGATTATTATGTTTCACAATTATAATTGCGTAGATAGCTCACCACTCAGGAAATAGTACTCAAAGTTTAGGAAATTGTTTCTAAAAGATTATTTTCAATCTTTACTACTCTCTCACTTTTTACCACAACTGACACACCTGTAAGCCTTCTAGTAAAGCAGATACACACCTGTACAGCACCGTCCAACATCTTATGCAGCACATGCGAGCGTCGCTTCATCACTTTGATGTCGTGCTCTGTGGAGTCGGTGTATTGACCGTTGGTGATCGGATTGACGAATCTGTTCAGATACTCGTTGTACTTTCCGAGGAGATTCGGCTTCACGAATTGCACCATGCAGTAGTCTGTGGATAGTGTTCGATTTTTAAAATACATTTTTTTAAATTCCTACAAAATCCATAAGGTTATAGAAAAGTATAGGACTTTATAAAATATAAGTGTCAAAAGAAAATATACCCCATAATACTGCAAATTGCATAACAATATTTTTATAAAAAAACATTTCAGATGTCATTTCATGTTCATACACTTCAGAGTTCATACACTCTGAAGTGTATGAACTCAGCATTTCTCATTTTCACTTCAATGTACAATATTATATGTTGAACAAAACTTTCACCTGATTTTACAGAATCTTGTGCACCATAATATAGCTTGTCAAAAAAAGAGTAGACGCTGTACACAATTATGAAATCACATAAAAAATATGAAAACGTAATTAAATCGAGATGAAAATGTGCAAGATGATAATATTTAAAGTGTTAAGCGTTCTCTGTGGAAATACGATGAAAAAACCACCTTTTGAGCGTGATTACGTTTAGAAATTTTTGTACTGCGTCTATTCTTTCTTGACAGACTACACTGCTGTACATCTTTGCTTCTTATATTAGACCGTCAAAGTCATCTTACATCAAACTAGATGGCGCTGTTGCACCCCTACATTGCGCTATCGCTTGCTCGAATGTTTGAGCACAAGAACTTTCAAAATTGAATGCACTTCGGACGGGCGGACGGACCCTGATGAAGGGTTTCGTACCGCTAGTTTAATACAGCCAACTTTTTGGGATACAGTACTTAGGTACTGTATTAAGAATACTAGGTGACTGACCTAGAAAACTCGTTTATCGCGCAGGAATCGTACATATTTCAGAGATAAAAAGTATCCTATGTCCTCTACCACGACTCAAAGTATTATGCATACCAATTACCAAATTTCAGCGTGAAGGGGTAATAGACAGACAGACAGACTTTCGCATTTACATATAATATTAATTTCAAATCACTGAATTCTGTCCGTAGCAGTCATTGATCCCTCGTCAAAAAATTTGTGACAGATGTTTCTAGTCTAAGGGCATATCGTATTTTGGTTCTGAGGTATTTTGCATGTACTCGATGTCAACTGAGTATGAAGTATGTCACTTCGAACTAATAAATAGTTGAAGATTATTAATAAATATGAGAGTTACCAAGAGGTTTTCCGATGAATCTATAATAGTCTGTGTCTTTCTAAGAGTTCAATTTTTTTCTTAAGTTAACAGAACACATTGCGAGCATTTTTCATTATAGCTCCTAGACTAAAAAGATCAATGACCGCTGGTGTCACCACTCACCTTAAAATATTTTAACATAGCATGGATTATAGTCTGAAACTCTGAACTGTACAGTTCCGCGTTTCAGACTATAATCACACTTTTTGAGGTTGTTCTGCAGCGGCGTGCCGGTGAGCACGATGCGGCGCTGCGTGCGGATCCGGTTCATCGCCTGCGACAGGCTGTATTATGTACTTACACTCTTTGAGGTTGTTCTGCAGCGGCGTGTCGGTGAGCACGATGCGACGCTGCGTGCGGATCCGGTTCATCGCCTGCGACAGGCTGTATTATGTACTTACACTCTTTGAGGTTGTTCTGCAGCGGCGTGCCGGTGAGCACGATGCGGCGCTGCGTGCGGATCCGGTTCATCGCCTGCGACAGGCTGTATTATGTACTTACACTCTTTGAGGTTGTTCTGCAGCGGCGTGTCGGTGAGCACGATGCGACGCTGCGTGCGGATCCGGTTCATCGCCTGCGACAGGCTGTATTATGTACTTACACTCTTTGAGGTTGTTCTGCAGCGGCGTGTCGGTGAGCACGATGCGACGCTGCGTGCGGATCCGGTTCATCGCCTGCGACAGGCTGTATTATGTACTTACACTCTTTGAGGTTGTTCTGCAGCGGCGTGCCGGTGAGCACGATGCGGCGCTGCGTGCGGATCCGGTTCATCGCCTGCGATAGGCTGTATTATGTACTTACACTCTTTGAGGTTGTTCTGCAGCGGCGTGCCGGTGAGCACGATGCGGCGCTGCGTGCGGATCCTGTTGATCGCCTGCGACAGGCTGTATTATGTACTTACACTCTTTAAGGTTGTTCTGCAGCGGCGTGCCGGTGAGAACGATGCGGCGCTGCGTGCGGATCCTGTTCATCGCCTGCGACAGGCTCGTCTTCTCATTTTTGAGCAGGTGGCCTTCGTCGCATACCACCAGATCCGGACCTGGATAGACATAATGGCTTTAACAACCTGTGAGAAGATAATTTCTGTATTATTAGTAGTGTAGTACTAAAAAGATTTGATAAATCAGTTGCTTGCCTCAATTAATAAGAATATCATCATCGTGATCATTTAGATTTTTAATATGATTCAACTTGTCGTCATTCCTCCAACACTTTGGAGCCATTCATAACATATCAACCAGTAATATAGTTGCGTAGTTTTAAACTGCATTTTGTTTATTATGAGATGGCGTAAAGCATTTTTTGTCTAGCAACCAATAACAATAACGACAGTTTAAGTCCAAAATCTGTATTGTACTCAAGTTACTATAAAATAAGTGTAAAAAGTTACTGTAAAATAACTGACCTGGATCCACGAGACTCTCCTGGAAGTTCTTCAGCATCTTCTTCTTGAACTTCTTGGTGTTGTCTGCGGAGAGGTTCCGGAACATCTCGTATCCCAACACACAGACACCGCCGTTCTCAAACCACATGGACAGCTGACGCGCGCGGTCAGAGTTCTGTTTGAACCTGGGGGTTCGATGTTAGATATAATTAGTTTTGTTGTATAAATCTACTTTTGTTCATCAATACAGAGCCTTAAGCCATGTCCAAAATAATGTATGTCAAATGTAAAAGTTAGCTATAGAAAATCATTTTCGTTTACATTACTCTATTCTGTGCGCTAGGGGTCAATTCAGACCGCAACGCGACGCGTAGATGCATTTCTAAATTTGTACTGAATTTATAGATTTCCGTCTTGCAAATCTGTCAAATCCATACAAATTTATAAATGCATCTACGCGTCGCGTTGCGGTCTGAATTGACCCTAAGAAAGAGCTCCGAGAAAGACCTCGACATTCTTACTAAGCCAATAGTCAATACAATTTAATTTCCAACATTGATTGGCTAAATAGATGGTTTCAACAACTGAGGACAGCTATCTCTCTTACACTGCCGATTATCTCGTCGAGAGACAGAGCACAATGTCGCCGTCCCGTTCATACATAGTTACCTGGACAGCTCATAGACGTCGACGTCGGTGTCGTTGTGGGTGTGCTTGAGCCACATGCGGAACTCGTTCACCCAGTTGAGCACCGTCGACAGCGGGCAAACAACTAACACGCGCCGCACGCCCGTCAGCTCGACGTGGGAGAGCAGAGTGTGAGTTAGAGTCACCACCTGGTGGGAAATATAGTTTAATCAACACGTTGACTGCCATGTGCATTAGACTGCGTTTCCACCAGAGATGTGTTGCGAGGAAATTGTGTTTTTGAGAACCAATATTTAAATCTCTTCATTGACGTAACCTCGCTCAGCGCAGCGATTCTATTGGATCTTAAAAACAGATTCCTCGCAACACATCTCTGGTGGAAACGCAGCCTTACTGGTGGAATCACAATATTTTCTTTTCTGTGTGGCCATGAGCATCACAGTTGGGATTAAAACGCCATTGTAAACTGTATGGGTCATGGGAGCAATTACTGAAGGTGTAGTTTGGTGGGCAGTTAAATGTTAATTACTTAAGCCCTTATACAGGCTGCGCATACTTTCAAGATCGATGGACTAAAATGGAGGGAGAAAGTATGAGTTGAGTGAGGAGAGACTTGAGTTGTGACTGGCTTGAAGGAGTATTTTGGAATTTTGATACCATTCTATTCACTGTTTTCACAAATTATTTCTGCATCTGTTAGCACGAAATTCTGTACCTACATAGTACATGTCCAATATGTGTTGTGTACCTGCAAAGTCTTTCCTAGACCCATACAATGCGCCAATATGCAGCCGGAACCCTTGTCTTTCTTTATTCTCTTGACACTCTCGAAGCACGCGTCCCACATGAACTTGATACCATTCGCCTGTAACATAACATACAACCAACACATAAAAAAACACAGAGTTATGTTTAATGGCAATGAAGATTCATTTTCATTCTTAAATTTGTTCATGTTTCCTGCAGAACCGTAAAGTACTATCAGAGATGTTGATTCATAGGCAGATTGTGGACCTATGTAATCTACTCGCATTGTGTCAAACCCAACCGACAGATCACGATTAACATTGAATTGATATAATTCGACCAAATGACGATGAAACAGGTCAACAACTCTGTCTTGTGTTTGAACTGGTTCGTCAACTGCCTATGAATCAATTTCTTTGATGGTACATTTGATTGCAATATTAAATGTTTTTTAAGATAATAAAATATAATAGTTTACTTAGGGCTCAAATAGAGTTGAACATAAGAGGTAAGTACATAATATTGTGAAAATTATAATTTTTGGACACAACAATATTATTTTACTTGGATTGTGTACCACATACCTGATGAGGCTTCAACTTCTTTACAAGTCCTTTGTCCACTTCAATGAGTGGTTCCTTTGTCTCCGGGTCAAAGTCCAAAACCACTTTATCAAGTACAACTTCATCGGGTTTGCCGGATTCATCGAATTGCAAGTTATTGTACTGGAATAAACATATTTGTCAATAATAATAAACTTATGATAATATACTATACCATTCTAATTTAACATGAATATCAAATCAAAATCCTTTTAAAAGTTGTATAATTGAGCTACATTAAAATACAACAAAAATGAACTAGAAAACATAAACATAAATAGATGATTAATAAAGACTTATAGAGATTGCGTTTCTACAACCAGTTTTGCCATAGACAACACAGATAATAAACATTCATTGTCTTTAATTTTTAATTCCTTTTGTAGTAAAATAAAAATTACATCATCCTACCAATTTCTGTCTCTCAGCTATTCGAGCAATCCTCTCTTTCTCTTGTCTGGCCGCTTTCTTTGTTGCCTCTTCTAATTGATTCTTACCCATAACCTGTAAAACAAAATATATTTAATATGTATTCAAAATGTAAAAGTATCTAAAATAAAATTTAAGAACTATTTTTAAATAAGAGACAAAATGCTTTAAGAACAATTTATTTGTGAAATTGTTGTAGGAGATCATACCTTTCGAATATTCTTTCTGCCGTGTTTGTTTTTCCCTTCATTCTCCGTCTCCGATCCCGAGCCATCACTGTCGTCAATATTTTTTATTCGTTTCCGCTTCTTTTTACTGAAAAAATATTTCGCACATGAGGGAAAAACTTATAACTCTATTTTGAACGTCTGAACTCTGAATTCAGACTCTTTGACCTAACTTTCGACACATTGTTTGGTCGTATGGTTGTGACAATGAACATTTACTTTGAGTCTACTAAGTTTCTAGTACTATTTAGTCAGTTTCCTATTTAAAAACAAAATAGTATTTTCATATACGTGAAATGAACATCAAACAACATAATATTTTTTGTTAACCATACAGAACGCATTAGCTTTGGTTTGACATTTTCCGAGAATAGCATTTTATAGTTTTACAGGAAAGGGACAGGAACAAATAAGGACGATGCTGTATCAGCATTCAGCATTATAGTATACTCAGAAACTAATTGCTGATCGCGAGCTCCGATTCTGCTCCGAAGTGCTGCACTGCTGTACAGCACTTAATATCATACGTTCACACATACGAGGAACGAAAGAGACTAACCTGCCACCTAGAGACGACAACCGCATTTTAAAGTTTGATAGGAACAGGAACAAACAAGGAATGAAGACTCAGTAACTTATTGCTGGTCGCGGTTGATAATTTTCGTTCGAATCGGATTTGGAAACTTTATTGTACTGTCATTGGTCAATGCCTAGCACCTAGCGCCTGATCGTGATATGCTAATCTGAGTTACTACTGCACTGAAATAATGCCTCTCTTTTACACATACGAGGAACGAAAGAGACCAACCTGCCGCCTACAGACGACGAGCCTGAACCATCACTCTCGCTTCCCTTTTTCTTGCGTTTATTCTTCTTGGATGGTTCAGAGCCGGAGTCTTCTGAGTCTTCGAAGTCGCTTAGCCTGACATCTCTATCCTTCTTCTTGGACGAACCACCTTCGTCGTCCGAAGATATCGTGTTCGCTTTACGGCGTTTGGTTGTTAAACTGTGAAATTAATTATAACATTTTAAAATAAGTACCTACTAGAGAAGCATTCTGAATATTCTTCTTTTATTTCTTTTTTGAGTTTTAATCGAGACACATCGTAACAGGAGGCCTACTACGAAACCGTTTTGAGACTCAAACAAACGAACGAGAATGCCGCGTTCTACTCTAACAACATCATTTCACGTTTGAGAGTAGGACGCGGCATTCTCGTTCGATTGCTTAAGTCTCAAAACGGTTTCGTGGTACCGCCCCAGATTAGAGAGTTTTCTGAGAAAAGGAGATTTTTGAAAGGAACTTGTCTTTTAAAGACTTGTTTATTTGTAAATATTTTGATTACGTAATTATATCATACGAATTGGATATGTTCATGTTGACGAAATCAATACACTACTTACATTATATAGTAGTAAGTAAATAAATACACTTACTTTTCATCTGAACTTTCATTGTTATCCTGCGAATAAATAGAAATTACAATTACTATTTTAGAAAACCCGTTAGTTTTAAATAAAGCCGCCAACCCACCGCGGCGCATGCTGTGCACGGCAACGCGGCGCACGGATTTATTAGTTTGACTACGTGGGTCAACGTTTCCACTGCAGCACACGCTATGCAAACGGCCACGACCATGTACAGCTGTAGCGCAGCACAGTTTTGAATACTATGTACACGCATCCGTGTATACCGTGCACAGCAAGCGTAGCGTAGCCAGCGTTGAGCTACATGTGCGAGCTATTCGAGCAAGCCACGTGTGCGTAGCGTGTCCGTGGGTTGCAGTGGACACAGTCACACATATTTCCTTGCAAAGCGAAGCTTAACGCACGTGCGTAGCCTCTCCGTGCGCTGCGGTGGATTGGCAGCTTAATAGAGATATTAGAGATATTTTACAGGATTGAGTTGGATAACAACAAGTCAATAAATCGCAATCTGTCAGCTGGGCTTGACATTACAAGCCGGATAACGTAAGTACGCAATCTGCCTATGAATTTTGCTTTGAAAGTACTATTTACAGCTCGACAAGGCTTTAAATCAGCGGTCGTCACACTTTACTGGCCAAGGCCCACACATGACAATGTGAGTGCCAGCGCCGGGCCGCAGAGATTGTGCAGGGCGCTCTAAGAGCGGTTCCACACTAATACCTTTTTACACCTACCGAGTAGAGTAGCGACTAGCGAGACAGTACTTTCGGCAAATTTTACTGGTCGAGAATACTGTTTAGCCACTGTAATCGGTAGCTGTAAGCCCTATGAGTGAGCCACCTGCATAAAACAACTGGATTAGGTTATTATTATGACATTAATAATTATTAAGTAAACAATTACGTTTATCGTTAAATGGGGCGTGATTTTAACCATTGTATAGTATAGTTGACCTTCCAAATAATTTACTTTGTCGCGGGCCGCAATTTGACAACCACGGCTTTAAATGAACGTGGCGAGAAAAGGAACTAACGCTTCTGTCATACAAAAACGTAATTTTTGACAGTTTTCCTTTACCAGCAGCGCTCCCGCCCACGTTGATTTAAATTTTAAAGCCTTGGAAGTTGGAGCACTTTAATAAAGACAATAATGAGGATATATAAGTACCTGAGAGGCCGTATTGTCTTTCTGTGTGTCGGAGGAATCACTCTCTTCTAGAAGATCCTCTTTAGCCAAATGTTGTATGCCGTCTCCATTTAGGCCGATTGATACAGCGGGTAATTCTGAAATAAGATAGAGCATTTTATACTAGTGAGTACTGACAAAATAAGCTGTAAAATATAATATTATGTTTGCGAAAAGTTTTTTTACAACTTTAATATTGACGTTGCAGGTTTCATCAGTCAATGCACCGATGATTTCGACGCCAGCTTAGGGACCAAGAGGGGGGAGGGATCGACAAAGTGTTACATGGTGTGACAGGGATTCCTAAGTTTTGTCATCACATTTTAAAATTAATAAATTGAATATTTATATTCATTTGTGACGTCACACTAGGGAGGGGGGGGGGGGCAATGTGACCACTTGTGGCAAGGGGGTGGTATCGTCTCATAGCACGAAGCTTCGTGACGATAGACGCAGACGTGCGGCCGGCCGCATTAGAAAGAGACAGCTACACCAACCTTCCGCCGTCTCGCTCTCTGCAGCCGACGCCTCGGCTTCGGAGCTGCTCTCCGCCTTGAGGAACCCCTCCTGGCTGATCTGAGGCTTGGGCATGGTGGACCGGGTGCGTGAGCTAGTACGTCTCGTACGAGATCGGTGCAGCAATGACTTTAGGTTGGTCAGCCTGTAATAAGGAATGTTCAATGTTTAATCCAGGGGTTCCCAATCTTTTTCAACCAGTGGCTCAGTTACACGTCACATTATTTTGACATTTTTGACACGGCGCCCTACTTTACCTAGCTATTATAAAAATATACATTATACAATAAAATAAAAGTAAACATCTTTATTCTTTAATGATTACATTGTAGTTAGGTTAAGCAGGTAGAGGTATTCTTTATTGACTACTAGTCAATACCGGCAACTCCGTTTAGCTGAAAATCGTTTAAGTCGCATGGGAACATGACTTTTGTCCCAGAAAAAAAAACCTATGTTCTATGTCTTTCAATTAATACATTTAAAAAAGTTGTTATAGAATGTTTGTGTGCTAGGGCTTATTATGTATAAGGCAACTGATTTTCTCTATGATAGCATCACCTTGGGAAAAATAAACTGACTGTAAGTAAGCTGCTTCTATACCTACATGTAGGTAAATATTTATATAACACATTTTTACATGCTTTTTGTAAAAGATGGCCCCATGCGAGTCTCTTACGCCGATTCTTCTGCAACTCACAAGTCACTTGTTCTTGTGACTTGTGAATTGCAGAGTTTCGGTCGCGTAAAATTATTTCTTACAAAACATGACTCACAAAATTACGCCCGTGTGAATCAAACAGGACTTTTGTATGATACTAAATAATATAATATGTATAATATAATATCTATGGACGCTTCACACCACGTCAGTCTGGCCCCGTGCTAAGTACCTAAAGGACTTGTGTTACAGGTACCAGACAACGGAAATATATTTAATACTTTTATACCATACATGATACATATATTATATATTTAAGATTTTTATTTTATTCATATTTAATACACATTCAGACCCGCGAACATTGAAAGCTTTTTGTTCCGTCGCGTCGCGTCGGCGGGATTCGAACCCGCGACCCTCGGCTTTGAGCTACCAACGCGCATACCACTGAGTCACAGAGGTCGTGCAGAATTTCTGCCAGCCGAAATTCTGCGATCACAACTCACAAATTTGGCTTCACCCTTAACTTTGTTAACCTATTTAGAAATAAATATTTTGATGATGTTGTTCAGAAACTGGGGATTAGTTCGGCGTCGCAGATTTTTTCGTCTCGTTCTCGGCTTCGTAAATCCTTGTGGCCTGGCCCATGGGTCAAGCTAGGGCGCTGCAGAACGCATCGTGAAAATTTCCGATGTAAAGTAGTGCTATGCTATATGACATTTTTGCGTTGCGATATCGCATCGCATTTCTGTGCTATGTCGTTTTTGCGATACGACGCCACAACACAGTGTCGTGGCCGGGCCCACTGCAGTAGACGCACGGCGCACCAAATAAACGTTTCTTAATCCTGCGCTCACGAAGCGTATGAGATCTCAATGGAAAGAACGCGCAGCTTAAAATGCGTCTCAACGACGATTCCTATGTTAAATATTAGGCTAAAAACCCTTTATTGAGTTCAAATTACTAACAGCAGCAAATCACTGTTTTCCTTATTATATATATGTTACGGCTAATAGCCGAAGTGCGGCTACACCTAGTTTTACCCGGCTACAACTAGGTGCAGCCTGTCACATGCGGTTAAACTTAGGTATATCCTACTTATCTTCGGTTACAACTAGGTTTAGCCTTCATTATAGCGGCTAGAACTAGGTACAGCCGCACACTAGTGGTTAAACTTAGGTGCATCCTATTTATCATCGGCTAGAACTAGGTTTTCAGTTCAGTTGTTTTAAGATTCTAATTTTGCGTTTCCCGATTGATTCGATTACATGGAATAAATAAAAGACAACATTTATTATTTGACAGGCAAATATCTTTTAACAAAAAAGCGGCCAAAGGGAGTTGGACTCGCCCATGGAGGGTTCCGCAGCAGCAATAAGGTTTATTTTTATGAAATTAAAATATTTTTGATTTATTTTTATATTTCAGTCGATTTAATGAAATGTTTACTATTTATGACGTATAAAAAAAACTACTGGCTAGATCTCGTTCAAACCAATTTTTGTTGGTAGTTTTTATAGTAATCTACATCATATATTTTTTTTTAGAATTATCATGATACTTTAGAAATTAGAGGGGGGGGGGACACACATTTTACCACTTTGGAAGAGTCTCACTCGCAAACTATTCAGGTTAGAAAAAAATTATATGAGAAACCTCAATATGATTTTTGGAGACTTATCCATAGATACCCCACACGCATAGGTTAGATGAAAAAAAAAATTTTTGTTTCAGTTGTACCTATGGGGACCCCTAAAATTTTTAATATTTTTTTAATTTTTGCATCAAAATCTTAATGCGGTTCACAGATTACATCTACTTACCAAGTTTCAATAGTATAGCTCTAATAGTTTCGGAGAAAAGTGGCTGTGACATACGGACGGACGGACGGACAGACAGACAGACAGACATGACGAATCTATAAGGGTTCCTTTTTTGCCATTTTGGCTACGGAACCCTAAAAATGAAGTTCAATCAGGAAACGCAAGATACGAATCTCAAAATAAAACCAAAATCCTTAACTGAACCTACTAATATTTATATTGTGTGACTGAACTGAAAACCTAGTTCTAGCCGATGATAAATAGGATGCACCTAAGTTTAACCACTAGCGTGCGGCTGTACCTAGTTCTAGCCGCTATAATGAAGGCTAAACCTAGTTGTAACCGAACATAAGTAGGATATACCTAAGTTTAACCGCATGTGGCGGGCTGCACCTAGTTGTAGCCGGGTAAAACTAGGTGTAGCCGCACTTCGGCTATTAACCGTAACAATATATATGTACAGGCATTTAGTCCATTGCTAAATAGAACCTCGCCCTACTGGCTGGTAGTCAGGTGTAGTAGTTTCCCAGCTCATTTCATGCAAATAAACAGAACCTTCCCCTTTATGACTCCACACATTAATTGTTAATTTTATGAAAAGTGAATCATATTTTTTATTATAATTAATAATATATATTCATGCTAATTATTCTTTATCGTCAACAAATGAAGAGATTTATGTCATTTGTTAACAAAACAGAAATATTTAGGATTGCTATTTGCTTGAATGAAATGTTTTATGAATACTTCACACCCAAATATTAATGAAAATATTGTAAATCATGATTTAACTCAGTGCTGTCTTAGTCCAATATTATATTGTACAAAATCACATGGCAGACAAAAAGCAACAAGGAATAGCATGAAAGTGGAGTAAATATTGACAAGTGAGTCTGTCGAGTTTGAGAATGAAAATAACCATCACCAAAATATACAAACAGTTTCTGTGACGAGTATTTGAATCAATGTTACATTCTTGCACACATATTAACTTAAGCACTTTCATTTAATATTTACCCATCAATGTCTTTCTCAATTTGATCTTCTGTATCTGAATTATTGTGGCTGCTACCGTTCACGATTGAGTTAGGCTCGCTCATCTGCAATTAATTTTTTTTTCTGATTTAAAAACTGTTTATATACCTTGACCGAATTGTTTTGTCTTTATTTAGAAATAAAAGACCAGCTAAAGGATATTATATTTTAATAGTGTCAATCTACCTACACAATTAAAACGAAAATAAATGCAGTTATGTAAATAAAATATTTTGTTTATAATGTCCAACATAATATTATTATTTACAGTAAAAAGACATAACTCATACACATGGAACAGATCCAGTGTGCAACTTATCAACAATGATTTCTTAGCAAATTTGTCTGATAGTACACAAATATACTGGCATCTGTTTATAACAATTTTGTCTTTAAGCAATGAATATTTGGATTTTAACACCAATTACACTTATTTCTAATCTTAAATGCAATAATAATATTAATATATTTTTTCATGACATCATTAAAAGATATTTTAATTTACAAAAAAGTAAGTTCCTATGAAAAGCTGAATGAGATCACTAAAAGTTTCTTTATCTTCTAACCTTTTTTGTGCTGGAGTTTGAATTTTCTTCTTTATTATTTCTCAGTCCATTTTCCACAACTTCTGACTTATCACTGTCTTCTGTGTCATGTTTAGATTTCTTCTTCTTGTCTTTGTTATTAGAATCAGTAGAATTCTTTGAAACATCTACAGTCTCTTCAAGAAGTGATTTTCTTATCTCTCTTAAAGTTGATTTGAGCTGTTCATCTTCAGTTTCCGAGCTTGATGAGTATGTTAGAAGCATCTTTTTTGCATGCATGCTTTCCATTATGTGTTTGCGTTTTGATGGTGTTATGCTGTCACTTTTTCTTCTTCTTTTCTTGTCTGATCCCTTAACATTTTCATCTGACGAATCTTTCATAAGAGATGATTTAACTATTTCTGTTTCATCATCAGATTTGCTTTTACTGTTTGTTTCTGGAGTTTTCTGTTTTTCAGTGTCCTGTAGTGTTCCATTACTTTGATCTTCTGGTACACTCTCTTTGTCACTTCTTGGACTTGAACTTTTTAAGAAAGTTTCAATGGCATTCTTTGTTTTCTTGATAATTTCAGTATCAGATTTCTCAGAATCAGAATCATTCAACAAAGAATTTTTAACATTATCATTAGTAGCAGTAACATCAGCTGTTGGTTCCATATGACATTCAAACAATACTTTACCATTTTGTGTTATTCTTTTAAGATGCTGTGTGACAAGATATTCTTCAGTAAATTTTGGCAATTTTACAACTTTGATCTTAAATTCCTTAGGGACAAATTCTTTCACTTCTATCCTCTTTCGTATCCAATACTCCTCATCTTTATCTGTTCTTATTTCTGATTTTTTATCTTTACTCCTTTTTGATTTACTTTTACCTTTTCTATCTCTATCTTTTTTATCTTTATCTTTGGTTTTTGAAATTTTACAATCTACTATTTTTACTTCATTGTCGCTATCACTTATTTCAACTAAAGTTGCATCAACTGCCTTACTGAACTCATTCTTTTTAGGACTACTCAGCAACTTAGTAATATCTACACATTTAATGAGCGGTTTTGTTTCTCTTTTTTCATCTTCAGGACCATTTGGTCCTTGGACACTACTGTCTTTGTCTTCATGTTCTTTTTCTGTAACTGTATTATTGTCACTGGATAGCTTTGTCTTTTTAGAAGGGTTGTCATTATTATGAGAATTTTCTTTATTTTCACTATGAGATTTATTCTCGTCCATTTTCCCTGCAGTAACTGTAGAAATATGTTTCTTACTAATTTCATTATCTTTATCTACTGTGCATTCATCTGATGATGATTGTGAAACTATTGTTTTTGTGATTTCTTTATTTAGTTCTTCATCCATTTTTCCTACAGTAACTGTAGAATTATTTTTCTTGCTAATTTCACTATCTTTATCTACAGTGCATTCTTCCAACGATAGCTGTGGAAATTTTGTTTTTGTAATTTCTCTATTTCGTTCTACTGTTTCTTTATCAGTATCTGAACTGTCATCAATAAATTTTATGCGTTTAAGTCTCCTCTTTTTAATTTTAGTTTTATGACTATTAGCCTCTTCTTGTGACTCTTGGCTTTGAGTATTTGAGGCATCAATATTATTTTTACTTTTTCTAATTTCCTTCTCTTGCCTACCATCATTATCTTTTTCTTTGCTTGAAGAACCTTTTGACTCCACAATGCTTGATTCAACTTCATTTTCTGAGGACACCTTTGTTTCATGTTCACAAGGTTTTTCTAGTGGTTCTGCAAGAGGCTCTTCATCCGTACAAGTTATAATATTAGCAGTAGGCTGGGCTTTGACTAAATCTTCTTTTGTACTAAGATTGTCTTCTTTACATTCGGGTAAGGGTGTGTTTTCTTCGCTCTCATTTTTACTACATCTGGGTCTTTCAAGTATTGTGCTTTTTCTTTTTCTCATTCTGTATAGCTCGCAATCATAGTAAACGGGATACTTTTCTTGAAAATCACTAGCCATTGCAGTTGCTTTTACTTTTGCTGACATATAATGTTTTACGTTTACACTTTTTTTTATTTTTAGTTTGCGTGATTTATAGATGATATACTCAGATTTTTTAGTTTTGGAACTATCGGATTTCTCCCTTTTTGTTTTCCCGCCAATTTCTGACGCTTGATTATCACAGATGTGTGTCAATACTCGTTTCACGCCGCTCTCAACGTTCTCTATCGACTTTTTGGACAATTCGCATATAAGTAACACCTTGTTGGCCGCTTTTCGAACTGCGTGTGCATTTCTTAACTTCTCTTTACTAATTCTTCTATCTTTTAGGCTTTCGGTACGAGTCCGCAAGTTGGTACCTAATCTCGATAAATAATCCATTGCTTCACATAAGACATCACTAACGGGCACTGCGTCCGCCATTTCGCGTTCAACTCGCTTATATTGATGCACCGTATAAATATTTAATGAAAGCAAATATTAAATGCTTAAAATTGAAAGCACTAACTAACTATTCGACATTTTTCTACGAAAAAATTAGTTGCTGTTCTAAATAAACATCAAAATGTCGGACTTGGCGAATGACGACCAAAGAATTCCGAGCATAGATAAAAAAATATATTTTTTTTATTCAGGACATTGACACGCTCCGTTTTGTTAAAAGTAAAATAAACATTTTTATACATTTTTATTTAGTAGGTACTGGAGTTTCATTATGTGTTTTAGTTAAATTAATTTGTTGAAAAACGACTAATATCTTAATTGATTTATAAGATTTAGCTATAATATTATGCGTGGCATATACCAAATCACATAAGTAATTTATTTGAAGGGTTAAATATCTCAGGAAGGATCGGCTTAGAACGAAACGTATATTGGCAATAGTGCTTCCTAAGTTGGTCGGGTTATATGAACCACTATGTACAAAAGCACCTACCTATCACAAAATAGCGGCACTAATATACATAGAGTAGGTACCTATGTATGTGGTTATGTGCATAATTTATTGCGATTCTCATATAAAATTTAACACTGCAGACGAAAATGTTAATAGTTATTACAGTATAAACTAGCAATCTTACATTCAAGCGCTAGCAAGAAATGTAGCACAAAAAATAGAGGTACCAATTTTTTTGTACTTACCAATCATGTAAATGGCTGATCCAACGTTTTACTCACTTATAATGAGGAAACTAAACTTAACTTCATTCACAACACATAATTGTACTTAGAAGTACGTCATGGACACCAAATAATCTAGCATTTTTCACTTTTATTCCGAAAAATCGGCGAAATAAGCAAGGTAGGTAAACTATCCAAAACAGTCGTGAAAAAGTGCCATAGACAAAAAAATAATGCAACACAAATCAAAATGTCCGAATTCTGAGCAGAGGGCGCTAAGATACACAGATTCAAAATCATCTCAAACCGTACGGTTTCTTTGCTGTCTCAGCTCAGATATACACGGTCACCAAAATAACAATGAAACCCAGATATTCAAAGTACCGTTTAGAGCGTTTTCACACGAGACACGACTCTCAGTGTGTTAAGTACGGTATATTAATATATTATATTATAGCTGCTAAGTCTGTGACGGCCTTAAAGTATGAAATACACGGTTGCCAACGGCGGTCGTCAACAGCGAAAAATAGTATGCGCGTTGCCAGCCACACGGTCGCCAACGTGTTGTCAACCAGTTTTTCATTATAGATTTTGCGTGGTCGTCAACCGCCGTTGACGACCGTGTATTTCTTGCTTTATAGAGATCAGTGCCATCGGTCCTCTTCTAATTGAAAAAAAAAAATGATAGTTTGACAGTTTCTGTCACATTAATTTTTTTGTCAAATGTCAATAAAAATCTCATCGATTGTGTGTGGATTGTGTAACAAACGATCAAAAAGAAAATGTTAGCAAGATCTAAATTAAACCATGTATTACGTATACTCCCAAGATTCTACAGCGAAAGTGCTGGCCAAAATCAGGGTCCAACAGGATCGTCATCCATGCCACCACCGTCAAAAGTAAATGCTGAGGTTCCAGGACTTAGTTCAGCAGTTATTCACCCAGCTCAAGACCAATTAGGCCCTGGTGTCGACCCTAACAAATGCGGACCTTACAAAGTGCCGGAATACTTCTGTTATGACAATGCTAGTTATTTCGAAGCTGAAGTAGAAATGGCGAAGTACAGGTTGCCCCAACCCTCTGCTCTCAAAAAGTGAAGATAGTATGCGGCTGTTGTAGATATTGATCGATAAGTTAATTTATAAAATCAAATAAATTTTTATTCTAAGCATTGAATTGTTATTTATCATGTCTACTGTAGTCAAACCTGGATAAGCTAGAGTTCAAGGGAGCACAATCTTATTCTCGCTTTTAGAGGTTTCTCACTAACCCGAGTTTCTCGCTAATGCAGGTACACGGTTACGGTAGCGATTCTCTCCCTTATAGGTATGCAGCAATAAAGTTTAAAAAAAAATTTAAATAACACTTTTACAACTTAGTCCTATAATTTTATTTTTAAGGGAAGAGGGAGATATTTTATTCAACATAATATTGTAATTTTTTACTTGAGTTACCTTGCAACTTAAAAACATTAAGAAATGGTTCTTTTAAATCTTTATTTTAAATAGAAGTGGGAATGTGCAAAAACATGATGATACATTGATACCAAAAACCATTTAAGAGACATGGCCAGGGCCACACTCTTCATAATATATAATATTTTTCCTATTCCTAACAAGTTACCTAATGATTACGTAATTCATAACAACAATAAGGTTTTTATATTTTTAATTATAATATTCACCCATACATACTAAAATCCTACAACTATTTAACACGAAATGCATTTAACAGACATCATATTTATACACTTATAGAGTAGCTAAATAGCAACTGAAGCAGCGCCAGTAATTAAAACAGCAGTTTCTTGGGAAGAAAGAGTAGGCGCAGTCTCCAGGCTTGCAGCATACTCTTTCTCGGCCTCATGTTACTTCTTCTTTGCCAATTTCTCCGAAAGGTCATCAAAGGTGGGATCCTGAAGATTTATCATCAAGCTGTTGCCAGGAAGGAATACTCTGTTCTGTGACTGGGCGATCATTCTTGAAATGCTCTGGGCCGCTCTGATTTTACGCAGCTTAAGGTAACCGGGACTCATGCCCATAGCTTTCCCCAACATTTCAGCGGCCTCCGCTTCTCCCTCGGCCTGCACAATTTTTTGCTGACGCTCCTGTTTGGCTCTTTCAACTACAAAAGCAGCACGCTGAGCCTCCTGCTGGGCCACCTGTTTAGCTTCAACGGCAGCAGTATACTCCTTACCAAAACTCAGTTCCGTCAGGGACACATCATCTAGGATTATATTGAAATCTGCCGCTCTTTCGACCAGCTCTCGCCGGATTAGCAGAGAAACTTGTTGACGCTGAGTGATCAACTGTGATGCGTTGAACTTGGCTACGACAGACTTTAGTACCTCGTTACAAATGGAAGGCAGTACTTTTTCATCGTAATCCAATCCCAACTGCCTGTACATAACTGCCAAGTGCTGAGCATCTGGACGCGAGAGAACTCTCAAAGAAATGTTGACCATTTGCAAATCCTTTGAGCCCGTAGGCGAGGAGATTTTTCGGGGTCTCGAGCGGATGTCATAAATAATGGGATACTGGAACCACGGAATTCGGAAATGGAGACCTTCCGCCATCACCTCTTGTTGCACACCACCGATTCTATTGAACATTATGGCACGATGACCACCCTCCACGGTAAATAAAGACTGTGAAACTCCGTAAGCCGCAGCACCGAGTACGGCCGCCACTTTCAGGCCGATGCCTAATCCAGGTGGTCCACCCTTAGCAAATTTACCGGCCATATCGTTTAACTTACTTTGAGCCATTGTAATTCAGATTCTTCCAAGTCTGATGAAATTATGATCTTTGATATAACCTAATAAAAACCACAAATTGTGCAATACAGCGGACTGCGGAGGACCGGAGGAAACCAAAGACTTTTTTTTTTATAATTCGTCCCGGTCGGGACAGGCGTGGGACAGGCAAAGGGAGCGTTGCCGAAACCAAAGACTATAGAAGAGGGAATACATATTTTTTTTTATATGTACACCGTATATATGTCGCAGTCATCTGGTTCAATCTGTGATTCGATTGAATGACTAGCGTATTCATTGAATGATTCCGTTCTATTGAATGACTGAAGGACAACTAGTCAAGACGCTGACTGTAACGTTTAACGTCTTGACTAAACGTCATCATAGTGAAGTCGTTAAATGGAATGCTATGATTTTTTTAAAGTATTTGTTGGTGGCGTTAATCTAAAAACTGACTTCCGGCTACTTCTGGGTGGTTTACAAAAAAATAACCACGATGGCTAAGGCGGGAGCTTCGCTGCGCTACGCTCCCGCCTTGCCATCTAACCTAACCAAATCCGATCGTATTGGACAGACGGAGTAATAAATACATTGCTATTAATTACCTAAGAATTATATACTGTTCTTATAATTTCCTATTCCGTTAAAAATAAATACATTCAATTACCTGACTGATGGTGCTATCCACTCTCTTCAAAGGGCTATGTTAAAAATCGCTAACTAGTTGAACGTTGAGTGACGATTGTTCAATCGACGTTCGGCCGAGTCATTCAATTGAATGGAGTCATTCAATGAATGCGCTAGTCATTCAATCGAACCGCAGATTGAACTAGATGACTGCGACATATATATTATCTATTTACACTGTACTGTATACCGCGGCCGCATATGCGTGGTGCTTCGCGCTAAAGCCGATACTATTGGACGATCTGCGTGTATCGTCCAATAGTATCGTCTCGTAGGCGGTCGTAGCACGAAGCTTTACGGACGATAGACGCAGATGCGGCCGGGACATAAGTTATACACCAATTGCATACAGATAACGATTTTTTTAATTTATTGTCTTTGAAATTTGACAATGTCAGCTGTTTGAGTGATAGAGACTCATTAGAGACTAGAGGTTTGCATTGTATACTTAATCTGTGGTTTGCATCTTGGCTTTATTTTAATCTGTGTGACAAACAATGAACACAAAAAGTTACCTATTGAATCTTTGTGAATTGCAGATATTATTATATTATAAGTTTGCCTTGGTTTATAAGAAGTAAAAAGGAAAATCTAAATATCGAAATTGTACGTGGATATAAGGGAGTTTAAAGAGTGAAGTCGATTGTTATCGGCCCAAACCCAAAATGGATTCTTGTTTAGGAGTTGAACAAGATTTAGACAAAGCCACTGCTAAGTTTACAGCTTTAAATGATCAAACAAGTACTGCTATTGATGAACTAATAACGAAAGTGGAGAATTTGAAGAAGGAACTCGCAAAGCGTAAGTTTTATAACGAAATTATTCGTCTTTGTGACGAGTGCTTTGCCATATTGTACATTACTTTCTCTACTTAATAACAGCTTTTATCTTTACTTATAATAAACGGCTTTGCATAAGGATAGCATTCCACACGCTTTATTTTTATGGAAAAACACATCCTCAATTTATCTCAACCTTAAAGAATATGTACATAATTTCATGATAATCAGTTAACTCAGGGTTTCCCAATCTTTTTCAGTCTGCGGCGCAGTTACACGTTTAATATTTCGTCACGGCGCCCTTCTTTACCTAGCATTATAAAAAGATACTTATATAAACAACTTGATTGATTATATTATAGTTAGGGCAGGTAAATAATAATAAACAAATATTCAATCATCTGCATCCTTTGTATAATTCATATTATAATTTTATTTTATAATATTTGTGGTTTTGGATAATGATGGAGGATCAACTCACGGCGCCCCTCTTGCCTTTCCATGGTGCACCCACAGACTACTAAGGGATATGGGCGCACCAGGATGCCGCGGCACACAGCTTGGAAACCCCTGAGTTAGCTTGTTTTATTTAACAAACAAACATAAATATTTAAAGTTTAATAGAATACCATTTGCTGTACAATGTACACACATAAAAAGTAAGAAAAAAAAACATATCCACAGCCAAACATTTAACCTCCTCCTTTTTGGAAGTCGGTTAGAAATAATAAGCATTTATTACTTTACAACCTTAATTCATGTCCGTTAGTGACTTTTATGATATTTTGATTTATTTATATATGCATTATCTAAACGGACATGGAATACAAATGTATTTTTCTGTGCTATAAATAAAATTACAATTTGTAACTGAAATAGTCTTTTACACCAGAGGTTCCCAAACTTATAAGTACCACGCCTCCCTACTGCTTAAAATGAACATGCTTACGCCTCCCTTCGGCCCAGGGCCCAGCAAGTAGTAGCAAGTGGGCTCGCCAAGCTATTGTAAAATAAAATAATAAAGACCAAAAATACATTTTCAGATGTTTCATTATAAAAATATTATGCTTTTACATACTTATTTTAATTTTTAAGGGGGCGACTAACCCAAAATTGACGATTTTCTAATTCTTTGTTATACTTGCATTAAGCTCCGAATTGTTTCATTTTCTAAAATTATATACTACATAATATTTCCAAGAATCCGATCTGAGCAAAAACACAATATCTTAAAATTTTTTCGATAGAAAAAAATCGCAATTCGCAAAGATGCATCTAATTTTAATGAATTTTTCATAATATTATATTGCCATAACCGTGCATTAAAGTTAGTTAATATTTTAACACAATATTGTAAAAATTCTATCATTGAGAAACCGACCTAGCGGATTTTAAAAATGTTGTATATTTATCGAGTTATTGAGGACAATGTTTGATTTTTTGGGTTAGTCGCCCTCTTAAGAAGAATCAATGTGACGGATGAGCTTGCATGTTTTTGAAAAGATTTCCAATTCGCGTACGTCGCGGGAATGCGCGGGCGTCTGGACGGAGTACTATTATATATTCTGTGGTCTGGAGTAAAACCGCCGCCGGCGCCCGCGCCCCCCTCATCATGTCTTCGCGCCTCCCTAGTGGGGCGCGCCCCCTAGTTTGAAAATCAATGTTTTACACATTTCAGAATCTCCTGATGACCCTCTACCACCGGAAGAAGTTAAACTCATTGTTGATATGATTGCGTCTCTTAAACAGGCAGTTTTTCAGATGTCCACAGGTACAATGTTATTAAAATAAATAAATGAGAAAAATACATTGAGGTTTAAGAATACATCCATCTCGTGTCACTAAGATGACGAATGTGTTAACCAAATGTTATGTTCCATTAATCTTCTGCCTCCAACAGTATAAAATAAGATTAAACTTCTGGATAACCTACTGGTTACTAGGCACTAGGTATAATGCATATCATTAGATTTAGTTCAATACTATTAAACAAACCCAAAATGTAAAGATCTATTGTTTTTTTTTTATGATGATAATTCATTTCAGACCATCGTGAGCTTCACGCCACAGTGTCTCGTGTTGGAAAGTCAATTGACAGACATTTCATAGCTGATTATGCTGCTGTTGCTCCTAAAGCTGAATCATTCTGTTCAGACACTAACAGACCTCTTATGGAGCAAGCTATAGCACAACACTTATACAGACAGGTATACAATTACATATTGTAAATGCGAAATACCAAAGAATGCCATCACCTTATTAGTATTTTAGAAGCTTTCTGTGTGTGTTAACCATGGACCTAATATAACAAACAGGACTGAGCACTCGCAGCTAAAAAACGAGCCGAGCGAGATAGGTAATACAGAGGCCGCGTGTCCCTTTCTAACAGGGTGACAATAACACCTGTGGTTACCTGTGGAACGATATAATATTGCAACCATTGTAAGATTCACTTGGGCAAGTAAATACGCAACACTTTTTCACCATTTCAACTGCAGGGATGGCCTAAAATTGCTAATTATAATATTGTTTAACAGTGACAAGCACACATGACAACTGACAAGATGCTGTGTGACGCCATGATGCTTTACAGGGCTACCATTAAGAAAAATAAAATAGGCAAAATAATAATTTCACTTTTCTTTTAGATTTTATGATTAAATTGAAAGTAATAAATGCAAGAATAATTTGTTGATTCACAATTGTTAAACAATATTTAAAATAAACGTACCTTAAACTGAGTTTACGATCAGGTAAGATTTTAGATAAGAAACATTTTTTATGCTGGCAAGATGAAAGAACGAGACACACAGCCTCTCACGTTGCTATCTCTGTCGGCTCGGATTAGCCTCTGTGCAAGGAGCACAGAAAATTATACTTTAAGTACGTTCATATAGTGTTCATTTTTGGCAATGCAATATTTACGAGTTATCAGTTCTGTTTGTTATAATAAGTCCATGGTGTTAACTAAAGTTACAAAATAATATTATGAGTTTTGCTTCTAGGTAACAAAAATCATATTATTATTTTTAATACTATGATTAACAGGTCATTTTTTCATTGGTCGGATCAATGCCATGTCAAATTATTTAGGTCCACCATCTGCTTATGAGTTAACCTCTCTTATAGTACATAATATTACGTTTCGCCATCTTGCTCTTTCTTGCCTTTTTTTAAAATTTATCAAAATATTCTTGTTCAGGGTCTAGAAGACGTCGGGGATGCGTTTATCGCTGAAGCCCGTATACCACCAGTGGAGCGTACATGTGCGTTTGCTCAGCTACAACGCTGCGCTGCTGCATTGGCCGAGGGTGATCCGCAGCCAGCACTAGAATGGGTCGAGGAGAGGGCTGAGGACTTGACACACTCACCGCTGCCGTTTACTTTACACAGAATGAAGGCTTTGAAGGTATAGAACATAGTTTTTAGGTAGATACCTAAAAACTATGACCTCCATAATTATACAAATGAATGACATTGGCTATTTTGTATGGATCAATCAACTCATTCCATGAAGCAATGTATGTTAATTTTTTTTATTATGTACTCCATATTTCCATGGAACAAAAAAGTTTTTTTAAAGAAATAAACTTGAAGATTTTACAGCCACAATCAGAGACGAACATTAATTACTTAATTGTAATACATAATATTATACACTTATAAACATAACAGTTTGTGTCAGTTAAAACTTAAAAGTAACATACTGTCTATTTCAGTTGGGTCGCGAAGTGGGCGTCGGCGCGGCCATCGGCTACGCCCGCGCAGTGTTCCCGGCGCACGCGGCGCGGCACGAGCGCGCGCTGCGGGCGTGCGTGTGCGCGCTCGCCTGGTGCACGCCCGCGGCCCCGCCCCCGCCGCCGCACTACCGCCGCCTGCTGGACCCCAAGGCGCTAGGTGAGTACACTAGCTGCCGGAGCTGACATGTGAAGTGGGCGGGGCTATTGGCCACGCCCGCGCGGTGTTCCCGGCGCACGCGGCGCGGCACGAGCGCGCGCTGCGGGCGTGCGTGTACGTGTTATTTTCTTTTTTACACAGTCTACGCGTAAAGTCATGTCCACAAACTGTCTGTAACTAGTCATACTAAATTTCATTCCAGGCGCGGAGGCGGCCGAGGTGTTTATACGCGAGTCGTGCGCGTTGTTGCGCCTGGCGCCGCTGTCGCCGCTGGCGGGCGCGGTGCTGGCGGGCGCGCGCGTGCTGCCCGCGCTGCACGATATCCGCGCCAAGATGGCGCACCCCCACGTCATAGCGGCCTGGGCGGACGACGAGCTGCCGCTGGAGGTAGGCCTAAACCTGAGCTGGATGGCAGGATAATGTGTCGTGTAGTTCGAAATATCCATACTAATATTATAGATGCAAAGGTGTGTCTATCTGTCTGTTACTTCTTCACGCCCAAACGAGTTCCCTCGCGATAAACACATTTTGGCGCAAGGAATTTGCGGTCATCCACTTTTAAATACATTGTCTATCGCTATTTTTAGGTTGATCTCGGCGAGGAGGGAGGCAACTACCACAGCGTGTTCGCGTGCCCGATCCTCCGGCAGCAGGCGTCAGACGCCAACCCGCCGATGCGGCTGCTGTGCGGACACGTCATCTCGAGGGACGCGCTCAACAAGCTCACTATGGGCGTCAAGTGAGTTCAGTGGTGTTATATTAAATGCGTCGTTTATATTCAGCTCTCTCATAAAGTTAATATACTTAACGGAATAGAGAAACAAAGGCCTGAGCAAGAGAGATGTCACTATCAGTAACACTGCGTGGTAAAAAGAGACGTGAGATACATGACAGCGGAACTCTTTTTGACGTGCAGTCGGCACGTGCCGCACGTTGACAATTTAATCTCATAGAATTCATGTTCAATCATGCTTGTGTAAGTGTATACATACACATATTTTTCACACAGATGAAAACCAATTTCGGTAATTCGTTTGACAGCTCGAGATTGTTGCTCTATTCCGCTAGGTATATTAACTTTATGAGCTCTCTCGGGCAGGGAAGTGGGCAGCGTGAATGTAACAAGTCACTCGTGCTGCCACTCGCCATGCCGCTGCCACCGCCCGACGCGGCAAGTATGTAGAGGGCTGAATGTAAACACTCACTCGTGTCGTTACTGCCGCAGATATATATTTAGATAATATTTCCGGCAGCGCGAGGAGCAGCGGCAGTGCCTGAATGTAAACGACACATAATATTAGTTACGTAACTGGCATAAAGTTAATATACTTAGCGGAATAGAGCAACAATCTCGAGCTGTCAACGAATTACCGAAATTGGTTTTCATCTGTGTAAAATATGTGTATAATAATACACTTACTATAAATATATAATACACTTACACAAGCATGATTAAACATTAACCCCCTTATTAATAAACGCTGTATAAGCTTTGAATAGTTATACAGTGTTTTGTCTTCTTCAATCCAATTAAAAATGTCACTTGTGTGACAGGAACAAAACACTGTATAACTATTCAAAGCATACAACGTTTATTAGTAAGGGTGTAATACTATGAGATTAAATTATCAACGTGCTGACACGTGCCAACTGGACGTCAAAAAAAAGTTCTGCTGTCATGTATCACACGTCTCTTTTTACCACGCAGTTTTACTGATAATGACATCTCACTTGCTCAGGCCTTTGTTTCTCTATTCCGCTAGGTATAATAACTTTATGGTAATGGGTGACCATTGAGTGACCTAGAGTGGGGAAAAAGTAACAGAAAGAGATAATAATCACACCTTACCTTACCCACATTTGAGGTATGAGAATTAGCGTACCTAATTTATGAATGGCAATCAGTTTCACAAAGGTACGGAACCCATTGTGTACGAATCCAACTCGCATATTTTGTCATATTTTTTACTCTATTTTATTATTTCCAGGTTGAAATGTCCTTACTGCCCCATGGAGCAATCGCCGTCGGAGGCCCGTCAGATTTATTTCTCCTAGACGTTACTTCAAGCCTCGATCACACGTAGAACGCTGTTATATGTTTTGTATTCGAATGTAGATGCAATCTTTCAGATTAAAATTTATATTATGCGTCAACTGTATATTTCACGTTGTATATTATTTACGTAGTTTTTATGAAAAGTTGTATTTATTTTTGAGAGGAGTAAGTTAGGGATTGTCACACCAAACGCGACATTATGTATTGAAAACTAGTATTTAAATAAAAAAACAAAATTATTCTCAGTACATAATTTATTTAATGGATATGTACAAAGACAAAATGTTACAATAATTTATAGGACAAATAAAAATTTGGCAATAATATTTAACAACAGCTTTTAGTGGTACATAAGCCGGCAAAATTTAACAACGATTTATTTTATAGGTATTTTATGGCGTAGCTTTTACTATTTTTAAAATTAAAAATAAAATACAATAATTATGTACTAGTTATTGCTTGCATACATTATCCCACTGTTTATGTTGTAGGAATTATCTTATTATACTTACCATTCTATTTTTGAATGAAACAACATACATCCCACAAAAATTTTCCGCTATAAATAGCAGTAAGATTAAGTGAAGATATTATAATAAGTAGCAGAAAGAAACAAACTTATTATACAACTACGCCAGTTTACACCGATGACCGAATTGAAATGGTTACAGCATTGCAAATACAGGCCGTGTAATAGCTTTATAAGCTTATTAAATTCTCAGCTAGGGTCACCAGTTCCGCATAAAAAGCAGGACACATTAAACAACTGCCCCAATAATATTCTGCAAATGCACAATTTTCTATATTATAGTTGTCACTTTTCCACGAAATAATTTAGAAATCATTTACTTCAGCGGGGCTAAAATGGTCACAGCAATTCCTCTCAATCAATTCAGCAAATGAATTATCAAAACTGTCAAACTGACAAAATATGTCAAATCATACAAAAATACAGAAATGAATTGCAAGCAGAGTTGCATTTTGCGATTTTAAAAAATGAATCATATTATGATTCATCTCATGATTCCACAAAGCGACCATTTTAGCCCCGCAGACAAAATATCAGGCACAGATAAAAAATCAACTGTTTTCAACTGGCAACCCTAAGCTACTGATAGATTACATGATTTTCGTAAAACAATTCAATACAATTCTAAAAGTTACATCAAAAAAACCTTTATACATAAAATTGATAACAACTTAACTAGTTTAAAAATAAATTAAACGATAAATAATTTGATAAAGTATGAGCCGCAACAATTTTAATATCATATCGATATAACTTTTGGTAATCTAAACAGAGTCCACAGATGACGTCATACAGTCTATTCGCGCTTAGATTTCAGTGACGCCAGCAGCGAAATGTCAAAAACCGATGACGCATCCACGTGACCAATAAAGGCTCCCGCAGACAGGCGCGTTACTATCGGTCGATAATAACGCATGCGTTATTGCGATATCTCTTTTCAGTACATATTGTATTAGGATGGTCATGTAATTACACACCGTTGCAATAATAACGCCGTAATGGAAATACATCGCAATAACGCAATTTTCTTGCATATGAGAGAGACGGTACAATAGTTCCGTCGCGGCGCGGCGCTCTCTCGTAAGAAATATCGGACGATAAAAACGCAGCTGTGTGCTGTGTGCAAGGAATCGGGACGGATTATCGCAATAACGCATGCGTTATCGACCTATAATAACGCGCCTGTGTGCGGGAGCCCTAACTTTTCACTGCTTACCGCGAATAGACGTAGTGGAGAAAACTAGTGGCCTATCATGAAATATAATTTAAAATTTTTCACTTACAATTAGGTATGTATATATTTTATAATAGAAATTTATCACACAATCATACAAGTAGCGACTACCAGCAAACTACGTTAGATACTAATTATTGCTGTAAATTTATCTACATACCACCAAAAGAAAGGCAAGTGAAACTACAGCGGGGGAAATAATTCATGTCTGGATACCCGTAACAGTCAAATTATATTAGCACAGAGTCGAAGCGCATCGAAGAGAATTGCCAAAACTGAACATAACAAATTCAACCTTAACTCCAAAGCGTTAACTCACACATTACTTCTGAGAATTTAAAAAAGCGCGCGCAGGCGCGCGCACTCCCTCGAATCCGCTCGACCAACGCGTTGATTGGTCTCGCAGAAGTAATGCGTGCGTTATGCTCTGGATTTAAGGTTGAAATTACTATACAGTTCAGTTTTAGGGAATTCGCTTCGATGCGCTTCGACTTGTGCTAGAGGATGCGCCCATTGCACACGGGCGCCATCCTCTAGGGGTGCCAAATTTCCATCTTTAGGGGCGTCAAAACCAAGGTCCCACAAAATTTGCCTAAAAGGACGCCAAAATCCTTTTTTTGCGCACTGGCGCCAGTAGCCCTTACGGGGGCCCTGCGTGTGTGTCTTTACGAAGGAATGCGCCTATTATACATTCTCAGTATCACCCTAACGGTGCGTTTTCATCGGGGATGAGCTAAGCTGCGTTGCAAGGAATGTTTTAAAAGAACCAATACAATCGTTGCGCTGAACGAGGTCAGGTAAATGAAGTGTTTCTATTCTGAAACTGAACTGCATTTTTGCAATGTATAATAGAAAGAATTTGTATGCCAACCTCAACAATATGTATACCTTTTTGCAAGAACCATCTTTTCTAATTAACATTTTTAGTTTTTAAACTTTTTAACATCTTTTCTTAAAGTTATGCAACTTTTGAAAAATATACGGCTTTCTTTGTGATACAACGTAACGCACATACCTTATAGAAAGGACCACTTGAATTATTTCTCCCAACTGTTATAATCTTAGACAAACAATGAGTAAGATGGAAGACGCTCTATACAGCAAAAATGTATGTTCATTTCAGCATTAAATTACATTAAAATATCACTTAAAGCTAAATTTTCTATGCTTCATAATATAATCATTTTATATATAAATACACTCGAATTTCTGGTACCTATTTCATTTGAATTATGAATAACGGCAGTGCTTCCAATCAAAACAAAACAATTGAACACAGCCAAGAATTTTGATCTCTATTATTTTTTAAGATTAATGTATGAAGTTTACAAATAAACTGTCTCAGTTATGGAAAATGCAACTATACTATGTTGTACTGTAGAATGAGGTGATTCTATGCGATATAACATTTTAAGAAACACTGCCATTAACCAATGTACAATATAATTAATTTGGCACAATAATATCCATAATATCAATATTGTTCAGTGTGTAACAACTGTTGACAAACAGAATATGCTAAGCTTTTTTAAATAAAGATTTGACTAATATGTATTGCTTGTGTTCAGTCGTTGAGTCAGTCTAATCAAATTATCTACTTTATATACTACAACAACGAACGAAGATATCGAACCACAGTGTAATTTGTACAATAGAGATCCCGCCATTTTGAGTTGGCTCTAAATGTCACTTTGACAGCTTGGCAAACATGGCGTCATCTCATAGATTATAGAGTGCCATGCCAGGCAAAATGTAATTATGAAACGTTGCCAACTTAGTTTTTAAGTTTTTTTTATATTTTAGTTAATTTTGCCAAGCTATAATTAATTTATTTTACAAAAAGTCTGATACACCAAGACATTGACATTTAAATGTGCCACTTCCGAGTAAGTTATTCTACAAAATTAGGCACTTTCTGCGTTACAACTGCAATGTTAAAGCGAAATAGTAAATTATTTTGGAATTGATACAAGGCTAAACAATGTTCTAGAAAGATGAAAGAAATCATTGTTGATTAGTGATTACATATATTATGATATTATTATATCAACTATCGAGATTGAAATAAGTATACTGCGTGACTGGTGAGACATGTTCAATACTCGAGGACGTGATATTTGGCTATGTTAGTTGGAAAAAAATATTATAAAAAAATAATATCAATTGATCACTGAGTAAATGTAGCTTAATATTATTTACCCAACGCATGGACACCGCGAGCGGGAGGGGTAGTTGTGTGGTGTTTCTTTGGTAGCGCACGCCTCTGCACCGGCCGCACAGTATGCCTACTTGCCTAGCCGCGTAATTTACTTAGTATCCATGATTCATTTATTTTTGGGAAATTCGGAAAAAAATTAAGAATTTAATTTTATTACTTAATTATAATGAGAATCGAGTACAGAGTACTCTCCATAAGTATCGGTATTGTCTCACCAGTCATGTTGCATTATATTATTGCGTACCAAAGTTACGTTTTCAACTTCAATATTATTCGATTATAAAATTACATAAATTCTATTTCATATGGTGATGATTATTTCATATGGATATAATATTATGCTTATATTAAGCAATCACATGATCATGAACACAAAATATGCTTACAGCTTATTCTATATTATTATACTATATAGGATATATTATCAGTTATCACTAAAAACATTTGATTTCATTTCCAGCGAGCCCTGTATTTGTAAACGCTCTGATATCATAAAATGACATGATGATAGTTTATTATTGAAATTTTGTAAAAAATTTACATCTTCATTATTGACCTTGCAATTGACCTGGCAAAGTAATTAATATGGCATTGCTACTGGCAATAATGGGCAATGAAACGACGGATATACAGAAAGGACTAATCATAAAAATAGTTACCTAATATACCTACTTTATGAAGAACCTAAATGCAGAACTATTTTCACTATTATTGTTTAATTGTATCACAACTATCACTATGAAGTTTTCTATTAGTATAGATTCTTTAAAAAGCAACATTTGTACAATCTTGAAAATATCTATTGTAAATGTGAACAAGAAGAGCATACTGAAATTTAGATACAATACAAAGGTTTGGTTATAAATTACATGAAAAAATAAGTTTTTTTTGGAGCCAAGTTTTCATTTGGCAATAGTCATCATTTATACGATTTTTAGTCAACCATTTTTTTGTGGTTATATACGCGGTAGATCAGTATTATTATTATAGGCTTGTTATAATATTTTTTTTTATATTAAGGCTTGTTCACACTTACATCTACAGAATTTTATATTACATAAGAATTCTCACGTGATGTGTAATAGTTTGAAGTTTGAACTTAACTAATGCCATTATACAGAAATATAAACTTTCTAGATAGAATTTATTGAAATTTAATGTTGTCTTTATAGGACTAGAGAATGGTAAACTTTGTCTATTAAATCATAGACAATAATTGTCTGTAGCATAATATATAACTTTCGTTCTACGAACATATATGTCAAACATCACTGAGCGGGCTAGGCCCAATCTATTACATACAAACTAAAAACTATAAAACTTATAAAACAAATTTGAGCAGACGATGCCAAATTTATAAAATTATTATCTTAAAACGATACCTACCTATAGGTAAATTAACCCCGGGAGCTTAAAAGGACCAACAAATTATACTAGACATTATAAATTAAATAAATAGTTCATAATCGCAAAAAGGAAAATTAACTAATGTCGTTTTGATTAAAAGCGTGGCGTTCTTTAGGAAGACTTACAATTTCTGCCTGGTGTTTCGGCTCCCGCGCTATCACCATTTCTGCCGCCGTTTCTGAAATTTCATAATAATTATTAGTGAATTATTATTATTACATTATTTATTAGTGACAGTATTTCTTAGTGTCTAAACAACACACTAGGCCGAAAATACGTGGCCGAAATTCGGCATGATTATGCCTACAATATATTTTAAATTATTGATGACACACCATGCCGAAATTACGTTATAGCGTTACATGCATCCCCGATGCTGTACGGGTGCTCGTCGCGCGCCACGCGCGCACCGCGATATCATCCCCCCTCCTCTATGTATAGTACCTGGTGGGCGGGCTAGCTGATGGTGGGCAGGCCGGCGAGGTTGAGCAGCGCCTCCGCCGTGCGCCGCTCCTCCCCGCCGCTGTACGAGTGCTCGTCGCGCGCGCACCGCGATATCGTCCCCCCTCCTCTATGTATAGTACCTGGTGGGCGGGCTAGCTGATGGTGGGCAGGCCGGCGAGGTTGAGCAGCGCCTCCGCCGTGCGCCGCTCCTCCCCGCCGCTGTACGAGTGCTCGTCGCGCGCGCACCGCGATATCGTCCCCCCTCCTCTATGTATAGTACCTGGTGGGCGGGCTAGCTGATGGTGGGCAGGCCGGCGAGGTTGAGCAGCGCCTCCGCCGTGCGCCGCTCCTCCCCGCCGCTGTACGAGTGCTCGTCGCGCGCGCACCGCGATATCGTCCCCCCTCCTCTATGTATAGTACCTGGTGGGCGGGCTAGCTGATGGTGGGCAGGCCGGCGAGGTTGAGCAGCGCCTCCGCCGTGCGCCGCTCCTCCCCGCCGCTGTACGAGTGCTCGTCGCGCGCGCACCGCGATATCACCAGGTGCGCCTCGGGAGGCAGCTGTTAAACAGATGAAAAATACATTAGGAAATGAAAAAAAAAAGGAGAAACAGTAAAAAGTATTTAACACATTTGGTTGTGTGATGGGACAAATTTTGATTCACACATATTTTGTCCTACACATGCTGTGACAATTCTATGCGAACGTTCTTTGCCTTTCCTGTACATTATTTGCCTTTAACCTAAACATTTTATGTGGTGTAACCTCACCACTTTTTACCAATGAATATGACGTGGAGTAACCTTACCACTTTTTACCACATAATTTAGTAGTGTAACGTCATCTCATTTACCTGGTCCATAACAGCGGGGCCGTATTTCATGGCGAGCACGGTAGCGGCAGCGAGGTATTCATCTGCGGATGGCGTCGCTCGCTCCGACCCCTGTGCACGCTCCACCCCCTGTGCCCGATCCACCCCCTGTGCCCGATCCGCCCCCTGTGCCCGATCCACCCCTTGTGCCCGATCCGCCCCCTGTGCCCGATCCGTCACATCTGCCCGTTCGGGGCTTGATACAATCTCTAGCGGCATGAGCGGTTGACGACCGAACGCCTGATGATAAATAAAACATTATTGCTTACATACATACAGGCCTCAAAAAAAAATCGTAAGGTAGGTGCAATGTTTTTTTTTTTTCAAAAATTTGCTATAAAGGGAATTGCGAAAACACAACACAAGATGTTGACAATGTAGAACGTCAATAATATAATCGGTCACCCACCTTCCTTAGAACGAGAGACAATTCAAGACTAATTATTATCATTATCTCTGTCAGACATCAGAGTAAAGTAGAAATGACACAGTTATCATGATTATTATTATTTATAGCTTAATAGTAGCCTCAGAGTAAACAACCAACAAGTAGGCCGACTCAGTATGTCATATCGACCGGCGCGCGCCGTACTAATGCGTTACTCAGCATTGTGAAACATGTTGAAATTGACACTTACGCCCAACTCGCGTATATTCGTTTTGTTTTGAACCCGTTTGTTTTGAAGTCGAGGTACTCCTTAGTTCTGTCTTCTCTGGTAGCCTCATGACGTGTGTAATTATAGTATCCTTCGGTTTTTAAACAGTTTAGTATTTTGAGACAAATGTGTTGTAATCACCTGTAATAACGACGACCTGTGCTGTGGGTCAACTGTCCAAAGTGAGCCTTTGCCTAGACCGGGCGCGGCGGCCACCTGTAATAAAAAACAAAAACTTTATCATCAGTTTTTCCGAAATACCTTAAAGTTGGGTGTATTAAGAATGCTCCAACCGGAGAATTAGCAGGTCGGATGTCTGTCAGTACGAATATCGACGTTAATGACATAAAAATAAGATTCATATTAGCGCGCCTTGTACAGTGGCGGTTACGGCGCTCGCCGCGTTCTTGACATGACGAAAATGTATGAAAAAATTTGAGAAATTTTCTTATTTTTCTTATAACTGGAAAAGTTGTTTATTTTTATATAAAATTTTTAGCGGACTTTATAGAGGACTAAATAAGCAACAATTTTTTTGTATATTTTCCTCAGTTCAGTGTATTTAGATATTAAGGTTAGGTACCTATCAGACCCCATTTTTTTCATATTTTGCGATTATTGTGATGGTTAAAACGTATTTTATGTGAAAATGTTGTATGCGGCTATAGAATTTTTATGGTACAGTCGTGGAGATGAATATATTATCTTTCATTTGAAACCAGAATATCCTCGCAGTTTGATGCCTAATTCTTTAATAGGGTACCGGAAAATCGCTGATATTTGTAATAGCGTCCTTAAAAGAGCATAAACTGTTATATGACTCGATAATAACTTTTGACCGCGGCCTGCCGTGCTAACATACGAGAAAATGTTGTCTACACGTTTTCTCGATGTTAACTGGTTTATCACTTCATCTCTATTGACATTTGACCCTGATTAACATGACATACATCTTTTCTCGTACGACTGTCGTCAAAATTAGAGTTAATTTTGTTTTTTTATATTATGTGCTATTTTTGTCTTTAAACTAACAACTATATTGTACGAACGAGATTATTTATCTCTCGAATCTCGACGTACGCATGTTAGCGAAAAAGATATACGTAATATATATCGATATCGACAATATAGCTACGCTCGAGAGTGAGATATGCACGAGATATCTCGTTGGCGTATGCTAGGGGGGCTGGCCTATGTAAAAACTCCCACAGAAACACTGTTTCGACCAAAAGTAGCCTATGTACATAATACGAGACCTATCACAAAACTTCATACCTATTATAACATTTCATACGAAGTTTTGTTTCCACATGATTTTAACTACCGACTACCGAGCACATACATACCTTGTGAAAACACTTATTCAGCGACAGGTTATGTCTCACACTGTTCTTCCAACCTTGCGGCGCGTGTCGGAAGTACGGAAAATGTCGTATAATCCATGCGTATATCTCCTTAACCGGGAGCGCCCTGGTGGGTGCTGCTTCTATGGCCATGAATATCAGACAGGAGAATGAGTAGGGGGGTTTGGTGTGTACTGGCGGGGAGGGGGGCGCCTTGCACGGTGTCCGCGGGGGCGACGGTATGCGGCATATCGGTGGTGGTGTCTTTGACGGTTCTGACTGTGAAAAAAAGGTAGTTAGGTTAGTTATATTGATAGGTTTTAGAGACAAGGTGACAGATAGATTATTTTAATACAATTTTTATTCTACTGTAGATAGAGGCGCTTCCTATGGCGGTAACGGTTATGCTGACGGTACGTGAAATAAAGAAAACAGTAACGTTTTTAAATTTTTTAAACAGATATTTTTTCTGACCAATAATAATAAAACACAATATGACGCTACACATTGTAACTTGGCAGTTTTTAACTAATCAAGAAATACTTACTTTGATAACAACATGACTGGCTATCAATTTTGATTCCTCGATGTCATTCTTTGTAAGATTTATACCTGAAATAAAAAAAATATTCTCAAACTTTACGTTCAAGTATTATGGCAACTAGAACAGCGGAATGAATACTCGGCTAAATATATTGTATAAGCAACTTTTTTAAATAGTAACTTGCAGATTTGACAAACTTAGTCCTGGGGGCACACTAGTAAGGTTACTTTACGTCAGATCAGAAACTAAATATTCGCATTACCTCCACGACGGTAGTGAAACGGCGAAGCCATACATATTTACTGGTTTGTAGAACTTGTCGAAGTTAAGGTCGGTAGAGTTAGGCCGTGTAGATTTAGAAGCTTGGCTCTACATGAGATCTCATCTCTCTGATCTTTTTCACAGGGCATTTCGTCTTGGCAACATTTTACATGAAATGTTTTTGGTGGGATATGTTTTAGCCATAACGTTCTGTTTTAAAATTCTTTAAGGAACATTCTCTTACCTCTCAGCAAATTCTTGTCCTGTAGCCAGCTGAGGCTGGTGAGGTCGTCATCATGATCAGGAGGCGGCAGGTTACCCGCGTTCCCTCCACATGCCACTCTGAAGAAGAGAATATTCACTTTAAAAAACCTAGTTACAGAATAATACAATCTAAATTATTATTATTGACTGTTAAATATACGTTTCCCATTAGTAATGATGATCATAATTAAGATTAAAATATTTTTTCAGTAAGTGAAAATTGGTTTCCAAGGGATAAAGTCCCTAAATACTATTTAAAATATGATAGAAATACTTGTAAGTAACTGTTGTCTGTTGCAGATATACCTATTATGTATTACGATAAAAGATTGTCACATTTAATGTTTACCGTTTCTCGTCGTTAGCATTTTGTTCATCATGTTTTAGTTGTGCTACAAGCATGCTTATCAGACGCCAAATATTCGTATTGTTAATGTTTACATAACATTTGAGTAAGGTCACAACTCATACGGATGGGCTGAAGAAAAATTACGCATTTTTGATAACTGTAATATGTTTATTTTATTGAAGTAACCATTGTTTGAATATTAGGTAAAATGTAAAAGGTAGCTGTTCTAAACAATAAATATATATTTTATATTTATTTGATATTGTTGACCTTAGTACTTTATATCACGACTCTACAAGCATGAGGTAATAGATCTAGCCCATCCATTAGTGCTTAATCCTATGTCCTTTCCCGGGACTCAAGCTATGTTCATAGTTCATACCCATCAAGATCGGTACAGCGGTTTAAGCGTAAAGAGATAGCAGACAGAAAGACACTTTCGCTTTTATATATTATATTACTATGGATATGGACAAGCCTTTGCCAGAAATAGCTTCCCTTTAAGCTGAGTGCTGCAAAAATGGCACAATATGTAGATTACTCAGTTATTTTGCTAATGAATAAGTCACACGTTTTACAAGGTCACGTCTCACCCAGTAACCTAAAAATTTGATAACGCTATCTCCTTTTGAGCGCTTGTGATTGATGACAACACAATCTCGTGCGAGATATGCTTATAGTGATAAGAGTTTTACAACAAAATGATAAGTTTTGAATAAAAAGTTGTGGAATTTTGGATACAATGTTCAGGTAATTTGAATTGATGGACTGATAGATTTCTTACAGTCCGGTTGTACTATTTAATTTTGTGAGAGGTTACGTATCTTAACGTTAAAATTCCCACTTGTTAATTATTGTTACCCTAGCCACAGAATATATTATATTAGTAGTACCAACCCTAGCACACGTCGACTTTTTGTAGCAACGCAATAGCGATATCGCGCGTCTGCACTCTGCATCGACACAGCTCAGTCACGAAGCGGTCGCGATGCACTAATTAACGGCACAAAAATACACGAGAACCCCCTCCCTCCGTTTTCTCCCCGCTGTCTCCTGATACGGTTGCCTTATTTTCGCCGTAGTTTGTTAGAAATTAGGCTCCTGCATTGAAGTAGCACGATGAGTTTTGAATACAGACAGCACAAAACCGCAGTCTGCGTCTGACGTCTCCATATCCGAACCGTCGTCGTTGGAGGTTGTCTATGACGCGACCCGACACTTCAAGTCGTCGCAGCCGGCAGCGACCAACCGCTGGAGGCGACATGCCGTGCGAGCTGTCGTATGATGCGATTTTACTTACGCATTCTGCGTCCCCATATCCGAGCTGTCCGATCGGTCGTCAATATCGTCGAAATTGTCTATGATACGACCGGACACTTCGAATCGTCGCAGCGACCGGCCGCTGGAGGCGACATGTCGTGCGATCTGTCTGATGATGCCATTATACTTACGCCGTCTGCGTCGCCATATTCGAGCCGTCCGATCCGTCGTCGATATCGTCGAAGTTGTCTATGGCACGACCGAACACTTCGAGTCGTCGCAGCGACCGGTGGCTGGAGGCGACATGTCGTGCGATGTGTGATATGTCTGATGAGTGATGATGCGATTATACTTACGCTGTCTGCGTCTCCATATCCGAGCCGTCCGATCCGTCGTCGATATCGTCGAAGTTGTCTATGACACGACCGGACACTTCGAGTCGTCGCAGCGACCGGCCACTGGAGGCGACATGTCGTGCGATCTGTCTGATGATGCGGCGGGGGAGAGGCAGGGAGGCGCGTGCGCCGCGCGCCGGGGAACCACCTCGCTCACCACGCATTGGCGCCATCTGGAAATTGAAGATTGTATGGTGAGAAAAAAAAGTAAGGAAAAAGTTCTGTAATATTTTTTGGCATGACTAAAAATAACAATTTGTTCTGCAGTATGTTTAAGAGTAATGTCGTTATTTTTTTTTTAAATCCAATAGAATCTGCAGAGTGCTCTGCAGACTTAAACTGCTTATTCTTTCATCTGATGACGTGATAAGAGGGCATCGGAAAAAGCGCCGTCAACATAATAAGGCAGCTTTATGATATCACAAGATCAATTTAGTTATGACAAACTGCAACTATAATTTCATTCAAAGATATAATTTACTGTGAATCATCCATAGAAATGTCAAAAATAAACACACATCACTTCTAAGTTCTAACCAAGACAATAACCAAGTAAGGCCTAGACTACACCTAGTACCTACCGAGTACAATGGCGAGATAGTGCCAACAATTTGATTGACTGAGATGAGAGCACTGTCTCGCCGACACTCGCCACTCTACTCGGTGGGTGTAATCAGGCCCACCGCCCAATGGATGTGCTCAACCGAGAGCACTGCCTAGCCACTCTACTCGGTAGGTGTAATCAACTAATCAGGCCCTATGGATATGCTCGGCCGAGAGCACTGTCTTACCACTCTACTTGGTAGATGTAATGAGGCCCTAAATGCTCATTAATAGAAATGTAACGTCTAACGTCTGTACCTATTTTAAACAAAGTAAAAACCTTAGGCCGGTATAAATAGTCAGTACTCAAGATGCATCTCGGTCTCAAGACACGGTTCAGGCTCTGTGATTGGTTGGCTGTCAAAATTTGGACCAATCACAGAGCCGAACCGCGTCTTGAGAGCGGGTCGCATCTTAAGTAAATTAAGTTGCTGAAATTTGGTATGGAGTTACTTTTTTTCCAAAAGAAAGGTAATAGGATACTTTTTATCCCGGGTTTAATTAATGTAGAATTTCCGCGCGACAAACGAAATTCGGCGGAACGGAGTTGCAGGCGTAATCTAGTCCTAATATAAATAAAACCCAGCTCCATTGCATCATGTTCATTAGAAACATTTATTTACTTATTGCACAATCTTTTGTGATGTCTCTCAATTAGTTTTTATAAGATTTTTTCATCTGTAACCATGAACGGTTTTTAAGATGTTTGTCTTATTAAGGTTTTTCATTATTCAGGCAAGCTACTTTAAAAAAGTATCAACAATATTTAAATAAGAAAAACAGTGAAATAAAAAAAACGCTACTCTCGTGCGTCAAAAAAGGCATAGTAAAGTTACAAAATTACAGTTTATTGTTCGGTGAATTTTTGACGAAATTTTGTTTACACTTACACTTTGCCGTATGTAGCTATTATGTAGTAAGTAGCAAGCGACCTCTACAATATTTAACACGTAGGGTCATTTCGCCTTTTCGCGTCCATTTAGTGTAGTTGGCAAGTTTGATGGCGAAAATAAAAATGTTCCAGGATTCATTTCTATGAAAAATGTATGTAATGTGTTCAGTATATTAGTCTATTTAAAGATTAACTTTCAGTTTTATTCGAAGCATCTGTTGTTAAATTTTTAAATTGATAAACTTCAGAATATGGCGTTTTACCCACTTTGCGTCCACAAAATCCAAATTGCGTCCACCCGTGTACCATTTAGCGTCCACCAGCTTAGAAAAGGAATATAGGGGTGATGTTTTTAGGAATTTCTAAAAAAAGATTGTATTTTAACAATTTCTTTATTTCAGAATATAATTAAATAATAAAAATCAACATTAGGACCATAAAAATCTCTTTAAAAAAACAAAAAATAATTCTTCTCAACCTTAAAATAAGGTACGTAGGTAAGTAGTAAGGAGTAGTAGGACCGTAGGTAAATAGTAATTGCACCTTTAAGAATAAACTAAAGTAATCAGTTCAAGTTTACCTATCACTATTATTAACTACTTTTTTTTCTCACCATCTGTTTCTGGTCCATATTCATTACATATTATAATTTTGTCTTACCAATTTATTCTTCTCTCGAATTTCATTAAATCTTTCTTTCTTTAAATCGCCTTCTGTGTGTGTTCTCCTTTCCTTCTTCTTTCTTTTCTCTGAAGAACTCATCTTAAACAGAAAAAAAGAATAAAATAAATTAAGTACTCATTTTATTTTTAAAAATAGAATTATAAACACATAGTTTTAATAAAAAATGTACAATAATATAATAATAAACAACATATTTTAATATTATTTTCACAATTGAGTCAATTATACTTTAGCGAAAATAGTGGACGCAATTTGGTTTATTTATCATCCCCATAGGTATAGTCTGCGTCCACAGGAGGACGCAAAGTAGAAATTTTGTAAATTCGATGTAGTAATTCGCGTCCACCTTATTTTATTGGTTAAATATAAAAAATATAAGCAAATTCATAATAATTATTATTCCTTTTTACATTATAAAAGTCTAGAAACAACTATGTATCCTAATTTTCACATAAAACAAAAAAAACTTACCATCGAACGCGCCGCTGCACACTAATTTTTATGTCGCGCGAGCGCGCGTTTTGCTCCCTTGTTGAACAGCCGAGGATAAAATATTTTTTCTAAACGGTTTTGGTTTGTCGCACGGACCTTTTGTCCGTGTTTGCATACCTTGTATATATTGACGTATTAGCGGGAATGACTTTTCGTTTAAATGGTGTGTTAGTTTTCTTATTTTCGGGATTTTAAAAAGGAAGATCCGCAAAATGGACGCGAATTGGGCCATGGACGCGAAAGGGCGAACTTACCCTACGATCAATCAACTAGTGAGGCAATTATCAGCAGTTTCACTCAGAACTCAGGCACACACACGTGTATTAATAATAGACATGGAAAGTAGTGCCATTGGACCTATTTCGGGACTGTTTTGGGTCATTTTCACATTTAGATTTGGAAATTTGGCACATCTAAATATCGCGAGTTTAAAAATTTTTGTCAGACTTTAAAGAAAATCTTTTACATAGGCATAGGGATAAACATTCAAGATTCGACAAAACTGAATAAAAATCTGCATTACTGTTTTTATTTTTAATCTTCGTTAGGGGAGTTAAAAATTAAAATACTTTGTCATGACGAAGCTTACATTGAGTCATTTACCTAAGAAATTAGCAAAAAGAGCCACGCAAAAACGTCAAATGATTGCAAGTCAGCCAACGCAGTGAGGCGCCAAAACATTGCCAAGAACAATTTATGTCTATGCAAGAACATGAATGATGCGAAAAAATACCTCAATGAAAATGGGACGTTCGTATTTGACATAATTTATTTTGTCTATTAATACGACGTGTTATATTGAGTTACAGAAATGAGAAACTCTATCCAGCGACACAAATAAAGCCCAACAAATAAAACTAAGTCGGGACGCGGGTGACAAAGAAAATCGGCCATTGACCGAGCTCTACTTATCTCACTTAAATAGTCTCTGCTATTCATTACTCTAGCTCTGTCACGATTATGTAGAGCCTATCGTTTCGACAAGAACGCAATAGCAAGTGCGCGAATGAATGAGACAAGTATGAAGTAATGCTCTATCAATGGCCGAATTTCTTCTAATATATTATGTAGTATCAATTGCTATAATAGTCATGCAGACAACCACTTAAATAAGATGAAAGAGATTTAATTTTCAAAATATGTATTATTAATTAATAATTATTATTATGTAATTTTCAACATTTCAAAAACGTAGACTAGGTATACCGTGTTTAATATACTTATGTAGAGTTTATATTTTAGTTTAGTACTTAAGTATTTTACTTTAATTTTAGCTGAAAACGTCTCTTTTAGTAATTTAATTTAAACTTCACTGCAGTTGAACGTGACCTTTTAAATTAATTAGGTTTTAAATGCGGTCTAAAATAATAATTTAACTGGTTTAAAAATAGAATGTTCAGAAATTAAGGAATACATCCGTATTCCGTATAGGATAGAACATTTTTGAAAATTTCGAAAAGTTTTTTTAGACGGGTTGGAAATAATGATTTATTGTAATTTGTAACACTTAAGGACGCTATTACAAATATCAGCGATTTTCCGGTACCCTATTAAAGAATTAGGAGTCAAACTGCGAGGATATTTTGGTTTCAAATGAAAGATAATAATATATTCATCTCCACGACTAGACTGTACCATAAAAATTCTATAGCCGCATACAAAATTTTCACATAAAATTCCTTTTTTAACCATCACAATAATCGAAAAATATGAAAAAAATGGGGTCTGATTAGGTACCTTAATATCTAAATACACTGAACTGAGGAAAATATATATACAAAAAAATTTTTGCTATTGACTAAATAGCAAATCTATAAAGTCCGCTAAAAATTTTATATAAAAATAAACAACTTTTCCAGTTATAAGAAAAATAAGAAAATTTCTCAAATTTTTTCATACATTTTCGCCATATCAAGAACGCGGCGAGCGTATCGTAACCGCCACTGTACAAGGCGCGCTAATATGAATCTTATTTTAATGTCATTAACGTCGATATTCGTACTGACAGACATCCGACCTGCTAATTCTCCGGTTGGAGCGTTCTTAACAGTATCCTGATTTTTCTCCTGAGTTAAAAAAGTTTCAAATATTTAATTATTATTTATGTTGCGAAACAAAGCTATAATACAAAAACATGTTTGAAATTTTAATTATTATCAGATACTAAATCGGTTAACGATCATTATCCTAAAAGATAAACGTAATGTAATATTTAAAATAAATGTCTGCGAGATAAATAGCGTTTATAAAATCAAGGTTAAAGTATTTCAGTTGCATCTAACGTGTACCAATAAGATTTTAGCTTTTTACAATGTGCTTTAAACAAAATCAATTTGGAATTTTAAAAAATTCAATAGAATCTAAAAAAATATAGGTATCTCACTTGGATTCGACAGTAGAGACTGCTGACCAGTCTTTACAGTTTACTCTTTAGCTATGAAGATTGGGGCATATTGTTATTTTCAAGATCTCCTGCAAATCCTGAGTGTATTTGCATGTTTGTAAGGACATAATATTTTGTAACGTTTTTAAGATCCTTTTAACGTGACGTATTGTCATGTACTAGTCGTTATTCTTTGCAGGAGTCTGCCTTTCTGTGAACATGTGAACGTGTGTAAATAAACCACTGATCTCTATTCTCTATTACACAAGTACGCTGGATAGCTGAATATACACACCTGCTTTTTGTGCCTATTTGAAGCAGAATCAGCGCCCCCATTATTCGGGTAGAGAACTAAATTTGACGTAACCACAACCAGTAACAACCATAAACATCGTCAGTATATTATAAGTCTATGATAACAACAGCTGTTGTCATTTATCTGTGGTTGTCATCACTAGTATTAGTTCCAAATACTCTCACTACTGCTATCAGCGCCAATATGGCGGCTTTCAAACGTCATTTTTACGTCAGATTTAGTTCTCTACCCGAATAATGGGGGCGCTGATTCCGCTTCAAGTAGGTACAAGAAATAGCTGTCATTTCAAAGGGAATCAGCTATCTAGCGTACTTGTTTAATAGAGAGGAAACACTGTACTAACTGCAATGTAAACAAATCTTCCCTACAAAAATTGCGAAAATGTGCATATAACCAATTCAGCCGGATTATGACGATGCTATGAATCTTGTGAAGTGCACAGGAGATTTCAACGGTACCAAAATGTACAGTTCCAGTGCAACATCATTTGTGCTCAACGTCTATATTTACCGGGCCCAGTGACCGACTGACTGAGTGCGATGTGTCCGATATTTTTGTATCTTGCACAAACGACGCGAAATTGCGTAATCCACCGTTTCGTTTGTTATTCGCGTCGTTAGGTATTTAAACGCCGCCTCTGTATCTTTAGATCAATATTTGCCCGTGACTTCTGCAAAAATGAAATTCGCGTTTTGACGCGTCAAAAAGCACTTTTTAGGGTTCTGTACACAAGGGATAAAAACAGGACCCTATTAGTTATTACTGAGACTTCGATGTCTGTCCGTCTGTCCGTCCGTCCGCCTGTCTGTCTCCAGGCTGTATGTCAAAAACAGCTATAGCTAGACTTCTAAAATTTGACAGGACTGGGGACTGGGGAACAGGCCTGGGTAAATTTTGGTAACTCCGAGTGCAAGATGAGGTGCGCACCGGGATTTACCTCTAAAGCCCTATAAAAGTGCCTCTGCTGCAGACTGCAGTGCTAGGGTCCAACAACAAAAGAAATAAAAGAGCAACAGCAGGAGGATAGCTCGATTATAAGCAGCACTTTCACACGGCAGTTTTTACTGCCTTCATCCCGAGAGTAGACCGGGATTTTGTAGAGCATGCAGTCATTTTATACAAAATATGCATAATATGGAAGATAGAAGATTTACTTGCGTCAAAGATACATAATTATGCACGATACACGAAGGCATATATTACAAGTTTCGTCATAATTGCGTCACAAATCATCATACGTACTAGAAATAAAGAATTGATTTAATAAGTATCAATTAAAATGAATGGAATATTCTGAATACACTAGTGACTAGTCGTAGTCACGGCACTCACGGGCCACGGCCCATATAAGGTTTTATTCCCTAGGAAAACCTATTTATGACGCCTTGATGAAAAAGGTGTTGAGTACTAGAAAGTCTTTAAGTTGGCTCTTATTAGACGATAACATTCGACGACGATCATGAGCAATTAATGACGAATATCCTCATCGTTTTTAATTGTCTGCATTTGTCCATCATGGGCCAACGTACACAGGGTCCCCGCTACCATATGTGCAATGTGCGCCAAAATCCTTTTTTGCACACAGGCGCCAGTAGCCCTTACGGGGGCCCTGAACGTAGAGAAGACGCATAGTAATATTTTTTCTAGTTAATTTTATATTCGAAATTTAGGCTTATTACGAAGTGACAACCCTAATAAGTCGCTGGCCGGCGGCATAGGGTTACCACTCGGCAGTTTTCTAAAAATATTACCGACACTCTCCGGCCCTGTTTAATAAAACTACTTTGCAGCGTATAACTTTTCAAGGTACGTTGTCTTTGTCACTTCACTTTTCCAACGTGTCAAAAGATAAGCACCTCGCATAGTTATTAATTGTTGTTTGTAAAAAGGCAAGAGTACGCATAGAAATAAGAAAAGAATATAATATCACGTTTAGAAAACCTCACACCGTTTAAGGGAAGACGATGAATTAATATTATGTAAATTAAACTCTACGAAAACAATTCGCTACTTCCGTAATCGAATAAATTATCTAAATATCCAAATTTTTTAATAATAAAACTCAAAGGTGACTGACTGACATGGTGATCTATCAACGCACAGCCCAAACCACTGGACGGATCAGGCTGAAATTTGGCATGCAGGTAGATGTTATGACGTAGGCATCCGCTAAGAAAGGATTTTGACCAATTCCACCCCTAAGGGGTTAAAATAGGGAATCAAAGTTTGTATAATATAATAAATAATAATACTTCTGAGCGCGAGCGAAGCCGCGGGCAATAGCTCGTTTTATAATAAAACAAGAAATGATAAAAAGTAAAAACCGAACATTTTTGAAATGAAGTATTGAGTTCGAGGTATTATCTAATCTTACAACATAGCCTTAAAATCTCTTACAAAGTACGACGCGACGTAGCCTTAGCGAATTATCGTAACGGTTTGTCGTACACGTGATCGTTAACACGGTTCGGTTAACAAAATATCGTTACGACAAATCGTATTGTCATGGGAAGTGATTCGTGAAACAGGTGTCATTCAAAATGACACCTGCAATAATTTATTATTTTATGACATTAGGACTATACATTAGGATGTGAAACAGCATTCTCACCAGTGGCATTTTATGGCAAGAGTTAGTACAGATTTTCGACAGCTTAGCAGCCTTGTAAATTTGTATGTCATGTAAATAAAACTTCATTTAAAATAAATTAATGACACATCTACTCTCTAGTATTATTTATTCCAGTAACTCAATATAATATGTATTATAATATTATATACATAGTTATCAGTTAGGGTTCCCTAGAACAATTTTTTTTGTTACTATCAAGCTTGATAGTATTTTGTATACAATTGTTTACTAATAACTTGTTATCACATCCCTTTTAAAACTTTTGTAAGAGATATTGAACGCTCCTATGAAGGTCATTGGAAGCCAAACAAATTCTGTAATGAGGAAATAATAGTGTTAAACACAACCTTGAATATAAACAACGCCATGGATTTAATTTACTAACATCAAAACTCATAAACATAAGGAAGCTATTAGACAAAAAATTACACTTGGCTGACCTACTCAATGCCTCAATTAACTGTAAGAACTTTTACTGTATTATGTGGTTAATTTTTTGTTTTGCTTGACAACAGTGCTTTTAATATTTTTAACAATTTTTACTTATATATTAAATAAATTAAATAATTCTTTATTGCATTAAATATTACAAAGTATACTTATTACTAGTGGACTCCACACTAGGTCCGGCCTGTCTACTTACATATCATCTTGATTCTTGACGATTTCACTAGCTTAATTCATCAAGCCCTAAGCGGTCGCATGCAACCGCGAGAACAATAGATAAGCTATTGTCTCGTTTTTCCACAATCGACGGGTTAAGATACAGATTAAGTAATTATAAGATTGAACATTTTAGAATAAAATATATTATGTTAAATGTTTGTTTACTGTTTAGATTATAATAATATATTATGACTAGGTACTTGGTTTTCATAAGCTCTTGGAATTTCTGACTTCTGTGTACACAGACAGAACAGTAAAGAGTAAATGTGTTACATAATGGTGAATATTATATTATTTTCTTTTTTACTATAGTGTTTTTTAATTGAAAATTTGAAAACTTACATTTAAATTCTTGATGAACGTAAAGCTTACATATTTCATTATATTTCATTAGAACATAAAAAAGAAAAACATTTAAAGTAGGCCATGGCCTTGAAAATATGCAAAATATAAATCAATGCCAGTAAGTTGACAAAAAATACTTTTTTACCAACATTATGTTGATCAGTCTAGAATATATAATATATTAAAATAAATGCACACTTTCAAGAAACTAGGTCTGTTTCATTGTAAAATGAAACTACAGCTCTCATCTTTTGCAGTGTCACAAATTTTTTGAACTTTTATTTTTATGAAATTATATAATAATTTTTTGAAAATTGAATTTTTTGAATATTGTGAAGGAAGTCTAGGTCAACTTTTGTTTTTTTGCGAAATGTGCAAAGATAACAGCTAATATAGGTGACTTTTTATTAGGAACAAGAATAAAACTGAGAGTAAGTAAGCAGACTTAGGAGATTACATGGCAAAAATACAAGAAACTCACAAGGTATACCGTGCTTCGCGTACGCGTCGTTTAAGAAATGATAAAAAGATAAGTTCGATACAGATGTTCGAACGCAATCCGCGTATTGACGCGTGGATAGTGTGATGTAACCACCATGCGTGTTTGTGTTGAGCATCAGCGTCAACAGCGTGTTGCTAGGAAACTGGGGCTGGCTACTCGCGACCGCGTGCGCCAGATGCGTCCTACGTGGATATGAACCGCGTGCAGGCACGTGCTACTTCTCGCCAGCAGGGGTCATTACATAACGCAGCAGGGACGGACCCACATCACATGGATATGTCGAATGTCGATACATGATCCATTTTTAGATGGTACGCCACGGCGTCTCTAGTTTCCTCGTGCGTCCCGACAATTTTAGACCAGAGTGGGAACAGCGAACTCGACACGTTTCGATGCGGAAAACGAGTTATCCCGTCGTAAACTTACGTGTAATATCGAAAATGCGTAGATTAAACGAGGAAATTACGATTTTCGTCGCAATAATAATGGCGAAAAAAATCTCCACGGTGCAAGGGGCAAACTAGTTTTAGTATACGAAAATATATAGATAGCGACTCACCTTTATAATATTGAGAAAGTCTTGAGTAAACACAAATCAAAAAATAACAATATTATGCAGCATTCCGTAGACCCCGTTCTTGAAATCAACACTCAACAAATACCACCCAATCAAATCATAAATTATAGAACAACCTACATAAATAAACATATGATTGAAGTTCGATGTTACTAATGTCACCTTCGGAAAAATCAATTCGTTATTGGTCAAAATAACATGAAAGTATCATGTTATAATTAAATGACTTTTACGATTGGTTCTTTTTTTAACTTTTAGACCACTAGCGACGCGAAGCTGTCATACATCGTGGATTTATAGATTTGACGTGTAGGCATAGAGTATATATAGAAAGTATAGACAAAAGAATATGAAGTTTCGTTGTTTTAAAATAAGAAATATAGTTCGACAAGGCTGACCGCTGAAGGCTCTACATGAACGTGGCGAAAAACTATTTTTTTAGCTGGCAATAATGGCTTTGACTGTCGACCAAAAAGAAGAAAACACGTTAACTTGACGTGGATTAAAGCAGCTGGTCCAATCGCTAAGAAATAATGAAGAAAGATTTCTCATAATTTAAGCTTATTATTTGAAGCATTACACGTTATTATCAATATATATGAGATTTATGAGTAACTGCCAATGATATATTTGGTAAGTCATTACTGTTTCTATCAAAATGTCTCGTAATCGGCGAGGGAACGTGGTGACAATATTCATGGATATTTAATGAAGTTTTAGTTATATTTGATCGTATAACGAATTTGTTCACAGAAAATGTATAGTGTTTTATGTTTGGCGGTGCTACCGCTGCTGTGGGGCCATAATGCGGATGCCGCGGCAGTGATTTCTATTGATTTCGGATCGGAATGGATGAAAGTAGGAATCGTGTCGCCGGGAGTTCCTATGGAGATCGTTCTGAATAAGGAGTCGAAGAGGAAAACTCCGGCGATCGTCGCATTCCGGGATGATGTGAGGACCTTCGGCGAAGACGCCGTTACAGTAGGGGTTCGGTTCCCTAAAAACTCTTACAAGTACCTCCTGGATCTTCTAGGGAAACCATACGATCATCCATTGGTGCAAGCTTACAAGTGAGTTCAAGTGGCGATTTATGTACAAAGCGAAAGTTCATTGACCTCAATTTCTAAGTGTACCTAGTGTTAGTGATTGATAAATAATTATTTTTATGTTACTTTTCATTTCAAATTTGCACATGGCAGCATTATGTACATTATAATAAATTTAAATATAATGTAATTTATTGCAGAATATTCATAAAATAATACTATACTATGTCACATAAGAAATAATGGTTCTGTGTTTTAACATGAGTATGTTTTAAAATTTTAATTCATTCTTTTAGGAAATATCTAAACATACATATTAACTTTTCAGGCAGCGCTATCCATACTATGAGATTGTAGCTACAGAAAGAGGTACACCACAATTCATACATGATGAGAACACAAGGTATACCCCTGAAGAATTGGTTGCGCAGCTTCTAGCTAAAGCAAAAGAGTTTGCAGAGATTAACCATGGTAAGTTTGTTTTATTTTTGCAATATAACTTGTGAATATGCCAATTTACCAACAAGGTTTTAACAACAAGTTAATTTTTTGTGTTTTTGTTTAATTTAAAATACAGTTTCAACAAGCTAATTTTTTGTGAGTAGCTACATTTTGATAAGACGAACAACATTTTTATTTTCGAAAAATCTCGAAAGTGGTAGCTAACATCTATGTTCATTCTCTGATCAGAAAGGATTTCATACTTTGACTTGATGGTCCTAAAATATGGATTGTTTTATTTGTAGGACAAGGTTACTTTTAAATTATATAACTATTAACCTACCAATATACAAAAAATCAGCTGGCTAGGGTTCCGTTTTAGGGTACAGTAGTCAACCAAGTTTTGTTGATTACAGAACCCTAAAACGGAACCTGAGGATGATTTGTTCGAAACCGGTCGTGTTTAAGTGAAATTTGTAATTAATATAGTGGAAAAAGTGCAAGTAATAGTGTGTTTTATTTGTGTCTAAAATGAATTTCCACCAAGAACCGACAGTACAATAAATGACATATGAATATTGAAAGACAAATGCAATAAAAAGTAACTTAATATCGCTATTCTACATTTGAGGTCAACAAATCAGCGAATGTGTGATCACCATACCTGGATACTTCAATCAGGCGGAGAGAAGGGCAATGAAGGAAGCCGCAGCTCTTGCCGGCCTGAATGTGCTACAGTTGATCAATGATTATACTGCCATAGCTATCAACTATGGAATATTCAGAAGAAAGGTTTGTTTAAACTAGATTTTTAAGCTATTAATTCATCAAACCCCAAGCAGTCGCATGCAACCGCGATAACAATAGATAAGTTGTATTTCTCACGATTGACGGGTTAAGGCCTTGTTCCACCAATTCTATTATACGTGGGAGAGCCATGCTTCGGCACGAATAGGCCGGCTCGACCGGAGAAATACCACGTTCTCACAGAAAACCGGCGTGAAACAGCGTTTGCGCTGTGTATCGCCGAGTGAGTGAGTTTACCGGAGGTCCAAATATAGGGGATATTTGGATTTCCTTCCCTATTTCCTTCCCTACCCTCCCCTATTACCCTATTCCCTCTTAAAAGGCCTGCAACGCACCTGCAGCTCTTCTGATGCTGCGAGTGTCCATGGGCGACGGAAGTTGCTTTCGATCAGGTGAACAGTTTGCTTGTTTGCCCCCTTATTTCATAAAAAAAATTCCTCATAAGTGACGGATAGGCTATCCAACATTTAACTTGACAGATGGAGTATAGAGAATCTGTCAAAAAAGTTGTAGATAGCCTATCCGGCACTTTAGTTTTAATATACCTAGCGGAATAGAGAAACAAAAGCCTGAGCAAGCGAGATGTCACTATCAGTAACACTGCGTGGTAATAAGAGACGTGTGATACATGACAGCATCACTCTTTTTTTGACGTCCATCAGCCCTGTTGACAATTTAATCTCATAGAATTCATGTTCAATCATGCTTGTGTAAGTGTATACATACACATAACTTACTAATTGTAAGTGCGCCGCAGGCTGAAAAAGATTGGGAACCCCTGCACTAATGCACAAATTACAATAGACATAGACCGCCAAAATCTAACCTTTCCTTTTATAATAATATTTGATACAAGAATTTTACAAGGGGAATTCATCACAATGTTATAAAATTATATTATATTTTTTGTTTTTTATTCTTACATGGCTATTTCTCCAGACCACAAAATGTAGTTGTCCAGACGCATAAAGTAACTGCAGAGTTACATACTTATATATACTTCTGTATTTTTTTATCGTATATAGGTGTGATCTAACTGGGCCACTTAGGCTTGGACAAAATCATCCTGAGCTATTTATTCTTCATTTTCCGTATGTTTTGTAGGAAATCAACGAAACCGCATGGCATGCGCTATTCTTTGACATGGGAGCAGCATCCACGAAGGCGGCGTTGGTTGAATACAAGAATGTTAAGATAAAGGACAAGGGTTATGTTGAGACTGTGCCACAGTTGCAAGTTATTGGTGTTGGGTTTGACAGGTAATATTTAAATGAATTTTAATACCTCGATCATGGAAATCAGGAAATCAGAGACACAATAGATAGTTCAATTGTTATGCAGCACCCAGGTGCCACTTGGGAGTTGATGGGTTATCACAATGCCTTCTAAATTCTAATGTCTGTCTTTTATGTGCTGTAAAAATGTGATCAAGGCTTTAACTTTCCAAATAGGTATACTCCCTCTTAAAATAAGTATTAGGGTGTGAGGCACAGAAAAAAATCAAGATATAACGGCTAAGCGGGTGGATTACGCGTGTTTTAATCTTGCACAAGTGTGCAAGATTCGTTGAACGTTCATTCAGTTAGCGCGCACGTCTCGACTTGATTACACCGAAGTGGTTGTGCAAAAATGCCTCATTGTGCAGTGTCTAATTGTAAAAACAGAAGTACAAAAGTGAATCGGTCAAAAGGAGGTATTCCTTTCCACGGGTAAGTTTTTTCTAACTAAAAGCAAATCAAAAATTGACACGATCGCTCGTGAATCGCGAATCCTTAGAAACGCACGCGCGTCGCCGTTCTATCTTGATTTATTTTTGTGGTGTGAGATGTCCATGGACAGTACAGCAATCACTTCCTATGAGAAGCTTATGTTGCCTATTTTCCACCTATTTCTTAAAAAAAAAAAACAATGATGAGAGTGAGGCTTATCAGTAGATATTTATTATTTAAAATAAACAGTAAAGAGACAAACATTTTGAAATTTTAAGGACTTTGGGTGGTCATGAAATGACATTACGTCTGCGGGAGCACCTCATCAAGGCCTGGGAAGAAAACGGCGGCGGTGACGTGAGGGCCTCCCCTAGAGCTATGGAGAAACTGTTGAAGGAATCAGAACGCGTGAAGGTGGTGCTGTCAGCCAATACTGAACACTACGCACAAATCGAAAGCTTGTTGGACGATAAGGACTTCAAACATTTGGTAAGTTTTTAACGGTCTTACTACAAAAGATCTAAACATCTGTTGAACAGTTGTTTTGACACCATTATGCACTGAATTTTTTTCTAATCAACTGTTCAACAGGTGTTTAAATCTTTTTGTAGTAAGACCGTAAATGTTTATTTATTAAAATAAGAAACACATGCGTCACACTCTATTGGAATTCGCGTCGCGCTACATATTCAGTACATAATGATTTGTTAACCGTCGCGTCGTCTAGTAATTGCAAGTAATTCGAATTGTGCGTGATTTTAAATTGCGATTAGAAATCGAAAACTTCAAATGTTTGGTATGATGGTGGCATTCTAATTAAAACGTTATCTTCGCATACTGTGACAGGCCTTCTTGCGCATTAATTCTGTTATTCTTCGCATTTACGATAGAGAACATGATGCACCTGTGTTAGCGCGAACACTGACATTTTTAATGTATCGTGCACTATAATATCTCCTGCGCAAATGACTTGGCTATGGACATGGTACTCGGATTAGAAATAAGTCCGGCGGCGATGGGCAGAGGTAGAGAGGTCTGTGTCTGATATCTGCACGCTGGCGGCTGAGGGAGAGTGGTCGCTTCGCATTGCACGGGGCTGACAGTGTGATTCGGCAGCACCCTAAGTGACAAAGCAGCTCTATTCAGAGAGGCCCTGCTTTCCCCAATCCGGGGAGGGGACTAGATAGAAAGAACATAATAAATATAAAAACTATTTACAGGTAACCCGAGCAGACCTAGAAGCGTTATGCTCAGACCTCTGGCCCCGAGTGTCGGGTGTGATACAGCGCGCGATCGCCTCAGCCGGCGGGTCTGGCAGCGGAGCCCGACTGATCCTCGCCGGGGGCGCCTCCAGAGTTCCAGCGGTGCAGGAGGCTCTGAGGAATGCAGCGGGCACGGAGCCATCAAAGTCGATCAATGCTGATGAGGCCGCTACGATGGGTGCTGTTTACAGGTGAGGCTTTGACAAGTACTTGTTTTGCCCTATTAGAGATTTCATGTCAAGTAGTTCATATATGCAAAGTCTATCAACGCAGATGAAGCCGCTACTATGGGTGACGTTTGTAGGTGAAGTTAAGTTTCTTTTATGCTATTAAATTGATTCAACATTATGTAGGTCACAGACATGATTTGTTCGGGTTATCTTAAGCTTACCTGGCAGAACATGATTGTCATTGACCAGTGATGGATTAACCCAGACGTCACAGACTAGATAATGCTGTAGATAACAGAAATATGCAAGTTTTAGGCTTGGTTAATCGGTCCAAATCTACTTTTTCTTGATATCTATAAATATAACATCAATTTTGTGTGTTATTTGATTGAAATACTTGCACCTACACAGAGCGGCGTCGCTGGCTTCAGGCTATAAAGTTGCTGCGCTGAATGTACGCGACGCAGTCCTCTTCCCCATACAAGTCGTGTTCTCCAGAAATGTTGATGGAACTGATAAATTGGTAAGCTATTTTACACAACATTAATCTTTATATATTTCTTAGAAACACTGTACTTGCCTAGTAACTAAATATACTTAGTTGATTTTTTCAAAATGTTATTATCAAAAAACGCCTAGAGTCTTAGAACAATCAAGGAGAACAGTTTTTCATGCATGTACTGTGTTGAACTACCAATAACACGAACTTTTTATTCAAAATAGGTATCATAAATACTCTTATTATAACTATTACGCAAAGTAGCGTAGATTGTTCATTTGTTGCATGTGTGTGTGTGCGTGCGTTAAAATAACGGCACGGAAATGCGTTTAAATAGGGCACGGCCACTGACCTACATTATACAAGTACGCTGGACTTATGATACCCACCTACCTTTTGTGCCTATTTGAAGCGGAATCAGCTTCCCAATGCGGGGGACGAGAACTAAATTTGACGTAACCACAACCAATAACAACAGCTTTTGTCATCACTAGTATTAGTTCCAAATACTCTCACTACTGCTATCAGTGCCAATATGGCGACTTTCAAACGTCATTTTTACGTCAGATTTAGTTTTCTTCCCCCGCATTGGGGGCGCTGATCCCGCTTCAAATAGACACAAAAAATAGCTGACATTTCAAATGGTATCATAGGTCCAGCGTACTTGTATAACGGAGGTCGGTGGGCAGTGGGCACGGCCCATGTTAGGCAATGCCTGTGGTTTTTGTTTCATTTCATAAACTTACTGGGAACACTTTCTTACAGATTAAGAGGACTCTGTTTGGACCCATGAACCCCTACCCACAGAAGAAGGTAATCACCTTCAACAAGCACACTGATGACTTCAGTTTTACTGTCAACTATGCTGAACTTGACCATATACCATCTGAAGAATTAAAACGTATTGGTGCCCTAAATCTTACACACGTGGCACTCAAGGGTGTCAGTGAAGCATTAAACAAGAACACAGGAGACAACGTCGAACATAAAGGCATCAAAGCCCATTTCAACATGGACGACTCTGGTATTCTCAATTTGGTGAACGTAGAATTTGTAGCAGAGAAAACAGTAACGGAAGACGAAGACAAAGACAGCACTCTATCCAAAATCGGCAGCACCATCAGCAAACTTTTCGGTTCAGACTCGGATTTACCAGAAAAAACTGACGAACATACCGAAGAAAAACCGCAGGAGGCCGAAAATAATAATACTGTTAAAGCCAACGAGACAACAGCCGATAAACAAAATACCACAGAACCAGAGAGCAAGCCTAAACCTAAGCTCGTGGTGCTCAAAGAACCTATCGCGCATGAGGAGGAAATTTTGAATCTACAGCCTCTGGATAGTGAACAATTCAAAAGTTCCAAAGCTAAGATCACCCAACTGAATACTATTGATAGGAAACGCGTAGAAAGAGAGACGGCTTTGAATAATCTTGAAGCGTTTGTTGTTGATGTACAGATGAAAGTTGATATGGATGAATACGCTCAATGTGGCACTCCTGAAGAAATTGAAGAAATCAAAAAACTTTGCTCCGAAGTGTCCGAATGGCTATACGACGATGGCTACGACGCGCCAACAGAAATGTACGAGGAGAAAATAAATGCACTCAAAGAGAAAACTAATTCGATCTTCTACAAGCATTGGGAACATCGCGAAAGACCCGATGCGATCTCCGCAATGCGATCTATGTTAAATAGCTCACAAGAATTCCTAAAAGTAGCAAAGAATATGACAAAAGAATCTAACCCCGAAAAGGATGTTTTCACAGAAGTTGAAATTAACGTTCTAGAAAAGAAAATCGAAGAATCAGAATCTTGGCTAGCACAATCGATTAAAGAACAGAAGGCATTAAAACATAATGAAGAAATAAAGCTAACGGTTGACAGTATTAGGGAAAAGATGGCGAACTTAGATCGGGAAGTCAAATACTTAGTTAACAAAATGAAAATTTGGCGGCCCAAAAAACCAGCTAAGAAAGAGAACGCGACAGAAACTGTCATCGAGCCAGAGGCTAAAGAAGAAGATAAGAAAGAACAAGAAGAAAATGCAGAGGCAGAAACAGAAGAAAAAGTAGAAGAAACCACGACGGAAATACCGAAATTGGGTGACGAACACGGCGAACATTCCGAATTATAATAGTGAGGTGTTAATAATTTAATTTATTTAATCTAATTTATTTTTTTACATTAATAAAATGAAGTGTTCCCTTTTTGTACTAGTATATGCACAATTTAGTTTATAGTTATACTCTACTTAATAATAGATTCTTTGCAATACAAGTTGCAAACTACTGTATACGCTAATTTTGTACCTATCTTCTTAAAAATACTTTGTATTCGACAAAATTCCATACGCATTTTATCTGTAAGTTAAGTTTAAAGCAATTGTTAGGGCCTGTTTCACCACTTCCTGATAATTACCGAATAGGCTATTTACCACTTAACTTGACAGATCAAGAATCTGTCAAAAAAGTTATGAATAGCCTATTCGGCACTTTATCAGAAAGTGGTGAAACAGGCCCTAAAACTTGTTTAAGTTTATTTGCTTTTGCTCTAAGATGGTTTCAATACACAGAGGCGTTCTAATATTTAGGAGTTTCACATTAATATTCTTATATAAATGACGAATATATTCGCAAATTTTTTCTCTGTCGCTCAGTATAAAAAAGCAGCGATTGAACTTTCGAATAAGTTATTCTTCATTTATTAGGCGATTGAAGAACAAGCCATTAGTTTCAATAGTAATAAGAAATATTTACCAATCACGAAAACCGGCGGTACAAAAAGCGAATACGTTCATTATCAGCGAAAAATCTCAAATCGGGCCGCGGTTAAAATATCTGTAATGTAACAAAACTGACGGGTTAGTGCGAGTTTTATTCGATCTTACGCATCGTCAAAGCAGCGCCATCTACTGGCTAACGTGGATACCGCTTTGATCCCATACAAATTCGCGTTAACGTGCTCGATGATAATATAATAAGTTAACTATAATTTTTATTTTTGTACACAGTAGACACGGATTTTGTTTTGCGAATGAAATGAAAAAGAGCGGCTCGATTTTGTCAGTAATTTATTATCAACATCTTACAAATATTACCAATGCAATGGACTGAACTATGAGGTTGTAATTTATGTCACCGTTTGAGCAACTTTCTTAGTACGTAAAATATTTAATTTGCAAATAACTTTACAAGGTTTGCTTGTCTCTGTCTAGCACATTGGAAAAGTTATACGACAGACAAAGATAGCGGACCTTGTAAAGTTTTATGCAGTGTAATTTATATTTTTAGTTGTCAGAGGTTCAGTCAGGATAAAGCACAATATTAATATGGCAACTGGGCAACCTATGCCTATGGGTTTAAATCAACCAACTGTATTTTTATTGTAACTGATAGCTTCCAAGCCAAAATATCTCCTGGCTCGATTTACAAGCCTCCGCGTGAAAGAGCGGCTTGGCCGCTATACGATGAGATTTTTACTTATATAGCGGTGCGACCACAGAAATAAATCAAGATAGAACGGCGACGCGCGTGCGTTGCTAAGGAATCGATCGTGCCAATTTTTGCTTTGCTTTTAGTTAGAACAAATTACCCGTGGAAAGATATACCTCATTTTGACCGATTCACTTTCGTACTTCTGTTTTTACAATTAGACACTGCACAATGAGGCATTTTTGTACAAATGAACGTTAAATGAATCTTGCTCACTTGTGCAAGATTGAAACACGCGTACTCCACCCGCTTAGCCGTTCTATCTTGATTTATTTCTGTGGGTGCGATCGTGCTGCTACATAAATAAAGACTTTCTTACAATTTCTTGTGATACAGCGACCAAACCGCTCGTTCGCGCGGACGGTTATAAATCGAGCCTGAGATCGGGCCTTAGCGGGTACTTTCATTCAAATCTACTTAACAAGCTTGTAAGTTGTATTGTCGAAAAAGAGCTGCATGGAAAAAGTTGTGAAAACCCTGATTAAAAGCATAGCTTACATCCTGACATAGATGGCGCTAGCGACAAAAAATACGACCGCATATTTTTTTCACGTCCAACGTGAAACCAGGTGAAACGAAGAGACTACGTTTTAGTAATGTAATAATTTGTGATAAGTATATAATATGAATTTTTTTTATTAGGAAATGGGTATGTACCGTCTTGTTGGATTGATGTTATTACATAATAATTATATAGATGTCTGTTTGTTTGTTTGTTCACACGGTGAGAGCTAGTGTGATTTATTTAAGACACAGTAACCAGTCGCAAATAAAAATTGAAAGGAATCGTTGTTTTATTCGATCTAATTTGTTATAACAAAACAGTGATAATATTAATCACAGAAACAGAAGTCAAAAGTAACTGTTTTAGTGCTGCTTCTTTTACAGTGAACTTTATGAAAGGGACATAAAATTCTTTATAAATTATAATGTTATGTATTACCTTTGTTATATCTTGTGTTTTTATTTGCATTAAAAAGGATAACTGTATAGCAATTCAATACAATATGTTAACCGCTTTGTTTATAACGGACAAGTGACTGTAGTTAATAGTTAATACCGACATAATGACATAATAGCTTTCTACGATTCACATTGGCGGTAGCTAACTTCTATCACTTATCGAGAGTAGGTCGATCGAAAATTGCTGGAACGACGATTAGTCGAATGTCTTTGGGTCGGAATCTGCAGTCGGTAATCTTCTCTTTCTTCTGGTTACTTGAAGTTTTCTTCATGCTGCTTTTATTTGGTTCAAAACAATATTTATCTGCTAAACGATCTCGAAGAATCTACTTATACAGGGTGTAACAAGACGGTGATAGTATAGAGTTATAGACTATAGGGTGTGTATGAGCCCCCTGTATGAAATAATTCATTATGAAAGTAGTCTGTCAAGTGCATAATACCTATTAAGTTACACATACACACCCTAAAGTATTTAGTATTGTCAGTTTATTTTGGTACTGCCTGTATATTATAATAATTCTAAGGATGCTTTACGACGTGTATGTTATGAATTATGATGTAGGTCAAGTCCGAACTTTTAATTCAGTGGAACTGTGTAACATTTTATTTTTTCAATACGGAACTATGTTCAATATTTTAGAAATCCCTAATTTAGGTTCGGGTAATCCATACTAATATTATAAATGTGAAAGTGTGTCTGTCTGTTACCTCTTCACGCGCAAACCACTGAACTGATTTTGCTGAAATTTGGTATAGTACTGGAGTCCCAGGAAAGGACAAAGATACTTTTTATCTCGGAAAAATGTACGGTTCCCGCGCCCAAAACGAATTTTGACGCAACGCAATTGCGGGCGTCATCTAGTAAACAATCAAATTATCTTTTCGCACGGTCAAAGATATGCGTAGATCAAAAGTCATAGAATCTGGTCAGCCACCTGAGGCGTGAAAGCAGCTATTACCAATAACTTGTTTCAAAAGAGCTTTTGTTTTGTTCCCGGAGGAAGAGTCGGCGCCCGCGCATTGGCGCCTCTCGGTGCGAGCGAGACGGACGATTATCCGCGTCTGAAAGAGCGGGATAGAAACTCGCATTCCGTCTCGAACCGGCTAAACGAATCCAGTTTGGTGGTGTACGCCGGCGATTTGGTGTGTGTTTCGGTAGTCGCGCTATATTTGATATTTCGTGTGTTTATGTGCTCAAAACAAATAAGTGTTAATGAAAGTTAAATAAGACGACATTAAATTATGTGTTAAGTGTCGAATACGTTTCTCGGAAGTGGCGTACTAAGGTAATTTTGTGGAATGCAACTTGATACCTCTCCCATCCCTCCATGGAAGAATGCACTGACTCGGGCGCACCTTGCATGCACCAAAACAACTGAATCAATATTCGGATATACGTGACCAGTATCCAGGCTTACCTACCTCAGAATATGCTAGGTACATACAAACTCCCAAGTTAACTAACCCTCAGCCCCAACGGGGCTATAGTATTTTGAATGAAACATAAATTAAAATTAAACTTCGAGATGTACTTTGCTTGGACTAAAAACCTTTGTTAATTTTTAAATAGTTTACCATAAACTAGTGAATTTGGCTTTTACATTACGATTTACGGTGTAAAACTCGAACCACTGTCATTATAATGAGTAGTTTCGTAGCTGTAAGATGATGACGACAGGTGGATCAAAAGAACTCATTAATCATGCTCATCTCAAGCTATTCATATTATTTCTCATACTTGCCTTTAAGTTTTTTTTAATTAACTTTTAAAGGCTTCCCTCCATCTTTTCGTTTTGAATGTAGCCAAGATACAAGACTTGGTTGGCTACAGCTGCCTTATACTCAATACTTACCCCAAATAAACATCGCGTTCAAACATACGCTTCGATCAATGAAGTTAATTTTATCAATGACCGGTCTCCATTGATAAACAAATTAACATCATTTGCGTAATTTAGTTGTACACAAAACAATATATTGTGGACTACAATACGGTTATCTAATAAAGATATACGTTAAATAATTATTTTCGAAAAAAAGATAATAATTTGACAGAGAAATGGTTAAGGAAAATAAAATATGAATTATGGTCCACGGATCACCTTTCATAGAAACTCTCTGGTAAAATGACAATGAACCTGTGGAATCTAGGTAAAGGTACAGCCTGTGGATTCACAAATCACAACCTTAAGTCCGAGTGGCCATTGGTCAAAATGTACTTACTGCATTGGGTACGTTGGCCGTTGGCGACTGATCCCACTATTCAAATCTTATGCGATGGCACAGAATATAATTATTATAATAAAACTAGCTGTTGCCCGCGACTTCGTCCGCGTTAGCATAGTTAGATATCACGTCCCAAATATTATTTTTCAAAAATATTCAATGTACAGAATTGTCTTTCCTACGATTTTATTCAGTAACCCAAATCCTATTATAGCCTTCATCATAGAAGCTCAAATCTTTAATAAATTGAGTTCAATCAGTTGAAAGTCTAAGAAAATTTCTAAAAACTTTCATCCCCTATTTCATCCCCTTAGGTTTGGAACTTATTAAATTCCTTTCTGAGGGGCATCCCCTACGTCATAGTATCTTTAAGTATACACAGTCTCAGTCCGATCGGTTTAAATTTGAGAAAGCTTCATACAAACTGTCAACCCCAATTTCACCCTCTTGGGGGTAGAATTTCCAAAAACGCTTAAATATATATCCATTCAATTTTAATCAGTAACCCAATAATAAAATTTCATGTTTCTAACATAAGAAATGACGGACTTTTATTCAAAGTTTCAACCCCTTTTTCACCCCCTTGGGGGTAGAATTTCCAAAAACGCCTAAATACGTATTCATTTATTTTTATTCAGTAACCCAAAAATAAAGATTCATGTTTCTAACTTCAGAATGACAGACTTTCATTCAAACTTTCAACCCCAATTTCACCCCCTTGGGGGTAGAATTTCCAAAAACGCTTAAATGCGTATTCATTAATTTTTATTTAGTAACCCAAAAATAAAGTTTCATGTTTGTAACTTTAAAAATGACGAACTTTCATTCAAATTTTCAACCCCAATTTCACCCCCTTGGGGGTAGAATTTCCAAAAACGCTTAAATACGTGTTCATTTATTTTTATTCAGTAACCCAAAAATAAAGTTTCATATTTCTAACTTCAGAAATGACGGACTTTCATACAAACTTTCAACCCCTATTTCACCCCCTTCGGGTAAAAATTTCCAAAATTCCTTCCTTAGTGGGTGTCTACTAATTAAAACAACCCTGCTCACCAAATTTCGTGGCTGTAACTTTAACAGTTTTTGCTCTGCGATGATGAATCAGTCAGTCAGTCAATCAGTCAGTCAGTCAGGTCTTGTAATTTTATATGTATAGATAGGTACTAGTAGGATTAGGCGATGGGTCAATGTACAAAACTTTGTAAAAAGATCTAATGATTATATTATACTAACTACAAGTCGACTTGATGTTGACATGATTGTAATAGTCTTTGAATCATTACCATCCACCTTGCTGCCTGCAAAAGTGCGGTCCTTCGAGCCGGATCTAAAATTATTTTGATTATGGTTATTTAATATTTAGTGTAATTTATCATAATTATTAATGTATAAAATATTCAAATCGAAGCGTTTTGTATATTTTATATTTTGATATTGATAGTGATTTGATACATCGAAGCAAATCGAAGAACATTAACATGAACAACGTATACCCGAGTCCCAATGCAGTAAGTACATTTTAGTACTTATACCGCATTCGTCGACTGATCCCAGTATTCATCTTATGCCGCCGTTGTACCTTGACCGATGGCAGACCAACAAGATAATATTTCGAACATGTAGAGGGCCATATTCGTCCAAGATTCCCAATGATTGGACGTGCTAAAGCAGCTTAGCAATAATGGTTTTCATCATTGACCAACGTAAAGGTTGCCGCGATGAAACTTGCGGCTTGTAAAACATCTCATTTTTGACTTTCCAAAAAAGACAATATCTTACCCAAAAATCATAATGTTTACCGTTAAAAACTGACAGGACAAGTGAATTGGAAGTTCTTAGGTATATCTCGTCCATAACATATTATTATAATCGGGTGCCTTAGAAGTCGGTTAAATTATAGGTAATAAACTGCTGTAAAAGGTAGCCTTATCAATTTTATACCACCAACTTTTATCTATTTTGTATCACACATTTTTAGAACCTGTTTATTATTCATATTACTTTATGTACATAGTGAACCTGACTGACCTTTTACAGTCAAATTTATGACCTGAGACGAGTAGGTTTTTAGTATTAACAAGTTTTCTAGGAACCTTACCATTATCTTCGTTACTTTGTCCATTTCAAAGGCTTACTGCAGTACAATATAGCAAACCATTATTTCAGAAAAGAGCCTTGCTGGGGTACTTTGCTATGTAATACAGTGCAACAAAATATTGCTTTTGTCATAGATTACCTACCTAATCTCAAACTTTTTTGGTGGTGGATCCCTTATAACAAGTGATTTTTTATCTTTTAATTAATGGTCTCTAATGCTGGTGTCTGATGACTGATGAGTGATAAGATTTCTAAAAACAATCTGTGTGTCGCTCGCGAAGCCCCTAAAGGCTTTTGCGGAGCCCTAGAGCTACGCAGAGCACACTTTGAAAATGGCTGTGCTATAGCAATATATCCGCGTGCGCGTGCGTTTAAAAGTAAATAACTAAATAGCGATGGGTACGAAAATTTATAAAAATATCAACAGGCGTAGCATGGTCATGGAAACGGTTCCTTTCTACGGAAGAAAAGACAAAGTGACAGTTAGACAAGACAAAGTGACAGTTAGACAATGGAAATCCGCCGTTTTGTCGATAAAATCTGTCAGTATGTCGATTCTTTCCCATGTCTACTGTTGTTATGCTAGCCCTGTTGATCTCTATATCTGCAAGTCGACGTGATGTTGATCCTGACTCATTTGATTATAATTATTATTATTTAATACATATACTTTGAATCATCACCATCCATCCACCTCGCTGGTTGCAGAAATGCGGTCCTTCGAGCCGGATCTCAAATTATTTTGATTATAATTATTTAATATTCAGTGTAATTTATCACAAATCATAATTCTAATGTACAAAATATTTAAATCAAAGCTTTTTGTATTTATATTTTGATATTGATACATCGAAGGACATTAACATGAACATGTCGACTTTTATAACATTTTATTGGAGGAATTCGGTTTAATCGTCATGGTAGTATAATAATTTCTCCGCGGGTCAGCGTTGCTTATCTGTCTCCGAAAATATGTGACGGCCATTACGAGTTCTCATGCACTCGCTTGAATTTTTAGAGTTCCGTACCAGAAGGAAAAAATTACAGGGTGATTAATATTATGTACTATCAGAGAAGTTGATTCATAGGCAGAGGGCGGATCTACGTAATTTGGTCGAGTTATGTCAAATACAGCCGACAGACTCGACTTACGTTGGTCCGTCAACTGCCTATGAATCAATTTCTTCGATGGTACCTTATGACAGCGATGAAACAGGCTATTGACAGCAGGTATCTACTATCTGCTGTCTTTTCTTGTAAACTTTTATAATAGACAGGAGATATTTTAAATGTTTCTGTTGCAAGATACAAAATCGGGGGACCCATGATTGATAAAGGCCCCTGTTGAGCCAGGATCCAGGATTACTACCACATTTGGCAAAGTTGCGGTGGGTTGATCTTGCCTGTAACTTTGCCTAAGCGGGGAGTGGAGCACCATGGGGCTTTAGTGGGTAGTTCCTCGGAGAGTCCCACATATGACATACCCCGGCAGATGTCCCCAATCCGCCGGAGTACGTAAAGCATTTTCCAATGTAAAAAAAGGATTACTACCACATACTATAATAATTGTCACCATGATTGTGAAGTCTATAGCAGGCGCTATCATAAAGGAATTGATCCATCATTGGCATTCATTGGCCACGTAGAGGAGTCCCATATAAGACTCTGCTGTCTGTCTGCTGCCTTTCTGCTGTCTTTCTGCTGTCAGACTGCACTACCGTGATTTTTTCGTCTCGTACGGATCCCTTTGTGCGCGAGTCCGAATCACACTGGGCCGGTTTTTAACAGGTTTAAGTCATTATAACTTATAAGTATGAGGTTAGCAGACTGACCAGTTCAGCAGTCAATCGAAATTCGACTCTGTTTCGGCGGATTTATGTCGATTCTTCGTGTTTCGGCAAACTGGTTGTATATATCGTGATTTATCATGTGATAGTTATGTGAAAACTTGAGGATAAACGGTATTTCTTTCACCATGAAGTCTGTCCGAGCAAGTTCAATAAAGTCATCTGTACAAAACTGTGGAGTACAGCTTGTAACATCAAGGAAATCAATTCCTAGACAGTTGACAGACCTGCTGCGTCGTTTGGTCGGCTGATGTCAATATCGGTCGATGAGTTTGACTTAACGCGACCGCATACGGGCATACCACATCATTCGATCGGGGATTCTCGGAAATGCTATTGTATTCTATTGTTGTTTCGGTCACCGGTGTCCTTACAGGGCTTGATGGGTTAAAGGAACTCGCAAAATCTGTGAACTCCTGAGAAAGGATATTGTGAACAGCTTAACAACTCGCGCACTACAATGTAAATGAGTGCCAAATGCCAATACTGTGCTAATTATTGTGCGTTAAATTATTTATTGTTATCTTAAAGTCATGACCTTAAGATGGCAACGAAGACACTGTCTCCAGGACTCCTCACACTTTACAGTCTCTTATTTTTTTAAGCGTTTAATGCACTCCTGATAAAAATTAAGCGCATTCCAATTAAAAATAATTTCATGTTAATTTATACCAGCCTACGCTGGCTAGTTAATCAGAGGAAAACCCTAGTCGATAAAAAACAAAGAAAACAAATTAGACTTAGAGTAGGAACTATTTCCTACCCTACATTTTGTAGATTTGTTAATACTGACCTACTAACAAAATGTAATACAAACTCAAACCTTCTAAATGTGGATAATGTTAAAAGGATACATCATACAGCGAATATTAATAGAATGCATGGATAAGTTTCGTCCAAAGGGACTTGGTTCCGGATTATTTTCGACCTCTTTTGTACGTTACGCACGTTATTTTTCTCTCAAAAAACTATTTTAAATACTTGACTGAGGTTAAAGAAACAAGTATTACCAAATGCATCCGCCTGTAACATCATATTTCATAACCTAGCCTAGATAAGAGTCCTAAGTGGATGTTTTATTATAGACGAATCACGAAGAATTCTCTTTTAGTGTGAGTTAAATGTAGGTCAAAATAACTATAAAATTAGCGAGGATATGCAGGTTAGGAAGAGGTAGGTGCTATCAGAGAAAGTGATATCAGACCTACTTTATTTACATTTTAGACGGATTATGTTAAGTAAAGTTGGTTGTATCAGTCAGCTGGTGCACTTAAAATAACCCAACCATACCTAATATTTCATAGTTAGATTACATTTTATGAATTAACTTTATGGTGCCCGCAACTCCGCTGCGCCAAAATTTGGTTATCGCGCGGAAACCGCACATTTTCTCATGACGAAAAGTATCCTATGTCCTTTCCCAGGATTCAAAGTATCTCCACACCTAGCAAAATCCGTTCAGCGGTTTGGGTGTGAAGAGTTAGCAGACAGATAGACAGACATACTTTCGCATTTATAATATAAATAGTTGTCTCGGCAAACTTTGTTTTGCCATTTAAAGTATTTCTACTTCATCAGTTGATACAAAATCTTACCCCCTCTTTTAAGAGGGGTGGGGAAAAATTTTATACACCAGATGTTAAGTTGGAAAGCACAGTAAATAATATGAAATAAGTTCATTAAAGAAAAAAGTTTCATACAAAATCTGACCCCCTCTTTGGTCCCCTTAGAGGGGTGGGGGAATTTTTTTTATACACCAGATGTTGAGTTGGAAGAAGACAAATAATTATATCTACGAAAACCGTATGCAAATCGGATTAGTAGTTTTCGTGTTAAAGAAAAAAGTTTGATACAAAATCTGACCCCCTCTTTTGTCCCCTTAGAGGGGTGGGGGGGAAAGTTTTATACACCAGATGTTAAGTTGGAAGAAGACACAAAAAACCGCATTCAAATCGGATCAGTAGTTTTCGTGTGATGCTGGAACAAACATACAGACAGACAGACAGACAAAAAACTAACCACATTTTTGGCTTCTATAGCGATGTAGTAACACCCCCCGCTTATTATTTTTTAAATATATTTAATGTACAGAATTTTCATTTCTACAGTTTTATTATATGAATAGATTACTTAGTATGGATAATATAGAAGTATGGATTCCTTGTATCTCAATATACCTCGTATGTCGTAGTTAGAACAGCGTTGGTAAAATTCGAGTCGTGCATGTAACTGGAGCCCCTTTCAGACTCACAGAAATGCAGTCCACTGCACTGTGACTAGGGTTGACACTAAATATTTTCAAAACGATATGATAATATGATGATACTCGTAAAAATATATACGAGATGTTGCCTGTAATTTTGTTGCGCAGCAACTTTTTCCGCGATACCAGCCGAATTTAGTTTACGTCGTGACGAAAAGTAGATCAATAACATGTTATTTCCAAGTTTGGTTGATCAAATGCAGGCTGATCACCTGATTGTCTCTTATTATCTATGTCCTTCGCGGAATATAAAGCACTAGATGACGCCCGCAACTCCGTTGCGCCAAAATTTGATTGTCGCGCGGGAGCCGTACATTTTTACTTGATAAAAAGTATCCTAAGGCCTTTCCTGGGATGGGACTCAGAGTATCTCCATACAAAACTTCAGCAAAATCGATTCATTGGTTTGGACGTGAGGTAACAGCCGGACAGACACACTTTCACATCATTAGTAAGTATGAATCTTCATTCCATACAAAATTCATTTATAGCGTGAGAATTATAAATTACACGTAGTTTGGGGCTCTTATTTACCAAAAATTTCATCAAAATCGGTTCAGCAGTTTAGACGTGAAGAGGTAATTGATGAAAAGACAAACAGACCGACAGACACACTAATTTAGCTTTACGTAATTTTGATTTAATTTGACGCTATAAGTAGGGTTTATCCATCCTTCCATTTTCATATTAATGGGAAATTATGTCTTGTGTCTCCCTTTAAACTGCTGAACCGATTTTGATGAAATTTAGTAAATAAGAGCCCTAAACTACGTGGAAAAATTTATAATAAATAAATTGGCGAAAAAGTTGCGGGCATCTAGTACGGAAGTACTTATGTCGAAATTACATAACTCTATATTGTAGTCGACATCGCGACACTAACGATCGAAAGGCGATTTAATTCAGTAATTACCGCGTTGGCATCCCTGCCCCGTCCGGCCATTCTTTGTCTCCGCTGCGTTCTTGCGATAAATTGAATTGTACGCATACCGAGCTCCTTTTGTATGCAATTTTGATGTTTACTTTGTGCTTTTTAATTGTATCGCGCTAGGGTTGGCGATACAAAGCGGCTATAGGTAATAAATAATAATAAAAATTTTATAATTATTAATTATTACCTATAGCCGCTATTTTATTATAAAATAAGAATGTATAGATTTTCATACAAATTATGACATTTTATATGCAGTTTTGTGCCTCGATTACTATAATATTATGATCTAAACACATGAACACTGCTCTCTTGGTGGATTTTGTTCTGAATTGAATAATCCCGCCTGAATACTTTGTTTATCAATAAGACCGCTAGATAAGTAATATTATGATATAGGCTCTTAAATTTTTGTCTTCTATTAATTTCTAAATTCCATTTTACCTTCTGATAGCTAACGAGATTGGATAGATGAATCAGAGCCTATGTCATAGGCTGTAACCAAGTGCAAACATTTGCTATTCCAATGATATTGCACACTTTCCGCCGTCCAAACACGAATATTCGAGGAACGAGACACTCAATATGTCGTAAGCAAACAAATTCCTTCAAAGACTTTGTTTGTTATTGGAATGAGTTAAGACAAAAACAATAGATATTGCATCAAGTATCGTTTTATCAGGCTGAAAGAGCCAAATTAGGCTAAAATTTTAGAAATTAAAAAAAAAAAACAAAATTAAAAAGAGCTCTATCTAGGATAGCTTTAATAACGGTGAAATGTACAGTCTTGAAGTTGTAGATGTACAACATAATATTTTAATTATACTAGATATAGAACTTTGTTGCATTGAAATTTCTTTATTGGGAGTCAGAACTACAATACTCCACATACCGAATTATATTATATCAAATCGTTAAGGATAGGTAAGAGGCAGTCAGATAGACATGCTTTCGATATTAGACACAAGCCCATGTAAAAAATTATCCCTTGAAATGAAATGATCGGGCAAGTGCGAATCGGACTCGCGCACTAGAGCAAAAATAGACCAAAAAATGTGGTTTTTGTATGGAAGCTCTCCTTAAATACTAATTTTATTTTAATTTTGTGATGAATTATTAAATTACAAATGTAATTGAAAATTTTATGAAAATTTTAAGTACCTACCTGTTGCCATTATTGTATGGTATATTAGAATATGGATGTCTTAGTGGTCACAACTCACATGTTTTAGTCTGTGGGTCCAAGACGTTATGTCTGCCGTATCACGTACGCATTCCCTTATCAGTATGACGTCACTACGCTGCAGAAGCTGACATAAGATTATTTAATGTAAATTATACTGTTGTTCTTCTGTCGCCATGTTAGGTCAATTATGTAAAACGATTATGTATTTAATTACATCTCTAAATTACGAGTAAAGTCGCAAGTAGAAGAAGAAGTAGAGAACTAGCAAAGCAAAAAAAAATTAATGACAAAACTTGTTTGAAATGTTTAAATCGTGTCTTGACTCTTGTTTTACTTTAAAATAGAGGTAGAAGAGAGCTTTTAAAGTACACTTTTTTATTGTCTACCTGTCTTTTACCTAACGTACCAGATACGTAATTTAACATTATAGCAAACATTCTAAATAAAGTTTCTTTTTTAATTTGTTAACCAACTACTAAAAGTTTCCGCCGCAGTTTTAATGACGCCGCAATAAAATCAACGGTAAGATCTTGTAGTTCGAAGTTCGAACACTATATAGTCTACAGCAGCTATAGAGAATAGATAAATATTAACTTAAAACTTTATCAATTTAATATTTCAATTGGTTTGCTTTAAATAAACTACAGGTCAACCACCTCTACAAAAACATTAGCATGACATTGAAGATTCTATTGGCAATTTATAAAATTCGTTCGACCAGCTATCGAGTTAAAAAAAAGTGTAATTTTAAAATTAGAACCAATTTGTTATGGGAATTTCGTTTTTTTTTATCAATTTAAATTCTTAGCACAATAATTAACTAGTCACTGCAAGCCGCAAGAAGCGCAATAGCCAAGAATTGGAACTACAAAATCTACCAGAAGGCTTATTAAAAGAAAATGATGATTGAAAACATTTCCAATTTTATATCAAAATTTGTGACACGATTTAATTTCTGCAAACATACACAGAATAATAACTTATCAGGGTGATTCTTCGATATTTTATAGCTTCTTGTTTATAGCTCGGCACTTTAGTTTAATAGCTTAATACTTCACTTTCTTCAAGCTATCTAGGCACTTCTGCGCTAAAGGCTGGCAATCTAGCAATACAATCTAGCAATTGCCATACTGCAATCACGTGCGGATAGGTAGCTCTTAAGCACGTGCGGGAAAAAACTGCAGCTCTACCATCCACACACAAGACAATTTCAACTTTGTTAAAACGGGTTAGATACTAAAGTGGAGTAGCAATGATTCGCTCCACGGTGGTCCTAATGAACCAGGAAAAGTCGAAAATGGCTCTCGGATATTGTCGAGATGTGGACTGTGGTGATAAGGACGACGCGGTAGGCCGGAAAATATAGTTTTTTCAGTTCCCGATCTTAATGGCCCTTGAAATAATTACCTTTTATCTACTGGAAATCCTTTAGTAATTAATCCTTTAGTATTTAAAACTATAGTTTATTTGTGTTGGTGTGTGTATTTTATTATATAAAACTACTAAGAGGCAAACGAGCGACAGATCACTTGATGGAAAGTGACTACTTTTGGCAACGGACACTTGCAACGTCAGAAGAGCTATTAGAGGCTTCTTAGAGGGTAGTTCTTTGGTTTGCAGGTTGCAATGATTCGGAAATACTATCTTGTTTCGATAAACTGCTGCTGAGAGCGGTTTTTAACTACCTCCGTTTAAATCTTGCTTCAGTTGCTTTCCTTCTATTCTATTTCTGTGATTCTCGGCCAATATCGGATTTGGAGCGGTATAGCGAAACCGTAAATATACAAATTCAACACCTATTTAAACTTACAACACCGTTTAACATTCAGCTGCAATAAAGGGCAATAAGTAAAGGGCAGTTTAGAAAACATTTAAATAAGGTTAAACGTAATCTAATTGTCATTTTTGAAGTGACAAAAAAGGGACGGAAGGGTGCAAAAAGTTGGACTTGTATATTTAACGAGCATTCGTGTCTAATTATGCGTAACCTGTGTGCGTAACAATATGGAAGCTCTTTCTGGATTATCTTCCTCATAACATTAACAATTACATCTGTTACCTCTGGTGACATTTGCTCTTGTGCTTAATTTTTACGTTGTTTTTACGATAAATTTTTATTTTGAATGACGAACATAATTTTAAGGTCTTTTGGCAACTGAAGGGGACAATAGACACGTCATGTTTGCAATAACAAATAATAGCTACCAATAACGTATCACCATCTGATTGCGATCTACCAATAACGATACGTCTGATCACTGCTCTACCAATAGCGTGTGAAGCGCCGGCGCGCCCGCCCTGCTCACTCCTCACTCCACCAAAGAGATCTACAACCGTAAACTGCGCCTTCCCTTGCCATTTTTGTTTGGAGATTTAGATCCCCAAACAGCCCAGCAGGGGTTCCCAAGCTTATTTTGTTTACTGGCCACTTTGAGAACAAATTATGTTTTAGCGCCCCTGCATTGTTTTAATTTAAAATGCATTCAGATAAAATAAATTACCCCCCAAGCCTACACAAAGCCCCCATTTTTTTGTGGTTCCCACACCGCCCCCCTTTAGACCTTCAGCGCCCACAGGGGGCGTTATCGCCCAATTTGGGAAAGGCTGATTTAAAGGCTGCGATTTCCATAGGAGCTGAGCAAAGCTGAGGTTCCGAGAAATGTGTTTTCAATATCCAATAGAATGGATGTGCACAGCGAAGTCAGGCATATGAAGCGATTCCATTAGTTTTCCAAAAAAAAATCCTCCGTTTCCTCGTAATCCGATGCAAACGCACCCTAATACATGCTAATACTTAGGTTTAGCACCATTTTCAGCAACTAACTTAATCTAATTAAAAAAAAAAACGAAATTTTCTACCTGAAAAGACCCCGAGGAATAATTAAAAGACTAACGGGCAATATAAAGGAATAATCGTAACGAGTATGCTCAAACTGTGTCGCTTAAGATATATTATGCGAAGTTTATGGCCGCTACATAAAAGTCATAAAAATTACGGAGGGTAGCGAAATTTTATATTAGAATTTAGATTAGTCAGCTTTTTATACTAAAGGTATATTGCCCTCAAGATTTATGTGCTATTCCGCCGTTATGCCGCGCACAGATTTTGTAAATAGACGCGTCGCCATCGTCGAAGGTAATTGAATTTAATGAAATATTAAAATTAAAGGCCGGCAACGCAACAAGATCAAGATCATCTGATATTGCGAGTGCCCATGGGCGACCCGCGACGATAGACGGTTGTTGCTTGGTTACCACAGTGAATACTGAATGGTGACCCGTTTGCTCGTTCGACGTTCTTTTCCACACGAAGATATTAGCTTCATGTCCGCGTGAAAGAGATGAGCAGCTATAGGTTAATGGATGAATTCACTATATCTTGCGACCTATCTTGTGATATTTATGAATGTAAATCTCATCTTAGTCCCGGCTCTTTCGTCCCCAAAATACTTAAAAATGCTTGGATTGCGAGATGACAAGACGCTCAAAAGGTTTAAAGACATCGGATAAAGATAGCTTTGTATTCTGATCCCCCCGATAAATTCTGTCAAAAAATTCCTCCTATTTTGCATTCCTTTATCCCGCATTGACTGGCCAATATTGTAGTGAAATTTTCCGTTTATTGTTGGAAATTTGAAAAGAGCGACGGTAAGCAAAAGCTCTCGGTAAATTTAAAATACGTGAGCCATTGTTACAGTATTCTTGAGCTCGCTCATTGTATCAAATTAGGGCATTATTCCAAGAAAAAATTTTAGAGCATGTTTTTTTGAACTTTTACTTATGGTATGGGAGCCCTAGAAATTAGAATAATTTTTTTTGTGATTACTAACAGCTACATTTTGATAAGACGAACAACATTTTTATTTTCGAAAAATCTCGAAAGAGGTAAGTAGCTAACAAAGATAGAAAGGATTTCATACTTTGACTTGATGGTCCTAAAATATGGATTGTTTTATTTGTAGGACAAGGTTACTCTTAAATTATGTAACTATTAACCTACCAATATACAAAAAATCAGCTGGTTAGGGTTCCGTTTTAGGGTACAGTAGTTAACCAAGTTTTGTTGATTACAGAACCTTAGCTTGTTAGTAATCACAAAAAAATTTGTTCTAGGACTCCCTGACCATAATGCCGTAATCAGGCGGTAGTGGTCATTGACCCCTGTCAAAAATGGTCACATTTCATCGTTTTCTATACAAACTGCGACTGACAATGATGTGACAGCTGATGTTTCTAATGTAAGTCTAGTCTAGGCGATAATATAGAATTTTGGATACTCGGTTAGACTCAGAACTGAGTTATATGTAGTAAATTGTTTTGAAGTCATAAAAAGTTGTATATTATAATTATTCTTAGAGTTACTGAGAGGTTTTCCTATTTTTATGATTTCGTATTTTTAAGAGGTTAATTTTTGTTTTTGTTTAACAGAATACAGTGCGAGCATTTTTCTCATCTCTCCTAGACTAGAAAGGTCAATGGCTGCTGCTGTTATCTTATTCCATTTACAAATACAAATACTTTATTTACCGTAAATAAGTAATTTACAATTTCGACTATAGTTTCATCAATACAAAAATTCTGGGCCTCTAAAGGCCGTAAAAGATGGGCCACTCGAAATCGCGGAGCGTCCTGCCTCTAAAAAGGATGAATGGCCTTTGATCTAGTTTTTTTTGAAAGGTAACGTTATGAATGAAAAATATTTTTCTTTCAAAAGAACAGTTTTCCGTTTTTTTTGCTAAATGGTGGCCGGGTGAATTGCTTGCGTTTGTTTCTTCTTGCCGGGTTAGTTCTCGCACCGGTGCAGGTGCCGCGGTGGTAGGTAACCTAAAACACTAATTGCTGCTTTACCTATTCAGAAACTAGACCTGGGGGGCTATTACGACCTCTTATATCCAGCCAGTTTCCAGCCAGTTTACAGGCTGGTGTCTATGTAACGGCCTGTAAACTGGCTGCATATAAGAGCTCGTAATAGCCCCCCTGTGGCACCTTCATATACGTGTGTTAAATTTCATCAGAATCAGCCTAGTGGCTAGTAGTTTCGGCCTATTTGATGCGAAGAAACAATACTTTTCCGTTTGGTAAGCACAAGTTGTGTCAAGCACAGCCGATAGATCAACAACATAATCCGACCAAATAACGTCGGTCCGCCTGACTTTGAAGTTTGAATCAATAGGATATAATTAGGTATGTATAACTGGTGTCCTTTATCTGTGTATAACTGCTTCTAGACGGCAGCATACAAAAAGTTTGACAACGTTTCTGTCAATATTCTGACATGTGTGCAACGTGTCGGATTTTGGTCGGATTATTTAGGTACTGTATAATATACATATTATGCTAGTACCGCCCTCTGCTCACAGACCTTTTTTATTTCCTATTTCTTTCATAATCATCAGTCATCTAATTATACTGATAATCGGGGGTTTCCTAACATTTTTATTTTGTTTTTAACATGGTCGTGTAATCGGAGCTGGGGTGAGACCACACACTTCCCGGTTCTCGGGTTACGATCGATGCAATCGATTTATTTATTCGTTACATTATGTAACCAACTACCAAGGTTAAATTGGAGCAAAATCTTTTATATAACTGCCTGATGTAAGTTTCCTTGCAAGTTGATGGGTCGTTGCACACCCGAGAACTGTTATAGTTGTTCTGTCATTCTGTGTTAAATAATATAAATATTATGAACCGACCTATTCCGGGACTAAAATTATTTCCTAGCAAAATTTAATTCAATTCGGTTTAGTAGAAGGAAACATACATACACACTTTGGTTAACAATGATTATTAATTATTATTTGCAAAAACCCAAAAAGACATTGGCAGCTACGGCTTTTGTCGCGAAGCGCTTTTCTTATTTCCACTTTCGTTACTTTGTCTTTGTTGCTATTTTTTTACTATCTTTATTTATTCCTAAAGTTTATGTTTTAAAGCGAGTAATTTATTCTCTCAGAAGATTTTTATTCATCATTCATTCAATGAATTGCTTATAACAATTCAGATAAAGTAAATGTACCTAAACCTTTTCATAAGCGTGAAATGTTTCCACGGCTTTATCATCTTTTTATGGCGACTAAAGAAATGTTTCGTTAACTTTTTAATATGCTCAAGTGCTCTACCGCCGTCATAATACTGGAATTATTCAAAGATTTACGCAAGAAGAGTTCGACGTCTGTTTCGAATAGGGTTGCCAAAAGCCCTAAAATAAAAACTTTATACTGAGATTTAACCGAATTTAATCATTTAAGTATTTTTAAGTTTTATTATACCACATATAAAACATTTTTAATCGATTTTTCGCTTTTTCCCTAGATATAACTACCATGTTCTATAGCTGTTGACAATGTTTCGTCTTTGTCTGATAGAAGTGGTCTCATCTAAGATAAAGACGACATACACTATAATACAAGTCACACTTGTGAATATTTTTATTATCAAATGAAGTAGGTTCTAAACTCTAATAAAACGGGTAATAAAAGTGAGTCGGTAACCCTATTTTGAAGCTTTTATTTATATGCTAAACTCGAGTTAACGATTGAAAGAATAACCGCGAAATGCGGGCACACACAATTTTAACGACCACGGCCATCTTTATGACAAGGGGTACAATGCCATCTTGGAAATTATCCGTTTTGCATCCTATGATGGCCGCTTTTAATCGTAAACTTAATCTTTAGTAGATTTTTGTTAAAATGCATAGTTGAACAAAGCATAGCGTAATTGAAATGGGATATGTTTAAGGCCAAGTATCGTATAGCTACTTTACGAACAATGAAAACAAATACGTAAAGTAGGTACTATGATAGTCTAGGCGTACTACTAATACAAAATTCTTTCCATAGATCTTTGTCCAGGTACTTAGTTTAATTAGGTAATTGTTATCCCAAAAAAGTACAGTATTATTTAATTATGATTATTTACCACTGGAGAAATAGATTTATAGGCAGATGGTGAACCTACGTTATTTGGTCGGATTATGTCAAGCCCATAGACTTATATATTACTCAAGCCAATGTCAGCTGTGCTCGTGAATCGGCTGGGCTGGACATGATTCAAACTCAACTATTGCCGGTAACACACCGGCGACTTTTCTGATGTTGCGAGTGTCCATGGTCGACGACGGTAGTAGCTTTCCATCAGGTGAACCGTTCGTTGGTTTGGCTCCTAAAAAAACTCGACCAAATTACGAGACCTCTCATCTGCCTCTGAATAAATTTCTCTAACGGAACATTCAATTTTCACAAAACAAAAAGAAACCAACCAGCGAAAATCATTTAAGCAAACGAAAAATTTCACTGGAAACGTCCGGAAGCGCCAGAAATTTTCGCCATAAAATAAATCGCGTGTAAGAAAAGTACATCTGAATTACATTCCAAAATTTATTCAGATATTCTAATTTTACAATCTAAGTTTTCTAAACTTGATAACGGAGTTGAAGCTATTAAACTTTAATAATAAACTTTGAGCGGTTTTATTCACGAGCACGTGCGAGATTCATTCGAATTTAGACGGTGAAAAAACTTTCTGATCAATTCACCTTCGGAATTATCATAGTTAAGTTCCGATTATCGGAGGAAAAATTGGGAAATTCCATATACTCGGTACAACTTTGGAACGCGTCAAAAGTTTGTCTGTATGTTTATTTAATCAATTTTTTGATGAGATCGAACGACAGCATGGTAGAAGCTTTTTGTGTTGAACACAAGAAATATTGATGCCTCAGATGGATGTAAATAGTCGGTTCTGCGCCTGATCTCTCGCGAGTCCCAGTGGGTTATGAGAGTGCTCTTAGTACTTACTAGTTAAGAAAAAGATAGTCTTGTGTACTGCGCACCGAATATAGTCGTCCACATGACGTTTGCAATCGCCTGCAGTAGTTCTCCATTACATTGCCAACGTGTAGATGCCGTTCTATGTGTAATGTGGCTAGAATAAAATAATATTATGTTAGCTAGTTGCTACCACATGGCCGTATCTTGGTATATTCAACAGATACGAGTTGATCTCTCATTAGCATGAGGAGCACGGCAACGCCATTAGTTCCTGAAACTGTTTACTCCAATTTGCAGTGGTCCACACTGTATCTCATTAGTGTAAAGGAAAAACCGTGGAAGATTGCTTGTAGCAAACTAGAAATGCTGAATGCATCGGCAGATGTATTTTTGTAACAAAATCAATCCAAATGAAATATTTTTATTCGGAGTAAATTTTTTGCAAAATTGTTTTGGAACGTCGGTGCCTATCACCGGTTCGGGAACTAACCCAGCGAGAAGAACCGGCGTAAGAAACTCATACGGGACCACCTTTTACCAAAAAGATGGAAAATTTATCTTTTCAAATGTTTTGTTGTAGTGATCCAGTTTCGAGCCAGGGCTTGTACCACGAAACCGTTTGCAGACTCAAACAATCGAACGAGAATGCCGCATCCTACCCTAATAAACGTGAAGTGACGTTGTTAGAGCAAGACGCGGCATTCTTGTCCGAATGTTTGAGTCTCAAAACCATTTCGTGGTAGGCCTACTGGTTCTTGCCTCGGACGTCATGGCTTCGATTTCATGGGAGTAATATTATTATTTCCATGGTTGATTAGGACATTGCAAGCAGGCAAAACCAATTGGCCCAAACACTTTTGAGCCTATTTATTCATTCAGATGCAAAAAATAATATCAACCAAAAGTAAATCCCTAAGCAAATATATAGCAATAACTCTATTATTGGAAAATGCTACTTGTCTATAATAATTATAGTATCAAAATATTCCGGCTGGATATAATATAACCTGTTTTGTAAATAACCTTTATACTGCCACAGGTGATCACGGACGTCAGACTGAGTGATAATACTTTAGGGTGTGTACGTGTTCCTGGTAGAGAGTTCACTGTGAAAGCAGCAGCACTGAAATACCAACATTTTTTTCTACTTTGTATGGGCAAGCGCCCGAGCGTTACGAGTTTTCCCATACAAAGGTAAAAATATATGGTCTTTCAGTGCTGCTACTTTCACAGTAAACTCTACGATGAACACGTACACACCTTAAAGTATTATCACTTAGTTTTGTTACACCCTCTATATTCGTTTATTCAGGACTCATGAGTCATGAGTTCATGACTGATTTTTAGTATTTTTTATTTATGAAAAAAGGGAGAAAACGAGCAAACGGGTCACCTGATGGAAAGCAACTTCCGTCGCCCATGGACACTCGCAGCATCAGAAGAGCTGTAGGTGCGTTGCCGGCCTTTTACGAGGGAATAGGGTAATAGAGTAGGGGAGGGTAAGGAAAGGAATAGGGGAGGGTAGGGAAGGAAATAAAGGAGGGTAGGAATGGAAAAGGGTAGGGGATTGGGCCTCCAGTAAACTCACTCACTCGGCGAAACACAGCGCAAGCGCTATTTCACGCCAGTTTTGTGTGCCGTGCCCATTCGTGCCGAAGCATGCCTCTCCCACGGTAGACTTCGATCATCGTCATAATCATCGTGACAGACAGAGAGAGAGAAGTGTTTTTAAAGTCTCTAACACTCCCGCGTGTTAAACATTTTCTCAAGCACTTATCGCCTACATAATATCATCACTGCCCTAAAATTACTTTTCCATGTAGAGAATCTCCGGAAGTCTCAAGTCCGTTCTAATTTTATTTGGAAGAGCCTGTCATCAACTCGTCATGGGCCAAAGTCGTAGTTGTCGAAGTGTTAACTTAGAACGAAGTCGATCTAAGTGACAGTTTTGGGTTTGTTTAGTTTAATTAATACAGTATAGGAAGCTCTGTAATAGAAAGAAACTTAAATCCGCTTCCGTTTTTCTTCGGAAATGCCTGTCATTGTCAGGGGCCAAATTTGTTCAGACACTATCAAGGTAATGGTTCCTGTCTATGCTAGAATTGAAATAATTTAATCGGCTGTAAATGCTTTCCAAAAACTTTCACCTTGACCATTTATTGTGGCCTTGGTTCTGCGAAATGTTGGGGCTGTACAATCGATATGGTCTACACTCTAGAGTCTAGACTCTAGGACTTAATGACCCATCTTCAAATAACCCGAAATTAACTGTTTCACAATGTATATGTGCTCAGCTAAATAATACAAAAACAATATCTTGTCAGCTACTTCTTGTTATTTGGAGTGTCATCAACAACTGACAACCTGCTTCCTCTGCCTTTTCCTGAGGAAACTGCACTGCCGCTTGTCAGCTCGTAAGGTAGACTTATACTTCCTAGAACCATTTAAAACTATACCTCCTGCGTATGGCAACCATTTAAGGTATATGGCGGTGTACGTCATCAAACTAGCAAACTGCTTCCTCTGCCTTTTTTCTGAGCAAATACTGCGCTACCTGACAGCTTGTAACCGTTCTGAAATGCAACATGTCAGCTTGTAATGTACACAATTCCCTGAACTATATATCTTCTGCGTATGCCAACCACTTAAAGCATATCGTCAGCTATTTCCTTAACGCCTGTCAACATGCCAGGGGCCAAATTCGTCCTTCCTCAGACGGCGTCTAGCGAAGGATGTACGCCATGCAATATGGATTAGCAAGGATATGTTAATGGGCAAATTACGGTCGTCCTCGCGACGCGAGCGGAATAATAAACCGATGTTACCGCTTGAATAATAATTTAAATGTTTTCGACGATGTAAATCAACACGTACATTTGTTGGGACTTGGGAGCCGGTGTAAGAACAGTTATAATAATATATTTCCTATGTCTGTTTGATTAACACTCATACTTACTCAGATTTGAGGAGTCTACCCAGTACTTACTCTCATACTACCACTGACCTCCATTATACAAGTACGCTGGACCGATGATACCCTTTGAAATGACAGCTATTTCTTGTGCCTATTTGAAGCGGAATCAGCGCCCCCATTAAAGGGGCTGAGAACTAAATCTGACGTATAAATGACGTTTGAAAGCCGCCATATTGGAGCTGATAGCAGTAGTGAGAGTACTTGGATTAGTGATGACAATTATTACTGTTGTTATTGGTTGTGGTTACGTCAAATTTAGTTCTCTACCCCCGCAGTGGGGGCGCTGATTCCGCTCCAAATAGGCACAAAAAGCAGGTGGGTACCATCGATCCAGCGTACTTGTATAATAGAGATCAGTGCATACTACTTGTGATACTACTCAATACTCATTACTAGATTGGTCGATGCACTCTCGGCGTCACAATGATGATGGTCTTTATTATTAGTTTGATATCAAATGTTGCATTTAAGTCAAGATTTAACCACACTCAAGAAACAGCTTCGAGTCTCAAGTGACAGTTTCAAAATATAAGATTGAAATATATTTTTTTGTAGCTGGAAAAAATATTGGTTTTCATTCATACTGGTCAGTCGAAGAACCCGAAGCGCTGTTTGTATTCAAAACCTTTCAAACGCAGTTCAGTTCATTCTTCGCTAAATACAACCGATGGTTACAAAGTTGCTTTTTACAGAGCTAAAAACGGTTTGTTAAAGTTTTGTACCCTATAAATCAGTGTTAGGAACGAGCTTGAGTCTGTAAGTGTGACCATAGAAATTCGAATCGACAGACACGCCGATTCCAAAGTAAGGGTGCGTTTCCATTGGATTTGCGTTGGCTTACCTCGACCAGCGTGAAGATTTTGGATATAGTTCCTACTGCGCGACTAAGGATAAGAATAAGATTACTTCGAAAGTTTTTGAAAATCTGTCAAATGCGAGCCATAATCTCACGTAAAGGGGTTCGTATTTGAGAACTGTTTATTCTTCTATCAACGCTTTTTAAACAACTTGGAAGAGACAAGGATTACCTATTTGATTGTAACGAATAGGCTCCGACTACTGAACCGATTTTGATTAAACTAAGAATATACCACGGGATAGGATTCTGGCAACTTTTTATTTAAAAGTCTACGGTTCCCGCGTTTGTTTTCACAGAGTCGCGAGAAGCCTGATGACCTCTCGGAAGCCACTTCTTCCTCTTATTTAGTCTGTGGGTTCCGCAGGCATGTACACCCGACGAGTTAGCGTTGAGAGTTGGCAATTAAAAACTGCAACGAAGAGTCAGACTATTCGTGGCGCGAAAAATAGTTCGGTAACTTTTTAAAAAAGTTTCCGTATTGAGTTTCGAATGATCTAATTGGGATGTTTTTTAAACCGACTTCAAAGATTTTAAAAAGCCTTTTGAACTTCAATTGATTTATATGACGAATGGCTTCCAAAATTCTGTTTGCAAACGATTTTGGCTTTCTTTGATTAAAAATTTAACTAGCTTTTTCCTGTACTAAAATATTATTCCAGTTATAAAACCTTCATCCCCCACAACGAAAGAATTTCGAAAAATTCTTTCTTAGTGAATGCCTTCATTATAATAAGAACACGTGTGCGATCTCAAGTTTCTAGCTTGAAGGTTCTGTGCCTTGACCTATCAGGCAGCTTTGCCTTCTTAGATATAATTTTTTACCCACCAGCTGAGATTTCTTAGAATCAGTACAATAAGAGCGACCGCAGGCTTACAATTTCAAGTTGGCCAACTAAATCGCATAGTATACCTACCAATAGCTTATGAGAGCTCGCACATTTTTCCAACTAAATTGTACAACTAAATAATGGGACACCAATCGTATAAGAACCGCGATTTCTTTCCGATTACCCACAACTAAAAAGTCCAATTAAATTGTGATAGTACGCAATTTAGTTGTACGATAGTCAGCCAATTTTAATTTTGCAGCGCTTCAAAATTAAACTTGAAACCCTTATTTTATATTAACCGGCTTAAAAAAGGAGGTCATAAATTCGACCCGTATGTATGTAATATTTCCAAAAGTCAAAACTGCCTAGTTTTTAACCGACTTCCAAAAAGGAGGAGTTTATGATATTATGTTCGGCTGTGGATATTTTTTTTTGTATGTCTGTGTCTTAATATCTAAGACGGCGTCTGGACAAATGTGCCGAATTTCACGTTTAATCTATATAGTACGTATGTGTTTATATTTGTTAGCATATCTCCGGAACTACAAGTCCGATTTACTAGGTTTGTTTGTTTTATCAGGTATTGTTCAACTGGTAACACAGTAATTGTTCATCACAATCGGTTCAGTAGTTTTGAGCAGGGCTTCATAACGTTATCGAATAGCAGAAAAAATATCGAAAAATATTGTTACGTACCGTTATTTTCATAATGGTAGCCAGATAACGGTAATTTTTTTTAACGTTATCTAGTAAGATAACGAAAAAATATCGTTATAATATAACATTTACCGTTATTAATATCGATTTACCGTTAATAATATGATTATTTCCTAATACCGTTATTTTTTCATAACGTTATATTTGCCCTTAAAGCAGTAACGTTATGAAAAAATAACGATATTTGAAGCCCTGGTTTTGAGGTAGGGAATTTTGGGTATAATAATTTTGAAGTCGGTTTTTAGGGTTCCGTACCCAAAGGGTAAAAACGGGACCCTATTACCTGAGACTAGACATACTATATTACTAAGACTTCGTTGTCTGTCTGTCTGTCTGTCTGTCTGTCTGTCTGTCTGTCTGTCTGTCTCCAGGCTGTAACTCAAGAACAGTAATAGCTAGAGATTTGATATTTTCACAGATTATGTATATCTGTTGCCGCTATAACAACAAATACTAAAAATAAAATAAAATGAATATTTAAGGGGGGCGGCTACCATACAACAAACGAGATTTTTTGGCCTTTTTTGCTGTCTCCAGGCTGTAACTCAAGAACGGTAATAGCTAGAGATTTGATATTTTCACAGATTATGTATATTTCTTGCCGCTATAATAACAAATACTAAAAATAAAATAAAATGAATGTTTAAGGGGGGCTCCCATACAACAAACTTGACTTTTTTGCTATTTTTTTCTCGATATCAATAACGCCAAATAATAGGCACTTGACATATTCAAGAAATACTCAATATTATTAGAACTTTAATAATCTATAATAAAATTTAAATAAATAAAATAATTAAGGGGGGCTCTCATACAAAAAACACAATTTTCAGTCTATTTTTGCTCTATTGTGGTACGGAACCCTTCGTGCGTGAGTCCGACTCGCACTTGGCCGATTATTTTATACAATTTGTTTTCCTTTATTTTATTTTTTAAGCTTTGCAGTATTAGATTTTATTAAAACTTCAAAACAAACGTGGGGTCCGTTGTTTTTCCCGCGACTCGTTGAAGTCTAGACTACGCTGGAATTTTAAATTTGCTGTCGCCGTTCGCTTTGCTTTTGTTTTAAAAATTGCAATATTGGTTTATTTTAAACGCCCCGCTCAAACGTTTTGCTGTGAAAAGTCCTTGTAAGAGATTGGCCTTGTTATGTGCAATCATGCTATTGATCTCTTTCTGTTTTTATCTATACTAATATTATAATTCTGAAGAGTTTGTTTGTTTGAACGCGCTAACCTCAGGATATACTGGTCCGATTTGAAAAATTCTTTCAGTGTTTGATAGCCTATTTATCGAGGAAGGCTATATTAGTTTATCATGCTAAGACTAATAGAAGCGAAGAAATAGGAAAATGTGGGGAAATTATTTGAAAGGGCTTATCTCACGAACTACTGGAGCAATTTTTCTGTTACATATTTGGCACAGGTAAGAAGTAAACCACGTGAAGGATCATAGGCTATTTTTTGTGGACTAATTTGTCTTTGAAATGTCTAATTTACGCGGGCGAAGCCGCGTGGAACATCTAGTCCTACATAAATACAGCTTCTATCCAGCCACGATTTTATTTAACAGCATTGTCTGTCAAACAGCCTATGTTAAACTTGACAGGAACATAATGCATTGTTTAATTTTTATGAGATGGACCTGTTAGTTGTTATACCACTTCCTGATAAAGTGGCGAATAGGCTATTCACAACTTTTTTGACAGATAGAGTATGCCATGGAGAATTTGTCAAAAAAGTTGTGGGTAGCTTATAAATCAGAAGGTGATGAAACAGCCCATGAATTTTTTATTACACTGGACGGCACCGAAATTTTATCCACAATACACACTCAGAGATATTTAGCACTGACACTTTTATTGACAAGGGCTACACATTCTTGTTGTCTAACTCTTTATTAAAGTTAAGTAACCATTAAATTATCCAGGTGCGGTCGTAAGGTAGTTAAAAATAAAATGTCACTTCTATGTTTCCTTCTCTTCCACCGCAAATATTTCAAGATAGGACTCTAGAAAGCCTACTTCCTAGTCTAGAATCAATTTCTTGTTGGATATATATCAGGGGACTTTGACATTTATGGCCCATGTAATAAAGATGCGATTGGCGAGACTATTTATTGCTAATAACCCACTCTCGTGACTGAGATTAAATGATCTCCGATTAAAATGCTTTAGCCTTACTTAAGGCGGAGCAGCGGTGATTTTCATCATGATGGCTTTTTAATATTTCCTATTATAATAATATTATGAAGTAAGTTTTAAATTGACTAATTTTTCAGCGCGACGAAATCTTGTATTGTAGCATAATATAGTCTATACTCTATCTATATTATGCTTTACAATACAAGAATTGACCCGCCGTTAAAAACATTAGTTTTAGTATTATTTTGTTTTTATTGAAATCAGTTACGCCAGATACAAGAATGAAGAAAACTATATAGGTCTACTAGAATCTGACGGCAAAAAGTGAGAAAATAAATTGACTCTAGCAATACCGAGGTAATAGGAATAAAACATTTATAACAAAATTAAAAAAAAATAGAGGAAAAAAGTAAAAAAAAAGATTTGGATGTTTTTGACCCCCGAAGGGCGATGAGGCGAAAGTGGCATGGACAGACTGATGAAATTACAACCGGATGAATCGATATTGTATAATGATATAATTGTGTAGAATAGTTTAAGCTCAAACCCTTCTACTAACTAGTAGCTTAGCAGATAATTTGTAATCACAATAACAACGAAAGCTCTCTCGGAATTAGGTGTATTGGAACAATTAAATTCAAATTTTCGTCTATAATCACATTACCATATTATTTAACCACTTCATTAGTATTCAGTCACAATTTAGATCAAATCTACTATGTGCTGTTACGGAGTTACAGGTTTATTGTAAACTAGGTGTTTACCCAGGTGTTTAACTATAGGTGTTTTTGTTAACCGCGAACCGTCTCCAAATAGCTATGTCCACACTATGCACTTTCATCTTTAATTTTCGTCATCTTCCTTTATTAAACTTTCGTTTTGGCGCATTCAATAATTGAATGCGTTAACAAACGCAACGCCAACATTGTCATGCGAAAGTTTCGAATACGGTCAGAGCGCATGCGTCGCGGGCATGCCTCACGTGCGCTGTTGACTGCGCTATAACACATGCCTTTGATGATCATAAAAGGCACAGTGTGGACATATCTTTTGGGAGCACGGTAGTGAAAACAAAAAAAAACAAACTTATAACTTTCGCCCCCCATCCTCTAAAATGGGGGGTGGAGGTTTATATGAGACTTTCACCAATTGTTTCGTTACTAACTTGGATCAGTTAAACTAAATATTTGCATCACCTCCGCGACGGTAGCGAAACGGCGAAGCCATACATATATTTTACTGTTATGTAGAGAGTTAAGATGGCTCTACAATCTACATAAGATCTCGTATCTTATGTAGTACCTCTTCACACCCAAACCACTGAACCGATTTTGCTGAAATTTGGTATGGAGATACTTTGAGTCCCGGGAAAAGACATAATATACTTATACTTTTATTCCCGCGCGATAAGCGAATCTTGGCGCATCGGAGTTCCGGGCATCATCTAGTAATCAAATATTTATATTAATTCACCTTTATATTGACGGTCTTCAATTCATTACCCCAAATTTTAATGATAATACAAAGTTAATCCAAGCGAATATCGAGTGCCGAATAAACAGAAAACATTAATATTTAAGTACGTTTATTTAAGAACGGTTTAAATAATATTTAGTTAAATCGTGAATATGTTTGATTGTTTGTTCGACTAGTTTGCTGTTTATTTAATACAAAACATTTGTAAATAGGCCAACGGGAGTTGATTTTAGCAGTTTATCGCCGGGTTAGTTTAAAATTTCCGAATGCGTTCCGAAAATAAATTCAACTTTTCCAAAATGGAACGGTCGTTTTTAAATGCTTAGCGGTTGGGAGTGCACGAAATGAATTCCTTTTCCAGTAGTAAAATAAAAAAAAATCAAAATCGAAATTGTTAATAAAATATGTACCTAAATAACCGAGACATAATATTATGTAGGTACCTAATACATATTTTTAGAAGGTTTCAACTTTCAGAACTTAAGTTGGTACTACTAATATATATTCTGTGACATAAGCTAATTTTACGGACGGACTGACGGATGGACAGACAGACGGACAGACATCAAAGTCTCGGTAATAGGGTCCCGTTTTTACCCTTTGGGTACGGAACCCTAAAAAGTATGCGTTAAAACATAACCTATGACAACATAATCGATAACCTATGACAACAAGGTCATAGGTTATCGATTATATATACCTGTTAACGATTCAAAATTGAAGCCATAAAAACAATTATCTACAAAAGGCTTTTTGCCTTTCCGTTTACAATCCTCGAAATATATGCAGTTGGGGCTCAAAGCCTGAAAAACTCCGAATACAGATTTTAGTCGGGCGCAAACGGGTCCAGTACCCCTATTCTAAACCAGCATTAAAACAGCTTCGATTTTGACACGGCCACGATATAATCAACACCAAATACACCATTGTCAAGCCAAAGTGTTTTGATTGGTCAAAACTCTAACCACCTTTTACCTCTAACTATTTACACAACAAATAACTAATACAAAGTCTGCTCGTCTTGTCTGGCACGTTGGAAATGTCACATGTACAGACTACAGAATACAGACAAAGACTGAACATCGATTATTAATACATATATTTATAAAAGCTTCGTCAATATTATGACTACTACAAGGGGGATATAACGTTAGTTATATTTAACGTATACGGTATAATATGACATAGCTTAAAAATGTATTTTTTAAAATTTAAGAGATAAATTTTCCACTTTTTTGCTAAAAAGTGGCTCCGTGCGAGTTTCTTACGCCGGTTCTTCTCGCCGGTTAATTCCCGAATCGGTGGTAGGCATCGTAGACTTTCCAGAAAGTCTTAACTTGTAACATATTATTCGAAAATATTTTATTTTATTTGTTAGGTGCAATACGATTACGTTCGTTGACAGGGACTGGAAGCTGAATTGCTGTTACATCAATATAGCAGAATAGGGTTACAGATTTTAGGCACAAGCTAGACCAGTTCGTTTTGTGACTAACTCCCTTGGTATTCAGATTTGACTCCATGATTCAGACTTTAATATGCAGGTATCGAAGTCGTGAATACGCGGTACGCCTACACATATTTTGACTTATTTGATTTATACAACATGACTGGTGAGACATTACCGATACTTACGAGTATGGAGAGTACTCTGTACTCGATTCTCATTATAATTATGTAATAAAATTAGGATCTTAATTTTTTTCCGAATTTCCCAAAAATAAATGAATCATGGATACTAAGTAAATTACGCGGCTAGGCAAGTAGGCATACTATGCGGCCGGTGCAGAGGCATGCGCTACCAAAGAAACACCACACAATTACCCCTCCCGCTCGCGGTGTCCATGCGTTGGGTAAATAATTATTTAACTTTAAGCTACATTTACTCAGTGATCAATTGATATTATTTTTTTATATTATTTTTTTCCAACTAATATATTATAGCCAAATATCACGTCCTCGAGTATTGAACATGTCTTAACCAGTCACGCAGTATATTGTATGCCCGGTTTCTGAGGTTTTTTGGCGTTTAGTGCTTTTGATCGGTTACGTCAAAATAATACTAGCTATGTCCACACTGTGCCTTTTTCTATTCATTAAGGGCATGCATCATAGCGCGGTCAACAGAGCACGTGAGGCATGCCCGCGACGCATGCCCTCTGACCGTATCCAAAACCTTCGCTTTGTTCTTTAATGACAATGTTGGCGTTGCGTTCGTCGACGTATTCAATCATTGAATGTGCCAATATGAAAGTTGAATGTCAAAAGATGATGAAAATTGAAGATGAAAGTGCACAATGTGGATATAGGATTAATCAATAAAGAATATACTGTTGAATAGGGAATATAGCGCAAAAGTCGGGGCAGAGGGCGTTACTAGCACAAACTAACATCAATTTGTTTATCGGACCATTTTCCCCACAAAAAAGTAATAATAATAATAAATATTCTTTATTGTACACATACTAATAAGTTAAAAAAACAACAATTATCAACTTATAACTAGTTACAGTGTACCACAATGGCGGCCTTATTATTAAAGTATCCTATAGGTACATCTTTTCCCGGGAACCAAAAATTGCACATACTTTCGCTCTTACTTATATATTTTTAAGAACCTATGCTGTCCCACTGCTGAGCAAAGGCCTTGCCCACTTCACTTCTCTCGAGCTCATTTTCGAGGCCGACCACGGTATCGTCCATCGTCTGGTAGCCATAATTCTGTGGGGATCTTTGCCCAGAGGTTTACTGGTCAGGAATCAGGATGCATGCGGCTTGTCCTGTCCAGCCCTATTTAAACTTGGCAGCTTGTAATACCTAGTTTTGATAAGATTTTGTTAAGAATAATTATAAATTATAATAAATATCTTACAACTAGCCAAGTTCATAAGTATTTTCTGAAAGCTGTTCCCAAATCAAAGGCTCATGTAATGAAGCATTCTATTGTAATCGCAATACACAGTATATTATGTATTATGAGCTTAGCAATAATTGTCAGATCTTAATGAAGTAACCGCAGTCGGGTGGGTATTGAATATTTAATTACGTATCTTCACTGATCTTGGGTACGGTTAGCAGAAACGAGCGAACAAAGTTGGAAAACAATTATTGTGAATTTTAAGAGTAGCGGATATGTCTACGTCATTTGATCGAGCTATGTCAATTCAATGTCAGTGTGCCGAGTGTGAGTTTTGTTTCACATTCGATCGTGAACG